>OX459062.1:2043673-2718231 GCA_949775005.1 Orthosia gothica
AATATACCGCATTCTGTTTCGCGTAGGTATGCGTAAGAGTTCAAATGGCATGTTCTAAATTTCTTTGTCTTCTACGTGCGAACGTGCTTTGGTACATAATGGGCGATGGAACATGCTACTTTAAATCCATGGTGTCCTATAACCCGGCACGTTCATCAAATGCAACCTCAATATAACAGTTAAGGAGGACAACGAACCCGTAGTAGATACCACAACTTCGCGATACTTGAATATGTAACATGCCGATCATGATCGATTTTGAAAATTGGCACCGTGTAATTCGTAAATGTGGTCGTACCATAATAAGTCATCATAACCCCTGGATTACGTAACCACTTCGTTTTGCTAAAGACTGCGGTATTAGGTATACTTACTGTTTGCACAGCTCCTAGGGTCTGGTAGAGCTAGACGCCTCTGGGCATCAGCAACGCAGAGTACGGCCATCAAGGCGACGGCCGCCAGGCACACGTGCCGGCTCATCTGTGTAGAGAAAAACGATCAGAAATCATATTCCATAATAAAGTAATAATTGATTATAGGCCGTTGCGGTGGACAAGATTGATGATGCGAGACGATGGCCCCGCGTAGGTGTGGTCGCGGTGCGGACGATGCTACTCGGCCGCCGACGCTCAGCTGGTGCTACTGACACCGGTGCCGGGCGCTCGTTTTGACGAAAGTGGTCACGGGTGAGCCCGTATTGCAAGTTCGCTTTCTTTTAGTTATGCAGAGCACGAATGCTCGAGGACAATCAATACGTGAGATGAATTTATTTTGTTGTATTTGTGAAAGCAAAACCCGCCTCGCTGACCTCCTTGCTACGAGTTTAAATGTTTGCGTGAAAAGCTACTCAGTGCGAGAAATCTTCGATTTGGGACGCAATTTATGGTAACGGAAAGCCGCGTCGTTCACGTCATGTCACGAAGCTTGTTTGAACATAAAAATGGAAACGTCTTGTTATGCAACTTCACAAGTTTTTGTTTGGCAAACATGAATCACTTTTGGTTCGACACCTGTCATGGAGAAAATTATTATGTAAAAAGTTGTGGCTGTTTTGGGAATCGATTTCATTCAGCTTTTTTTTGTCACTTTTGTATTAACAATACCTACTTGAATTTTAGTTTAGGTGATAAATAAATATAAGTAGGTACAAAAAGTTCCAAAATTTTCACTAAAGCTTTATTATTTGCTCTATGTCGTTAGTACCTTATAAATAGTCTTTAGTTTAGAATAATTTGGTTTTTATGGAAAATATCAAAATACACATTTATAGACATAAGATGTCTCAATTAGTTAATGCAAAACCAAAATTGTTATAATGCTTTTATCTTAAATATATAATGTTTTCATGAAGCGCACGATTTCACTACGAAAAGTTAACTTTCTGTTGGAATCATAAATTTTTCGAAATGTAGATGCTATCGGGGCTGTTTAAATAAGAACCACTCACAATAAAAAATAAGTTAATTTCACTTCAAAATAATGATAGCGTCCATAAAGGCAGCGCGTACCTCTGAAATAATGTTGAACGGAGTAAGTAGATGATGCGCTTGCGTGCGGCTGTCGGTGCGCGTGCGGCTGTACGCGGGCACAGGTGTAGCGTGCGGCGGTGTCGGAGGGACTGGCGCAGGCGCAGCTCTCCTCTCTAATTAAGCCTCCGACATTCATTCACTTTCACTTCCAATACCAGAGAAGACCCACCCGCCGCTACGCCGCACCTCTTCACCATACAGAACCCAAAGACCTTCTGGAGGTCGTAGCCGGATACGAGAGTGAGTTTACATAACAAATACTAGTACCGTACACAATTACAACTCAAATTAAATAAATTGCTTAGCTTTGAGTAAACTCGTGACCTCATTACAACAAAGCTTTGTTTGGCATTGTAGAGACAACAAAAACCTTCAGGCACAAACAGCTTAATCACACCGTCACCAATGATGATAGTTCTACTCCTTTTATAAGTAATATGGTTTGATTAAAACGTACCTACCTATAAACTTAAACAGCTTTTTCTTGAAACTGGACATCTACCTAACGAAAATTGATAAACCAAAAGAAGCACTTCAATATTTTTATGTGAATAGTGAATGCAATGCTAGATTTAATTTAGCCAAGATTCACTTCAAAAACGACCTTGTTCCCCAAAATTAAACATGTTGTAACGTCTGTGTTTGACTTGAAAGAAACCATCTTTAACATTTTAAAATGCATTTAGGATCCGACTCCTACAAGTAGGTATGATTTATACTAATTGCTTTATAAAATACCTGTACATACTATGCCTTTGGTAGATATTTACAGCAAAAACAAACTAATGCGCTCGATAGCAGAGATACGTAAGTAGGTGCTAATTATGATTTTATTTGATCTTGAGCAGCTTAAAAAGCTGAATGTCAACGATTTTAACCTAATAAATATCATTCAATTATTTAAGGGCTGGGATGATACTGATGTTTTCTTGATAAGTTATCTATTACCTATAAACTAGAAGTCTCATACATGACTACGTTGCACGCATTCACTGCACATCGTAAAATCAGCACGTTGTGCATTAAGCAAGCGGATAGGTGAGTAAGGTGACCGCAAATCGAGTAGGTACTGTTCACCTATATACTGTATTAAGCAAAAAGTAGTAAATAATATAAAATCAAACAGTCTTACCGTTTTAAACCTTATTTATAACAAAATAGAACTTGGTATCTATAAGAACTTGGTATTTATTTGTATGTACGATAAGTGGTACAAGGAAGGGTAGAAAGCCAACGTTCTCGCAACCGATAACCCAAAAGATCGACAGACCTCATTAAATTCTTTACGAAGTGTTCTCTCTCTGAATGTACACATAGTGCCACGAATAGAGAAAGATGGAGACATACGGCTAAGAAGAAAATCTAGATCAATGTACTGACTTAGTTTTCGTACAACAGTAAGTTACACCATCGCTTACAGCATAACTTTGACTTTAAAAATAAATGCACTATGACCTTTGCTAATATTCCTAAAAACAAAATGTAGCTTGGCAAAAACAATAACATAGCATATCTTCTTGATGCGGTATAGCTTTATAATAGCAAGAAATTTGCATAAAGCATATTATCATCTTGATGCTGACAACAGTGACAACTTTAGTAAAGTGGTAGCTTCGTAAAACAAGAGCTTTGCTTATAGCATAAATATCTTCTTGTTGCGGACAACTTTAGTAAAATGGTAGCTTCGTAAAACAAGAGCTTTTCATAAAGCATATTATCATCTTGATGCTGACAACTTTAGTAAAGTGGTAGCTTCGTAAAACAAGAGCTTTGCTTATAGCATAAATATCTTCTTGATGCGGACAACTTTAGTAAAATGGTAGCTTCATAAAACAAGAGCTTTTCATAAAGCATATTATCATCTTGATGCTGACAACTTTAGTAAAGTGGTAGCTTCGTAAAACAAGAGCTTTGCTTATAGCATAAATATCTTCTTGATGCGGACAACTTTAGTAAAATGGTAGCTTCATAAAACAAGAGCTTTTCATAAAGCATATTATCATCTTGATGCTGACAACTTTAGTAAAGTGGTAGCTTCGTAAAACAAGAGCTTTGCTTATAGCATATATTTCTTCTTGATGTGGACAACTTTAGTAAAGTGGTAGCTTCGTAAAACAAGAGCTTTGCATAAAGCATATCATCTTGATGTTGACAACTTTAGTAAAGTGGTAGCTTCGTAAAACAAGAGCTTTGCTTATAGCATATATATCTTCTTGATGCGGACAACTTTAGTAAAGTGGTAGCTTCGTAAAACAAGAGCTTTGCTTATAGCATATATATCTTCTTAATGCGGACAACTTTAGTAAAATGGTAGCTTCGTAAAACAAAAGCTTTGCTTATAAAATATATATCTTCTTGATGCGGACAACTTTAGTAAAGTGGTAGCTTCGTAAAACAAGAGATTTGCTTATAGCTTAAATATCTTCTTGATGCGGACAACTTTAGTAAAGTGGTAGCTTCGTAAAATAAGAGCTTCGCTTATAGCATATATATCTTCTTGATGCGGACAACTTTAGTAAACTGGTAGCTTCGTAAAACAAGAGCTTTGCTTATAGCTTAAATATCTTCTTGATGCGGACAACTTTAGTAAAGTGGTAGCTTCGTAAAATAAGAGCTTTGCTTATAGCATATATATCTTCTTGATGCGGACAACTTTAGTAAACTGGTAGCTTCGTTAAACAAGAGCTTTGCTTATAGCTTAAATATCTTCTTGATGCGGACAACTTTAGTAAAGTGGTAGCTTCGTAAAACAAGAGCTTTGCTTATAGCTTAAATATCTTCTTGATGCGGACAACTTTAGTAAAGTGGTAGCTTCGTAAAATAAGAGCTTTGCTTATAGCATATATATCTTCTTGATGCGGACAACTTTAGTAAACTGGTAGCTTCGTAAAACAAGAGCTTTGCTTATAGCATATATATCTTCTTGATGCAGACAACTTTAGTAAAGTGGTAGCTTCGTAAAACAAGAGCTTTTCATAAAGCATATTATCATCTTGATGCTGACAACTTTAGTAAAGTGGTAGCTTCGTAAAACAAGAGCTTTGCTTATAGCATAAATATCTTCTTGATGCGGACAACTTTAGTAAAATGGTAGCTTCATAAAACAAGAGCTTTTCATAAAGCATAATTATTATCATCTTGATGCTGACAACTTTAGTAAAGTGGTAGCTTCGTAAAACAAGAGCTTTGCTTATAGCATAAATATCTTCTTGATGCGGACAACTTTAGTAAAATGGTAGCTTCATAAAACAAGAGCTTTTCATAAAGCATATTATCATCTTGATGCTGACAACTTTAGTAAAGTGGTAGCTTCGTAAAACAAGAGCTTTGCTTATAGCATATATTTCTTCTTGATGTGGACAACTTTAGTAAAGTGGTAGCTTCGTAAAACAAGAGCTTTGCATAAAGCATATCATCTTGATGTTGACAACTTTAGTAAAGTGGTAGCTTCGTAAAACAAGAGCTTTGCTTATAGCATATATATCTTCTTGATGCGGACAACTTTAGTAAAGTGGTAGCTTCGTAAAACAAGAGCTTTGCTTATAGCATATATATCTTCTTAATGCGGACAACTTAAGTAAAATGGTAGCTTCGTAAAACAAAAGCTTTGCTTATAAAATATATATCTTCTTGATGCGGACAACTTTAGTAAAGTGGTAGCTTCGTAAAACAAGAGATTTGCTTATAGCTTAAATATCTTCTTGATGCGGACAACTTTAGTAAAGTGGTAGCTTCGTAAAATAAGAGCTTCGCTTATAGCATATATATCTTCTTGATGCAGACAACTTTAGTAAACTGGTAGCTTCGTAAAACAAGAGCTTTGCTTATAGCTTAAATATCTTCTTGATGCGGACAACTTTAGTAAAGTGGTAGCTTCGTAAAATAAGAGCTATGCTTATAGCATATATATCTTCTTGATGCGGACAACTTTAGTAAACTGGTAGCTTCGTAAAACAAGAGCTTTGCTTATAGCTTAAATATCTTCTTGATGCGGACAACTTTAGTAAAGTGGTAGCTTCGTAAAACAAGAGCTTTGCTTATAGCTTAAATATCTTCTTGATGCGGACAACTTTAGTAAAGTGGTAGCTTCGTAAAATAAGAGCTTTGCTTATAGCATATATATCTTCTTGATGCGGACAACTTTAGTAAACTGGTAGCTTCGTAAAACAAGAGCTTTGCTTATAGCATATATATCTTCTTGATGCAGACAACTTTAGTAAAGTGGTAGCTTCGTAAAACAAGAGCTTTGCTTATAACATATATATCTTCTTGATGCTGACAAGTTTAGTAAAATGGTAGCTTCGTAAAACAAGAGCTTTGCTTATAGCATAAATATCTTCTTGATGCGGACAACTTTAGTAAAGTGGTAGCTTCGTAAAACAAGAGCTTTGCATAAAGCATATCATCTTGATGTTGACAACTTTAGTAAAGTGGTAGCTTCGTAAAACAAGAGCTTTGCTTATAGCATATATTTCTTCTTGATGTGGACAACTTTAGTAAAGTGGTAGCTTCGTAAAACAAGAGCTTTGCATAAAGCATATCATCTTGATGTTGACAACTTTAGTAAAGTGGTAGCTTCGTAAAACAAGAGCTTTGCTTATAGCATATATATCTTCTTGATGCGGACAACTTTAGTAAAGTGGTAGCTTCGTAAAACAAGAGCTTTGCTTATAGCATATATATCTTCTTAATGCGGACAACTTAAGTAAAATGGTAGCTTCGTAAAACAAAAGCTTTGCTTATAAAATATATATCTTCTTGATGCGGACAACTTTAGTAAAGTGGTAGCTTCGTAAAACAAGAGATTTGCTTATAGCTTAAATATCTTCTTGATGCGGACAACTTTAGTAAAGTGGTAGCTTCGTAAAATAAGAGCTTCGCTTATAGCATATATATCTTCTTGATGCGGACAACTTTAGTAAACTGGTAGCTTCGTAAAACAAGAGCTTTGCTTATAGCTTAAATATCTTCTTGATGCGGACAACTTTAGTAAAGTGGTAGCTTCGTAAAATAAGAGCTTTGCTTATAGCATATATATCTTCTTGATGCGGACAACTTTAGTAAACTGGTAGCTTCGTAAAACAAGAGCTTTGCTTATAGCTTAAATATCTTCTTGATGCGGACAACTTTAGTAAAGTGGTAGCTTCGTAAAACAAGAGCTTTGCTTATAGCTTAAATATCTTCTTGATGCGGACAACTTTAGTAAAGTGGTAGCTTCGTAAAATAAGAGCTTTGCTTATAGCATATATATCTTCTTGATGCGGACAACTTTAGTAAACTGGTAGCTTCGTAAAACAAGAGCTTTGCTTATAGCATATATATCTTCTTGATGCAGACAACTTTAGTAAAGTGGTAGCTTCGTAAAACAAGAGCTTTGCTTATAACATATATATCTTCTTGATGCTGACAAGTTTAGTAAAATGGTAGCTTCGTAAAACAAGAGCTTTGCTTAAAGCATAAATATCTTCTTGATGCGGACAACTTTAGTAAAGTGGTAGCTTCGTAAAACAAGAGCTTTGCATAAAGCATATCATCTTGATGCTGACAACTTTAGTAATGTGGTAGCTTCGTAAAACAAGAGCTTTGCTTATAGCATATATATGTTCTTGATGCGGACAACTTTAGTAAGGTGGTAGCTTCAAAAAACAAGAGCTTTGCTTATAACATATATATCTTCTTGATGCTGACAACTTTAGTAAAATGGTAGCTTCGTAAAACAAGAGCTTTGCTTAAAGCATATCATCTCGATGCTGACAATAAAGTGGTAGCTTCGTAAAACAAGAGCTTTGCTTATTACATATATATCTTCTTGATGCTGACAACTTTAGTAAAATGGTAGCTTCGTAAAACAAGAGCTTTGCTTATAGCATATATATCTTGTTGATGCGGACGACTTTAGTAAAGTGGTAGCTTCGTAAAACAAGAGCTTTGCTTATAACATATATATCTTCTTGATGCGGACAGCTTTAGTAAAATGGTAGATTCGTAAAACAAGAGCTTTGCTTATAGCATATCTTCTTGATGTTGACAACTTTAATTGAATTATTACCAGTGCTTTGATTATTGCATTACTGCAAAAAAATATGAGCTATGCTATATTTAAATAATTACGATTTAAATACATATAACAAATACTTTCTGTCCACCCATCTCTGCCCAGAAACCTTAGAAGACGGAAATCCATATCTCGCCATGTGATTGGTCGATACATACTCTTTGCCGCCTTGCCAAATTCATTACGCAATTAGCCTTGCGGGCTTTCAGGAAGAAAATGTTTAACTAACAGGGATTTTTCAATAATCAGCTCCACAAATCCCGATTCAGAAAGATAACTACATACGTTCGATTCGCTTAATAGACACACACCGTATCTACATACGTAAGTTGTCCAACTTTTACTATTGTTGAATTGAAATTGACGTAATACTGTAGAAATTCTAAATTGATATTTGTATTTATTCGATTCGGTTTGTTATCGAAAATACCTGAATGGAATTTTAACGAATGCTTTGGCATGTTATTGTGGGTTTTTAAAAGTACCTTCCTATAATTATGTCTTTCTTCAGAAGACACGTCTCGACCTTACTTTTCTCATGTTTTTTTTCTATATTGTCTATAGTAAACAAGCACTAGTAGTGCCTATTAATTCAATGTTCCTACTGTGATTATTGGATCCCGTCATCTTTTAGGTAGGCCCATAGAGTTACATAATCTATCATTAAATTTATTTATCAGATCTTCAGCAATATTGATGATTAGATATAATTAAAATAAGAATGTAAGTAGGTTCTTACATAATAACAATCTTTTAATTGAAAATTTAACGACACACCCGTAAATACCGATTCTGTGAATATTGGAAGTCGTTATCTATGGGAAATTATATGTGCGGCAACAAAAGTTTTCTTTAGCACCTGCAACCTAGCGTCTTTTTTTATATGTGGGCGACGAGTTAATAGAACAGCTTCAATTATATTAATTCATCATCTTTACTACTCCAACAGAATATCAAAAAACCAGCGTCAATTTACGAGCGTAAATTAATATGACTCCGAGCTACCGATAAATATATTTACTTCTGATTTGATAACTCAGCGACTAATGTTGTAAGTGAGCTACTTTATATATTTTAGAGATTCAACATCTGTCTGCTAATAAAATCAAATTCCAGCCTCAAAATTAGCAATCAAAGTTTTTCATTCAACAACTAAATTAATAAATCATATTCTTTTTTCGTGAAAGTTTGCAACACACAAATTATTCAATTAAATATAAAATAAATGTGAATTAGTCCAAGAGCGAGCGAAGCGAGCTCGGGAGCTTAGGGCACCCCGACACGGATAGGTTAGGTTCGAAGGAGATGACGGGAGCTGAAGTGAGCGAGCAAAGCGAGCGAACTCAGCTCCCGTCATCTCCTTCATGTTAGGTTACTTTAGACCCTGCAGACAGAAATAGGAGCCCTGCGCAGCGGGGCTCCGTCGACTTTATGACGTATATGACGATATAGTATAGACTATATGACGACGTATGTTCATTTGGGTAGGTATAATAGTCAATTACTTATGGTAACATTATAAATAGATAGGCGAATACATGAAATTATAGCTTTTATTGACCATTATTTGATGACAATAATAAGGAAATTTTATGTTCAAATATAGTAGATTCACTCATCAATTACTTATGCTAAAGTATAAAAATAAAGGTGACTCTATGAAATTTGAGTACGTTGATATTATTTTATAGATGAAGTTGATACACTTATTAGAAGCTAGCAATGAGTAGACATATCACAAATTTAGTTGCTTAAGAATTATCACCATGTTGCGTCATATTAACAGTAGCTTGTTTTACAATATATGGTCGCTTATAAACCATTTATTAGACGCTAAAAGTTTGTCGCTGACCTATTAATTAATTAGACAACTAAATATATTTGCAGACGAGAATGACATTTTAAAGAAGCTGCCTTAATTAGCACCCGTTATCTATTAGGTAGGCACATAGAGGAGTTACATTTTCTTCTCTATCATTAAATTTCTTTAACATATTATCTTCGGCAATATCACACTAATTTTATAAAGGCGTTTGTGAGTGTGTGTGTTTGTATGTTTGTTACTTCTTCACGTTCAAATGGCTGAACGGAAATATATGAAATTTGGCACAAAGATAGATTATAGTCAGGATTCGCACTTATGATACTTTTTATCCCGGGAATATGTTCCCTCGGGATAATTTTCGACTCTAACGCGGACGAAACCGCTGGTAGAAGCTAGTTGATTGGATATAATTAAAATAAGAATCTAAGTATTTACATAATAACAATCTGTTAATTTAAAATTTTACGGGACATTCCCGTAAATAGAGTCTGGCAAACGAAAGTAGAGACTGAAAAAGCGCGGCAAATTTAAAAAATCTTAGCATAGCAACCCCAAAACTAGTATGAAATACTTGGAATAACCAAATTTGATACTTTAGAATTATTAATATTACTTCGGCTAAATAAAAATACTACAGGTACTTTAGGCAGGCAATACTTTAGATATTATGTATCTATCAATCCGAATAAAAAAAAAACAACAGTATTCTATAATAATTTTGGTTTATTCACTACCATAATCAAAACGTGAATCTAAGACTTCAAAGTGCATAGATTCATTAGAGTCACTGGAATCACTGTTTTGTACATTAATCATGAAACTTTAGAAATTATTTTCTGTAGTTCTGTCCCTTTCATTATATATTTTTCAACATTGTATGACATGGTCAGTCATTTGTTTTCACTCTCCTCTGCTCTGCAACCAAAGTGCTGGTTATGGGTTCTTTTCCTATCTTTCTGCTCTAAAGCCGTAAGTTTTTCAATAGTTTCCATTATCTCATTAACCCCTGCTACATCCTCCAGATCTTCGGTAAAAGAAAAAAATGTTAAAATTACAATGCAACTTTTATAATGGTATGATAAATAGCCATAATGCATTATCATGAAGGTGTTTAACTTATTATAAAATGAATGTGAATAATAATAGAGAAATAGTTTTTGCATCAATAGTAATTACGAATCAAAACAAAGTATCAAATTCTTAGCGTCACACGTAAACAACCTTGTTTTTGTTTGAATTCGGCGTCTTTCTCTTGTTGTTTTTCTTTATATTCAGACATCATGCGAAACAACATCTCCCGTAATCCACATTTAATTGTTTTATTCATTTTTCACTGAATAAATGCTATTATCAAGACTAAAACAAATCAAAACAACACGCCATCTTGTTTTGGAAAACTGAGGTGGTTGACATTAGTATAGCATTGCCATATAAAAAGTTTGCAAATAATTCGAGTGTCTACTTTCGTTTGCCAGACTCTACCGATTCTGTGAATATTGGACCTCGTCATCCATTAGGTAGGCGCATGGAGTTACATACATACATAAACTCACGCCTTTTTCCCATGGGGGTAGGCAGACACTACAGAACACCACCTGCTACGATCCTTACATACATCTTTTGCTTCACACACATTCATACATCTAGTCATAAACACACGCAGAGAGAGTACCTAGAGTTAGTTTAGAGTTACATTTTCTATCATTAATTTTTTAACAGATCTTCAACAATATTTGATAAGATATAATTAAAATAACAAGGTCTTTACATAATAACAATTTATTAATTTAAAATTCAACGGGACACTCCCGTAAATACAGATTTGCATAAATGCTGTATACATAACGGTCAGTCAGGTCATGAGAAGAATGTGTGTAGATTGTGATTATTACGAAGTAGATTGTTGAATATATCAAATAAATGTTGAAAATTACGTAGTATTTTATTGCACTTCCTCTTTTACATCTATTTAGTGTATATATATAGAATAGATAGTATGTTTGTAAGCATGTGTGTGTTGCGTAAGTTCTTGTGAATGCCTGCCAAAAAAGAAACGAGTTGTAAAATTACTTTTTTAATCGTTGCATGTGAATGATGACCTTTAAATACTACACACGTGATTAAAAACAAAGTTTTTTGTTTATTATAATATTTTTAATACAGAGGAGCTCGTGGCTAAATAATAACAGCCGCATGGGACGATCTTTAAGGTTAAGCAACGCTTGACGAGGTCGGTCCGTGGATGGGTGACCATTTCAACATACCGAGTTTCCTCCGTGCCTCGGAAAGCACGTTAAGCCGTTGGTCCTGGTTGTCATTTGAAGATCTTTGACAGTCGTTACGAATAGTCAGACGCTTGAGATCTGACACCAGTCTAGCCAAGGGGTACCGTGTTACCCATGCAGTTACTGGGTTGTGGAGGTCAGATAGGCAGTCGCTACATGTAAAACACTGGTACTCAGCTGAATCCGGTTAGACTGGAAGCCGACCCCAACATAGTTGGGAAAAGGCTAGGCAGATGATGATAATATTTTTAATAAAGGGTGTCTCAGAATGTTTTTCGTTTTTGATACTTAAAAAAAGGTACTACATTTAGTTAAAAATCGGTTTATTTACTGTTCAATTATTGAGCAGTTTTCCAATTTTGTTTATTAAAAACAATGTTTAGTAAATGTGCATCCTCCACTTCCTGACACTTAATTTGCCTGTAACTAAAATCTTCAATCACACGCAAAAAAGTGAGGAACCGACTATTCCTTGACGTGATATGGCAGCCCAAATAGCCCAGATTAAACGCTTGCTGATGTTCTCCTATGGGGCTACTTAAAAAGTAAAGTTTACAAACTAGTGCCACCCAACCTGAATGTTTAAAAGCAAGCAAAGACTCACAGACGACATACAATAATGAAAATTTTAGTTCCAGGCCAAATGAGTGTCAGGAAGTGGAGGTTGCGAATTTACTTAATTTAGTTTTTTACAAATAAAATTGAAATACTACTCATTAATTCAATAGTAAATAAATCGAGTTTTAACTAATTCTAGTACCTTTTTTACCCGACTGCCGAAGGAGGGTAATGTGTTTATCAGTCTATGTATGTATGTATGTTTGTTCCTATATGGCGTTCTAGAGACCAAACGTGTTGGCTGATTTTGATGACTTTTACGTCAATCGATTCGTCTTAACCCTGCTAGTGTCACTGGCTACATTCAAATTGGACAATAGAAAAATGGCGGATTTTGGTTGCCATATTGTGGGGGCCCAATTTTTTTTTTCTTCCTTACCCATCGTGTTAGGTAAGCACATGAAGGATTTTAAGAGGTGATTACAAAATTATAAAATACTTAAATGTTTAAATGTAACTAATTCTAAAAAAAAATTACTAAATAGTTGAAAAAAAAGTAAAAAACAAAACAAAAAACCCGACTGCTTGAAAAGCAAACTAAAAAGAAGTAAACAAGAAGAAAATCATGCTGTGCAGTCGGAGGATACATCTGGTTTTGGTCAGCCAGCTCGCACATATATATCCTCCGACTGCACAGCATGATTTTCTTCTTGTTTACGTCTTTTTAGTTTGCTTTTTAAGCAGTCGGGTTTTTTTTTATTTTTAAATATTTTTTTTCAGGTATAAAAAACGAAAAAACACTCTGAGACACGGGACATACATCGGTACATATCAAACAATAAGTGCCTACTTATTTAAGTTACAATTTATATTTTGCAAGCATCCACTTACTACTAACATGTTATTTACAAGTATGCAACATCCAATGCATTTGTGCAATATACCTACAAATGCAATAGCATCGGATGCGACTGCGAGGTCGTGTTACTGAATGTTTTGATTTATCTAAATGTTTGGCACGGCGAGTGAAAGTCAAATAAAACTGAGATACTTAGTATACTATAAAAAAAAACCGGCCAAGTGCGAGTCGGACTCGCGCACGAAGGGTTCCGTACTTGGTAAATTGCGGTTTACGATTTATGACGTATTAAAAAAAACTACTTACAAGATCTCGTTCAAACCAATTTTCGGTGGAAGTTTACATGGCAATTTTGTACATATTTTTTTTTTTAGTTTTTTCATTCTTTTATTTTAGAAGTTACATGGGGGAGGGACAGTCATTTTACCACTTTGGAAGTGTCTCTCGTACAAACTATTCAGTTGAGAAAAAAACGATATTAGAAACTTCAATATCATTTTTGAAGACCTATTCATAGATACCCCCACACGTATGGGTTTGATGAAAAAAAATTGAGTTTTAGTTCTAAGTATGGGGACCCCAATTTTTTTTGTTTTTTTCTATTTTTGTGTGAAAATCACAGAATACATCTACTTACCAAGTTTCAACAGCATAGTTTCGGAAAATAGTGGCTGACAGACAGACGAATCCATATGGGTTCCGTTTTTTGCTTTTTGGCTCCGGAACCATAAAAAGGTAGGTATTCTATGTAGCGTCAAACGGGGTGAATAGGAATGCTGGGATGAATAAAAACCAAACAACTTTGAAGGGAATTTTCTCGATATTTAAAAATTGTTTGCAGCATTTTAGTTACACCCCTGTATTCCTATTCACCCCGTTTGATAATGATTTGTATATTGTATACGTAATTTCGTTTCAATCGTTTACTTGTGTTCATGCGCGCTTACATAAGTGCATGAAGTTCATGACCAATTCGCAAAGTTTTGTTCTTTTTTTTTCAATCCGTTTCAACGACCTTACGAGAAAATAAAAAGTTTTTGGAAGTGATCTGTGTAAATAAGTTTTCGCTAACTTTTCGTTTTGACCTTTGGTTGGATTTCTGGACGGAACAAATAGGTATTTTATAAATTAATGTTTGCAAAACCTACTTTAAGAAGACAAGGAAAATAAACAAGAGAAATTGTCGGACAGAAGAAAACTTGTTGACCGGGAACCTATCTTATTCCTGTACTAGTATCTACTTACCTACTACGTGAGTAGATACTTATGTACCTAGCCATCTAAGACATGCATGCAAATGAATGCGCAAAAGCACTCAAGCTGCATGCTTATTTCGCGTGTCTCCTGTGCGGGTCACAAATAAATATTTTTCTTTCTTTTTCTTTTTTAGGGTTCCGTACCCAAAGGGTAAAAACGGGACCCTATTACTAAGACTCCGCGGTCCGTCTGTCTGTCTGTCTGTCACCAGGCTGTATCTCATGAACCGTGATAGCTAGACAGTTGAAATTTTTACAGATGATGTATTTCTGTTGCCGCTATAACAACAAATACTAAAAACAGAAAAAACATTAATATTAAAGTGGGGCTCCCATACAACAAACGTGATTTTTGCCGTTTTTTGCGATAATTGTACGGAACCCTTCGTGCGCGAGTCCGACTCGCACTTTGCCCGTTTTTTTGTTCTTTCAAGCTCATTGAAAAACCTACATCCTGCGAAAAAGAGAGATATTCGCTTGTCACCTATGTCTATGTGTGTCGTCTGGCTATGTTTATTTAAAGTCTAAAGATGAGTATAGACTATAGAATCTCTATGACACTGAGGTTTGCTGTAAGAGAACCCAAGTATGGGTTAAGCTCGCTTTTGTACATAATCTGTCCTACTGTATTTGTCTAAGTTTGTTTTGTGTAAAATCAAGAATAAGAATGAGTATTTACTTGTAACAGAACATCAAGAATTCGCTGTTTTTAGGGTTCCGTACCCAAAGGGTAAAAACGGGATTCAGTATTACTAAGACTCCGCGGTCCGTCCGTCTGTCTGTCAGTCACCAGGCTGTCTCTCATGAACCGTGATAGCTAGACAGTTGAAATTATCGCAGATGATGTATTTCTGTTGCCGCTATAACAACAAATACTAAAAACAGAATAAAATAAATATTTAAGTGGGGCTCCCATACAACAAACGTGTTTGTTGCCGTTTTTTACGATAATGGTAAGGAACCCTTCGTGCGCGAGTCCGACTCGCATTTAGCCGTTTTTTTAATTTCCTCGAACCGCACTTCGAACACGAGGTTGATGTTTTGTTAGCACCTGATTTACAAAACCAACGAGCGTTTTGTTTAAATATTTAATCGAGCAAAGGCAGGCGCGGATCCAGTACTCACAAAAAGTTGTAGTCACATCCATCCGTAAATCGGCTAAGTGCCAGCCGAAGTATAAACTCGCTCAAGATCGATCTACTGCATTCCTACAAAGGAGAAATTTACAAAATATGTGACGCCCTGACGAAAATTTTGTACAGTGTATAGTTCCACGTGGGCATAGCCGTGGGGCGAACACTAATAAATTAAAACACCTGTAAAATGTTAGTTTGTTCGCTCACGAAAATTACAAATGCAAATGTGTGTTTGTTTGCACATCAAAGACAGTGTCACATTAAGAATGTAAACTACTGAACTGATTTTGATAAATTGTTTACAACTTGAAAGGATATCAAATTAAATTAAACGCAAGTATACATTTAACATTATCATTTTTGTAATATCAACAGCCTATCGACCTCAATAGACTGTAAAAGTATGACGTCACAAATCTATTAGGGCTGTGGGCATGCCTATCGTGTTCACAACGGTGGATCCGTGCTTGAGCAAAGGCATGAGCGCGGATGACGCAGCCGTATTGCGTAAGTGCGCAAAGAGTTTAAACTCTATCCAACCGACCAAATCGACCAATCACATGCGACATGAATGACGCGATGTGGCTTTCCGTTTTCTGTGATTGTCCGATTTGGTCAGTTGGATAGAATTTAAACTCTTTGCGCACTTACGCAATACGGCTGCTGGAGTGCGATCAATAATGAACACAAGGTACAAATAAATGTTACAGGTAAATGCTCACTCGCCGCGAGCATTACCTCGAACATTCGCAAGAACGTTTAGGAAACTCAGCATTTGTCTGTATTGTACCATTTGTAAGAACGTCACATTACATTGAAATGCTCGCAATAATACCCTAGTGTATACTCACCTTTAGACGAGAACTATCATTCGCTAAATTACATCTTGTATTTAGAGGCTAACTGCACAGTTTGCAGTCTTGCAATATTCTCGAAACGTCCCCAGCGATATCCTCGACTTAGATAATTACCACGAGGTTATTATCGAAAGGCTCGGAGAAGATGAACGTCGAGTGCCGTATGTTGCGTAACGCCAGCGACCGGCGCGGCGCCTGCGCCGTCGACGGGCACATGACCAGACCGTGAGGTTATTGGTGCCCCCTGCCCCCTGCAAAAGTTACATTCCACCTTTTACTATTTCTGTGAATCTAGAAATCTAGATTTAAACATGTTTGTACATATTCTGTTTGTTTTTGAGTCTTAATCTTATTATATCATCAGTTCTACGTAATTGATATTATTATGCAGGCTAATAATTCGTCGTTTTTGGTATATCCGCATTATAAGCTAGTTAAATAATTAACAAAAGCGTACTAAAAAGTCGTAAACAAGGAAAAAATCATGCTGTGCAGTCGGAGGATACATATTCGCGGGCTGGCTGAACAAAATCTGGTGTATCCTCCGCCTGCACAGCATGATTTTTTCCTTGTTTACGACTTTTTAGTTCGCTTTTGAAGCAGTCGGGTTTTTTGTTTTTTTAAATTAAGTTTTTTATATTTATAACTTTTTAGTTAGTTTTTTTCGAGTTAGATACATTTAAACATATAAGTGATATATATTTTTGAAATCACCTCTTAAAACCCTTTATTTTGATACCCCACACGATGGGTTTGGAAGAAAAAAAAATTGGGCCCCCACAATATGGCACCCAAAATCCGCCATTTTTCTATTGTCAAATTTTAATGTAGCCTATGACACTCGCAGAGTTAAGGCGCATCGATTGACGTATGAATCATCAAAATCGGCCTACGCGTTTGGTCTCTGGAACGCCATATAGGAACAAACATACATACATACATACATACATACATACATACATACATACATACATACATACATACATACATACATACATACATACATACATACATACATACATACATACATACATACTTACATACATACATACATAGACTGATAAACACATTACCCTCCTTCGGCAGTCGGGTAAAAAGTAAAATCCGAAACAAAAATTGCGATCTGAAAAGTATGAAAGAAGAAAATATTCTTTGAGGATAGCCGTGGTCTTATGAAAAAACCGGCCAAGTGCGAGTCGGACTCGCGCACGAAGGGTTCCGTACTTGGTAAATTGCGGTTTACGATTTATGACGCATTAAAAAAAACTACTTACTAGATCTCGTTCAAACTAATTTTCGGTGGATGTTTACATGGTAATGTACATCATATTTTTTTTTTAGTTTTATCGTTCTCTCATTTTAGAAGTTACAAGGGGGGGTGGGACACACATTTTACCACTTTGGAAGTGTCACTCACGCAAACTAATCAGTTTAGAAAAAAATGATATTAGAAACCTCAACATCATTTTTGAAGACCTATCCATAGATACCCCACACGTATGGGTTTGAAGAAAAAAAAAATAGTTTCAGTTTCAAGTATGGGAACCCCCAAAATTTCTTGTTTTTTTTTTCTACTTTTGTGTGAAAATCTTATAGTGCTAACACACGTCCGGATTTGGTCCGGCCGGACCGCTGATTTGTGGGCGGGGTTAGTCCGGCCGGACCATATCCGAGCGTGTGTAGCGTGGTCCGTCGGACATTATTATTATTAATTGGGTCCGTCTCGGTCCGCTCGTTTTCCCATCGGATATGGTCTGCTCCGTACCAAATCCGGACGTGTGTAGAGTTGTCCGCTTGTTTTGGCCGGACCAACTACGACTAGTCGTCAGTGTTGCCGATGTCCATGGTCTGGATTACCCAAAAACCTGACTGAAAAGATTATATCTAATAAAAAATTAGTATCTCGTTTTGCTAGGGTAAATAAAATACAACTTAGATTTAATTACTTTATATTAGAACTTATAATAACGAATTAAATATTTATATTGTAAATAATTGTTATTAAATCGTTTAGTTCAGACTTGGCATTTCGCTTGAGATTTCGGAATTCTTGAGGTCATACATGTTTACATATAACAAACTGAACCATTTTCGGCAATGGGGTAAATGTAACGAATGATCTATCATCTTGTGTTAAAATTAATCATTAAACTTTGAAACATTTCAAGGAACAATCGGTTTCGTTCGTAATGCATGAAATATTATTTATGCCCAACATGGAAATTTTTACCCTAAATTTGGAGCCAAAAGCCCTAAGTTGGCAACCCCGTGCCGTCCGATCGGCCCGCCGAACCAGGTTCGAGCGTGTGTAATAGTGCTAACACACGTTCGGATTTGGTCCGGCCGGACTAACCCCGCCCACAAATCCGTTCTCGCTTATAGTGCTAACACACGTCCGGATTTGGTCCGGCCGGACCACGGATTTGTGGGCGGGGTTAGTCCGGCCGGACCATATCCGAGCGTGTGTAGCGTGGTCCGCCGGACGTTATTATTATTAATTGAGTCCGTCTCGGTCCGCTCGTTTTCCCATCGGATATGGTCTGCTCCGTACCAAATCCGGACGTGTGTAGAGTTGTCCGCTGGTTTAGCTGGACCAACTTCGACTAGTCGTCAGTGTGGCCGATGCCCATGGTCTGGATTACCCAAAAACCTGACTGAAAAGATTATATCTAATAAAAAAATAGTATCACGTTTTGCTAGGGTAAATAAAATACAACTTAGATTTAATAACTTTATAATAGAATTTAATATAACGAATTAAATATTTATATTGTAAATAATTGTTATTAAATCGTTTAGGACTTGGCATTTCGTTTGAGATTTCGGAATTCTTGAGGTCATACATGTTTACAATAAACAAACTGAACCATTTTCGGCAATGGGGTAAATGTAACAAATGATCTATCATCTCGTGTTAAAATTAATCGTGTAATCATTAATCTTTGCAACATTTCAAGGAACAATCGGTTACGTTAGTAATGCATGAAATATTATTTATGCCCCTAAAAAAAGCCCAACATGGAAATTTTTACCCTAAATTTGGAGCCAAAAGCCCTAAGTTGGCAACCCTGTGCCGTCCGGTCGGTCCGTCGAACCAGGTTCGAGCGTGTGTAAGCGAGAACGGATTTGTGGGCGGGGTTAGTCCGGCCGGACCAAATCCGAACGTGTGTTAGCACTATTATATTGCGGTTCTTATTAGGCGCGGCGCCTGCGCCGTCGACGGGCACATGACCAGAGCGTGAGGTTATTGGTGCCCCCTGCCCCCTGCAAAAGTTACATTCCACCTTTTACTATTTCTGTGAAACTAGAAATCTAGATTTAAACATATTTGTACATATTCTGTTTGTTTTTGAGTCTTAATCTTATTATATCATCATTTCTACGTAATTGATATTATTATGCAGGCTAATAATTCGTCGTTTTTGGTATATCCGCATTATAAGCTAGTTAAATAATTAACAAAAGCGAACTAAAAAGTCGTAAACAAGGAAAAAATCATGCTGTGCAGTCGGAGGATACATATTCGCGGGCTGGCTGAACAAAATCTGGTGTATCCTCCGCCTGCACAGCATGATTTTTTCCTTGTTTACGACTTTTTAGTTCGCTTTTGAAGCAGTCGGGTTTTTTGTTTTTTTTAATTAAGTTTTTTATATTTATAACTTTTTAGTTAGTTTTTTTCGAGTTAGATACATTTAAACATATAAGTGATATATATTTTTGAAATCACCTCTTAAAACCCTTTATTTTGATACCCCACACGATGGGTTTGGAAGAAAAAAAAATTGGGCCCCCACAATATGGCACCCAAAATCCGCCATTTTTCTATTGTCAAATTTTAATGTAGCCTATGACACTCGCAGAGTTAAGGCGCATCGATTGACGTATGAATCATCAAAATCGGCCTACGCGTTTGGTCTCTGGAACGCCATTTTATTTAACGCCAGTTTACCAAGTACGGAACCCTTCGTGCGCGAGTCCGACTCGCACTTGGCCGGTTTTTGCCATTTGGCTACGGAACCCTAAAAATCATCCACGGGAAAAAAAAAAGACATCCTAACAAATTAGAAGTCCGGATAGGAGGCCAAATGTACGGATAAATCCGGACGGATTGATAACCCTAATTACAGCTCACTTTACAGAGAGGAGGCCTGTGTTCACGTAATGGAAACATTTGAAAAGATAATTATGCTTATCATATTATAAACCCAGTGCACAATAGTAGTAATATTAACACGCAAGTGTTTTAATACCTAATTATTTGCCGTTGCATACACTATTTTATCTTCACTCATACAGTTAAAATAAAATAAAAGTGGAATAGGAAAAATATGCAGTATGGCGGGAAATTTGGATTCCCATAGCACCATGACTGGCATGACTGTCAATGTCAATGAGCCCAGCGCCAATAAATTAAAAAGTAAAAGTGTGCTATAAAAATTAAAAAGTTATTTTATGATACAGTTGTTTGAAAATCGAAGGAAAATGTTTAACTTAATGCCATTACGGTATTTTTTTAAAAATACCATTACGGTATTTTTTTTTAATTTTACCTATCCACGAATTTAAAGTACCTACGTGTTTATGCAATATTTTTTTAATTCATATTAGGAACATTAAGTTGTGAGTGTAGATAAATATCTGTATGGCCTGCTTGCTTTATAAGTTGGGTTAGGCCAGAAAATAGTTAAAATGCCTAAACAGTCATGTAATGTATACCTACTTAATAACCTAAGTGTACCTACTTAGGTCATTAATATAAAACGCATAAGTACGGAGACACATCCAAAGTTCGGCATTTCCTGAGATCATTGGGACTTGGACGTAAGTAAAACCCGACAAGAGTCAATCCCTAAATATTTAAACATCGATGCATTGATTAATTATTTTAGGTACAGCTTCGTCCAATTTCGATAGGACAATAAAATTGAATACATTGAATTATCTTTCATCTCTGCCGACTCCCAGTTATTCTCCATTTGGTTTTTAGTCAATTCGCCGCATATGATGTTAAGAAGAGCATACTATCAATTACATCCAATGCAGTATAGCTTGTGACTGTATCAGCCGCAAAATGTTACTCCCGGAGCTGGACGTAATCCTTCCTGTTATTTGCCACATCCTCAATTTTTCTATGTCTAGCCGCTAGCGGTATCTACCCGAGCTCATGAAATGATGCGCAAATAATGCCTTTCCCAAAAAAGTCCAATCCCACATCCTTTTCTGAACACCGTTCAATAATGATTAATTCATAATTAAATTAGTACTTCCCTATCCAAAAATTATCTCCTCAATCCCTTCCAGCACCGCTTCCAGTACAGCACCTCCACAGCTGTACTCAATTTCACGGCAGAAATAAGGTCAGCCATGGAAAGCAGTAATCTAACGGTCTACTAGATTTCAGTACCCAAAGCTTTTAATATTGTTGATTTCGCTGTTTTGCTTGGCATTTATATGCTCTCGTACTTGCGTCCCCATCGGTGCTTGACTGGTTTCTAAATTACCTATATGCATCGGATTGAACTTGTCTTTCTGGTGGCGATTTATCGCCTTTACTTTTCGCAGTTTTTATAAACTGAATAACCAATTAACTAATTTCTTCATACAATCTTTATGCAGATGATCTACATTCGCGAGCTCCTCTGGGAAATTTTACCGAGGCCATCGTTGCGATTAATCTGGCTCCAGCTCGCATTTGCGATTGGAGCAAGAGATTTGGGCTTATGGTCAATCCTATAAAAACGCAGGTTACAGTAGTCGGCAGTTCGAGAATGGTTTCAAGCATCGACTGGACGTCTCTTCTTTATCTCATGGATTTTATCCGCGAAGCCCTCACGAAAACTCTTGGGTCATCAGATCACTTGCGACTTAAAAATCCAATGCACTCCACCTCCTTCTTGGATAAATACTTTACTGTCCAGGCTGCTCGACTGTGGAATGCATTGCCCAACCCAATAAAACGTGCTCAGTTGTTACTTGTATTTAAAAGACTTGTAAAAGATCATTACTATCGCTGTAATTATGCTCTTGTTATTTTGATATAATGTGCGATGATGATCGGTAGCCATTTTCTTTTTTTTTTTAGGCCACATCATCGTTTACCATCAGGGGGGTGACCATAAGCTCTTAGAGTAAAGTTATTTTGAGTGTGTTTATGGGACAGATTTATAAAGATAGATAGATAAATCATTTATTTATGACTTATACATGTATATATTTATCGTACTTTTATACTTAAGGTATTTATCGTAATTTTTCTTAAAAAAAGGAGGACATCAATTTCTGACTTGGCTGCCATTTTGTTATTTGTGAATAAATGGGCTCCAATTTCATGGGCAGTATATTTAAAAGTGTGAAATTGATGAAGTCGAAAATAATAAATCGGCCAAACGACCACCTCCTGAGTTCATGGAAATTAGTACTCGTTTTATGGCATTTAAATTTTTGCTCGAATAAAAATCTAAATCCAAATTGGTAACTTATAATTCAATGTTGTCTTTTAAGACTTGCAAGGTTCGTGGTTTGTTATGGTAAACGCATGATTTCAGTAGCGCCAGAGGATGAAGTCTGGTGCCGTCAGCAATTTTTGGCTGACCCAGTTCAAATCGCCAAAACTGGAGAACTAACGGCCCAGAAATGAGCGTTTTTGTAACAATAACTCCACGTTCTTCAGGTGTTTACGCTTGATTGTGTATTGTCAACTAATTTTCCGTCTTGTCTAATACACAAGCAGGGTTGGACTGGCCCCATGGAGTACCTACCCAGACATTGTCCGGAGGGCCGGTCCCTCCAGAGCCCATTTTTTCACAAATAAGAAAATGGCAGCCAATTCACATAATGACTCTGATAGCGATTTCCTGGTGGCTACCTTAACAGCGCAAAGTTAGGAGCATAATAACGGTAGTCTACACAATGAGTTCAAAATAGAATAGCGCATTATACACATTATGTATTACTTACGACCAGGAAATATGGTAGGTAACTATCGGTTGTGGCTGTGGTGAGTGACTATGTGACCATTTTAGGATGTGAAATGCAATAACCATGGAGGACGCATGATCAATCGTAGTGTAAGGGCCCACAATTAATTTAAAAAAGTTATATAATTCGTTATGCAAGTGTGGAGCCAGCGTGTTTGATTTACTCATAAACCTAACACTTTCTTATCACTTTCGAAGAATCTAAGCAAACACGTCAGCATAATAGCCAAGTTTCGGGTACTCCGTTCTCTAATCTGAGTATTCCACCATCAGCTGCTGTGTGCAAAACGTTATTTTTTTAGGTATAATGAGGTTGTTTTTTAGGGTTCCGTAGCCAAATGGCATAAAACGGAACCCTTGTGGATTCGTCGTGTCTGTCTGTCTGTCCGTCCGTATGTCATAGCCACTTTATTCCGAAACTATAAGAACTATGCTGATGAAACTTGGTAAGTAGATGTATTCTGTGAACCGCATTAAGATTTTCAAACAAGCAAAAAAAAAACAATAGATACATTTTGGGGGTACCCCATACTTAGAACTGAAACCCTTTTTTTTCATCATTCCCATACGTGTGGGGTATCTATGGATGGATAGGTCTTCAAAAATTATATATAGGTTTCTAATTTTTTGTTTTTCTAAACTAAATAGTTTGCGCTAGACACAATTCCAATTCCAAAGTGGTCAAATGTTTCCCCCCCCCCCCCCCCTGTAACTTCTAAAATAAGAGAATATTAAAACTAAAAAAAATATATGATGTAGGTACACTACCATGTAAACTGCCACCGAAAATTGGTTTGAATGAGATCTAGTAAGTAGTTTTTTTTTAATACGTCATAAATCGTAAACCGCAATTTACCAAGTACGGAACCCTTCGTGCGCGAGTCCGACTCGCACTTGGCCGGTTTTTTTTTATGTAAAAACATAAGGAATGTCATATTCTATCCGGTCCGGAACATCATGAGTCAACCGCGGGTTGTTATCCAATTGCAAGTTGCTCGCTCGTCTGTCGGTGCTCGGGGCGAACTTTCACAGGTAAGTAAGTATAGGTGCCATAAATATTCACTGTATGACGTCAGACAAATACGTATGTGTGTTTTCTCAAAAATGGTATGTAATGTTGACATAACATCTCTAAAAAGTATCCAGAAAGTGAACTCTACCGGAGACTATTCACAACTGTCCGGTAAGAAGCGAGATTTTAAATTTGGAATCTCCTACTGTCCAGTAAGTAAGTATGTAATTTACTTACTGGACACTTGGTCATCCTTCATCCCTTTTTTTTTTTATGGCTTCGCACGGTTTAGGTCATCCTCTTTAGATCTGCTTAGAAAAAAAAAACATAGTACCAGACACAGATTAGAGTTTAGCCATTATAACATGGTTAGAGGGAGGCTCCAAATATATATCTATCTCTTTTTGGTATGACATTTTATGAGATACATAATATATTTTGGAGCCTTAAACATCCATTTTATTGTCTGTGACACTTTTTTTTTTTTTTTTTTTATGGGTCTGTGACACATAACGCGACGCAGAAAAAGTATGCACGTTGCGTTTTGTACTTAGTAATGTTGTAGAAGTATAGTGTGGGATTTTATGTTTGTATTTAGTCATTTCAGTTTATAAATCATGTTGGATTAAAGAGTCCGTTAATCAAGATGTACAACAAACAAATATAAATGCCCCCGGTAAATCGATCACAATATCTATCAGTAATTGCCCTAATATGAATGTAACCTTCAATATTAATTAAACGAATTTGTTGTTAAACTTTCTTTCATTTTTGAGAAAAGCATTATACAAACCTCAACCAGTAAGAAAGCCATCCTGGCCTCGTATATAACCGGACCTCACCTGCGGTTCGGTCCGGTTAACTCATACTCGGCCAGGAAGGCTTACTTACTGGATTCTGCTGTAATGTACTATACCTTATGGCAATATTTGAATGGTAGATGTTACGTATAGGTGTCTTACCTACACGTACCTGCACATTCCAAAAACTGATGATGTACTGTTATTACTCTTCATGCGTAAACAGAAACCGATAGGCGATAATGGCATGTTATTTTTTGCAGGAGCAGTGACTCAGAGAGTGACCTCTTCACGTGTATTGGATTATTTAATCAGTAACCTGTTATTAAGTGTTATAGGTATGTAAAGTTATCAGGACGTTAATAATTAAAATGAGTTAGTTAAATGTGTGGTCGACGATGGTCCACGCTGGCCTCAAAGTTTACTTTACCTTATATCTCTCAAAAATTCAATACCCGTGTAACTATCGAAAATATCGGCAGCATAGTGTGGTGGCCAAGAACAAAGCTTGCCTCGTGCAAAGCGCCACTTACCAGGTTACAAAGAACAGTGTGTCTCGGCATCACGGGTGCTTTCAGGACAACACCTACGGCAGCGATTGAGAGATACCTTAATATCCCTCCTCTGCATATGATGGTTGAATTCGAGGCAAGGAAGACATTACATCGTCTTGCTGTTGCTGGACTATGGAATGCCTCTAAGCCAAAGACTCATACAAAGTTCGATGGGAATGAAGGCCTGGATCGGGTAACAAGCATGATATCCGATAAAATATAAACTATGTTTGTGTTTGAAAGGTCTTTCAAGGTCCAAATCCCTACAATAGAGGACTGGACGAAGGGAATCGATCCACCAGAAAAAGATAGTCTGGTATGGTACACTGATGGATCCAAAATTGAATCACGCACAGGAGCGGGCATATACGCAAAAGGTTACAAATGTAGCAGAAGCTTAGGGAAGATGGCAACTGTATTCGAAGCGGAAACATATGCCATATAATAACCTGTGCTCAAGAGAATATAGATAGAGGAACCAGAGGCAAATCCATTTAAATTCTTAGTAACAGTCAGGACTCAGGCTGCAATCAAAGCCATGGTATCCTACAAAGTGGACTCCAGACTTATTCTGGATGCTATCCAGGCCCTAAACTGGCTTGGGAAGCATAACCACAGATTACTTATTACGTAGTTGGCATAACAGGGTAAGACTGATGTGGGTCCCTGGGCACAAAGGAATCCATGGTAACGAAGTGGCAGATGAACTGGCAAGAGAGGGCTCAGCAAACGATTTTGTGGGTCCAGAACCATGTGTAGGCATTTCGACGTGTCTCGTCAAAACCACATTTAGGGAGTTTGCAGATCAAAGACAACGAAAACATTGGCTTTCTTATACCGGTCTACAACACTCCAAGAAATTCCTAGGCTCTACGTTCAAAGCCCGGGAATGCATTTGGATTATGAGCAGGGGGCAAATCCGCTTTACTGGGCACTTTGGAACCAACGACATGCTCATGAAGATGGGTCTAACCGCGACACCCATGTGCAGGTTGTGAAGGGAACATACGGAACGCATGGAGGACCCTCTGTGCACATGCGATGCACTGGCTGGTAAGCGAATGAGTCTCTTAGGGGTTGGATATCCAAAACCAGAAGACTATAGGCTCATATCTCCTAGTCTCGTTGTAATCTCATGAAAAGAGTTTTCAACGAGATTTTAGAGGAGTAAGTTATCTAGGGGAACACAATAGATCTCAATGGGTCGAAGTATCCGAGTTATTTCTCGGCCCCTCCACAAGATAAGATAAGTTAACTATCGAAAACATAGACTTCGTGCAAGAGTGTCCACCTAAGGAGTAGGTAAGTTAGAACTGTGTGAACTAGGTAAGACTCCCAACTCCTACAGGAGTTCACCCATACAATTTAACTGCTGGGTCCTAGCAGGTATGGCATTTGGTCCTCATAAGCTGTGCCCATTTCCACTGATATTCCACACAATAATTGCTCTGCGAAAGCGCTTCTCAGCTTATTCTGCTGACCGATTTGAAATACGTAGTAATTTGATCGAGGCGGTAGGTAATTTAGAATTTTCCTAACACTAGCAAAAAAAGCGAGAACTGCCTTTTTGTGGAGATCGGATATTTTTTTTTTTTTTAAAACTTTGCCTCACACTAGGGATTTCTTCCTGTATCGTGGGTGCGTTCACAAACATATAAACTCACATACACAACACCCAGAGCCGGAACAACTATCTGTAGGTCATACAAATATTTTTTCCGTGCGGGAAGCGAACCCGCGACACGCAGCGCATCAGTCAATCGCTCAACCACTGCGCCAACCGTGCGCCCTATATGTCGAAGGCGGTGCCTTGCTTGACCGCCTATCTACAGGGTGTAACGGAAAGGTAATCATATTCTAAAAACTGTATCTGCTCATGTAGGTATATGAACAATTTCTCCAATTAAGTAATAGGCACTATACCCAATATCCAAAAAGAAAACCGGCCAAGTGCGAGTCGGACTCGCGCACGAAGGGTTCCGTACCATTTTCGTAAAAAACGGCAAAAAAATGACGTTTGTTGTATGGAAGCCCCCCTTAAATATTTATTTTATTTTGTTTTTAGTATTTGTTGTTGTAGCGGCAACAGATATACATCACCTGTGAAAATTTCAACTGTCTAGCTATCACGGTTCATGAGATACAGCCTGGTGACAGACAGACAGACAGACAGACAGACAGACAGACAGACAGACGGACCGCGGAGTCTCAGTAATAGGGTTCCGTTTTTACCCTTTGGGTACGGAACCCTAAAAATTGTGTTTTCCCTACTAAGTTGTCGACAGATAAACAAAATTTTTATGGGAGATACAATTTTTGTACCTATACGGATGTCTCGTAGTTACCAAATCGTACCTTCAAAAAATCTGCCCTCAATATCATCCACTTGCCTAGTCAGCTAATTTCGCTCTGAAGCGATTCGGGGCCCATTAGTGTTACAATACAATCGAGAGCTTTGACAACAAAAGTCATCGTTGACGTCCTCGTGCAGATATAATAGTGGATATAGTTCTCGCCAAACTTCAGGGCCGCCCTGAAGTTGGCTTTCCGATGCGCAAGGCACGAATCGGTGCTGTTTTTACCCGACTGCCGAAGAGGGTAATGTGTTTATCGGTCTATGTATGTATGTATGTTTGTTCCTATGTGGCGTTCCAGAGACCAAACGCGTTGGCCGATTTTGATGATTCGTACGTCAATCAATACGTCCTAATCTTGCGAGTGTCACTGGCTACATTCAAAATAGAAAGTAAAAAAAAATTGCGGCTTTAGGGCGCCATATTGTGGGGCCCAATATTTTTTTTTTCATGCAATGCCATCGTGTGGGGTATCAAAATAAAATGTTTTAAGAGGCCATTTCAAAACTATATCACACTTATATGTTTAAATGTACCTAATTCGCGAACTAAAAAGACGTAAACAAGAAAAAATCATGCTGTACAGTCGGAGGATACATATTCGCGAGCTGGCTGACCAAAACCAGATGTCTTTTTAGTTCGCTTTTTACCCGACTGCCAAAGGAGGGTAATGTGTTTATCAGTCTATGTATGTATGTAAGTATGTATGTATGTATGTATGTATGTTTGTTCCTATGTGGCGTTCCAGAGACCAAACGCGTTGGCCGATTTTGATGATTCATACGTCAAACGATGCGTCTTAATCCTGCGAGTGTCATAGGCTACATTAAAATTGGATAATAGAAAAATGGCGGCTTTTGGGTGCCATATTGTGGGGGCCCAAATTTTTTTTTCTTCCAAACCCGTCGTGTGGGGTATCAAAATAAAGGGTTTTAAGAGGTGATTTCAAAAATATATAACACTTATATGTTTAAATGTATCTAATTCGAAAAAAACTAACTAAAAAGTTATAAATAAAAAAACTTAATTCAAAAAATCAAAAAACCCGACTGCTTCAAAAGCGAACTAAAAAGTCGTAAACAAGGAAAAAATCATGCTGTGCAGGCGGAGGATACACCAGATTTTGGTCAGCCAGCCCGCGAATATGTATCCTCCGACTACACAGCATGATTTTTTCCTTGTTTACGACTTTTTAGTTCGCTTTTGAAGCAGTCGGGCTTTTTGATTTTTTGAATTAAGTTTTTTTTTAAGCTATCGGGTTTTTGTTATTACTACTGCGCCGCCATTGTAGCCAACTTCAGAGCGGCCAACAAGTTTGGCGTAATCTATACCTATACCCTAGTCATTATGACAGACATGTTTAGTATTTTATTTGACTTAGGTACATTATAATAAAAAAGATGTAAAATCAAAATCAAAAATGTATTTATTCAATTAGGCCAAGCGGCACTTTCGAACGTCAAAAAAAATAATTAAAACTAATACTAATTGATTCTACCGTCCATTCGGAAATGTAGCTTGTTGTGGAGAAGAATGGACAAGAAACTCCACACTTACTCTTTTATAAAAAATGTGTTTTACAAGTATTTGGTTACATGATCTTGTTGAAAAAAAAATACATATATGTGAGAACGATGTTAAAAAAAAAGAAAAAAAGTACCTATCGCACTTAAAACCTTCTACAGTAAAACAAACAATTAAAAATACAATAAATAGGTAATTAAAAACAGGCGGAGGCAGCTAAGTTATGACCAATCCCAAATGATGGCGCCCGTTCAAGAACATGACACATGGATCGGCACCACTCAGCTCAACCATCATAAAGGGAACCGAATGATCCAACACATGTGCCACCATCAGAGAGACATTAGAGAGAGCATGACACTATCAACTGCCAGGGCACACTGAAGTCAACGAACGACACAAAGGTACAGCAAATGGTAGATTTGGTACATGCGGTACCTACCATAGCAAGTGAATGTTGTAGGCCTTGTATTTCATATAGGTACCTCGAGCGATACAAGTACATAGCGCATCAATTTTAGTAGGTAATAGCTATGCCCGCTCCTGTCAACTGCCTACCCTACCCTACTTATCTTCCTACCTACCCTACTTACCTTCCTGCCTACCCTAACTACCAACCAATTTTTTTCTAGGGTCATAGGTTCTCGGCGAATCTTAACTGCGCCATTCAGAAAATGAATTCAAATGCACAACACCATGTATCGAATATGGAGTTCAACGAGTTAATAAAACAATGCGCAGAAACATTAACTCGGAGTTTATAACTATTGGTGGAAACTTTTAATTGGCCTTTTCTTAAGTTGTTTCTGCGCATTGTTGTATTAGCTGTAAGTTTTCCTAAGATTAATACAATAAAATAAAATGTCCGAGTATCTGAATTAGGTGTGTTGTGATAATTTTACTTCTTGAACACTTGTAATTCATTTAACTTTTGATAGAGTGAACCAATTGCGATGAAACAAAAGCTAATTAATACCTCAAGTTACGCATACATTTTATGTAGATATAAACGTTATCTACATTGGTTTCGTACATAATTATTACGTCATGAGTGCACAAATAAACAGACAATGACAAAAAAATGCTGGCAAAGGGTTCTGTTGGCTATCCTTTAACACCCGGGCATTTTTTTACCCGACTGCCGAAGGAGGGTAATGTGTTTATCAGTCTATGTATGTATGTATGTATGTATGTTTGTTCCTATGTGGCGTTCCAGAGACCAAACGCGTTGGCCGATTTTGATGATTCATACGTCAAACGATGCGTCTTAATCCTGCGAGTGTCATAGGCTACATTAAAATTGGATAATAGAAAAATGGCGGCTTTTGGGTGCCATATTGTGAGGGCCCAAGTTTTAAGAGGTGATTTCAAAAATATATAACACTTATATGTTTAAATGTATCTAATTCAAAAAAAACTAACTAAAAAGTTATATATAAAAAAACTTAATTCAAAAAAATCAATAAACCCGACTGCTTCAAAAGCGAACTAAAAAGTCGTAAACAAGGAAAAAATCATGCTGTGCAGGCGGAGGATACACCAGATTTTGGTCAGCCAGCCCGCGAATATGTATCCTCCGACTGCACAGCATGATTTTTTCCTTGTTTACGACTTTTTTTTAGGAAATATATTTGATGTACAAAATCGAATTTTCTACAGATTTATTATTTGTATTGGTAGATATAGAATAGATATCTTTATAGGTTCAGGCTTCTATTAATCTTTACATTTTTATGAAGTTATGTATTTCGTTTAGTCGGAGCTATTGTTATGTGTGCGTTCCTCAAATTCACCAGAGACGTTAATTTTCATCTGAATATTTTCCTGTAGAGATTGGATCAAATCAGTATAGCGATGCCTGCAGGAGTCAACATAAAGATCTAAACGAGAAGATTCTAAAAAAGAAACTCACTAAAAATTAGTCTTTCACTATAATTAATCTTCTCCTTTCTCTGTTATATTTTTCGTTATTTATTAGTAAGTATATTATTTATTATTGTATTCATGTATTTTATGTTATTATGTCGAAGTATTATTATTTAAGATATATTATACACTGACAACCCTGAGTTCCTCTCCTCTCTCGACTATCTTTGTTTTGCAGAAAAGAGCTGTTCGATCAATTTATAAATTAAGCCCGATTCACTCTCTCAGAGAGAAATTTAAGGAGATTAATGTAATGACTGTGCCTTCTCAGTATATTTATGAAAATCTTTTTAAGCGCATAAAAATATAAAATTGTTTAAAACATACAGTGATATCCTTAATATAAATACTAGGAACAAACACAAATTTGTAGTACCTACAACAAGGCTCCAAGCCACGTAAAAGTCTAAGTCTTAATAAATTCAAATCATTCATTAAACGTAAGATGTGCCAAAAAGCGTTTTTTATAGCATTAAAGATTACGTTGAGGATAAAACGGCTTGGGAGTGAGCTGCGCCAATTAATTTAGTTCTTTTTTATATTTTGCACCATGAATTTTGTTATTTTTATACATTTTTTTCTTGCAATGACAACAATATTTACTTTTTAAAGTATTATATTTAAATGAATTAATTTAATTATTTTATTTTAATAATTGTGAATGTGAAGACTACGTGGATCATTATTTTGTTTTTAATTTATCTTAGTTTTTAATCATGGTCTGGCAGTTTGAGTTGTCTATGCAGCATATCCGAATGTCCTTTCTTTGGTATTGTTCGTCGAATCGTTGAGCTCCTTAAATTCTGAGTTGAGCTGCTCGGTTATTGACAAATGCGTGCACTGACTGGACAGGTCCACTCAATCTGGTTGGTTCTTTCCTCAAAATACAGTCAAATCTTGAGCTAAAATTTATCAGTTATCTGCTGTAAATAATTCGACTTTTCAAATTTAAGAACGTATATTTTAAAATAGCAAATATTGTTGTAGCAGAAAAAAAAATGTGTTATAAATTTATTTTAGAATGTTTTACATACATACATACATAAACTCACGCCTTTTCCCATGGGGGTAGGCAGAAACTACAGAACGCCACCTGCTACGATCCTTACATACTTCTTTTGCTTCACACACATTCATACATCTAGTCATACACACACGCCGGTTATGGGTACTGCGCACTTGGCCTTTCTGAAGAACATCACCTATAAGGTCTATATATGTCTTTCTAGGGCGTCCCCTCCCGGCGTTTCCATTCACGTCTGCCTTGTAAATACCTTTCGTTAGTCGCCTTTCATTCATCCTCTCAACATGGCCAAACCATCTTAACATACTCTTTTCTATTTTAGTCACTACATCTTCTTTCAAACCACAACGTTGTCTTATTACCTCATTCCTCAATCTATCATTTAAAGTTACACCACACATACTCCGCAAGGAGCGCATTTCTACTGCATTAATCCTACTTTCATGTCTTTTTAGCCATACCCAACCTTCACTTCCGTACATAAGTGTAGGCACCAGCAAGCTGTTGTGAACGGCGAGTCGAGCTTCCGGAGACATCGACTTGCTGGTCACAACTGCATGTAAAGCACCATTCACTTTATTCCCTGCATTCACTCTCCTTTCCACATCCTCTTCAATCTTTCCATCCCTTGTGAACATACTTCCCAGATATACAAACTCGTTCACTTGCTCCACACTCTTATCATTTATTTTCACTTCACACTTCGATACATCGTCTTCTCTTTCAAAAACCATTACCTTAGTCTTGTTCACATTTATACTCATCCCTTTTAACTTAAAAGCTTCATTCATCACAGTCACCATGTCTTGCAACTGTTCTGCTGACGGTGCAAGTAGAACTTGATCATCTGCATAGAGAAGGCATTTGACAGGCAACTCATTCATCCTCAATCCGCACTCATGCTCTTTTAAACCTATCAGACAACTATCCATGTACACGTTGAACAGCCACGGTGACGCAACACAGCCCTGTCTAACACCCTTTGAGATGGTAAACCAGTTCGTATACGCCCCATTAATCCTAACACAAGCACTGGAATCCCTATATAGAGATTTCAGTGCCCGTACCAAGCGCCAGTCCACACCGTACCCGGATAGCGTCGACCACAGTTCATCCCTCCACACACTGTCATAGGCCTTCTCCAAGTCCACGAAAGCACAGTAGACTTTTTTGTGCTTTGCCAGATGTTTTTCAGCTATGCTTCTCAAGATGAAGAAGAAGATCGCATCCATACAGCCCATTCCCTCTCTAAATCCTGCTTGCACGTCCCATAATTGTTCATCCGTTACTTTTACCACTCTATTTATTAGAACTTTCGCATATAATTTGCCGACAACACTCAAAAGACTAATGCCGCGGTAGTTTTTACACTCCTGCTGTGAGCCTTTTCCCTTATAAAGTGGTACGATTACAGCCTTGCACCAGTCATCCGGCACGCGGCCATATCTCCAACACATATTAAAGATCCGGCACAACAGGCTTGCTACCACCCCGTCACCGCCCTTCAGCATTTCAACAGATACTCGGTCATACCCTGCAGCTTTACCAATCTTTATCCCACTCAGTGCTTTTATAATCTCATCCATTCCTATTTCATTCTTTTGCTCTTCGTCCGAGTTTCGGTCTTGACAACTGGCCTCTGCCCAGTTACCCACTCCTTGCACACTATCCTGACAACTAAATAAACTTTCAAAATATCCCTTCCAACGTTCCAAGACCTTACATTCTTCACTCAGTAAGCACCCATCTTCTGCTCTTATTCCATTCATGCTCGATGTTTTCGTCACTCCGCGAGCCAATCTTACCTGTTTCCAGAACAGCTTAACATTGGCCCTGAAGTTATCGGAGAACCTCCTGTTATATTTTTCTTCCTTTTCATCCTTCTTCATTTTTACCACCTCTTTGACCTCTATGTTCTTGTAAATAAATTTTCAAAAGAACATGGCACCCATTTAGTTCCCTATTCTTCTATCAGCGTAGTCAAGAACCGCGCGCATACCTATGCTTAGTATTGAACTTGGCTCCCTTTTTCACATTTATGTTTTTGATGGGATTTCATTACTTTTTGTACAGAAATTATTAATAGGTAGGTACTTATTCATAATAAAATTAATACCAAATGGTTTTTGTTAATCCTACTATTTTCCTACGTGTACGGGGTATAATTGTCTTTTTGTGTTATTTTCTATATTTTCTTGTACCTTTGAAATGTTCGAGTGAATTGCCCATTCAGTATCCGGATTATTTTTAATCGTTTTCTGCTTATACTTAATTTGGCCAAATCGGGGCGGTATAACGTGCGCGTTTTACTGTACAATAGAGCTCTCTTGTGCCTTGATTTGTCTTGGATCTAAATTGTAAAGATGTACTCCATCTAAGGTTTTAACTCTGGAGAGTCCAACGTAGGCCTAACCTTTACTAAATGTAGAGGATTCTATGTCGAGTAGAGTGCTGTCAAGTCTAAGGCCTTGTGATTTGTGGATAGTATCTAATAGCATATGCTTAGCAAATAGGTTTCGTTCCCTATGAACATAATTATACATTACTTAATATCTGAAACTTGGTCTTGAATCGTTCTAGAATTAAGGGTCAAAGTCAAAGTCAAATATATTTATTTCAACTAGGCCATTAAGCGGCACTTTTGAACGGCAACAATTAAAATTTACAGGTAATGAAAAACTATTGTACCTTGCATTCGTCAAAGTAATTTGTTATGGACAAGACCGCACAAGAAACTCAATAGATACTAACTCTTTTAAAAAAATGAGTGTTTTACAATATTTACTTAAGTATTAATAATAATTTTTGAAAGTTTATTTAGTTGTCAGGATAGTGTGCAAGGAGTGGGTAACTGGGCAGAGGCCAGTTGTCAAGACCGAAACTCGGACGAAGAGCAAAAGAATGAAATAGGAATGGATGAGATTATAAAAGCACTGAGTGGGATGAAGATTGGTAAAGCTGCAGGGTATGACCGAGTATCTGTTGAAATGCTGAAGGGCGGTGACGGGGTGGTAGCAAGCCTGTTGTGCCGGATCTTTAATATGTGTTGGAGATATGGCCGCGTGCCGGATGACTGGTGCAAGGCTGTAATCGTACCACTATATAAGGGAAAAGGCTCACAGCAGGAGTGTAAAAACTACCGCGGCATTAGTCTTTTGAGTGTTGTCGGCAAATTATATGCGAAAGTTCTAATAAATAGAGTGGTAAAAGTGACGGATGAACAATTATGGGACGTGTAAGCAGGATTTAGAGAGGGAATGGGCTGTATGGATCAGATCTTCTCCTTAAGAAGCATAGCTGAAAAACATCTGGCAAAGCACAAAAAAGTCTACTGTGCTTTCGTGGACTTGGAGAAGGCCTATGACAGTGTGTGGAGTGATGAACTGTGGTCGACGCTATCCGGGTACGGTGTGGACTGGCGCTTGGTACGGGCACTGAAATCTCTATATAGGGATTCCAGTGCTTGTGTTAGGATTAATGGGGCGTATACGTACTGGTTTACCATCTCAAGGGGTGTTAGACAGGGCTGTGTTGCGTCACCGTGGCTGTTCAACTTGAACATGGATAGTTGTCTGATAGGTTTGAAAGAGCATGAGTGCGGATTGAGGATGAATGAGTTGCCTGTCAAATGCCTTCTCTATGCAGATGATCAAGTTCTACTTGCATCGTCAGCAGAACAGTTGCAAGACATGGTGACTGTGATGAATGAAGCTTTTAAGTTAAAAGGGATGAGTATAAATGTAAACAAGACTAAGGTAATGGTTTTTGAAAGAGAAGACGATGTATCGAAGTGTGAAGTGAAAATAAATGATATGAGTGTGGAGCAAGTGAACGAGTTTGTATATCTGGGAAGTATGTTCACAAGGGATGGAAAGATTGAAGAGGATGTGGAAAGGAGAGTGAATGCAGGGAATAAAGTGAATGGTGCTATACATGCAGTTGTTACCAGCAAGTTGATGTCTCCGGAAGCTCGACTCGCCGTTCACAACAGCGTGCTGGTGCCTACACTTATATGTATGGAAGTGAAGGTTGGGTATGGCTAAAAAGACATGAAAGTAGGATTAATGCAGTAGAAATGCGCTCCTTGCGGAGTATGTGTGGTGTAACTTTAAATGATAGATTGAGGAATGAGGTAATAAGACAACGTTGTGGTTTAAAAGAAGATGTAGTGACTAAAATTGAAAAGAGTATGTTAAGATGGTTTGGCCATGTTGAGAGGATGAATGAAAGGCGACTAACGAAAGGTATTTACAAGGCAGACGTGAATGGAAACGCCGGGAGGGGACGCCCTAGAAAGACATATATAGACCTTATAGGTGATGTTCTTCAGAAAGGCCAAGTGCGCAGTACCCATAACCGGCGTGTGTGTATGACTAGATGTATGAATGTGTGTGAAGCAAAAGAAGTATGTAAGGATCGTAGCAGGTGGCGTTCTGTAGTTTCTGCCTACCCCCATGGGAAAAAGGCGTGAGTTTATGTATGTATGTATTTATGTATTAATAATAATAATAATAGGGCCTGATCCAGAAAGCAGTATTGCTGGACACGGCTCGTATTGTTAGGAGGTTCCTCTCTCTGGAGCCCTGACCGCCGGTAGCTTGGACCATGTTCCCGATACCGGTGGGCCTCTATTTTTAATATTTTTAAATGTTTTTCCTTTTTGTATGTGTTTTTTAAAAATATTTAAAAATGTATAAAATAAGAAATTAAATTAAATAAAGGAGATAATAATAATAACGATATATAAAATATTAAGACGGTACCCTGACCAAAAAATCGGCATGAGATATGAGCATTCCTATTGGTCTAGCGGCACCCAGGTAGCAAAATGACGTCTGCGACGAAAAAATGACGTCATCCTAAGGTCATATTAGGGTCCGTAGTTTATTCGTCAAATAAGTACGTCACACTGACGTCATTTTAACGTCTGGTACTCAAGGGAACGTCCTGGTGACGTCGATTTAGCGTCAATTCAGTGACGTCCTATGTTGGTCATGATTATGACGACGTAGCAACGTCCATATAAGGTCAATTCTGTGACGTCCTGTGTTGGTCGTGAATGTTACGTCCTAGTAACGTCCATTTACGGTCAATTCCGTGACGTCCTGTGTTGGTCAATAATAAGACGCCCTAGCAACGTCCATTTGGGGTCAACTGTGACGTCCTGTGTTGGTCATTAGTAAGACGGCGTAGCAACGTGCATTTAGGGTCAATTCTGTGACGTCCTGTGTTGGTCATGTATTATACGTCCTAGCAACGTCCATTTACGGTCAATTCTGTGACCTCCTGTGTTGGTCAATAATAAGACGCCCTAGCAACGGCCATTTGGGGTCAACTGTGACGTCCTATGTTGGTCATTAATAAGACGCCGTAGCAACGTGCATTTAGGGTCAGTTCTGTGACGTCCTGTGTTGGTCATGTATTATATGTCCTAGCAACGTCCATTTACGGTCTATTCTGTGACGTCCTGTGTTGTTCCCTAATAAGACGCCCTAGCAACGTCCATTTGGGTTCCATTCTGTGACGCCCTGTGTTGTTCATTAATAAGACGCCGTAGGAACGTACCTACATTTAGGGTCAATGGCGAAAGTTCGTAGTGTCTATGTACAGACTCGCCAAGATATTTCGGCCGTAGTGTACTTACCTACGTACTATTTATTTAGTGCATCTAAAGGAATGCTCTAACACGTAGGTACTACTTAATACCTGCTTAACACGTTCGCAGTCCCAATACAAAAGTTTCCGACAACGCCATAAGTCCAATATCATTTTCATTACTTTTGACCATTAGTCGATGCAAACGTCACAACTGATGCATAATTATGTTAAAATAAAGGCCCGTGCCCCGACTTTGCTCGTGTACACCGGGCGGTACACGGACTTAAAACACGACGAAGGAAGACTCACTTCGTATGCACGCGCCAAAGCTAAAAGGGTGTCATCACAATGTAAAAAATGTAAAAAGGCATATGTATTGATTGTTTTCCTAAAGTTACAGTTCACCAATAAAACATTATATATTTCTACTAACTCGTTTCATTTTGTACTGTGAAAACATTATATAAAAAAAATAAGTCATGTTTTTGGTTTTTCTTGTCTAATAGAACCCTTGTCACAAGTCCAGGAACGATACACTAACAAATTTCATAAGTCCGTGGCTGCAGAGCCCATATAGTTATAGTGGCCTCGTGTACCGCATAGGGTACACGGACTCGGCGGAATCGCTCCGCGTGTACCGCATAGGGTACACTGGACTGCGAACGTGTTAAGGTAGGTACCTAATTGCAACCGATAAAATTAATATTCATCGTCATTAAATAAATTATCAGTTTAAATGATAAATGATTTATTTTCTGTAAGTAGGTTTGTACAAACACTTTTAGTTAGAAGTCCACTGCTGGACAGGCCCCATATACATAGAAATGCCACGACGAGCGGTCTTGAGCCGCCTCGATACCTACAGAAACATCCACCACTGACTTCCATTCGTTTGACTAGCAGAATAAACGGGAACCTACTTATGATGCTATGGACATTCAAGCATATTATTATTATTATGGGAATCAGAATAAAACCTAATTAAGTAAGGTAGGTATATGAGCTAGGTATGCCATTATCCAAGAAAAGAAACATAATTTTATTCTAGGAGAGTACAACAGGTGCCTACCATGCTCAAGCAGGCACGATTAAATTAGCTCTAACAACATAACTATCATGCGGCTAGCGAACGTTTTTTTGTATTAAAATATAGGTACTCTGTAAAAACTTTAACTCGACAGTAAATAGTCCATTTTAATAATTTAAAAATTATCACCAGAGTTTATCTTTCTTCCAATCTGCGAGGAACGGAACGCATTGATAGCATGTTGTTTGTTATTATTTTATTAAATTATTATTTTTTACATTTGTATTTGTTATGTAACTCAATGAAAAGAAATTCAGCTATTAGTCTATCATCAAACATTAGAAAGAACCAATATAAGATAGAAAAGGCTGATTAAAAATATAAATATTTAAAAAGTAAAAAAAATATATTTTTGTTTGCTTTTGTTTATTTCGGAACGGAACGAACGAACGCGTTGACGGTTGGTTGGTATCCCGCGCTTTTTTTCTTTCTCAATTCTCTGTGTCAAACAAATGTGTAAATTCTCATGTTTTTTTCTTGCTGTTGTTATAGTACGTATCACAGCACATAAAAGGATTGTAAATTATGTATAGTGTCGTTCAGTTCGCGGAGAGTGAGGGTGGCACTGTGGCTGTGGTCATCAATAAATGGATAACACCTAAAAAAAGAGAAATCTATTGGCCTCCCGTAAAGGAGGCGAAAGCATTTGATAAACTTCTACAGAGGTGTTCGTCTCCAAATGAACAATGGAAACTATACGAGATCGATAGAGTTTTCTATCAGACTGGTAAGTTTTTTTTATGAGTAGGTAGTGTAACACTACCACACACAACTATTTTAGCAGCTGGTGGCTTGAGGGCAGTTAACTTTACCATGCTTTAAGCCTGGGCACAGACAGACTGGCCCAGAATTTAATTCTAGTAGGTGCTAGTGTTTTAAAACCTAACTAAAAAAATACACGGTGCCATAACCTAAAAATCTAAGGATTACGGCCGAGCTGAAGTTGACTGCAGTTTTGATGCGCACAGAAAAAAAATATTCAGATTGCCCAAGATCACAAGACAGAACTGCTATTTTTAGGTCATGGCGCCGTGTGTAAACAAGCAGCAGCGGCGACAGCAAGCAAGCAACAGATAAGTAATCATTTCCAAGAAAGTGTGTTCACAGGTGTTTGGTTTTGTTTGTTTTCACAAATATTTGTTGGTCTTGTCTTATAATTATACATTGTATAACATACATAAACCTGGTGGTTAGGTGGCCACCGAACCACCAGGGGTATGTATGGGGGGTATGTACCCACATCCACCTAGAATGTGCCCTACATAGCATTGTGTTGTGTTCATTGCAGTCTCATGTGCCTGTAATCTCACCACCATACCATATCAAAACAGAAACAAAAGCATAGTAAATTATATAAGTAATGGCAGTACTATTAACTACTAGTAATGAGATAGAACTAATGGATTAATAAGTGCTGGACTACCAAGCTTGTACGGCGTGGGTGTGTTGCATGGCGTGACTAACTTTAACTTGCATGTTGTTTTGATATTAACTGTGTTGGTGTTTTATGCTTGTTCTATAGATGAATTGGATAAGGCAAAGAAAAAATTAAAGTTGGTGGAAGACACATCAGATATACAGACTGAGGAGGAAAATTATATAAGTAAGCCACCTAAACGCAAAACAAAAAAAACTAGCAGATACATTTCATCATCAGATGATAATGATGATGAGAAAGGGTGTGAATTCCCTCGTCCTCCGCCTTTAAAGAAACATCTATCCAATTGTAATTATACCGGATGATACATTAACTAAATTATTTTGAACATAATAATATTTCCTTCCATTATTTTCTTTTTTTTTTTGCTTTTTAGATATAAACCTTGAACCTTCAAGTACAAGCACAATTTACAGTGATTTGGTACTAAATCACAACTCACAGATGAATAAACCTGATGCACAAGAGAAGGCTTCTAACAGTCATCATGATCAACCATCTGGTTCACAAAGTATGACACTCGATGAAATTGTTGCCAGCAGTGCTTCCAATAACTGTGGTAAATAGTAAAAATCATTTTGATTTTTTTAAATCTATAGCTGCCTAACTAGATTCTTTGCTAGATACTACCTTATATGCATGAGTATAGTTTTCGACGATTATTTCTATTTTTTGGTATAGTGGTGGTGGTGGTGGTTGGTGTTAAGATTATTATAGACTGTAATACCTACCATACTACTTTTTTCATCCAGATTGTCAAGGCCAAGTTGTTTCACTACTTGCCAAAATAAAAGCCCAAAATGATGTCATCCTAGCAATTTTGAAAGACAGAGCAGGAAATACCAATGCATTGAAGCCTGAATTCAAATTTCCCTTGGAAACTTTTCAAGATTTAGAAACAGTGGAACAGTTACTGACTAATACAGAAAACTGTGCTAACCTGGTAAGTGTTTACTTTTAATAAACAGGAAATGCCTATTGAGCAATTATAATTAATTCCTACTTTACCATAAGAAAGCTTTTTATTACATGGGTACCTTGCTAGAATGAGTTAGTTTGTTTGTGAGTTTGGATGTAGGAGTTAATCATCGGAACTATTGATTCAATTCTGGGAATTCAGTCACTAATAGCAAGCTACATTACCCCTGACAGGCTATGTTTTATTAGCTTCTGCTCACATTATGTGTAGTTAATTCCTAATAATTTTGGCCACTGCTTCACAGTGGGCGATTAGAGGGCTGAGATGTGAGGTGTGGGTTCAATTCCTGTTGCAACACAAATATTTGCTCTAGGTCTGTGTCATGATACCTTGGCACTCGTAGTTCCTGATACCTATGACAGGGAATCCTATAGTGTGAGCTCAAGATTATGTATGTGACTGTTGGATCTTATGTTAATTCTAGTGTGTACTTATAGAGATATATGTGGATGTTTATTGCTATCAATTAATATTTACAGACAAGCTACCTAAAGAGCCTTGGTGGGCATGATTTAAAAAATAAAGTATCGAGAGTGATGAAATATACATTGTCAGACTCGTTGGCAAGCAAGTTCAACTTCTATGGTAAAAGGTCTGAGAAGAAGCCTTTTTCAGAGCTACGTCTCCGTGAATTTATTGTTGGTATGTGTCTATTGTCTTTCATATGATTAAATTTATTCTTTCTAGATCTCATCTATAATACAAAATAAGTGTGCTATGAAATACCTAAATAATTTCAAAAGATACATATTCCTTGTGTACTGGCAACTGGTTAATAATTGGCATGTTTTATGTAGGTGGCTAGGTGGGGAGACTCTTAGTACTAGAAAGCTGTAATTTGGCAAGGCTATATATAATAATAATCACGTCAATTAACTGGTAAAATAAAACAATTAAGTCCACATAATTATTGCGACGGGCTTACTACGGAACCCTACAATGCGCGTGATCCAACACCCACTTGACCGGTTTTTAATTCTCCGTTAAAAATAATATTTAACACCAGTTGTGTCGCGACTCGCGAGTCGCTGTGTGAGAGCGACCCGTCATCTGACCCCACAGAGCGTTGCAGGCATTTGGGCTATTCTTATATTCACAAACTTTTTTGTTTTCAGAGAGCTTAAAGAGTTCCTCTCCAAGGATTACAGAAAAAGACATTGAAGACGATATAAAGGTGTGGCTCAAGCACGCACCTGAACGAGCAAAAAAGCGATTGTCAAAGGAAAATAACAATGTCATCCTCTAGGAAGAAAAAAAATGTAGTAGGTGAGCGTCAAATGTATAGAAGGATTTTGGCAGAAAAACGAAAAATTATTTTAGAAATACAAAGAAGTACATTACAGCCATCATTAAGTGATTTGCCATCTTCACCACAATATACATCCACATCTATAGCTACGAGTAACAGTAGTATTGACAACAATACTTTAAATGAAAACTGTTTAAGGACATATAAAGAGAATATTTTTTTAGATGAAAATTGTCAATCAACATTGTTTGAGGATTGTTTTATAGATAATGATGATTCACGATCTGACGATGCTAACGATTTGCCATCGCAATTAAGACATTGGGCTACCGTAGAACATAAAATTTCCCACAGTGCTCTAGATAGTCTTCTAAAAATTCTAAATCCTTTTTGCCCTAAATTGCCTAGAGATAGCAGAACGTTTTTAAATACGCCAATGAATATATCAAGTAACTCTTTGCAATCTGGTGAATTGGTGCACATTGGTCTCATAAATCAAATACAAGCACAATTAAAACTGTACAGTGGGTTCAACTTTAAAAATAGTGAAATATTGTTGTCTTTTAATGTTGATGGTTTGCCACTTTTTAAAAGCACGAATACTCAACTATGGCCTATATTAGGTTTGATCAAAAACTTTAATTGTGCACAGCCATTTGTAATAACTCTGTTCTGTGGAAACTCTAAACCTTCACCATTGAATCTGTTTTTGGGGCCATTTGTTGAAGAACTGTCTACATTACTTAATGATGGAATAAATTTTGAAGATACTCATTATATTGTAAAAGTACATAGTTTTGTATGTGACGCTCCAGCTAGAGCTTTTATCAAATGTACTAAATCCCATGGTGGATACTCATCATGTGATAAATGTGTAGAACCTGGTGAGTATATTCAAGGTAGAGTGATTTATACAAGCGTATCTGCGAGTAGGAGAACGGATTCACAATTTCGTTTACAGTCTGATGACGACCATCATGTTGGTGAATCTCCACTTTTGACGCTTCCCATAGATTTAGTTTCATTGTTTCCCATTGATTATATGCATGCTGTTTGTCTGGGAGTCATGAGGAAACTTTTAAATGTTTGGGTTGGTGGTGATTTAAATGTTCGTTTAAATAGCCGTTTAGTAAATGCAGTTTCTGAAAAATTACTTAGCTGTGCAAGTTGTATACCTGTTGAATTTAACAGGCGACCGCGAAGTATCAGTGAGTTGGCTCGCTGGAAAGCCACCGAATTTAGGATGTTTTTGTTATATACTGGACCAGTTGTTCTAAAAAATATCCTTCCAACCTCCCTGTATGAAAATTTTTTGTTATTTCATTGTGCTATAACAATTCTTTGTAGCCCTAGAAACATCAATAAAGTAGGTACATATTTAGCACATGAGCTATTATTAATGTTCATAAGACATTCCGAAACTATTTATAGCCGGAAATTTTTAATTTACAATGTTCATATGTTATGTCATTTGTGTGATGACGTTCGTTTATTTGGTGATTTGGACAGTTATTCCGCCTTTCCTTTCGAAAATTATTTAGGCATGTTAAAAAAATTAGTTAGGTCACCTAACAAACCGTTGCAGCAAATTTATAAACGATTAAAAGAAATGGAATCTACTTTTCCTCCAAAACTGATTGACGAGGTACCAGCGGTTTTTTATTACAATAGCTTAGGACCAACGCCTGTTGATAACAATGCTTATGAATGCTTTAATAAACTTGTTTATAAGGGTTTTGCAATGTATACAAAATCTGGTTTAGCTAATAATTGTTACTGCTATGCAAACGGCAAAGTAGTCGAGATACATAATATTTTGAGATGTAAGATTAATGGAGAGGTTTCCTTGTTCGTCTATGGAAAAGAGTTTGTACATTATGATTCCTACTATACGTATCCTTATGATTCTGCTGTTATTGATATTTTTAAAGTTTCGGAACTCTGTTCAGCTTACAAAATTGTACCTGTTTATGATATTATTTCAAAATGTGTTGTTATTCCTCAAGAGGCAACTAGTAATTCTTTTATATGTTTTCCTATGCTCCATGGTTATAAGGATTAAAATTCTCCATTTATTAATTAAGTTGTGATAGTTAACTCGTTATAATAAATAATACTACAATGCAAATTTGTGTTTTTAATGTTGACCTTTCAGAGTTACTTGAAGACTGTGGCTGGATGAATTGCATCGAGGCCAAATTGATCCCGGATGACGTCATATTAACGCTTCAGATAACGTTATATTAATGTGTCTGAAGACGTTAATAGACGTTATTATAGGAGGTCTTCACAATACGTGGTATTGACGTCTTCTGGAGACGTTATCTGGCGACGTTAATATGACGTTATCTGGAGACGTTAAGGTGACGTTATCTGGAGACGTTAATATGACGTTATCTGGGGACGTGAATAAGTCGATATCTGGAGACGTTAATATGACGTTATCTGGAGACGTTAATATGACGTTATCTGGAGACGTTAATATGACGTTATCTGGAGACGTTAATATGACGTTATCTGGAGACGTTTAGTACGTCTGTGGGACGTTTTTTACGACGTCATTTACGTCGAAAATGACCGTGAATGGACGTCGTCATGACGTAAAATTGCTACCTGGGCACTGGCGGCGCATGAATTACAGTAGTGAATACGCTCAGATTTTAGAATAAAATCTTTATAAAATCGAATTTTGGTCTTATGAAAAAAATAAATCTACAAAAATGTTTGTTATTAAATTGTCTATCCATTAGTGTTAGTACAAAAAAAAAAAAATGAATACTTTTACGAGGAGATGCATAATATCGATAATTATTTCAAATTTTTTATGTTTTTTTGGAAGGAGATTAGTGAAATATATACAACATTTAAAAAAAAACTAAATCTACCATTCTAGAATTAATATTATGTAGAAATTTAATATATTTTTATTAATTGATATTTCTTTTTAAATGACGAGTAGATAGCTCCTAAAAACAGCACAAAAAACAGCTTGCGTGGCGTTTTACTCGGGGTACCGCCTTAACATCATCGATCACAGCAAAGATCAACTCACACATTGCATTGACACAACATATTGGCAAAAGAGCAGAAGGGATGCAGGCGAGGCCACATGTGATGCAGCAAAGAGCAATTTTACAATTCATAAACACGCCAAACCACTAAAAATAGAAATCTTGACTGTACCTACATCGACTATAAAAAAGCCTTCGATAGTGTTGCACATTCTTGGTTGATAAAAATACTAGAAATTTACAGAATTAATCCGAAAATCCTACGTTAAATAATGCCACAGTGGAAAACCACACTTCATCTATATAGCAATAACAATAGTTACAATGCGACAAATTTCTATCAAGAAGGGTATATACCAAGGTGATACACTGAGTCCCCTGTGGTTCTGCCTCGCACTAAATCCTCTATCTCATCTGCTGCAAAGCTGTCATGCCGGATATTGTTTCAAACACACTACAGACCAAACAAAAATTTCACATCCGATTTATATGAATGATAATAAACTATATGCACAAACCGAAAAAGAGATGAAGAAACTAGTAGTAGCCACAGCAGATTTCAGCCAAGATTATTAACATGCAATTTGGTCTGGATAAATGTAGGTAAAACACTTCACATCATACGAGGCAAGATACGACCTGGCAGCTATGTGGTAAATAACACTGACACCATAACAGCAATGGAAGCGACTGATTTATACAAATATTTAGGGTATACACATCTAAAGGGATTAGATCATGTTAGAATTAAAGGTACACTTACGACAGAGTTTAGAAGACTTAACGCTCTTTGTAAAACTCAATTTTCGGGTAAACATTTCATCAAGGCCCTAAATACATTTGCGATTCCGATATTAACGTATTCGTTCGGTGTTATTAAATGGACAAAAACAGATACAGAACAATTAGAGCGAACCACACGCACCACACTTAACAACTTACACCCAAAATCTGCAATAGAAAGACTTACGATCAAAAGACAAAACGGAGGGAGAGGCCTAATAGTTATCCAGCATCTGTGGAGAAAACAATTCATTAAAATAGACCGGATATCACTCTGCAGGATAAAATATATAAACTTGACTACCTAATAGATATCGCTGTTCCCAACACACATAACATACAGACAACAATAACTGAAAAAAAACAGTAAATACGCAGACTTGTAGGATGAGGTAACTAGAATATGGCGTCAAGAAAAAGTGTTGTGCCTATTGTCCTCTCCACAACAGGCGTTATCCCAAATCATCTTCTTCACAGTTTAAAATTGCTAAGTCTAAAAAAAACCTCTTTATTAGTTTACAAAAAGCTACCATCTTAAATACATGTCGTATAGTTTGAAAGTTCTTGCAAATAGAAGAAAACGAAGTAGGAACACTAGGAACACATCAAAACACACCCTCCTCATAACACATCACACGCCGTAAATGTAGGTTAAACCAGCCTAAGAGCTGAGTAGTTAAAAAACTTTAAAAATAATAATAATAATTAATTAATATAAATTAATTTATAAATTCATAATATATGTGAGGACGATGCACCCAGAATAGCACTACACACTATACTACGTACAGGTATAAATACCTTAGAGCATTTAGGTTAAATGCTCTAAGAGTATTACACATGTACTGTGCAATTATTTAATAGGTACTAGAAAAACATTAGCCTCCGAAGCAGTTAAGTTATGACCAATCCCAACTGACGGCGCCCGTTCACGAACATGATGCATGAATTGGCACCACCCAGCTTAACCATCATTAGGGGAACTGAATGATCCAACATCCAAGACACGTGCCACCATCGTGCCAGGTGGTATTCCATTCGTTATATATTGGGCGCACGGTTGGCGCAGTGGTTGAGCGATTGACTGCTGCGCTGCGTGTCGCGGGTTCGATTCCCGCACGGAACAAATATTTGTATGACCTACAGATAGCTGTTCCGGCTCTGGGTGTTTGTCTATGTGAGTTTATATGTTTGTAAACGCACCCACGATCCGGGAAGAAATTCCTTGAGTGGGGCAACGTTACAAAAAAAAAAAAACACAGATCAATTAATTGAAAAAATATTAGAAAATTACTAGCTGACCCGGCAAACTTTGTTTTGCCATAAAAACACCATAACATTCATCTACCCTACCTACCCTACCCTACCATACCTATCCTACACTACCTACCCTACCCGACCTTACCTACCCTACCTTACCTACCCTAACTACCCTACCCTACCCTACCCTACTCTACCTAACCTACCCTACCCTACCTACCCTAGCCTACCTACCCTACCCTACCTATTAAAAAAATAGATAGTAGCCGATTCTGAGACCTACTGAATATGCATTTAAAATTTCATAAAAATCGGTCAAGCTGTTTTGGAGGAGTATGTTAACTAACATTGTGACACGAGAATTTTATATCATCATCTGCATAGCCTTTTCCCAACTATGTTGGGGTCGGCTTCCAGTCTTACCGGATTCAGCTGAGTACCAGTGTTTTACATGGAGCGACTGCCTATCTAACCTCCACAACCCAGTAACTGGGTAACACGGTACCCCTTGGCTAGACTGGTGTCCGATCTCAAGCGTCTGACTATTCGTAACGACTGTCAAAGATCTTCAAATGACACACGAGAATTTAATATAAGATGAAAAATTGCTACGAGTAGTTTCTGATTTATTCCTGTGTATCTTCAACTACACACTGGCAAAATTAGCGGAACAAGTAAAAATTATCGTAAAACTTTTTTACCTTTGCATGGTAGTTTTTATTTTGTTTTATAATAAAACCAATTATTATTTATTGATAAAACAATTGAACGTCATCTCTCATGCGATTGTTTTAATATTATTCGAACTTGCATCATTTTGAGATAATTTCTCAAATTGCCACTTTATGGTTTTGTTTTAAAATTTCGAAATTTTTTCATTAACATGCTGAGCTATTTAATTCATTTTTAACTTTTAGATCTTTTTTGAATGTAAGGACTTCATTATGCCCAACTGAAGCCAAGCTGAGAGGGACAGGGCTCTTGAAATTAGGAGAAATAATTAAACCTACAGAATGATGTGCTGGATTCATCGTTTGCATGTTCCAACCATTTAATGCAGGTTTCCAATGATTATGAGACACTAATGCTTGTGACAGGTGATCATGAGTGCAAGGCAAAAAACCATGCACTTCCTAACAGGAATACCGTTTTATATAGTTTCGCGTTCGCAAAAACCGCATTTAAAGGTCGTCGTTCAAGCCAAAAATGACCTAGAGGAAATTCGAGGTGCCAGAGTAAGTGAGCGGTACGAAGAAGGTTGAAAGAAGCTGGTTTTGGCTTTTATATACTCGCCAAAACTTGAAGTACACCATAGAAAAAGAATAACTTTTGCTCGGGAACATCGACTTTGATCCACAGACTAGTGCAGTAAAATATTGTTTAGTGATGAGTATGGAATTAATTTATATGGAGTTGACGAACTGTAATGAATGTGTAAACATGAAAAACAACAATATTAACAGTCAATATTTTAACCTACAGTAGCATATGGTAGAAGACCAATATTGGATTCAGGTTGGATATGTTGGGAGCTCGTATGGGGATGGTCGTGATAGATGCAAACAATCTTATTGCAGATTGCTATAGAAGAGTTTTTTTTTTTTTTTTTTTTTTTTTTTATCTTCTGGCTTCGCACGGTTTGTGCATTCAGCCAATGTCACGTCAGGTGGTTTTTATTAAGTAATAAAGGTAGGGAAACCAAATTTAAATATATATAAGTTAAATTTAACGGAATTTAGGAAAGGACGGATATTGGATCAGTATATTTTAATGGTAATGGCGTAACAAATAAATAATGAGTAGATTACAATGAGGTAAATTACAGCTTAATATTATTTAAGGTGATGAATGAGACTATACATTTATACACTGGAAAGCTATTTGTACAAAGTAAAGAAAGTATTGAGGTAGGAAAAGGAATACGAAGGGACAAGAGGTCACAGAGAAAGGAAGAACGGTCATGTAAAGGACAGGAGAAAAATATGTGATCTAAGTCACCTACGTCTGTTCCACACGAGCAATTGGGGTCGTCAATGATATGAAGTTTGGCAAGGTGGGCTGGAGAGCAAACATGGCCCAGTCTTAACCGTATTAAAATGGAAGTCTCCACCTTGCCAAACCACGGTTTTTCTGGAATCTCGGGTTGGATAAAAGACAAGTAACGGCCTTTGGATTTGCTGCTGATATCCCAAGCTACCTTCCAAGTGTCACGGAGAAAATTCTTTGGCAGCGTTTCGAGGTCATAGCTAAAGTTCTTATATGGAACTAAGTCCCCACATTGCACCGCGTCACCAGCAAGTGCATCTGCTACATCATTGCCATTAATTCCAGAATGGGCTGGAATCCAGGCAAATAGCAGTGTGTTACCCTCAGAGATGGTTTTGAACGCAAGTTCTCTTATTGCATAAATTATATGAGACTGAAATTTGTGTTCGAAAGGGGATTTACTGATGGCTAGAAGAGCACTCTGTGAATCAGTAAAAATTATAATTTTTTTAAGCTTAAAAACACGTGAATATTCTAAAGCTTTTAGAATTCCAAAACATTCTCCAGTAAAAACAGAAGTCTCCGGAGGCAGTTTGATTTTTTGCACAATTTTGTATTGAGTATGGAAGGTACCAACCCCTACACAACCTGTAGGAGAACGCTTGGCAGCATCCGTAAAAATATGGTGGCAGTCGGAATGTTCAATCAGAAATGTATTAAAATTTAAATGACAATCGGGATCTGACTTACTTACGCAGTTATATTTAATACTGGGAGTGAACAGTAAACTCTCATAACTATTGTTAAATAGGGGAAGTTTATTTGAACGGTGAATAGGTGAAGAAAGTGAGAGGAATTTTTTATAGCTTTCAACTAAACAAGGAGCACGTTTATGGGACCAGTAAACTGAAGATTCAAATTGAAACATTAAAGATTCCAGTTTAGGAATGAGAGGGTGAGTTGAGAACTGAAGAATCCGGAATAAATATTTATCAGACAGGTATTGTCTTCTGAGGCTTAAAGGAGCTTCCCCACATTCGATTTGTAATGCATTAATGGGACTAGATTTCATGGCACCCGAAATAATGCGTAATGCTTTTGACTGGATTCGATCCAACTTTTTAAAAGCCATAACACTACCAGGTTCTAGAACAAACAATCCATAATCCAGAATGCTTCTGATGATTGCGTTGTAAATGAGTTTTAAAGAATAGGGATGTGCTCCCCACCATACACCTGAGAGGCATCTGAGCATATTTAAGTGATTTTCGCATTTATTAATAATAAAGTCGCAATGAGGAACCCAGCTTAATTTAGAGTCAAATATTACACCTAGATACCTGAATTTATCTTTAACTGGAATAAGCATTCCCTTAAAGAAAAGGTTTACTACGGGAATAATTCTCTTCCTGGTGAATAAAACAGCCGCGCTTTTAGACGTGGACAAATCCAAACCATTTAAATATAACCATGACTCTAAAGTAGATAAAGCAGAATTTATAGCACAACTAGTTTGTTCAACAGATTCACTTGAAGAATATAATAATAAATCGTCAGCATATTGAAGAACCTTAACATGACTAGATAAGGAAGAGTCCAAATCAAAAGTGTAAATATTGTAAAGAAGGGGACTGAGCACAGAACCCTGTGGGAGACCTCTCCATACAAGATAGGTGACATCATGATCTCCAATTAACATGTTAACAGAGCGTTCAGTCAGGATGTTAATAATAAAATTCGTCAAATTCGAGGGAACCTCCAAGGCTTTTAATTTATTTTGTAAAACTGATAATACGACATTATCATAAGCTGCATTAATATCTAGGAAAACTGCAACAGTGGATTGGTTATCAGAGAAGGATAGCCGAATATCGGATGAAAAAATACTTAAGCAGTCAGTGGTGCTTTTACCTTTTCTAAAGCCATATTGTGATGCCGCCAAAAGGCCCTTACTTTCAACATACCATTCTAGGCGATTCTTAATTAAGTGTTCTGCTAATTTCATCAGAATTAAAGACAAAACTATGGGTCGGTACGAGGCAGCATCCGATGGAGTTTTATTTGGTTTAAGGAATGGCAACACCATTTGACGTTTCCATTCAACTGGGATGTTTCTTGTAATCATGATAGAATTAATAAGTTCTAAATAATAATTGAGGACATTGTCATTCAAATTAGCAAAAAAGGAATACGGGATGCCATCAATGCCCGGCGCAGAATCCTTAGTTCTATGAATAACACCCTTTAATTCAGTGAGAGAGAAAGGAAGATCTAGCGTCGAATGTGTGTCTGAAGTGTCTTGGTTATTAGATAAAGATAAGGGAGACAGGATAGGGTTAATAGCCTCAGGTACCCAAGGAGGAGCTAATTTATCTAAAAAGTCACTGGCTAAAGAATCAGGAATAGGAGAAGGGTTGTGGTAAATAGACCTAAATCTACGAATATTGCGCCAGACAATCGTAGGGTGAGTATTCGGTGAAATTGATGAGCAAAAGTTACGCCAAGATTCAAATTTTTTCTTCTTAAATATTTTAGAAGTTTCATTAATTATTTTACTTACGGTTTCAAAATTAATATCAGACATATCATGGTTATAGTTAAATTCAGCCTCTTTACGTTTTTTAATCAATTCTGTGCACTCTGAGTCCCACCATGGAGGTGAAGGAATTGTGCTCATGTTGTTATTTTTTACAGGAAAAACTTCATCTGCCGCTGCAATTAATATGTGTGCTAAAGCTTCAGCACAACTATTTTCATTGCCATCAGCAATAACAGGCAAGGTGCAAAGTTTTCTGTCAACAATGTTTCTAAATTTGTCCCAGTCATTAGTATTTTTATTAGGTAGTTTATGTTTTAAATTAGATCTCCTTAATGGTGCCTTTGGTTTAGAAAGAGGATAAGAAATGATTATTGGGAAATGGTCACTACCATAAGTGGAGTTTAGAATGTCCCAAGTTAATGAAGAAGCTAAGCTTGGTGAACAGATAGAAAGATCAATTGCACTTTGGTTCTGATTGGGACTACAACGACGTGTAGCAGCTCCTGAGTTCAAAATGCATAAATTATGTAGGTCTATTATATCTAGTAATTCATCCCCATAACAAGTAGAAGTCGAACAACCCCACAATTGGTGATGGCAATTAAGGTCCCCCAATATTAAGAATGGCTTTGGAAGAAAAGAAAAGAGATTATTCATCTCTTGCAGAACTGAAGAAGAAGGGTGAGGAACATAAATCGAAACAAGACAAGTATGATGCACTTTAATAGCTACAATTGAAATATCCTCACTGTGAGGAGGTAATGTAATAATAGAGAATGGGATAGAATTCTTGATAAGTATAGCTACTCCACCATACCCATCAGATCTATCCTCTCTAATGGTTAAATAACCATTGATTTTAAAAATATGATTAGGTTTGAGCCAAGTCTCTGCAAAGGCAAAGGCAAATGGCTCATATTTGTTTAAAAGATGTATAACATCACTCTTTTTGTTTATTAGACTGCGGCAGTTCCACTGGATTATTTTGGATGTGTTGTCCATTATGAATGGATTGAGATTCATAGAAAGATGAGGCTACGTTGGACGGTGAAATATTGAACTGAGAGAGAAGATTCTGTAATGCAGAAAGAAAATCGTTTATAGAAAAATTTGTGTCTTTGATTTCATTATTAAGATTGTTAGAAAGAGCACAACCATTCGATGGCTGGGGAATATTAAAATCCTTAATGATGGCATTATGAGCCACTTTATTATAACCTTGTACAGATTTAGGAGGGGCATTAGGTTTGAGAAAGACCGTCTTTTTATAGCTAGTTGAAGTAGGTGTTTTATTGGGTGAATAGATTGAAGCAGAATTTACAAAATTTTTGGAAGGCGAAGATAAAAGTGCATCAGCATATGATTTTGTTACTGGGGGGTGAATTTTAGCAGCTTCAGCATATGATACTGAACTTTGTGCCATGTATGTTTTAATTAATTTTTGCCTCGAGAATTCTGGGCAAGACTTATTAATAGCAAAATGTAATCCAGAGCAAAGGCAGCAAGATGTACTTCCTTGTTCTTTGTCGCAACTGTCTCCAGAATGACCTTGGCCACATTTATAGCAACGGGGTTTAGACCTGCACTGAATTTTAGTGTGACCAAATCTACAACAATTGTAGCACTGTATGGTGGGGAAAATGTATAGCTCTACAGGTAAAGCATTATAGCACATAAATATTCTTTTTGGTAAGACCTGCCCGTCAAACGTAACAACTATGGATTGGGATGGTTTCCAAATGGTTGAACCATCAACAATAGTTTTAAAATTGAGGCGTCTGACTTTTAAAATTGGACCGCAACCAATTGGTACTGATATATTATCAATAACTTCCTCCGGAGACCATTCTGCAGGAACACCACGTACTAAGCCCATTCTAGTAACGTTAAAAGTAGGTATAAAAGCTTTAAAATTATATTTTTCGAGACTATTGTGAGTAATGAAGGAATTTGCTTCAACGAAATTAGAAAAGGATAAAGAAATCTTATTGCGCCCGATTTTTTTGACGCTACCATTAATAATGTTATGGAAGGCATTACTCTTTAAAAACTTGCCAAATGTGACTGGGTGCAATGTCGTACTATCATCTGGTGAAGTTGTTATTTTTTGAACATGAATTACAAAAGGCGCGCTGTCCGTTTTATCATAGGATTTTCGCCCTATCTGCGTGGGATTAACCGTGGAAGGAGCGGGAATATCATTAGGCAATACATTACTTACTTTATTTTCTAAATGGATAGGCGCAGATTCCACAACATCAGAGGAGTTTGACTCTATACAACCACAACCCGAAGACTCGGAACCGTGATTTTTACGGGTACGACGACGTTTATTGCAGTGCTTACAAACTTGCACGCGGCTTCTTTTTAAATTTCGAGCAGAAACAGATGACCCATCAGTGTCCATACCCGATTCATTTGATTGTACTGTGACATATACACCGGCCGGGGGAACAAAGTCCCCCGGGTCCGGCGGGTCTTTCATCCTTACACGCTAACGAGAATTGAAAAAACTTACCACTACCGAAGAATGTACAAAACTAAATCTTAACTACTACTACTACTGATCTAATATATAATTGTGAACTTTTTCCAAATAAATATCTATTATATACAGGTTAAAATTTTGTTTAAAATTTTAATCCAAAAAATACGCGTCCGCCAAGTTGAAAGTTTCCCGCGCTTCCCCCTATAGAAGAGTTATTGAAGATTAAAATGTGGTGACATTTGCCTCTTTATCTATGGACCTGCTTATACAAAGATAAAAATTCATAATCCTTACAGCTGTCAATATGGGTGAACTGCGAAACGTCTTTGCAAAAAAATGGTAGAGACCAAAGTAGACTTTCACAGGAAACATTGAATAAAATTATTCTCAACATGGATACATCTATACATACCATCTATATACATATCACAAGGCGGATGAAAACTTATTGTAAAATTGGTATCTTAATTAGTTATTATTTTTTTAACTGTCCTTGATAACATAAAAAAATCAACAATGTGCCGTTTTGCCATAAAATCATATTACGCACATTAGTACTAAATGAAGGTGTTTTTTTAAGTAAGGAAAAGTTTCTAAATATAAGTTTTTGAAATACAAACACAGTTAAAAAAAAAACTACGTTTTTATTTTGTTTCAATAATTTTGCCGATGTGTGTACCTATCTGGATGCCAAATTTTAACTTTCTAGGTCATCTGGAACTGGGTTAGAGTTTTGATCACAGTCATCTTTGGTCAGTCAGTGATAAAAATGACGATTTTCGGACCTTATTATCTAAATAACCGTTGGAGCTATATATATGAAATTTTGGTTTATAGTTCATCTTAGGGATTTTAATACATAAACCAAATTTCATGTGTTTATTTTAAATAGATTTTGAGTTATTAAGATGACAAAAGTGGCTCCACACGGTTCGAGTAATATTACACACAACTGCTGCGTCGCCAGCCAGTTGCTTTTTTGCTTGAACTTGACTTGACACGCTGCCGCGTGTCTAGATCATAAAATGCGCGGCTTTCGAAAGAAGTTCTTCAAAAATGAAATATTTCTTTAAAAAAACATTTTGAACTTTTCGCGCCGTATGAATCAACGGAAGTCGTTGCCTCGCATTGAGATATTATTTAGTATGTCTATGGTGCCTCGTAAATCATTAACCCATTTAGGGTTGCTATATTATTAATAACGAACCTTACTGCCAATTTCTCCCGCTAGGTGTCTCTCTGAATCTTAGATAAAGTACCTATAGATTTAGCATTAAAATGAGCTTGATTGATAGAGCGAGATCGCTAATTGGCAGCCATGTAAATAATAAAGACAAAAGATTATTTTTTGTCTTTGTCACCATGGTCGGCTTTTGTTGTTTGTCAAACGCTAATATCATGGCAGGTTTGACAAACTCGGTCGTGTTTGATTTTTTTGTGATTTCGCGGGATTAAGTGTTTAATGAGACAAGGAATTGGATTATTTATAGGCAATAAGTGTCAGTGCGATGGTGGGTTGAAGTGTTCTAGGCTGTAAAAGCCAAAATGTTATTGTTATTGTTGTTTCATGTGCGGCCACGCCATGGCTCCATCTATACGTACTTTATCTAAGCTCTGAATCAACCTTAGATAAATGAATCAACTAATCAAGGAGGTTTCTTTACCGTCTATGGTTTTGTGACTGTTTTTGAAATGATTCTGTGTTTGAAATACTCATGTGAACAATGCAACCTTTATGTTTTATTTTTTACTTTCGGTAACACTACTGTACAGGGTTGGATTATGTACTATAATTATAGTAATCAAATCAAATCAAATCAAATTATTTATTTTTGCAGAAAACACTGATAAAATGGTGTTATTATATGTACATGTTTCAAGTGATTCGACCGTAAGGCATGCAAAATGTGTACAATCATGGTTTATTAAAATCAAGATTGACATTGAAACATATAAAATTATTTAAAATATTTTAAAATATTAAATTAATGTAATGTCCTCCTTAAAATTATAATACTATAATTTCGCTCTTACCTCTTATATACTATCCACATCTAGGGATAGTACGCTAAAATACTATAATTTAAAGGTTGCTGCCGAATTCTTAGTTTTACGTCATATGAATATTTCTTTTATTTTTTTTATTTGACAAACGATAGGCCGTTTAAAGAAATATCAAAATTTGTCCTAGATTGTTTAGTACTTCCACATGCAAATGCCGACTGCGAACGAATATTCAGTAAAGTGAACCTGACCAAGACTAAAATACGAAACAAACTGGCAACACAATCCATCAGCGTTGCCAGAACGTAACTTTTGTTACATTTTACGTAACTTTTTACCTTCTCACGTAACCTCCATGGAACAAGACTAAAAATGTAACTTTTACGTAACTTTTAGGATTTAATAAAAATATTGAAATATTTGCCAGCAAACAAAAAATAATCGTGAAACGGAACGCATCTATTGCAGTTTTCGTTCGCCGTGTTGTTGCACCTGACTTTGTGACATACAAATTGACGTTTTGCTTATTCGCTCACTCAATCAAGTAATTTTTTTAATCTTCCATCCCGTTCACTCCGGCGAGCGAGTGTGCGTATTAGTGTCATTTGCCACATACAATCAGGTAATGTAACTTTTCTCATGAAAATGTAACTTTTTGAGATGTCTCATGTAATATTTGACTATCTGTCACTGGCAACACTGCAATCCATAGATGCCATATTATTGTCTTGTGACCAGAGAGTTTGTAGGTATACAAACTCTCTGCTTGTGACGCTATCAAAAGCGGCAGTAAAAGTGGGAATTGTACTGATATTATTCCTACTGAGGATATGTTGACGAGATTAAATGCCAAGGGTGAAGATATAACTAATAGTAATATTCAAGAACTGATAAACTTAGAAGAGGAGTAAACTCTGTCATAACTGGTGTTGATTTTAATGACTAATTAGTTAAATTAAAAATAATGAAAGTATACTATAATTTTTTATAAATACTATCCTTTTCATTTTTTTGTGCTATCTTTTTCAACGTACCTACATCCAACCCTGACCACAGGAATCCTCCTTACAGATCCGTAGTTACTGGAGTTGATGTTCTCACCGCATTTACAATACCGTTTTATCGAGTCTGTCACTACTGGGGTTAATGTTCACACCACATTTTACGCCATTGCCGAATAAAATGTATACTTACGATAAAGTGGACCTGTAAAACGGACAGCTGTAGGTATATTTTGTCGGATCGGTATTTTTTACTGGATCTGAAATACTGTTATGTGTGCGAAGTCACTCATACAACTACATACTTCAGCGCCGAATAAAAACGTATACGATAAAGTGGACCCCTGTGTGAACGAGCACTTATAAAAGTCGGAACCACATTTACGTGTCGTGGCGTGGCGTGGCGTATCCCCCAATCAAACGACTGTTCCAGGCTACGTCATAACGCAACGAGTTTTTTAACCAATCAACTGCGTCGGAAGGCCCCACGACACGCCACGCCACGTAAGTGTGGTTCCGTCTATATTACATTGTGCTCTGAGCTCTGACGGTTTCCTTAGCCCTGGTGCCTACTTGCGGCACGCCTTGGATATTTTTTGGTAATTTAATTTCAATTTTAAATCCAAATAAAACAAAAATAATTTTAAAAACTAATTACGAATAATTTACTATTAGTCAGCCTTCGGGATACCTCACACTTGGCTATTTAACGTAGGTTCGTGTACATAAACATAAAATGTCTCAGATGAAGAAAGTACCTAGATGGAGGACATTTAACCGAAACTTACGAACACGTTCCTTCTCCCTTTTACAAAAGTATTATGTCATCTGCTTGAAAGAGAGAGATATATTGTCTATAGTGGGTCAAAAATTATAGAATGTCACCAGTTTAACTATACAATTCTACCTATTGATATATAACTGCATAGTGATGTGTAAGTATTTTTTGTGTGGTTTTCGATAAATAAATCACTGAGTGAGTGCTATGTACTATAATTTATTCCATTATAATATGACTGGTAATATCAAAATTTCTATAGAGATATCACTTGTCTTCATGAGGTTTTGGCCGTCTTTATGATAACTTTATTTTTGTATGTCTCGTACAGTCTCTTGTGTTTGTGTGTAATAAACTAAACAATATTATATTATAGGCAGATGGTTATTTATTTCCTTATAAAATGTGTTTTATATAACTAAAAAGTATCGTTTTTTAGCAAAAAAAATTAAGTGTCTTCCAAAGTAGTCTGTGACGAAAAATAAAAAACAATTAACTTAACTGTAACAAAGACACTGACTTCGGAAATGAAGGTTATTTTGCGCTTTATAGTGTTTTGTTGTTTGTTAAAAAGATTTGTTTGTATAAAACGAGGTACCTAATTAAATAATGTTATTTCGTAATTAAATAAAAATAAAACCTATATATTTAGTCGTTTAATTTCTCACAATAATTCTATCGTCTACAATTTAAACCACAACCATATTTTAATCACAATTTTATTGGCCCATAAATAGAACAAGTTTTTACAATAATTTCTTTCAATTTTACCGTGCGGTGCAGAAGCTTTTTTGCATTCATGATGATAACGAATTTTGAGATAAAATTCTACAACTGCTTTGATAATTAAATGTAAATGATTGTTAAGTACACAATTGTCGTAACAATGACTCATCAGTTAGGGGTAAATTTCTGATCTGGCGCTTATTTCAAACACTGCCATAATAATTTTCTGAGAACAATAAGGTTTCCTGACTTGATTTATGACCCGACTGTACTTAGCTAGCAGCTTCCTATTTAATGGTGTTTTCTGAAAAAATAATAATTGGAATGCAGGTTAGGTTTTGAAGATGCCATATAATTTTAGCCTTTCTTTTAACTTACAAGATAGAAAAATATCCTAAAATCAATATGTCATAATCTTTAAAGATGTTGAGTTATTTATATACTTACTGGTTGGCAAGATGCTGGCTGTTTTGGAAATATTGTTGGCACTGCGTGCGAATGTAATACTCTACGTTCATATCCTTTACGAATACAAGATTCTTCGTAATGTTCAGAACATATCCTCGTATACTGTGTAGGCCACCAATTATCGTCTTTTCTCACTGTTTTTATCCATTTATTTCTTAATTAAATATCAGCAGGAAACCTATAAACAAAAAAAGCATATATTAAATTGAAAAATAATACAATATTGATTTGGGAAAATATAGGATTTTTGGTAAATTTCTTCTTTTGGCCTGCCATAATATTCTGCAATCCATAATTACTGAGACCAAAGCAGCGTCCAATCACTAGGTTCCGCATGTCCTAATCAGTACGAAAAATTTGTGGCAGCCTTTAATTAAGGCTACAATAGTGTACATGTTAAAGTTTTTTATTAGTATCTTATATTTCGAACGAAGCCAACTCTATCTGTCAAAGACTGTTAAAAAAATGAATGTCGTTTTTCCTTCTTAATATTTTTTACTTCTGTAAAAAGCGTGTGACTCGCAAATATAATTATAAAACTCAAGATATGGTTTAATTTCATCGGCCTCTGACTATAAATAATAACAGCAGAGCGTGGTTGATCGACAAAAGAAAAATGACGTCGTCGGGAACGTGTAATTTTCCAAAACTAAACGACAATACGGCGTTCTCCAACTGGAAGTTTCGCGTGAAGGTTTTGCTAGAAGAAAGAAACCTTGCTAGCATATTGAATAAATACGACAAGACGAACAAAGAAAATGTTGAAAGTGATGCAAAAGCACGGTCAATCATTGTTCAGTGTGTAACTGACCGATACCTGAACATTATCAAGAAATGTAAAACAGCGGCCGACATGTTATCCTCTTTGGAAGAAGTTTTCGAGAGAAAAAGTGTGTTCAACAAGCTTTTCCTACGTAAAAAGCTAATTGCAATGAAATGTTCCAGCAGTCAAAGTCTACAGGACCATTTCCTACAATTTGATAATCTAATCACCCAATTGGAGACAGCGGGAACTACAATGGAAGACAGTGACAAATTGACACATTTATTCCTTACACTACCTGAGGAATACAGCACAGTGATAACAACGTTAGAAACCATGAGTATTGAAAAAGAGCTCACTGTAGATTTTGTGAAATCTAGACTTCTAGACTCGGAGCTAAAATTGAAAGAAAAGAAAAGTGACGTTGTAGAAAGTAGTTTTTACACTTGCTATAAATGCGGAAAAGAAGGGCACATGGCATATCAATGTGACAAGAAGCCTGACAACAATTATCAAGTACAGCGAGGCAGAGGAAAATTTAGAATGAGAAGTAGAGGACGATCAGCTTTCAGAGGCAAGTCCAGAGGACAAGGACATGTAGCACAAGTGAATGACAACTCTGGTGATATGTTTATTGCTTCAAGCATGGAACACATATTGCATACAGATGCATCGGAGATTATTTTTGTTGTGGACTCGGGAGCAACCCATAACTTCATACAAGAAAAGTATGAAAAATATATGACAAATGTGACGGAACTTCAAGAACCAATTAAAGTTAAAATCGCGAATGGAGAAGTTTTACAAGCTAAGAAAAAAGGCTATTTAAGAACCTTTTATGAGGGCGACACACCTGTCACAACTGAGGGTCTCATAGTAAGTGGAATTGAAAGTAATTTACTGTCTGTTAATGAACTAATGAATAAAGGCAAATCTGTAATATTTCAAAATGGTGAGTTGATAATAAAATCTCATAAACGAGTATATAATGGAGAGAAAAAGGGAAAGTTATATATACTGAAGATGCAACTACCTAAAGAAAAATATAAATGCTATTATAGCGATGATGACCTGAATAATGGGGATTTATGGCATATCAAACTTGGCCACCTAAACCGTAAAGCACTAAGTTTGATGAACTTGCCTTATAGCAAAAAGGTATGTGAAGTTTGCATGAAAAATAAAAGTACAAGACTACCTTTCAAGACAGTTACAAAGCAACAATCGAAATATGTTGGAGAATTAATACATTCTGATGTTGCTGGACCAATGAAAATATCAACAAATGAAGGCTACAGGTATTACCAAACCATACTAGATGACTACTCGCATTTTACTCAAACTTACTTGTTAGTGAACAAATCTGAAGCAGCAGATAACTTAATAAAGTATATAAGAGAAATAGAAACAGAAAAAGAGTTAAAAATAAAGAGAATCCGTTGTGATAATGGAGGGGAATACTCATCAAACTATTTTAGAATGTTTTGTGAAAGGAAAGGAATAAAAATAGAGTATACAGTACCTTACAGCCCACAAATGAATGGAAAAAGCGAGAGGCTGAACAGATCCATTTATGACAAAGCTCGAACCATACTGGATGAATCATGCTTACCGAGACATCTGTGGGGCCATGCTATATTGACAGCCACATTCTTGATTAATAGATGCCCATCAAGTGCAATTGATTATGAGATACCAGCAGTCATATTTGAGAGAGAAATGGTGCTCAATAAATTGAAACCATTTGGATGCAAAGGATGGATGGTCATACTACCAAAAAGAGATAAACTAGATTCAAGAGCAAAAGAAGTAAGAATGGTTGGCTATGCCAGAAACGGATATAAAGTGTGGGATTCTATAACAGATACTGTTACTGTGACTAGAGATGTAAGATTCAATGAAAGAGACTTTAAATACCAACAGGCCCAGATTAATGAACAAGAAGATGATAATGTATACATTGAAGAAAAGAAAGATGAGGAACAAAAGAAAAAGAAAGATGAGGAACAAAAGAAAAAGAAAGATGAAGAAGAAAGAAAGAGACAAGAAGAAGAAAATAAAATTAATGAAAAGAGTAAGAGAAATGAAGAGCAAAAAGCTCAAGAAAGTACTAGGCAGAATACTAGAAGTGGTAGATTAATTACTAAACCAAAACATCTAAGTGAATATGAAATATATGAAGCATATTGCTTGATAAGTACAGAAGAAGATCCACAGGAATTTAAAGAAGCTATGGAAAATGGATGGGAAGAAGCCATCAAAACAGAAATACAAGCTCTACAAAAAATGAATACATGGACAGAAACTGATTTACCTGAAAACAAGAAAGCTATAGACACAAAATGGGTATTTAAGACCAAAGAAAACAATTTGAAAAAGGCTCGACTAGTAGTGAAGGGTTTTCAACTAAAAGAAGATTCTGACTTTGGGAAAAATTATGCTCCAGTAGCAAGAATATCCTCAGTTCGAACAATCCTGGCACATGCAATACAGAAAGGATGGAATTTAAGACAACTAGATGTACCCACAGCTTTTTTGAATGGGATGCTTGAATCTGAAGTGTACATTAAGCTGCCTGAAGGTGTAAAAGCAACAAAAAACAAAGTTTTAAAACTGAATAGAGGATTGTATGGATTAAGAGAAAGTCCCAAATGTTGGAACCAAAGATTTAATAGCTTTGCAGTAGAAAAGGGTTTCAAAAGATCTCAGTATGATGTCTGTCTATACATAGGCGAAACAATGAATGTGTGGATGTTAATATACGTTGATGATATTATTCTTACTGGAATTGAAGAAGAAATAGAGAAGATGGTGAAATATTTGAAAATGGAATTTCAAACAAAAGATTTTGGTTATCCTAAGTCATTTCTAGGAATGGAAATTGAAAAGAAAGAAGATGGTCTTAAGATTACACAGAAAAGACAAATAGAAAACATGCTCATAAAATATAATATGCAAGAGTGCAAGAGCTCAAATACACCATTAACAAAAGGGTATCAATTTGATGAAAATGAGCCAATAATATCTGATATACCTTACCGCCAGTTAATTGGTAGTCTCATGTTTGTATCAACAGTCTCACGACCAGATATTACTTATTCAACCTCATACCTAAGTCAATACCTGGACAAGCCTACACAGAGCCTTTGGATACAGGCCAAGAGGGTTCTGAGGTACCTGAAAGGATCACAAGACACTGGATTGTACTATACAAAGTCTGGAAATATGGACTCTATAGAAACATACTCGGATGCAGACTGGGGAGGTTCACACACAGACAGAAAAAGTGTATCAGGATCTATGACATTATACAATGGATGTCCAGTTGCTTGGTTCTCTAGAAAGCAAGCATGCGTTTCTCTGTCAACAGTAGAAGCCGAATATGTAGCAGCTGCAACTAGTGCATGTGACCTACTATACATAAAAGGACTATACAGTGATTTAAATGGACTGGAAAGTGATGTGTTATGTATATTGTACATGGACAATAGAGGTGCTATTCAAATTTCAAAATCTGTTGAGAATAGCAAACGTGCTAAGCACATTGATATAAAATACCATTTCTTAAAAGATGTTATAAGTAGAAAATTAATTAATGTTGAGTATATCTCTACTCATAACAATGTGGCAGATTTATTAACTAAGACATTGTCTGGTGATAAGCTTCAAACTTTGAAACAAATCTTAAATATTGTTCAGTTATAATTGTAATTGTTTAATTGTTTGTTTTTTGTTTGATTTGTTTAATAGTGTTGTAACGATTTCAATCTATGACAGATTTTCAATCGAGGGGCAGTGTTAAAGTTTTTTATTAGTATCTTATATTTCGAACGAAGCCAACTCTATCTGTCAAAGACTGTTAAAAAAATGAATGTCGTTTTTCCTTCTTAATATTTTTTACTTCTGTAAAAAGCGTGTGACTCGCAAATATAATTATAAAACTCAAGATATGGTTTAATTTCATCGGCCTCTGACTATAAATAATAACAGTACATTGTATAGACAATGTAAAAATAAGAGTACTTTAACATGTATTTTTTGGTGTATGCTTTGTTGGTTGTCCTTAATAAAATAAATAAATAAATAAAACAGATTGATTTTCTAAAATCTGACTAATTACATTGTTTTTATTTCATTATACGTATCATAAACTCCCTGGAAAATGTATGTGATTATACTTTTACCCTATCGATATATCATGTAAGGGGGCACATCCCTATGAAGTACATGATATGTCAAAACGTATACATACATTTTTGTTTTTCTTTTTATTTCTAAATTGGAAACTAACACATATTGTTTTGGCAGTTTTTTCTTTCTATTTATGTATGAAGAACTAATTTCATTGACACTTCCTGCTTATAATGCTTTTTATCGATTTGTAATGATTGGGTTGACTTACCGATGAAAAGAGAATTCTGCAATATTTTATTTGAAAACACCAACTTTATTAGAGCAACCGGACACAGTACACGCCATTGTTCATGGCAAAACGAAAACCGCACTCCAAACACAATATTATTCACAATAACATAGTATTTTTGATGAAATCGGCACAAAGATGAGTTAACCAGCTGTGTAACTACCAAAATGGCGATTCTCGGCAAGTGGCGCGCGGCGTTTCAAGGCGGTCGAAAAAGCTATCGCTATCTCTTTTTGTCACATGAGTTGTTTCCATTAAAAGTGTTGAGTACAAAATAGGCTACTATATTCAACTTAATTATGTTTTATCTAGGTACTTTCTTCATCTGAGTAAAATGTGTTCTCAAAGTTACGTTCTCAATTTCGTCATTTGCGAACATCTTTATTAATTAATTTGTCAATTCGTATAGGGACATTATTATTATTTTTTTGAGTTAAAATGCTAAAAACTGTTCATCAGAGATAAAAAATTTAGTAGTTCCATAGACTAAATCAATATTGCTAAAAACCGCTATCCGCTTTTAGTAGTCTTTCGTAGGCTGAATGTAGATACGACCTTTGTGCTTGAAAAGTTTTAAACCTTTTCTATTGCACATTATTAATCACAGCATAGTCTTCATTCTTTCTTTCCTTTTTATCTTGGGAAAAATGGCTGATAATAAATTATATGAGATTTTGGGTGTTCCTAGAAGTGCAAGTGAATCTGAAATAAAACGAGTAAGTGTACTTTTGTAAGCTTCTACAATGAACAGATCGCACATGTAATGTCATCTATTCGTTGCATGATTTCTGTCCATTGTTCTCTTCATCGTCATGGTATTTATCATCCCATATTTTTTGTTTTCAGAGCTATCATAAATTAGCAAAAGAATTCCATCCTGACAAAAATCCTGCTGCAGGAGATAAATTCAAAGAAATCAGCTATGCCTATGAAGTCTTGTCGGACACGAAGAAAAGGCAAGTTTACGACAAGTACGGGTTGAAAGGTTTACAAGAGGGTGGCCAGGGTGGAGGATTCCCTCCTGATGATCTGTTTGGACACTTTTTTGGCGATATATTTGGCATGGGTGGCGGCAGCAGAGGTCGAGGACCCGCTCGTGGTGAAGATACCATGCATCCACTTAAAGTTTCATTAGAAGACATGTACATGGGTAAAACCACGAAGTTGCAACTAAGTAAAAATGTCATTTGTGGGCCTTGTAAAGGTATTGGTGGGAAGCCAGGATCTGTTGTGACTTGTAAAGATTGCCATGGACAGGGTATCAAAGTATCTTATCAGCAGATTGCTCCGCATATGACTCGTCAATTCCAGGCTCGCTGCCCAACCTGTCATGGTCAAGGAGAAACCATTAATGATAAAGACAAATGCCCGAAATGCAAAGGTAAGAAAGTTTTAAATGAAACTAAAATTTTAGAGGTGCATATTGAGAAAGGAATGCGTGAAAACCAGAAGATTTTCTTCAGAGGAGAGGGAGATCAGCAGCCTGACACTCAACCTGGAGATGTGATTATTGTTCTGCAACAAAAACCTCATGATATATTCCAGAGAACTGGTGATGACCTTGTGATTAAACATGAAATTACACTAACCGAGGCATTGTGTGGTTTTGAATTTGTTATAAAGCATTTAGATGGCAGGGATTTACTTGTAAGACATACTCCAGGAGAAGTGATTAAACCAGGCGACCTCAAAGGTATACAGGGTGAAGGCATGCCTCAATTTAAAAATCCATTTGAGAAAGGCAATCTTTACATAAAGTTTGATGTTGTTTTCCCTGAAAACAACTTTGCTAATGAAGAGCAGTTGAAACAGATAGAAACTGTACTGCCACCCCGCCCAGCTTTTGTTATGCCTACTGGAGAAGATGTTGAGGAAGTTAATCTGATGGAGTACACAGCAAGTGAACGCGGCAGGGGCCGAGAGGAAGCCTATGCCAGTGATGATGAAGAACATATGCACACTGGACCTGGTGTTCAGTGTGCACACCAGTAGTTCAATTGTCCACATTTGTGGATTTTTACTCAAACCTCACACTATATAATTTTATCATAGGTTATTATGTAAATTAAACTAAGTAGGTATACACTATTCTGTTATTCTTAGTTCACAGAATGCTAGAATTATTTGACTATTGTGTGCAGTGTATTGACTTGTTTGGAGTAACTGTATTCCTCTAGATACATTTGTTGCAGAAATAATGTAAGTTGCAAGCTTGAGTTACAATGTATATTGTGGCTCCTGTCTAATGTACTGCAAAGATGGTGCAGTTAATTTGTTGTTAAAATTGGCTGTAGGCTTATGTTATCCAATAAATATAGAGATTTAGAAATTAAAGTTCAGTTTCATGTAATATCCTGCCTGTGATACCTCATAGGTCTAATTGCTGTCATTTCTAGGTGGTGTTCAAATTGTATTGTTTTTTAATTTACAAAAGGCTAAAGTAATTTTGAGTTTCAGAGGCAGTTTGAGTAAGAGCTGTCTCTCAACTACACTAGTTGGCTCAAACTTGGCACTAGATAAGTATTAATCCACTAAAGGGTTATCAGATTCCATAATAATATGTATTATAATATGAAATGAAGAATAAAAATTTAGTGATACCTAATGAATATATTTTAATTATGAACTTTCGATTAAAATGCTTAAACGAAATGTATAGTTAAATGTTTATCTTCATTTATTGTCAACTAAACATGACATTGCAGAAAAAAGAATTCCTTTTTTCAAATGCTGATAACAAATGTAATCAGTGCATGAAAATGAAATCATGTTTCAACTAGGAAGACTTTTTTCAAAATGAATTGGTTGAGGAAAAACAACTTCTGTATCATGGAAATGTTGCTCTTAGCTAAATAAAGTTCAACAACAATTTGTGAAGGTTTTGTAAAGGTTTTATTTATAAATATATTTTTGTTTTATTTGGTTGTACAAACAAAGGATCCTTAACGATTTTAATTTCAATTATAATGTAGTATAACAAATACAAACATATCTTATATTTACAGCACTTTTGTAGCTGACAACTCCAACCCCATTCCACTATGCATCACCTGTAAAACAAGTTAAAAAATACACAAACTATGTTCATATGCAATTGCAAATGATAAATAGGCCAAAAGAACGTTATTTTGCGAGTTGCGGCATTTACGTTCAACTGAAATTCGGTTAGGCTGCCAGACGGACAGACGCCTGTGTCCGAAAAATTTAATCATTATAATTCGAAGTGCACCGGAGTACTTTCGGACGGGCCCGTAACTTCGTTGACGTAGTTAGGGAATGCAACTCTTGCCCCCTGGAGCGGGCGGCAAGTGTTCGGACATTCAATCATCGATCCGTAGGCAATCTGTCCAGTCTTGATATACGTGTGAGGGCATGGTAGGCGGCGCCGCACCGCTACTCGTGTTTATTGATTTGTTGTGGAACACGAGGCCAGCATGCTCAATTCAAAAATGTGCTGACTGATCAACCGTCCAATCGAAATCGAATGAGTAGGATCTTCTCCTTTGTTCGCATAAGGACAGATTCTCATAAAGACAGATTAGCAGAAAGACAAATTCTCATAAGGACAGTTTCGCATAAAGACAAAGTACAGTTAAGTCGAAAAGAAAATATATATTTAAACCAAAACAAAATTATTTTAGTGTACTATATATTTTGATGTACTATATTCAATTCATAAAAAATAGTTTTCATAAAACTAGTCACTGTAGGTTTGGTACGGTTCACATTTTGCACGTCTCAGTATTGCAAGGTGTTGTAAGCACTATGGCCGATATTTTATCGTTTGTGAAATGCAAAATAATGTTCTCTATTTTACTGTCAACCAACATAACAGATTTCCTTCTTCGTTTTGCTAACACGGACTATTTTAGATCGGACAGTTTTGCTTCCTCTTTCAAGAGCGTGATGAAATAAAATAAAGGTGTTCTTTCCTTCCATCCTTTTCTGCCACCCTTCATAGATATTTTGCTTATATTCATGCCAAAGTCAATCAATCTGCCTAACCTTTTCCCAACTATATTGGGGTTGGCTTCCAGTCTTACCGGATTTAGCTGAGTACCAGTGTTTTACAAGGAGCGACTGCCTATTTGACCTCCACAACCCAGTCACTGGGTAACACGATACCACTTGGCAAGACTGGTGTCAGATCGCAGGCTTCTGACCACCCATAACGACTGTCAAAGATCTTCAAATGACAGCCGGGACCAACCGCTTAACGTGGCTTTCCAAGGCACGGAGGAAACTCGATATCTTGAAATGGTCACCCATCCACGGACCGACCTCGTCAAGCGCATATTCATGCCAGTGTTCTTTAAAAATGTTAAAAAGTCTCTCGTCTCGTCTCGTAACTTTATAAAATGTTCCCGAGATGACAATGTCAAATCAATGACAAGTAAATTAGTTTTTATCTAATCTCAAACTTAACAAATTGCCTATCAAGAAGAGTGCAATATGTACTATTGAATATATTTGTGTATGCCTACTACCACAAAGAACCTACGTCCTTTGCAAAAAATTATCTCATTTACATAAATGGGCAAGTACAAACTTGTCCACAACATTCACAGTAGCAACAACATTCTTATTCACACTCTTACCGCCTGGCCACATATCCTGCTGCTTTGGAAAAGTGTACCTATATACGCGTGGCGGTGAGAGTGAGTGTGCAGAACTGTACCTTTTCTGTCTTTATGCGAAACTGTCCTTATGAGAATCTGTCCTTCTGCTAATCTGTCCTTATGCGAACAAAGGGATCTTCTGTCCAAAACGAACAAACTTTCCAATTTGAGAAAAACAAAACACTGCACACACATGTATACATACTCACTTTCTTGAGATGACTTAATTGATTCACAATACTTTTTGAAATCCTTCTTACTCCTACAAAGTACATTTAAATTGATTTGACTTAATCCCAATTCACGTAGTTTATCTAGTCTCTGCTTAACTGTCTTTTGAGATGCTGACAAAACTCGAGGTTTACTGGCAATGTCTTCCACATCAAAACCTTCAGTTAGAAGGAAGTCTAGAAAATGTTTCACCTAAAAATACACTGCAATTATATAAATTAGTAAGAACATAGTTGTTTTAACTTAAAAATTTAGTTATTATGGCAACCTTTGTTACTCGAATGGTTTTCAGAGCAGGTATTTTAAAGCACATTTCATGTACATTCTCAACAGACACATTCAAACGACCAGCAAGATATGTCTGTTTTGAATTGCTTTCGCCCAAGATCGTCTTTGTTTCTTGTGAAATAGTTATAAACCTGAAAATAATATGAAAGTTGATTAAAACCATCAAATAAAAACAAGAATTTTTAAAACAGTCAATGTTTTTATGCTGTGAGTAAACTATGTTCAAGAGTTGAGTCAAATCTAAGCAAAATAAATTGTGCTGGCTAATATGATATTTTTGTTTAACTCTCATACCTTTTCAATATATCTTCAGAACATCTAACCATCCATGGATATAGGTTATCAATACCCATATTTTTAACTCTTAGAAGCCTGTCATGAATTGTTTCATGATGATACTTTAATACCCATAAGTCTCTTAGTATACGATCCGCAGACACATTCATATCTGAAATAATGTTCTCTTATTATGTACACAATTCGGTTAATACTAACATTAAATGGTGGTGGTGGTTTTAATGGTTTATCTATCTATCTATCTATCTTATGAAGCTATAAACTAAGAATCTTAATCACTTACCTATTAACACATCTAATGCTTTCTGAATCCAATTAAATGATAAGCTATATATGAAAGTTCTTTTGGCGATCTTTTCACTTAATACTGATGGTGGCACCTGTAAAAAACCAAATTAATTCACTATAACCCACTTGCACGAAAAAAAATAAGAGGTTAAATTGACAGATACAGTACTCCCCAATTTACTTGGCCACTCTGAACTTCAGAGCATAGTAAATCTCATAAAAAAACAGCAGCACCCATGCCATGCACATCGGAAAGCAAACTTCAGAGCAGCCAAGAAGATTGAGGAGTACTGTATGTAGGTATTTAAAGTTAGATATTACGAAAATTCAAATATATTTCCAAACCTTCAGACGAGATGCAATATAATACAATCTATTTTTGCAGAAACCTTTACTTTCATCATCTTTTGTTGTTTTGCTTATATGAATTAAGGTTCTTAGTGGTAATTTGTAAAAAGGTAAAGCATCTTCAGCTGACTGAAAATTGAGATTTGAAACGATTTTTGCTTTGTAGGCATCAAAACCTAAAACCAGGCAGAAAATTAATATAGACAGTTTCTTATTTTACTGTAAGTAAACAACAGTCTCTTTCTATGAGGAAAACAGTCAAACAGTAAACATGTATTACCATTTTTCTCAACAGTCCTTGTTCTAGTCTTATATGATACTGAATTAACGAAATTACTGCACGGAGATATTTTCAATATACTTGTAAAGTTTGATGTATTGTACAGCAACCGACAATTTGGTCTTATCAAAAACATAGAAAATACTGATCTTAGAGACATTGTGGATTGATTTACGACGTAATACTTGTTATTAAATCATTACATGTTTATCTGAAAATAGATGATAATCTAGAAATATAATTAGATAATCCAATATGAAAACACCGTGAATACTGTCTTGTTTTCGTCATTCGTCAACTCAAATTATTTGACTTTGACAATTTTGACACTTGATATTTATTTTTTTTAAATTATAATTCATGACCATAGATACAAGTCTTTCAGTCGGATACATAAATGGGTTTTAATATTCTTTAGTATGCATTAGAATGCGGATGTAACAGATTCTAATGTTTTTTGGAGTATTTGGCAGCAAATTGTATCGAGTCAGTCATTCCAGTAAGCTTTGCAGAGGCAGTCAATACTACAATAAAATACTCCGCTCCACTCTCCCGAGATCGCTTCTGTCAATGATTTCACATATTGTCCAATTGCGTAGACAGTTGAGGCACAAAACTACACCAATTTTATATCACAATATCCACTAGGAATCAATTTGCAAATAATATTCACAGCCGCTGAACTTCACTCGACAAAATCCCGCCAAAAACTCCTGACACTTGATAGATATTATGGTACTTAGGGCACAGGTCTTTAAATGATTCAGCCATAACCGGAATCACGGCTCTTTTCTCTCTTAAGGTTGAACTAGTCGACGGCACGAACTATTTTGTGCGCAGGGTAAAATGCATGCTATCTTATCCGACAACACGTGCGAAAGAAATAGATGCTGTGAGGAGCAGTAAGGAGCTAGTTCGCGTACGAATTAGCACTTTTGCAAATTTGTATCGAAATGGATGATGATTTAGGACGAAAACGAGCGCGCGAAATTTTATAAACAGACCTTTGGGAGTCTAGATATCATGAAAAAATAACTAAATGTATATTTTTAAAATAACATTATTTACATTGTTGAATTACTAATATCCCTGTATCGAGGCCTTTTTGCAATTTTCCTTCTTCTTATGGTATTTATTTTCGCCCAAAGATGCGTTAAAATTAGTGTTGAAATATGGAACTTTCGACGCTCATAACTTTCAAATATATCATTTTTTAACATTTTTGTTTCCCTACAGGACTAGATAATGATGAGACAAATTGATATTTTTTTTTTATTTTGAACGTACATCGTCAAACAGTGGAGTAATCTCTAGACTACGTTTGTATGGAAGACTAGTGTATCCTTAATATAGAAGGTACGTGAATGTCGGTTATCGCAGAAAAAAATTCTTTCGTAAAAAAAAAACTATAAAAAGTATCAGTATAGTTATTTCTAATACCTTCAACAGTATGTGTACAAAGTTTCATGATGATCGGTTATGTACTTTTCGCGTGAAAGCGTAACAAACAAACTTATAAACACACACATTTATAATATTACTAGCTGACCCGGCAAACTTTGTTTTGCCATAAAAACACCAAACATTTTTCTACCCTACCACACACTACATTCCCTACCCTATCCTACACTACACTACCCTACCCTACGCTACACTACCCTACGCTACACTACCCTACCTTATGCTACACTACCCTAACCTACCACAAAAAAAAAATATTTCTTTTTTTGTAAAAACCATCTTAGAACTTCAACGAACATTAAAAAAAAAGAATTGGCCAAATTGGGCCAGGCGTTGTTGAGTTATGCGCTTACCAACACATTTTGCGATTCATTTTTAGGGTTCCGTACCCAAAGGGACCCTATTACTGAGACTCCGCGGTCCGTCTGTCTGTCTGTCTGTCACCAGGCTGTATCTCATGAACCGTGATAGCTAGACAGTTGAAATTTTCACAGATGATGTATTTCTGTTGCCGCTAAAACAACAAATACTAAAAACAGAATAAAATAAATATTTAAGTTGGGCTCCCATACAACAAACGTGATTTTTGAGCCGTTTTTTTGCGATAATGGTACGGAACCCTTCGTGCGCGAGTACAACAAGATTAAGTAAGGATTGGTCCTATTTCGATTTTCATATTTATACAAGCTGGCGCCAAAGACTACTATATTATAATGGGGTCGCGTAAAAGTTATCACCAGATGTTCTTTGGCTAAGTGGCCGCTGCCAGAATTGATGAACATTCGTTTATAAGGCATTTTTCGTCACTCTTGCCAGAACTTTCGGCGATATAGCTTCTCATATTCTTGACGGATAGTCTCCTTAAGAGCTTCAAAAGTCTGAGGCTTGTAATAAACATAGACAATATGTGACTTCAAAAAAACCTTTAAAAAGAAGTCTGGAACGGTTAGGCGTTTAAGACGGTACCCTGACCAAAAAATCGGCATGAGATATGAGCGTTCCTATTGGTCTAGCGGCTTTGGTGGCGCATGAATTACAGTAGTGAATACGCCCAGATTTTAGAATAAAATCTTTATAAAATCGAATTTTAGTCTTTTGAAAAAAATAATTCTACAAAAATATTCGTTATTAAACTGTCTATCCATTAGTGTTAGTACAAAAAATTATCAATGAACACTTTACGAGGAGATGCATAATATCAATAATTATTTCTCATTTTCATGTTTTTTTGGAAGTAGATTAGTGAAATATATACAACATTAAAAAAAAAACTAAATCTACCATTTTAGAATCAATATTATGTAGAAATTTAATGTATTTTTATTAATTGATATTTCTTTTTAAATAACGAGTAGATAGCTCCTAAAAACAGTACAAAAAACGGCTTGCGCGGCGTTTTGCTCGGGGTACCGCCTTAACACACGGCACCACGCACCGCCGCGGTAGGCGGTGAAGCGGATTTCATGTCGCATTAGCCTCTAAAGGTGAACGCGCACCTAGACGCACCGCACTCGCCGCAGTCATCGCATTTTATAAATCTTTATATGAAATCGTATGCAGCCTCGCGCACCTATCCGCGCCGCACGAGCCGCATTTCAGCAAAATGCTGTAGGTATACGGATTCCACCAGCGCGTCCGGATTACGTCATCAGACTCGGCGGGCGATGCGGGCAGCGCGGCAACATGATCCGTATCCGTATGAAAATATAGTTCAAGATGTACAGAAGTGGATACAATGCGTGCGGCGCGTTCGGCGCGGATAGCGCGGGGCCAAGAGAAAATGCGATGACTGCGGCGCGTGCGGCGAGTGCCCCGACACGGCGCGGGTCGAGCGGTGCTCTCCCCTCGGCGTCCGCGGCGCGGCGGCGGCCATAGACTAATATATAATAGATTGAGAGCGGCGGCGGCGCCTGCCGTGTGGTAATAAAGTGCCTTAAATGAGGCGATCTTACCGGCCAGTGAGTTATGTGACGACTAGGAAATGCAACCTTCAGAATTTTGGATGTGGCTCCATCCTGTTGAAACCACATATTCTCCAGTGCTATTTAATCCAATTAAGATAGGACGAAGTAGTTGAGCATGCCTCTATAGCACGGCCCAATGACGCCTGCAGTATAAACAGCACACTGGCACACCATGCAAAAACTTTGAGCGGGTGGAAGTCTCTTCCTTGGTCATAATATGAGTACTTTCGGTGCCTCAGACAGAAGTGAAAATGTACGGAAAAACATTTATTTAAAAATATCAAAAAAACCCGACTACTTAAAAAGCCAATTAAAAAGATGTACCTAAACAAGAAGAAAATCATGCTGTGCAGTCGGAAGATACATATGCGCGAGCTGGCTGACCAAAACCAGATGTATCCTCCGACTGCACAGCATGATTTTCTTTTTGTTTACGACTTTTTAGTTGGCTTTTTAAGCAGTCGGGTTTTTTGTTATTTTTAAATATTTTTTTTATTTATAACTTTTTAGTTGGCTTTTTAAGCAGTCGGGTTTTTTGTTATTTTTAAATATTTTTTTTATTTATAACTTTTTAGTTGTTTTTTTTTTAGATTAGTATATTTATATTTTTGTAATCACCTTTTAAAACCCCTTTCTTTCGCCTCGAGAGAACCTCTGCCTCTGGCTGGGGACCTTTGAAATGACAGTACAAACGATTAGGTAGTGAACTAAGTTTGCTCTGAATCGCAAGAGCGGCAAGTCCTGGGGAGCAAACTACTGCTGAACCACCACTGGTACTTTCGTACCTACTTACAGTATTAGTGATCAATTTCCATAAATATTCATGACTAAGTAGGTTCTTATGAAATTAGGTACCTACCTACAGTGAACGGAAATAAACATGGAAGCATTCCTTGCTTTAAAAAATGACCCAACGCACATTGTGCCCCGGTGGGCGGGGCTTACCGATCATGCCACTCACGCTTTTAGTTCGTCCCAGAGTCCCAGAGTCCCCTTAGAGTCGATTCCTAAATGAAATTGACACAATGAAACGATCGTCACTTTCAGATGTGCAGCGTTGTCTGCCAGATTCACGTATTCGAATATAGCCACTAGTCTCTTGGAACCATTGGAACACTCGTCGAACGGAAAAATGGCTTAAAGTCAGCAGCCAAGCAACATCACACTGTCGCATATCTGGTTGCAGTAATGCAATCACTCGAGGGGCTTCATCTGCAGTGATTTTCTTGCTGGAGTTGTTCACCAGCATTCACTTCAAGGACTGGATGGCGTATGACTATTAATTTGACCTTGATCGGCCGTTTTATACCCCTCCTATGATGGTGCAATTAACGGCTCCTGTAATGCGTATTTTAACTGTTGTTTAACGGCACGTCCTTTGAAGAAATGTATTATTTATTGTTAATTGAAAGGTCACTAAACATAGTTTCAGTAGTTACCAATATTACCAGGGTTTTAATGCATGTGCTGATGGCTGGACATGCTTGAATGCTATTTTCGAAAAGGTGCGATTTTTGTGAGGCGGAGTGTATATAAAATTCAGCTTTTATACTATGGTGGAAGTTTCATCACAACTTATCATACTTTAAGGGTGTCTAATAGGGGGTTGCTACCGTACTTAGTGACTGATAATGGACGACGTGATTTCTAATGTAATTCCAAAATAAAATATATCAAATCTGACTTTAACGAAAGTGAGGTGCATTTTTATACAACTTTGGTAGCTGTTTTGCTCCCAAAGCCACTCTGATCCAAACTTCATAAGTTTTCGTGGATCGTTCTTACCTGTATTGTGTACATACACAGATAAATTTTCAGGTTTTACAAAATAACGAAGGGCAAATCGTCGCAGGCTCTTGGGATACGAGAAAAGCAAACTGGTGTTCACATAAATTTGTAATAATGTAATAAATTAATTAATGAATTAATATATTTTTGTATTATTTTTCTCATTCTCTTTACCCCATTACCCAAGATACTTAAACTTGCGTGTCTAAAAGCATTCATAAAAATATGCTTAAGACAAAACACAGTTTGAGTATCTATTAATTAATAAACGAAATAGTTATAATAAAACAGTATTCATAGTACCTACGAGTATTACTACCTATACATTTAGTTCAATGGTTGGCGTTCAGGGGGCGCTGATCGCTAAGTAAAATGAAAACTTCAGTTGCCAGTCTATCTCAATCTATTATATATTAGTCTATGGTTCGTCCCCAGTAGGCAACAGCGGCGGTCGACTAATATTTACCGTTTTTAGCTTGTTAAATATTTAAAAATGGCTTCTTGTGCAGTGAAGTGTTGCATTAATAAATCACATTTGCATAACAAGAATGTTGGAAATATTTTTCCCGTGTAAATACATCGCTATTCATTATATTTCTATTAAAAATGTAGTACACCACGAAAACTATGGGGATGATGTTATGCCAACCAAACAATTTACTTTTCTACCTGACAATAATGACAAATATAATTTCGATTACAATCTAAGATATATATAATAGATTATATATCTTAGATTGTAATCGAAAATTCACGCCGTTTTTTTCTATGGGGCGGCACTATGCAAAATATACTAAGTTATTGTAGGTACATAAAGGATCCTTAATAGCACGGAGAAAATAGATATCGTTGCCTTTATCTTTTCTAACATATTTTTGGTCGTTCCAAATTTTTTTTTCAGTCTATAAAAGATGGTTCTTTAACACGAATTGCGGTTGGAGTTGACTAGTAGAAATCATCACGCGAAAAAGCGTTCATACTTCTATGCGATTTTTTTCTATCATTTTTGGACAAAATATAAATCCAAGATGGTGGCTGCGAAAACTTTCATTTTACATTATGGGTTTAGTTTTAGAGGTTGCTAAAGTCCATTGTGAGGTTAAAATAATCCAAGACGGCATAAAATAAAAATAAATGTTTTTGTTTAAATCATATGTGAGAAGGAACTTCTTTCCTGACTAAGGTCCCCTGAACACAAACGATTTTTTATGCTTCTATATTTTCTATCAGATTATTTCAATACCATCACTATCATAATTAATAATTGCGTTGCACCATATTGCATAAAACATCCCGGGCGACGCGAATGGTGGACGCAGTGATGCATGACGCAGTCGTAGAAATGTCGTTAGCGGCCTATACGTTAGATGGTAATTTAAACCCAAACTAACAGTTTATAAGGTCTATTTTTAATTGTGCATCATGAGTTGTAATAATTATTGTTTGTGTGCCTTGGCTAGTTTGGCGAATCAGTGGCTGAGTTTCGATGTGTGCGTTTGTTTAGGATTTTGTGTCAAGATGCGCTTTTAATTCCTTCGAAGTAATGCTTCCATGTTTATTTCCGTTCACTGCCTACCTATCCCAAATCCCGCGATAAACAGTATCGTGTCCTAATTCAGAAGTAGTATGCCTGTGTGCCAAGTTTTATCCAAATCGGTTCAGCTGTAGACGAGAAAAGGTAACACACGGAGTTACTTTCGAATTCATAATATTACTGTCACTAGGTACATATAATATAAAACAAAATTCCACCACCGCGTCTGTCTGTTCGCGATAAACTCAAAAACTCCTGAACGGATATTCATGCGGTTTCCACCAATAGACAGAGTGATTCGTGAGGAAGCTTTAGTGTATAATTTGTTAGGGCTTTGTGTAAATTGGTTGAATTAAGACTATAATTGTTAAAAATTTCATTAAAAAAATATAGCCGCCTGGGAGCTTTTATCGGAAACACTGCCCTTTGAGATAGACCAAAACAATGTATGGTGGAATTGTTTCTCTTTTATAGGTCTACAGAAAAGTTCGCGAAGGCATATCCCCAGTTTTATTTTAGTTACTTTTAACTTGATCGATGTCCCGCGTATAAGTTAGAAACTTCATAGTTGATAAGCAAAAACATGTTTGAAATAAATGATTACTACCTACCTACTAAAATTGCTTGCTTTAACATATCTACCACTTGTCGCTACTAAATTCATGTCTTTTAAAGAAAATTTGAATTAAGAATCTGGCAATCAGTTCTAAATATAAACAGTTGGGCTTTTTTATAAGGGCCATGCAAGGTCATCATAAAACAAAAAAAAAAAAAAATTTCAAAACGTATTTTATTTTTAACATAAATTGAAAATGAAATACCTACATTCCAATATTACTTGCACAGCAAGAATCCGAATATAACTTTGCTTCATATTTTCTACAAAACATAATTATTAGGCACCTAATTCAAATCGGAGTTAGGACCCATGTTACCATATAGAGCATTTTGTCTTAAGAAAAATCAATAACATGCATTCTAACGACGATCACTTCGTTGAGATTAAGTACGTCGGTAGTGTTTATCATTCTAACGACGATCACTTCGTTGAGATGAAGTACGTCGGTAGTGTTTATCATTCTAACGACGATCACTTCGTTGAGATGAAGTACGTCGGTGGTGTTTATCATTTTCGTCGCGGTGTCGAGATCTCCGACGTCGTCTGTCACTACTTTCAGATCGCCTAGATCTCATTCTTTTAGAGACGTCTTTCTCCGGCGATTCAGACCACCTCCATGACCGTACTGAAGAACGGGGAGTCCTTAAAAAAATTGATTGAAACATTAATTTACACCTGGCTCGGTTGATCGCAATATTATATGCCGGAGTCTGTGTTTCCCGATAGCTACAATCTAGGGGTCTTTAAGTCAAGAGTGAATGGGTTACTTCTAGGCAAGCGTGCTTCACCGTCGACCACATCATCGCTTACCATGTGAGATAGTGGTCAAGCGCGAGTCTATAATAAATAAAAAAAGAAAAAAAAAACGCCATATTCTATGGGAGATTAACATAACTTGCGAAATGAGGGTGTTACTATAATATAAGTGCATTTCTGCCTAACCCTTCTGAGAATACAGGGCATGATGTTACATTTATGTGACAAATTGTTAAGCACATGGATTAATTGCATTATTACATACATACATAAACTCATGCTTTTTCCCATGGGGGTAGGCAGAAACGGTTTACAAGGGAATATTTGATGCTTAACGAAATTCAGCATAATGATCATTAAACATAATATTATTTATTAGGCATAAATGCTTTGCTATAATGTATTTTGCCATAAATACTGTTGTCATAATAATAATAATGCATAATCTTCTAAACGCATAATGATATTTACACATAATGTTCTTTGGAATAAACCAAACATGTTCGCGGCTCTAGAGTGGCCTAAGGGCCACCCCGCCGCACCACCTAATTAATTTGAGTCCTTATATTAAATATATTTAATTAGACATTTTAAGCTTAGGTAAAACAATTTACAATCGATTCAAATCGATATGAAAATATTCGATCTTTTGAAAATTTACATTTTATCTGTAGGTATTTTAATTTTCGACATTCAACTAATATGTACCCATAAAATTATTTTAAAGAATAAATATTATGCCTTAAATATTTATGCAACTCCAAATTATGGCAAAACAAATTGTACTAAATGACAATTAAGCTAACCTTTGCATTATGCTAAAGTATTATTATGCCACCACAGTATTATCATGCTGATAAAAGTTATACAAAAACGTTAAGCCTAAAACAATTATGCCAAGAGGGGGATTACCAGCAGAAAAAATCAGAACGCATTAATTTTGCGATAATTTCCGTTTTTGAAACTGAGGGTAAATAATACGAATTTTGGTGGGTGTTTATCTTGACTTGACTCACCTATCTTTCTCTTGAACGCTTTCAGTAGAATAATATCCATTAAACAAGTTATTTGGATTTCTGAACACGTGAAGAAAATTACAAGCACGACCCTTTGGGCAACGCCTTCGTAGCTGTAACCCTGTAAATAAAAAACACATTTTATTAATTTCGGCTTAAGGTTGCACTAGTCGATCATTCTTCCATACAAACGTAGTCTGGCGATTACGCCACTGTTTGACGATGTACGTTCAAAATAAAATATATCTATTAAATAAAATATCTCTATATAATATTAATTAAAATATCCCTATATAATATATATTTTTGTCTAATCATTATCTAGCCTGTATGGAAATAAAAAGTACAAAAATAAACAAAGTTAATAGCGTCGAAAGTTCCATATTTCAACACTTATTTTAACGCATTATTGGGCGCAAATAAATAGCATAAGAAGAACGAAAATTTCAAAACAGCCACCATACAGGGATAGATTAGTAGTTCAATAATGTAAATAAAAATATACATTTAGTAGTTTTTTCATGATATCCATACTCCCAAAAGTCTGTTTATAAAATACTAGCTGACCCCCGCGGCTTCGCTCCCGTCAAAATTATAGCCTATGTTACTCGGGAATAATGTAGCTTTCTATAGGTGAAAGATTTTTTAAAATCGGTCCAGTAGTTTCGGAGCTTATTCGGTACAAACAAACAAAAAAATCTTTCCTCTTTATAATATTGGTATAGATCGCGCGCTCGTTTTCGTCCTAAATCATCATCCATTTCGCTAAGAATTTGCAACAGTGCGAATACGTACGCGAACAGCTTCTTACTGCTCATCACAGCATCTATCTCTTTCGCACGTGTTGTCTGTCGGATGACATAGCAAGCATTTTAAGCCTGCGCATAAAATAGTTCGTGCCGTCGACTAGGGCAACCTTAATGCATGCAAATTATGTCCACAAAAAGTTATAATTAGTTACCACATATAGCATTTTTCCAGGAGTTTATGAGACAAAACTGTAAGGAAAGCTGTCTCCCTCCGTACCAGCGTGTATGCAAAGATCGATAAGCCGCGACAGCACACCGTAGCTCAGCAAATTCTATGAATGTGTTTCCTCGAAGATGTTTTTCGTAATTATTACAGACCTACAACCAGATGAAACCTTAAGTATAACGATTTAGAAATATTATAATTATGTAAAATAGAACTTTAATACTTGTATACAAACCTTCTTTTGTTCATTATAGAATTGTCAACTGTATGTAGATGGTAAAAATCTGAAGTTGATTTGAGTAAAAATATTTTATTTAATTATTCTTAAAATACAAGATAACGCTTAGGGATGGGTGCCATGAAAAATATTGAGAGTTAATCAATCCGTAACAAGCTAACACAATTTGATACTCACCTTAAACTGAGATATGCGACCAAACTTTTCAAATTCAGATAATACATCAAAGAAAAACTCGTTGTATTCCTTATATGTATCACTATCCTCAAATTCTAGCATAATATCTGTGTCATATTCATTGACATTTGCATTACTTAACCCAAAGTGGTTATAAAAATTTGTAGCTAATAACACCTAAAATAAAAAGTTTTACTTTATTGTTAACTACTCGTATTACAATCAAAATACACACAGATGACCATATGCTTGTTATATATAATAGTATAGATAGTATATTTATGCCTACAGGTTGGCCTGTAATCAAAAACTTTTCACTGTTCAGCGTCATGTCATAGAATTTATAAAAAGGATATACTTTGCTGATGCCGGGGTATTGATGGTTCCTTGAACATTGATCAGCAAAACGACAACACGCTGTTTTAGAGAAAAATGGACAAAGTTCAGCATCGGGTCTTGTCTCATGCATCACTTTCAATTCTTCTGGAGGCTCTACTGAATCACCAGATAAAAACAAATCTAGATTATTCATGAAAATGTCTTGTTTTCTTTTCAATTCCTCTTGAGCTGCTTTTATCCTTTCTTCTTCTATTTGTTTTTTCTTCTGTTCTAATTCCCATTCCTGCCATAGTAATAAATTGTAATGATGATATTCAATAGTGTAAAACAATAATGTAACAATTAAGTTAATAAAAAAAAAAACATAAAATCAAAAAACCCGACTGCTTAAAAAGCGAACTAAAAAGACTTAAGTAAGATAAAATCATGCTGTGCGGTCGGAGGATACATCTGGTTTTGTTTTTTTTTGATTTTATGTTTTTTTTTTATTTAACACTTTTTAGTTTTTTTTTCGAATTAGGTACATTTAAACATATACGTGTTATATATTTTTGAAATCGCCTCTAAAAACCCTTTATTTTCATACCCCACACGACGGGATTGGCAGAAAAAAATTATTGGGCGCCCACAACATAGCGCCCAAAAGCCGCCATTTTTCTATTTTTCAATTTTAATGTAGCCAGTGACACTTGCAGAGTTAAGACGAATTGCTTGACATACGAATCATAAAAATCGGACAAAGCGTTTGGTATCTGGAACGCCATATAGAAACAAACATACGTTCATAGACTGATAAACACATTACCCTCCTTCGGCGGTCGGGTAAAAATAAAACAACATTAATAGACAACAAACGTCATGAACCTAATATAAGAATAAAGTAGTAATCCAGTCTCACCAGTTTTAGCTTAGCCTCTTGTTCAAGGCGCTTCTGTTTAAGTCTTTCTTTTTCTTCTTGAAGTTTTTTCCATTGAGTAATTGCAATTTTTTCAGCTTGAATCCATTTCTCGTTTTCTTCTTCATTCTGTTGATGAATTTGTTCAAGTATCAATTTTTCTTCTAATTCTTGTTGTTTCATATACCATTCAGTAGAGCAAATTTTATCTAGAAGTTAATTTAAAAGTTTAAAAAAATTATTATGAAAATAGAACAGAGATAAATAGATGGACATAAATAAAGAGAGTTGTTAGTAATGATGTCTGTGGCTAAAGAATAATGAAGAAGATATATATAAAAATATTTTAGAAAGAGGTTCATTTTAAGGATTAAGTATATGAGTACCGAAAACATAAAATATTACATCCTCTGGAAGGGATTAGGGATCAAAATACGAGGATTATGCAAAGCTCTCCGCAAGCAAGCAGCAATTCCGCCCAACCCGTTTCATTATCGGACACCATCGGTACATGATGGACCTCCCACCCATAAGCACTAAACGTGAGAATACTCTTATTATGCGTACAGCTAAGGAGTGGAATTCCCTGCCGGAGTCTGTGTTGCCCGATAGCTACAATCTAGGGGTCTTTAAGTCAAGAGTGAATAGGTTACTTCTAGGCAAGCGTGCTCCATCATCGACCACATCATCGCTTACCATCAGGTGAGATAGTGGTCAAGCGCGAGCATATACTTGATAAAAAAATAATAAAAAAAAGCTTAGAAAGAATTAAGGGTGCCCTAGTCGGCGGCACGAATTATTTTGTGCGCGGGGTTAAAATGCATGCTATCTCATCCGACAACCCGTGCGAAAGAGATAGACGCTGTGATGCGCAGTAAGAAGCTAGTGGCTAGTGCTCGTACGAATACACACATTTGCAATTTTTTTGTGAAATGTATGATGATTTAGAACGAAAACGAGCGCGCTAAATTTTAACACTTATTTTTGGAAAAATGGATATAATGAAAAAACTACTGAATGTATCTTCACAATAAAATTATTTGCATATTTGAACTACTAATCTATCTCTATTGAGACTGTTGCAATTTTCTTTCTTCTTATGGTATTTATGTTGGCCCAAAGATGCGTTAAAATTAGTGTTGAAATATGGAACTTTTGACGCTAATAACTTTCAAATATATGTTCTTTTTTACTTTTTTGTTTCCTTATAAAGCTAGATGATGAGACTAATTAATTACACCGTCATACAGAGTATAATCCTTATAATATTTTTAATTGTTAGCATAGAAGAATTACCGACTAGGGCCCCCTTAACAAAAATAAATAAGGAATGGATACAAAAAGTAAATATTCTTCTCAGCAAACCCTTTTATTTGATACCCATATCATGGCAGTGCACGAAAACAAACTAGTCCACCATCTTGGGCCGATCACCATATTGTATTTAGAATGACGTCACTTAGCTAACCATTTATTTTCATCCAAACTAAATGTGTATGCAAAATTTCGATAGGAGGAGGATAACTGCTTTAAAATTCAGCAAGTGTTACTCAATCTCACTTTCGATTTCAAGTAGGGAACCCAAGAACGACATCGTGCTGTTCCTTCACATCTAGGAATTTACATAAAATATAATATAATAACTATTGCATTCCATTTCTAAACAGTTTAACCATTTTATAATTGGATTTGTGAAAACAATGTACAGCTTAAGCAATCTGCCAGTTCAATCAAGTACCACGAAAGTGACTGATGTAAAAGCCTACCACATACAAAACTATTTGGGGACACTAATTATGAGTTTACATTAGCCAGACTATAAAACTATGGCAAAAGGGAAAGCATTATTGAAACAGCGACACAATTTTATTGAGATCTATTTGTAAAATATTGTTTCTCGCTTCATTCAACATTTGAAAATTTAACATAACTCCGTCCCACAGGATTTGAACCTGAACCAGAAATATAATAGTGGGAGGTAGAAATAACAATCAGAAGTCAATAGATGTAAAGTACCAGTTCCATTTTCCATTTTTTAGGTAAAAGCACCATTTCCTGATAAAATCTTCAATGAACTGCTGAAAGTGTCTGCAGACATACTATTCCCTGACAAAATTACTCAATAGAATGATGATGTTTAACTAGTAAATACCAGCAAAATGGGTGACTTCACACATCATTCTGCTGCACAAAAAAAAAGCCGAAAGAGGACATAGTACACATTTTATGGAACTAGCTGGCTTTAGAAGACAAATCTCGTCTATCACATCCAAACAGTGAAACAAATAATCCAGAAATACAATGTATGCAATAAACTCTGTACATGGCATTAATCTGGCTGCCCAAGGCATACCTGGCGGATGACCATAGACTCTTAGAGCAAAGTTATTTTTAGTGTGCATAATAGACAGATGTATATGAATTTTATAAATCTGTGTCTTTTTCACAGTCGAAATCTTGATAATCAAAACTGTATACTCAAATAGCAAAGCAAATATACAGTAGTAGAGACAGGGCCAGAGTTTGAAGTAAGGAGAAGCCAGCTAAGTTTTTCTATCAGATAGAAGCTATTCCGCAAACTAGACTGGTCACATCTGGATCTCATCATTGCTGGTGAAAACTAAATCACCTCATAAGCGCAGATAACATAATACTGTTTTAGGAAGATCCAAGTCATCTTGAAGTCCAAGCTTTAAGGAAAGAAAATGTCTAGAGCGGTTTACACAGGGATCGGCACATTGCCACAGTAGGTGGTGAAGCGGATCTCATGTCGCATTGGCCTAATAAATCCGTTGATACAATACCAAGCGGGTCGAGCGGTGCTCTCCCCTCCGTGTCCTCGGCGGTGCTCAGTGCCATGTGTAAACCGCCTTAGTGGGATTGTCCATGAACTCAACATATCTGATAAAAAACTAATAAAGGTGGATTCAAAGTCACCGCAGTATGTAGATGAATGCACATTTCTAGGGCAAATAATATCACAAAATTAAAAGATCAAACCAGCAAGCAATTTATGTATAAGTGGCTGGAGAATATATTCGTCATTAAAAGCAATTCTGAAATCTAGACACTTAAGAATAGCTACAATAAAAAGATTTCACACCTGCATAGGTACTACACTGTATTATATGTAATAATATAAGTAAAAGCCCGAACATAGAAAAATAATAACATATTAGTATCCAAGGGACAGTAAACACAGCAAGGGGAAACAAATAAGACAGGAGGACGAGCTTAAATATACAGCGGGCCTCAACTGAAGGAGAACTTATGACAAAAAACAGTAATAACAACTATAGGCGGCCTTTGCCAAAAGGCACACTAAATTGAGGAAAATATTGCAGCACTTCAAAACAAAGAACAAATTAGAATAAAGGGCATTAGAACAAAATATTTTTGTGAAAAATCACCAAGATATGTTTGCTGACATACCTCTTTCTTTAGCTTTAATTATGCGGTTCCGTTTTCTTCTCTCCTTTTTAGCTATTTTCCTCCATTCTGCATGCCTGAAAATAAAGAGAAATATTTTCAGCACTATTTTAGGGCGAAAATAGAATAGCATACACAATGAAATGTGAAAATAAGGGCAGGTATTGACATTTTTAACTTACCTTCCCATGTTATTTTCAAAATACCATGTAGCACAAGCCGTCCAAAGATTATCTGCTTAGTAAAATTGGCTTGAATTGCTGTCGACTTAGAAAATTGAAGTACCGTCTAAAACAAAATTATATCCTTTTCCAAATAAAATTATACATGTATTAAAGTACTCTGTGTACACCTCACACTACCAAATCTACTTGTTCGAATTCACGTTAAGGTTAGCACTTTTTTGTATTTCTATTTTCTCAAATTTTTTGATTTGTTTTGTTTTGTGAAGTTTTGTCTACTTTGTTTGACACTGACAGTACAAAATAGTTTTTTTTTTTTCGCCCTTCTCGGGCAGGCTAAGGTCTTGGACCATACCGCCTCGTCTTCAGTGCAATTTTAACATTCTTTAGTATGCATTAGAATACGGGTGTAACAGATTCTAATGGTTTTTGGAGTATTTGGCAGCAAATTGTATCGAGTCAGCCTTCCCAGTAAGCTTTGCGGAGGTAGTCAATACTACAATTCCGCTCCACTATCCTGAGATCGCATCTGTCAATGATTTCACATATTGTCCAGTTGCGTAGACAGTTAAGACACAAAACTACACCAATTTTATATCACAATATCCACTAGGAATCAATTTGCAAATAATATTAACAGCCGCTGAACTTCACTCGAAAAAATCCCGCCAAAAACTCAGTACAAAATAGTACTCTTTGACACTGACACAGACCACAGATTACATAGGGAAACCAATCTAATAGTAGTCTATGGATCTATACTGCCGTGGTTTCTACTGACATTTGGTCGATTTTCAAGATATCGATCGATAGACATTTTTTTTCTCATTAATATAGCATCAAAAGGTAAAAATCTATTAGATGTCAGATAACGTCATTTTGGTTATACCACGGCAGTTTAAATGTTTTGTTTCTCAACTGTCTACGCAACTGGACAATATGTGAAATCATTGAGATCCTTTGGGGTATTTCAAAGCATCGTCTGAAGACTGCAGGATCATCTCACGCCTCTCCTTCATGTTTGAGCTTGAGAGTAAGATCAGAGAGCTTTTTGTTCCTATCTATACGATGGGTCTTGCAGAACAAGACCTAAGCAGACTTGGGATTTGAGGATTATCGAGTCCTCCCCCTCTCTTCGAACTTAAGATAACCCTATAATACTCCATCCTAAACTGCTCAATTCCTCTTCGAGTTCGGTGATCTTATCGTCGGTCCGGAGTCCGGAGTGTGCGCGTGTTGTACGTTGCCAGGTCCTGTCGTCGGTATTTGTTGGGGTAGCCGGATCTCGTCCGGGATTTTTTACAGCCCTTGCCATACCGTAACCTAGACCGCTACCGTAGTCCCGCGTAGTAGGTTAGGCAGGCTGCCGGGCACTAGGGGCTATGTTTTTGTGCTATTCATGGGGAGTGCTTTGCAGGCGGGTTGGCGATCCCAGTATGGTTATTACAAATGCACAGAGAACGCTGCTGCCCATTCTCTGGTTTGTCCTTAGTCGCCTCTTACGACACCAATGGAAAAACATGGGATGTTGAAATTCTTTACGCCCGACACGATACGTTATAATTATACTTAAGTAACTAACTTGACTTCCACTTCTAAGTCAGTCGGTATGAATGGTACAAGAAAATCTTACTATTCCGAGGTAAGATTTTAACTTTTTCAAGCCCGCTTTGTTCACTGTTGAATACTTTTGGCTCAGAACAGGCCGATGGGGAGGTGCGTATTCATAGTTAGCCTAGGGCGGTCAGGATCAGCCTTCGTACCCTGACGTGTCAAGACTATCATGGTTCGACTGTGAAAAAGGGACAGATGTATACTAGTCATATACGTCTGTCCCTTACGCACACTCAAAATATCCTTGCTTTAAGAGCTTATGGTTGGGTCCACAGGAATCTAAACACTAGACCTAAACACTAGAGATAGGGTGTGCCACTCTCAAGCTTTCTTGCACGTGACGATGGCAAAATACCACAAGCAGCCTAATTGCGTAAGTGAATTCAACAATACAAAGTAACGAACAATTATTGACCAATCACAGGCGTGATGAAAGATGCGATGTCGATTTCCGTCTACGTGATTGGCCGATTCATGGCGACAAACCCGTTGCCTTGCCGAAATTACTTACGCTATTAAGCTGCGGATGGCATGGTTATATCTCCATGGAAGATCGGTAGGCCTTTATTAGGACGCTATACACTTGCGCCATCCCACCTTCCTAGCTCATCGTGCTGTGCTGGCGCTGCCGCTGCGGCTGCAGAGAAACTCAAGCGGCGGAAATATAATAATTGCATCGGAAGTTTTTTGAAACTCTTAGTCCTTAAGGTCCAAGTGCTCACTGCGAGCGAACACATCTATTTGATACTTCGCGTGACCCTGGGCTTGCTTTTACCTTGGTCAGAGAATAAGCATTGCCTTACAACGTGGCAATGCTGTCAGTCTTTTGGGCATAATAACAGTAGACTGTGGACAGCGATGCGGCGGAGTTTTTCGACGCGTTATTTTAGACCAGTTTCTTTTTGGCTTTTTTTTTTGCTTGGATAAATGCTCATGCACATACTGCACTACCACGGGGAGATAGAGCAGTTATGTGGAAGTCTAACCCACTAAAACTCCACGGTGTCCTCCTCTGCCGCTTATGACGGGAACACGGGAACGCGTTAGCACTCACCGCCCGCGAACCCGCTGCGGCTGTCCGTCACCGGACCCTCCTCGGGTAAGAACCTCCCATCACCGGCGCACCAGAACACACTGTACCCCGTGACCACCCCAGGGACCAAACTAGCACATGGGCGCCAGACGACCCCGTGTATGGCAGCCTTGGTCCCCCTGTGACGGGTCAAGGTCAATGGCCCGCCACCTACCATTTTTCAGCCGCAGGGAAAAGGTAGAGCGGCTAACGCAATACCGACACTCCTACTCCCCTGCGGCCCCACCGCGTCCGCCATCAGACGGTGGCGACCCCATCCAGGCCGCGGAAGGTAGGGAGAGCGGCTTACCGCAATACCGCACTCCTCTCCCGCCGCGGCCTCCAACCCTAAACCCTCATCGTATGGGACCTGGGACGCTCCATAAGACATCGCGGCCCGCCTCAGTTGCGATGTCGCCTGTTACCAAGCGGCACCGCAACCTACTAGTTGGCCGCTCCGTCGTCGGCTTAATCGGCAAAAGCCCTGACGAGCAGCCCCTCCTCGGGTTCCCCTTCGCTTCACCGTGGGTGACCAAGCCACGGCTACTGACCCCTCCGCGTCGACAATGCGGGAGCCCACCGGGGAGGTTCTTTATTTTTGGCTTGGTAAGTTGAAAAGTAGTTTTATATCTAAGTTAATATTTAAGTAGTTATAGTTAACTAAGTATTTTATATCTACATTTTTATCTACGTGCAATAAATATTATGTGTCATACATATTTAAGGCAAGTACCGAAGTATGTTAATTCTATGGTTAAAATATATAATTTACTTTCCGCTACAAGTGGGTAGATAGAAATAACGGAGGAATTAGTAATTACTGCGCGCTTGCTAAAATGGAAAGTAATAGGCACCAGATTAAAAATTTAATTTTTCGCAACATGGAGAATGATTTTGTAGAACTTTTGCGCTCGGGTTTAGACCCAAATTTCGAAGGCGGTTGGCCAATCCGGTTGGCGGCCCGATATGGATATACCTCGATAGTAGAAACGTTATTGCAATTTGGAGCAAATCCACACTTATTGAGCGAATCTGGTGAGTTATTTTTACATGTTTATTAAATTATTTTATTCCCTGGACGGCCAGGGTTTACAATAATATTAAGTTATGAGATTCCTCCGAAATTTATATCACTCGGGGAAATAATAGCGAGGTTTCTAATAAGTGTTTTAGTAAAAGTCGGTTTTTCCTACCTACCCAATAATTGCCGAATATGATTATTTAATTTTCTCGCGGAACTAATGTTGTAACTGCCTTGATTTATACTTACCATTATACTTATGCTCATATAGGTGGGAAGGTACCTATTCTCTCTTATTCAACTGTAGTTGAAAAAAACAAACCAAATGTTGAATACAGGCCTTGACAGACTTTGCATTACGAAGTTGAGAAGTCTTCACCAAGAAGGGACCAGCGAAGTCAGTTCCAACAGAAGCAAATGGCCTACTCTCAGCCACTCGATCGGAGGGCAAATCACCCATTATGGGTTGAGTGGGAGTAGCCTTCAAACGATAGCACTGCATACATTTGAAAATGATGCCACGAATAGTACGTCTGGCCGACAAAATCCAACATTCACGCTGCAAAATGGCTACGAGGGCGTTGCAACCTGCGTGTGCATTATTAATTTGTCGAAATCGCTCCTAGATGATGGTTGTGTTAAGAGTAAAAGGTATTGGGTTCGACTTCCATGTCGGGCAAATTGTTATTGGGTTTTTCTATTGAGCACTTCTCATACAAAGCTGCCTGGAGCTTGGATTTGTTTCGGTTGATTGCAATAGGCGCACCACTATTAGATGAGACCTAAGCCATAGCTGGCGAAATATGGGTATTTTAAACGCATCTGCTTTACTCTTTCTTATATATCGTGTTATTGTTTTGTTAATACAGGTGCATCAACTTTACAACTAGCAGTATTTTCTGGTGAACACTGGAACACAGATAAATGGACGTCTTTGCTGTCGTGTTGCGATTCATCCCAACTAGCTGACGGAGCAGCTGTGGCAATTATATTTAACAACGTCCAGGCTTTGAAGAAGATTTTGGCTACTGGAAGATGTAATACTAACATTCCTACAACTTTAACGGGTAAGTACTCGTAAAGTGCATGCTGCGTGCGTGCGACCATAACTTTTAACAATGCTATTCGGCCACCGCTGTTCGTTACTTACTTAGGGCCAGTTTCTGAATTGAGTATTTGTAAACCCTACTTTGATGCCTGGCAGGGTTTCAGACTAAAATAGCGTTTAACAACTAGGTACTCAACTTTAAATACATAATTCAGAAATAGGGGGTTAATCAATATTGCGAAGTGAACAGCGTTTTTTGTCGCTGACATAGTGGATATACCTCCCTCATAAATACATTGAACGTTTCAGGTAAAACTTTGGAACTTTTGGCAAAAGGCTACAAATTAAGTCATGTGATGGACCCACCTACTATACAAAATTATAATGATGTAACAACAATATCACCAAGGATATCGCGACAATTACATCAGGTAGATAACTAACTTTCCAATAATTATTGTTGGTAAGTAGGTAGGTACCTAATTTTGGCTTAGGAACTGCGGCTTCTAATGTTCTAATTACACAAGGTTTTCTAGATACCTATTTAATCGTATATTATACCTACCTAATGATATGCAGATGTGACAAATAGAAGAGCAGTAAAATATTGATAGCCCAAGAGCCTGCGACGATCCAGAGTTTCGTTATTTTATCAAAGCTGGCACTTGTACATAACACTGAATGTTATGTACAAAATACAGCCGGGCGAGCACGGCCTCTGTGATAGGCTTCAGTCACTCATTTTATCACGGTTATTGCTCCCAAACTGTGAAAGAAATGTGTGACTCAAGCCTGTCACAGTAGGCTATGATCGCCCGCCAGATAAGAAGTTTGGATCATGGTGGCTTTGGGAGATATCTTACCAAAGGTGCATACAATTGCACCTCACTTTTGTTTTAAAGTATATAGGTCAGATTTCAAATATTTTTTGGGAATAACATTCGAAATTACGTCGTCCATTTTCAGACCATTAGTACCAAAAGCTACGGTGGCAACCCCCTGTCAGAACTTTCGTCATTTTTTATATGTTACTTGGGGAACTGTTGGTACTAACGATTGTTTGCTTTTTGTATACATTATTTCCAGCTCAATATGGCATAAAAAGGCATTTTCTAAATTACGGTGGATTTATATATATTTATATTTTACTCCGTTTTTTGGCACGCGAAGTACGTACAGTCGCGTCATCTAGTTAGATGTATGTCTGTGGTACATACACGGATAAACTTCCAGCATTTATAAAAAAACGAAGGTCAGATCGTCCTTGTCGGGGGCTCTTACTCTATAGGTAACAATTATTGGTGAACAGCTCAAATCTATTAATAAACCTTCGTAATATTACAGGAGCCAGCCAGAGCCACACTATCGCCGTACCACGGACATAGAAACTTATCGCCATCTGTAGCCAGATTTTTCCATCAAACATCTAGCCAGACATCTTTGTCACCATCAGGAAGAACAATTTTGACGTCCCCAGTCAGAACTGACACTCATAGCTAATTTTATTTGTGACATTTATCATTACAACAAACTGACTGAAAAGAGATACCGAACGGAATCTTAGAATATTTAGCGCATAACGTAGGTAAATTAGGTAAAAAAATGGTGTGGATTTTTTACCTATTACCTGATACTATTTAAATGCAAATAAGTAGATAAGTAAGTATTGTTTTAATAATTTAATGGCCTTGACATATATTAATTTTCTAGTAAATAGGTAAGTACCTATATTTTATTAATTAAATTAATATTCAATTAAAACCTGCAATTTAATCTTGTTTACAAACTGTTAATTTTCTATACTATGTACGATGATCAATCTTTATCGCTATTTTTCAAAACGATGACGATTTTTTAATAAATAAATAATAAAGACACACTGAATACAAAAGCAACTTTTTTATTTTTATTTATAAACGTCTGCTTCACAGAAACCTGTAACATGAAGGTGCGGTACAGTCAGTTACAAAAGTCGAATCAGTGAAAAATCGGATACCGATCTATGGAGTCTTGGTTTCCGGAAATGTAAACTTATTCAGTTAGTTATCTTGGTTCATTTTAATTATGTCTATACTATACATTCGAGATTGCTGAGTTGGTGTGCACAGACTTACAGATTGCGTTTCTGATAGACCATCGTTTGGCACCTAAAAAAATATAAATAAAATTTAAACAATTTAAATTTAAAAAATAAAATACCTCCGACACAATTTTATTTCATGCTACATTATTTATCTAGCAGTACCTAGACATGCTTCGATCAACAATGTATTATTGAACACGTAATTCATAACACGATATCTTACGAAACACCTTGAATCAAACAGTACAAGTAAAATTTAAAAAACCCCCGACACATTTATCTTGCGAAAACACCCGATTCAAACAGTAAAACACCCATAACTTTTGAACGGCTGAACCGATTTTATTCAAAAATAGCTAAGAACACTCTCGACAAAATTACCTTCTAAAAAAAAAACTAAATCAAAATCGGTTCATCCGTTTAGGCGCTATGACAGACACACAGATGTGTATCTGTGTGTCTGTCATAGCGCCACACGTGAAACTTATAACACCCCTCTTTTTCCGGCGGGGGTTAAAAACGCCCATAACTTTAGAACGGCTGTACCGATTTTCATCAAACATAGCTAAGAACACTCTCGGTAAAGTCACCTTCAAAACAAAAAAAAACGGAATCAAAATCAGTTCATCCGTTTAGGAGCTATGATGCCACAGACAGATACACAATAACACTTTTACACAAACACATAGGTACACACATCAACCTTATAACACCTCTTTTTCAGTCAGGGGTTAAAAAATTTAAAAACCCCCGACTCATTTTTATTTCATGCTACTTATCTAGTAGTAAACCAAACAGTAATATTTAATTTGTATCTTTGTACCTACACCAAAACAGGCATGAATTTGACTTGCATAACGATTTAGTATCCAGACCCAGCCGCAAAGTGCATAAGCTTAGGCCGAGTTTCTCACCTCTAAATTATCGCAGACCGCGTTTTCTGCTGTGATTGGCTATTGAAAATTCATACAACCAATCACAGCAGATAACGCGTGCTTGACAATTTGTCACATTAATTCTGCGATAATTTAGAGGTGGGAAACTCGGCCTTAATGTTCCTAGGCGTAGAATTAAGTTGTTTTCTAATAATGTATGAATTTATTATAGGATTGATCCGTTTATGTAGGTAGGCTACCTAATAGGTAGGTACTTACAATCAAGTTCTCATTTTTATGCTGTACGTCTTCTATCAGAATTTTCAGAGGCGCGCCGAGAATATTGTTCATTTTGCTGTTTAGGCAGTTCAAAAATCTTGAGATTATAACTTTCTGAAAAAAAAAGTTAGGAACCTAATAGCAGATAGTAGTTAGGTCTACTTCGAATTTGTTGTAACACTAGCTGACCCCCGGGGCTTCGCTCCCGTCAACTGGTTACCCTGCCTACTCTGCCTGCCTAGACTATCTACTGGTGTAAGAATTTTCAAAATCAGTTCAGTAGATCCAGAGATTACCCCCTACAACGTCCCAAACTCACAAACTTTATCTCTTTATAATATTATTTGTAAACGACAACGGCTTTCACGTGGTAATTTTAGAAATGGACACTTCCCACGCTAAATTCCTTAATAGCCGTTTTTATAACTACACATTTTTGGGTTCTTAGCGGGTCTATGAATGGCGGCAATATAGATCTTCTGTCGGCCTTTTTCAATGTTATAAAATGTTATTTAAAATCAATGCTTAATGTTTCGGGCCCGACTAATACCGACCGTAATTAAAATTTGTATGAAAGGATGGCCACATGCCGCGAAGCGGCGTGAGAAAATAAGACGAACTCCGTCCCCAGTAATGTAGCTACCTGGTAGGGCCGGACGCAATGTACCGTAAGCATTGTCTCTTAGCTTTCTTGTAACTTAGAAATTAACACGTGCATATTTAAAGTAGGATTGACGTAGGTGCCATGTGAGTAAAGCTATCTACACTTGTAATGTGTATAAGAACTAGAGAAAAGGTAGATAGTTAGTTGGGATTGTCTCGCAGTTTTCTTCTTTGTTACAAAAATAAATGACCACGTGTATGACCACGTGCGTAAAATGTCACATGTATGTGCCATGTGAATTTTAGAGTAGGAGTATAATAAAACTTGTAATATACATAAGATTTAGAGAAAAGGTAGCTAATTAGATAAGATTATGTATATTGTCATAGTTTAATACTTGGAGTAAGGAGGAAGTTAGATTAAGATTTTTGTGTTGACCTTTGTACACCTTTTATATTTTTCCTATGTAGAATTAAGTATGTAGATTAAGGAAATGTATAACTTGTGTATATTTAAGTAAGATAAGTTTTATAAAATCGGCATTTCTGTGGTGCCATGCTTGAATACAGTTGAAAAGTAGGGGCGCCATTGTTCTCGCCGAGCGGTTTTTGTATAAAAGCCGGCCCGCTTGTAGGCAGAGCAGAGACACAGTCGGTCTTCCACTCTACAAGGAGTAACAAGTAAGGAATAAATTGAAGATACGAATCACAATAGTATTTTCATTTCCTCAACGAGTCTCCAACCGAACAACCAATACAGTCCACTTCAGTCTGGTCCTTCGAAAGCCGGATACGAGAACGAAGAATCCGCGGCAACCAGTCCACTTCAGTCTGGTCCTTCGATAGCCGGATACAAGATCGAAGAATCCGCGGCAACCAGTCCACTTCAGTCTGGTCCTTCGATAGCCGGATACGAGAACGAAGAATCCGCGGCAACCAGTCCACTTCAGCCTGGTCCAGCGAGCTACGGATTCAAAAACGAAGAACCCGTGGCAACCAGGCCCAATACAGTCTGGTCCATCAAGCAGCGGATACAAGAACGACGAACCCGCTGCAACCAGAACACCGAGCTGCAGACCAAGTACGAAGATCTGCAGCAAGAGCGAAGAAAGGAACCCGGCTGTCACCGAGCTGCAGACAAAGTAAGAAGATCTGCGGTAAGAACAAAGCTATACGGAACAGGACCGGTTTTGAACCTAACCGGTCTTGAACCTGACCGGCTTACCCAACTGAACCCGACCGGCTCACCGAACCGAGCCGACCGGTTTCACCAGTAGTACCGAACCGAAGAGGTATTAACCCACCGTGCCAAACCGAACGTGCTGAACGACTCAAGATGGTGTTCACAAGGAGCCAGGGAGACGCAACCGAGATGGAAGAACAGCTACGCATCCAAGAACAGGAAGCGCGACGCGTCCAAGAACAGGAGGCGCGCCGCCAGGAAGCGGAGCTGATCGAACGGAAGCGAAGAAGAAGACTCACCGGACCCACCAGCATCACCAGTCTCGAGAACAACACACAACAGCGCAGCGGGGCCTTCCAGTGCACAGACGACAAACACCGCGATCCGACAGCGAATGACGTCACCGACCAGGACAATGAGGTCGCAACGGTCCACGACAAGCGTCACAACAAGGCTACGGATGGCGGAACTGGAGGCTGCAGAGAAGCTAGCAGCCATCCGGACCCAGCAACTGGCACTGGAAGAAGAGCTAGTCAAGAAGAGACTAGCAGTGGAGGTGTCAGCGATCAACGATGAAGAAAGCGTACAAGAGGAACAAGAGCCCTCTCGTCCACGCGAAGAGCCTCATCGAATGGTGGATGAATGGCTAAGGACGAATCCCCTCAACTCACGGGGGGAGGAGGGACCAAGAGAATCCAAACGGCTACGCTTCGCGTCTAGAACGAGATCGCCGACCCCCACAAGAGCGAAGGACAGCATCGAGCACTTGGCAGCAACGCTAGAGAAGATGGCCCGACCTAGGCCTAGGCACACGGAGCTACCTACATTCTCCGGAGCGGCCAACGAGTGGCTGCCATTCAAGGCGGCTGTACGAGATTCGACAGACATGTACCAGGTTACAGCAGCCGAGAACGTACAAAGGCTAAGAAGCTGCCTCAAAGGAGAAGCAAGAGACGCCGTGGCCGCCCTTCTACATACGGCCACTGATCCAGGCGTCATTATGAAGACCCTTGAGCAGTGCTTCGGACGACCGGAAGTCATCATCGACCGGGCACTGGATGACCTCAAGAAGCTTCCGAAACCTGGTACATCGGCCACAGAACTCAACAGTTTCGCTGTCAAGCTACAAAACATCATTTGCGTGCTGCAAACAATCGACCGAAGAGGTTACTTGTTCAACCCTTTTATGACCCGGGAAGTACTGGACAAGCTCAGCCCGCATCTCCGATCCCGCTGGTGTGACTACGCCTACGATCAAGAAGGGACAGCGGATCCGGAAATCGTCGTGATGTCACGGTTTTTAATGCGAGAGGCGGACCGAGCGTTACGATATACGTACGCTCCGTCTACAAGCGCCGCCGCACCGAGAAAGGAAACTCGACCCATCGTGACACTCAAGAAGAAGGCGAGCGTGTTCACTACAACCGAAGGAAGGGAAGAAGAAAAGGACAAGTGCCCCAAGTGCGAGCAAGCCCACGTGTTGACGCGGTGTCCGCGGTACAAGGCGCTTACGGTAGAGCAGCGATGGAGCTTCTTGAAATCCAATAGCATTTGCTTCAAATGTGCCCAGAAGCAACACAGGCGCATAAGCTGCAAGGCGCAGCTGTGCGGCGTGGATCAATGTCGCCGCCCGCATCATGCGACGCTCCATCAAGCGGTACGCGAAGCGCAGACCGAAGATATGGGGAAGGCTGAACCACCGAAGGAGGAAGCGGTCCTGTCCGTGGCTACCCGACCTGCTACTGGGCCACGGGCTGTCTTGCTCAAGATGTGCCCTGTCATCGTGTCCGGACCACGGGGGGAGGTCAAGACCTACGCGCTCCTAGACGAAGGGGCCACGATCACGCTAGTGGACGAAGAACTGGCGGCGAGCGTCGGGGCAGAAGGGCCATCACGGCCGCTCCACCTGAGCGGGGTCAACATGTCACTGCGAGATATGGGCAGCCAAACCGTAAACATCAACGTGAAGGGACTGAAGAGTGACGAGAGCTACAAGGTGAGAGCGAGGACCATGAAGGATCTCCGGCTGCACCAGCAGTCTATTCCCGACACGCTGCTGGACTACGAGCACCTGAGGGACCTGACACCAGAAGAGGTGTGCTACGAACTGGCGCGCCCCGGGCTTCTAGTGGGTACAGACCACTGGGAGTGCATAGTGTCCCGCGAGCTCCGAATCGGCGGCCCTAACCAACCGGCAGCATCAAGAACGCAACTAGGATGGGTGGTGCACGGAACCGCACCACGCAAGACCATCGTTAAAGAAGGGAACGTGCTGCATGTGTACGAGCCCGACCGAACAAAGGGTGCATGCAGCCAGGAACTCCACGACCTAGTCGAAGGCCACTTCAGGATCGACGCGCTCGGCATACAAGGCAAGCCGAGAGTCAAGGCGAGCGATCAACGGGCTATCGAATCGACATAGTCGGGAGGACAATCAGGAAGATTGACACCGGGTACGAGGTTGGGCTGCCATGGCGACGAGACGAGGTCACTATGCCGCCTAGCTACAATCAAGTGTTCCGCCGGCTGAAGAAGATCGAGCAGAAGATGGACGCCGACCCACAGTTCGCGGCCGAGTACTCCAAGCAGGTTAACAACCTATTGGACAAGGGGTACGCAACGCCATGCGATGGGTCGGAGCGAGCGAGTGACGTCTGTTGGTATCTGCCACATTTCGCCGTGCAGAACCCGAACAAGCCCGGCAAACATAGGCTAGTGTTCGACGCAGCAGCAAAGAGCAACGGCGTCTGCCTAAACAACGAACTGTTGGAGGGACCCGACCTACTGCTGTCGCTACCAGGAATCCTGTTTAGGTTCCGAGAAAAGGTGGTAGCGATTACAGCAGACGTGCAGGAGATGTTCCTGAGGATCAGGATAAGGCCGGAGGACCAACCAGCGCAACAGTTCCTATGGAGAGGTGACGACCGACAAGAGCCTCCGAGGAAATACAAGATGACCAGTATGATATTCGGCGCCGCGAGCTCCCCGTACATGGCCCATTACGTACGCAACTACAACGCAAACGTACATGGGCAGGAGTACCCGCGGGCGCTGGAGGCCATCAAAGGAAGTCACTATATGGACGATTTGGTGGCCAACTATGAAGACGCCGAAGAAGCACGGAGAGCAGTCGAGGAAACGAGGGCAGTGCACGCGCACGCAGGGTTCACGCTGCGAGGTTGGAGCTCCAGCGACGAGACGGTGCTATGCGACGTGCCCACCGAGCTACACGCCACCTCTCCTACACAATTGGGAGGTGAGCAGCCTGAGTGCAAGATCCTGGGGCTGCATTGGGACGCGGAGCGCGATGAGCTGGGGTTCAACACATCCATGAACCGAGTCCCGGCTGAAGTAAGAACGAGAACGCGCGCCCCGACTAAGCGTGAAGCCCTCAGCGCCGTGATGTCCATATACGACCCGCTTGGGTTGCTGAGCCACTACACAATACGATCGAAGATCATACTGCAGAGCTTGTGGCGCCTTCAGACGACGTGGGACGAGCAAATCCCCGAGGAAGAGAACGAGCTCTTCGCCTCCTGGCTCGCTCGCCTGACAGAACTCGCTCAGCTGCGACTACCGCGCTGTTACGTGACGCAAAAGTATGAACGCGTCGACTTACACGTACTTTGCGACGCCAGCGAGCAAGCCTACGCAGCCGTGGCCTATTGGCGAATAAGAAACGTCGATGGGAGCCTGAACGTCGTGTTGGTGGCCGCCAAAGCTAAGGTGGCGCCTCGCCGCAAACTATACCACGCCTGGAGCTACAAGCCGCAGTGATCGGGGCAAGACTCGCCGAGACGATAAGGAGGGAGCACCGCGTCGATATCGGCCAGACGACCTACTGGACCGATTCATCTACCGTGGTGCACTGGATCCATAACGACGTACGACGCTACACGCCATTCGTCGCGCATCGGCTGGGAGAGATCGCAGAGTTGACCCAGAAAGAAGAGTGGCGTTGGCTGCCTACTGCGTGCAACGTAGCGGATGACGCCACTCGACTCGTCGACACGCCCATCTGCGCCACGGATAGATGGTTTCGGGGGCCGGACTTCTTGCTCCTGCCAGAAGAGCAGTGGCCCACGACGTCGACGGATGAACCAGAGAACGAGGAAGTCCTTCACACGAGTGAAGAAACTGAGCGAGACAGCTGGCTACCGAACCCGGCCCGCTTCTCAAAGTATGAGGTATTGGTGAGAGCCACCGCTCAAGCGATCGCTTTCACTGATATCTGCCGATGAAGAGCAACAAGGATGGAGTATCGTCATATCCAGCGCGCCGAGGCTGAACTGATCAAACAGGCACAAGAGGACAGCTTCGGGGAAGATATGAAGAAGATCCGGTCCGCACGCCCGCTCACGAGGGCGAGTCGATTGTACAGGCTGGATCCAGTGCTGGATGACGGTGTCTTAAGGGTGAGGGGCCGGATCGAGGCCTCTCCCGCACCGACCGAAATGAAGCGGCCTATTATACTCGACGGCCGCCATCAGCTGACTAAGCTCCTCGTGTTGCGGGAGCACTGCCCTGCGGGCCACGCCAATAGGGAGCGTGTGACGAACGACCTACGACAGCGGTACTGGGTCATTCACTTGCGACCCACGGTACGCGCTGTCGAGAGGAGCTGCGCCTTCTGCAAGACGACGCGGGCGATGCCGCAAACACCAGCTACAGGAGACCTGCCACAAGCCCGCCTTGACCCTTTTCACCGCCCGTTCACCAACAGTGGGGTGGACTATTTCGGGCCAATAATGGTCAAGGTAGGACGCCGCCGAGAGAAGAGGTGGGGCGCACTCTTTACGTGCCTCACTTCCCGCGCCGTGCACATCGAGCTTGTCGCTTCACTCTCCACCGACTCAGCAATCATGGCGACATGGCCGCGCGCAGGGGCTGGCCGAGGGTGATGTACTCCGACAACGCGACTAATTTCCGCGAAGCCGACCAGGAGCTACGCCACGCCTACGCCGAGTGGATGCCTGCCCTGCGAGATGAGGGGCTACTGTATCGCTTGGAGTGGCGCTTCATCCCTCCCGGCGCGCCCAACCAAGGCGGTGCGAGAGAACGTATGGTGCGCTCCGTGAAGACGACGCTCAGCGTGACCCTGCGAGAGAAGGCGCCGGCGGAAGAAGTACTAAGGACTCTGCTCACTGAGGCTGAGTTGTCAATCAATGCGCGACCGCTGACACACGTCAGTGTGGATCCCAGCGACCCCGAGGCCCTAACCCCCAACCACTTCTTGTTGGGGTCGTCCAAGGGGCTGCCGACGACAGGACCCTGCGAAGAGGATGACCGGAGGACTTGGCGAGCTAGTCAGGCGCTCGCTGACCACTTCTGGCGACGATGGCTACGCGAGTACCTGCCCACGTTGGTTCCTCGCGGCGAGCCACGGAACGACGTGCGACCCATGCAAGCCGGCGACGTGGTCCTCGTGGTCGACAACACGCTGGCAGGGAACACATGGCCGATGGGAATCGTCGAGCGCACGCATCGTGGACCGGATGGCGGCATCAGAGTCGTCGAGGTGCGCACCAGGACCGGCACCTTTCGACGCCCCGTGAGCAAGCTCGTCGTCGTGTCAACGAAGGAGGCTACGCGAGCTGCACCGGGGGGAGAACTGTAAACGACAACGGCTTTCACGTGGTAATTTTAGAAATGGACACTTCCCACGCTAAATTCCTTAATAGCCGTTTTTATAACTGCACATTTTTGGGTTCTTAGCGGGTCTATGAATGGCGGCAATATAGAACTTCTGTCGGCCTTTTTCAATGTTATTTAAAATCAATGCTTAATGTTTCGGGCCCGACTAATACCGACCGTAATTAAAATTTGTATGAAAGGATGGCCACATGCCGCGAAGCGGCGTGAGAAAATAAGACGAACTCCGTCCCCAGTAATGTAGCTACCTGGTAGGGCCGCACGCAATGTACCGTAAGCATTGTCTCTTAGCTTTCTTGTAACTTAGAAATTAACACGTGCATATTTAAAGTAGGATTGACGTAGGTGCCATGTGAGTAAAGCTATCTACACTTGTAATGTGTATAAGAACTAGAGAAAAGGTAGATAGTTAGTTGGGATTGTCTCGCAGTTTTCTTCTTTGTTACAAAAATAAATGACCACGTTATGTTCACGAAATGACCACGTGTATGACCACGTGCGTAAAATGTCACATGTATGTGCCATGTGAATTTTAGAGTAAAAAAGGTAGCTAATTAGATAAGATTATGTATATTGGCATAGTTTAATACTTGGAGTAAGGAGGATCTAGATTTAGATTTTTGTGTTGACCTTTGTACACCTTTTATATTTTTCCTATGTAGAATTAAGTATGTAGATTAAGGAAATGTATAACTTGTGTATATTTAAGTAAGATAAGTTTTATAAAATCGGCATTTCTGTGGTGCCATGCTTAAATACAGTTGAATAGTAGGGGCGCCATTGTTCTCGCCGAGCGGTTTTTGTATAAAAGCCGGCCCGCTTGTAGGCAGAGACACAGTCGGTCTTCCACTCTACAAGGAGTAACAAGTAAGGAATAAATTGAAGATACGAATCACGATAGTATTTTCATTTCCTCAACGAGTCTCCAACCAAACAACCAATACAGTCCACTTCATTATTAGTATAGACAACTATGGTCTAGGATTCTAAGATCTATGACTCGTCCCTAAGTAGGTAGCTAATACATCTACTTAGGCCTTAGAGGAGAGCTGAGGTTTCAAAAAAAGTTGAATGAAATTATTCAGTGTAAGGGATTCCACTTTTCTACACTTACCTCTAACGCTTTTGGGGTTGGCGTCACAATAGGGAAATTTCTGATAACACATAGTTTTGGGTAAAGTAACGGCTCTCCACGCCAGAACTGAATTGAGTAATACGAAGTTTCTGCTTCGGGCAGACGATATCCGTGCTGTTAACAGAATACAAATAAAATTTCAAAAACCCCCGAAACATTTTTATTTCATGCTACTTAAGGAGATTGCCCAAATACAGGCCCCTTATGAGGTATCGTGTCTGCGATTTCAATATTATACAAAAATAGGATTTGTATTTTGTGTTATTTTCCATCTGTGTCCTTTTCTTTATATGTACAGACAACAACAGATCAGGTTCCTTCACTTCGACATTTGTATGCACCTTATTGCATAAGGGTTCATTTCAAGAACAGAATCATCGTTATATCTCGTAAACCCCACAAAATAATTAAAAATGTTTTCTAATTATGAATATAACATGTTTTTTCTACAATATACAACCAAATTCATCAAGATACAACCATTTTTTCTGAGGGGCCCAAGTTCCCTTATAAAATGGGCATTCTCCTTTATCTAGTACATAGGTAGTAGATACGCTTCGATCAGCAATCTATTGAACACGTAATTATGACACGATATCTTGCGAAAACACCCCAATTCAAACATTTAAACGCCCTTAACTTATGAACGGCTGAACCGATTTTGTTCAACCATAGCTAAGAATACTCTCGACAATCACCTTTCAAACAAAAAAAAACTAACTCGAAATCGGTTCATCCGTTTAGGAGCTATGATGCCACAGACAGACACACAGCAACACACATCAAACTTATAACACCCCTCTTTTTCCGTCGGGGGTTAAAGAGGCGTTTTTTGAGGTAAGGTACTGCCGTGGCATCAATCAGTCCAAGGCAATGAAAAGTACACTTTTAAGACTTACAATATTTTTCCAGTGGCGGCGTAAATCTTTATAGGATTTAAATTTTGATATTCCGGGCAAATCGATAAGACTCTCTTCGACAATAGCCTTGTTCAAGCTTGAATGGGGCAAAAAAATGCTGCCGATAATTATTAAATATTTTGGATATTGAACCAGATTCTACAAGGTCAATTTAAATTAGCTAGCGAAACTTCACAGACGTGATGGGTATCCATATAAGATAAAAATGACGATCTGTGATAATAGTCGTAATAAAGTATACGTATTGAAGACAGGATAAAAAAACTTTTTCGCAAAACAATACTACCGAATTCAAAATGAAAAACTACAAAGTGAAAAATAACTTAATTTTTGGAAGTCGGTGTCTTTCGTAGGTATCATTTTTTTCGATATGGACACCGCCTTCTAAAAATTAATTTATTTTTCACTTTGTAGTTTTTCATTTGGAAGTCTGAGTATTTTTTTGCAAAAATGATTTTATTTTTCCTACATAATAGGCAAGTTGTTTAGTAAGGTCTCTATAACGCCAGAATAGATTACCCGAATAACATGAAACTTGAACGTAACCGGTGAAATGAGAGATCTACGTACCCCTTTAGAGCGTACTGGTGAGGTGTTATGTTATGAAATGGTATAAACGGATAAGGAGGAGGTTCTTCCTCCTTTTTGGTAAGTCGGTTAAAAATAACAACTAAAATTACACCCAGACCTTGGCAGGACTCTTATCCACTCGCCAGGCAAAAATTGTTCTTCGGATATCATTAAGTTTATTTTCACAGCATTAATTTCGATAATAGTGTAGATGTCTGTAAGACAAGCAGAAATTAAGTTAATTGGCTACATAGGTAGTATTTTACCTTATCATCCGATTCCACTCCTAATAGGTACCTACTACCTATTTTGTTATTACTTCAAGCTTCAACTACCGGAAGGTACCTACTAACAGGTAAGGTTCTATGTAGGTATTGATCAACCACTACTAATTTTTAAAATCTCTGCTGCAGCCTAAAGGAAACAATCTGTTTCTTTTCCAAAAACGACTTTTTGCAATACGAAAAGTCGTTTTTGGGAAAGAAACAGATTGTTTCCTTTGCCGAATTCACTTACACAATTAGGCTGCAGTGTCACCATACCAGAAGAACGATCAAAAAATCGAATTCGATCATGTTACATTTTATTGTATTTTTTGCTCTAACAGTCTGCTAACGAAACAAAAATTATTGATCCCAGTGATCCGGGCTTGCTGTTACAGCTGGTAGCTGTTAGTAATCAACCGCTAACTGAAGGTTTGACACGCGCTTGACAATTTGTTAGCAAATTGTGTTGATTATTTTCGTTCAAGAAACCGGCCGTGAGTGAGGCTCTGTTATAATGCTAACACACGCGGATATAAGGTCCGGCCGGACTAACTCCGCGGACTCCGCCCACAAATCAGTGGTCCGGCCGGACCAAATCCGGACGTATGTTAGCACTATTATTAGATTAAAACCAAGTTAAATCGTACCGTTAACTGAAACGTTATATTTGACTCCTTCTTGAGGTCCCTTTGATGTTAGAAAATCCCTATTATTTATGAGATAATTGTCTTCCAATGTATTCCATACAGGTGCTATTCTTGCAGTCATAGTGTAATGGAAACATTTTTGGTATATTTCTGTAGTGGCCGATTTAATTCCGCCATCCTTAAAAATACAGTAAGTAGGTAAAAAAAAAGTTATCTGAATACTACTAACAATAGAATAGGTTTATTGTGTAATGCTAAAGCGTTAAGTACTAACACTATAAACGTAGCTTTCTTTTATTTAAATCGTAGGTCCTACGTTATACATATATAAAATAAAGCTACTTTTATATATAACGTATACTCGTCGTAGGATATCTCTAGGTAATTCTGGAGTAGGAGTAACTTCACAATCATGAGAGTATAGTCATTGACCCCGCGCAGCGTAGACTGCGCGTAGATAAACGCACTGTGGCTTTCTAAATATTTCACCGGATTATTTGCAGACACCGTAAATTCACAATTAAATCTGGCGAGATTATAAATTCTCATTGTATTGTGATCATTTTAAATACAATAAATCTAATCTAAATTTTATAGCCCGTAAATGATGATGATAATTTTATTTCTGTAAGTTGGTTTGTACAAACGCTTTTACATGTCTAACATATTTTTTTAAAACTAGATGAGGTCGGCGTTTCCTATCTGACTACTCTGAGAAGAAAGGCCGAAACAAACTCAGAGGTCACAGTCTCTTTTAAAGTCCTGACAAAAACTTGGTTCGATCATGTGAAGACCATGTAAACTGATGTCTGAAATGGTCTTTTGAGGAAAGAACCAGCCAGATTGAGTGGACCTGTCCAGTCAGTGCACGCATTTGTCAATAACCGAGCAGCTTAACTCAGAAGTTAAGGAGCTCAACGATTCGACGAACAATACCAAAGAAAAATATAAAATTGTTTAAAAAATACAGTGATATCCATAATATAAATACTAGGAACAAACACAAATTTGTAATACCTACCTACAACAAGGCTCAAGAAAATAGGTGGCTCGTTTAGATGTCAATGTGTACGCTTTTATATTATGCTTCCAAGCCACGTACAAAATTAATTTTAAATCATTCATTAAACGTAAGTTGTGCCAAAAAGCGTTTTATAGCATTAAAGATTACGTTGAGGATAAAACGGCTTGGGAGTGAGCTGCTCCAATTAATTTAGTTTTTATGTTTAAATATTTTGCACCATGAATTTTGTTATTTTTATATATATTTTTTTTTTATTTGTTTTCTTGCAATGACAAGAATATTTACTTTTTAAAGTATTATATTATTTTATTTTAATTATTGTGAATGTGAAGACCTATGTGGATCATTATTTTGTTTTTAATTTATCTTAGTTTTGTTGTTTTTTTTTTTTTGCCCGACCATGATTAATCATGGTCTGGCAGTTTGAGTAGTTTATGCGGCCTACCCGAATGTCCTTTCTTTGGTATTGTAAGAAGAAAGACTTTACAATATCAAGCGATTTATACGGCAAGGGCTTTAACCGACTAATCACATGCGTGATGAATCACGCGATGTGGATTTCCGTCTTGTGTCATTGGCCGATTTGGTCGGTTGGATAGCGTTCAAACTCTTAGCGCACTTACGCAATACGGCTGCTGGTGACCTGAGGGATGACTATAAGCTCTTAGAGAAAGGTAATTTTGAGTGTGTGTAAGGGACAGATGCAGGTATATGTCTTGTATACATCTGCCCTTAACGCACACTCAAAATAACCATACTCTAAGAGCTTAAGGTCACCCCCCTGACCTAAACAAAGTATCTACTCTGGTTGTGGCTACGGTAATGTCTTAACTAAAGAAAGACATTATAATAATGCATTGAAAACAAGTCGCACAGCGCGGTATTGTCGATGATTATGTTTGACGATACTAACGCCGTAAAGATTCAACTTACCTGCATTAGAGAAAATTTTACAAAAAGCGAGTTTAATTTATCATAGTCATCTCCTGCCTTATTGAAAATTATATGGACTTGTTTTACATCCCTCTTGTCTGGGCAAGCCAGGATGGATGAAAGTGAGAAAATTATCATTCTGAAAAATAGTAACGGTTACGGCGTGTTCTAGGAAAACAATTTGATTGATAATAGAAAACTTTTATGAAAATGTAGATTATAAAAGTAGTAGGTACCTGCATTTAAGTATTTTCCAATGGTAGTCTGACGGTGTGGATCTGTCGTGCTTATCACTGATATTTGCAATAGCTATAATATAACCCAGCTTATTAATATCAGGATTTACTACATTTATTCTCATCTTGCCAATCCAATACTAATTGAATTATGTTTTGCGTAAATAATAAAGTTTCAGTACCTTAGACCATAACCTATTCAGTACCTATCTACCTAACTTCAAAAAAAGGCGGCAAGGGTTTTTTTTTTATTTTAGTTTTTTTTTATGGCTTCGCATGGTTTATGCATTCAGCCAGTGTCACGTTTTTTTTTTTGGTTTTGGTATTGCACTATTCGTGCTTATTGCCACTGACTGACAATATTTAATCTGATAATAACAAAACGTAAGAATCGATAACTCGCAGTGCCACGTTTAGAAGTTCTAGTTCATTTAGTTTTTAGTCCAATTAGGACCTAGTTAGGCCCCAGTAAAATGGCGATATACATATTGCAAGCTTCCACGGAGTTTTGTCGACAACATGAACAAACTCATGTTCTACTGCTGCCTGTGTTTTACTTGCCCCCACTCGTGAACGATCACTTACATTATTAGAATAAATAACCTTTTTTTTTTACAGTATTAATATTCAATTTAACACAATTTTAGGAAAATAAAACAAAGCAGCAACACGTTCCCGCCAAAGCCCTTAATCAAATAAATTTACTAGAATATTATTGGGTATATATTGCATTTTTGGAAAATCCCATAACTTTTTTATTTGGTTTGGATTTAATAAGACCATTTCTTAATTTTACTGGAATTGAATGAATGAATTTATCCCGCTAGACTTCAAACTGAGGTATGTAAAATATAAGATCCAAAACCCTTTCCAAAGGTCCTAGCAACCAGGCCATAAAACTTACATTAAAAAAGTATATATAGACTGATGATGATGAATGACTTTATGTAACATGATAAATTTTATTACTTTTTACAGACTATATACATAAAGAGATTGGTTTTGAATATGTTAAATGCCAATGAAAAAGAACCATTTTGAAGGAGAGAGATGACATAAAACTACAAAGATACAAGTTTTTGAAATGCCAGTGGAGATCATGGAACGTATTCTAGTTCTGAATGAGATTTTAAGTTATTAGTATGATTTAAATGATATATAATAAATTAGTACATAAATTAATATTCAATTGATTTATTTTTCCTATGTTAAGAACCCGATGTATAACAACATTATTCATACACATACCTATAATACTCACAGTGGATCTTTGTGTCTCTGAATTGGTTGCAAGACCCTGCGCAGTAGCAATTTTTGTGTCAATGTTGAAGGTGAAGATAGCATTGTATAACTGTCTCTTTTACTCGCTAATGTATGTCACATCGTCCTATCTCGCTTACTCTATGCAGTATACTCGATGACAAACTGTTTCTTACGCAATGGTTGGCAGGACCAAGTTCAAAGACACAAAGATCCGCTGTGACTACTATAATATAGGTACCTCATGTTCATTAATACTAAAGACATAAATAAAATTAAACAGTATCAAGATCATTTAATCTACTTTCCCCAGTATTGCACACAACAAATTTTTATTTCCACATTTGCCATGAGATTCCGGTAGACCTATACAGCGGCAACACAAATATAACATCTGTGAAAATTTTAACTGTCTAGCTATCACGGTTTTTTAGATACAGCCTGGTGACAGACAGACGGACCGCGGAGTCTTAGTAATAGGGTCCCATTTTTACCCGACTGCCGAAGGAGGGTAATGTGTTTATCAGTCTATGTATGTACGTAAGTATGTATGTATGTATGTATATATGTTTGTTCCTATATGGCGTTCCAGAGACCAAACGCGTTGGCCGATTTTGATGATTCATACGTCAATCGATTCGTCTTAACCCTGCGAGTGTCATAGGCTACATTAAAATTGGACAATAGAAAAATGGCGGATTTTGGGTGCCATATTGTGGGGGCCCAAATTTTTTTTTTCTTCCAAACCCATCGTGTGGGCTATCAAAATAAAGGGTTGTAAGAGGCATTTTCATCAATATGTAACACTTATATGTTTAAATGTACCTAATTCTAAAAAAAATGTTAACTAAAAAGTGTTTAATAAAAAAATATAATACAAAAAATCAAAAAACCCGACTGCTTAAAGACCAAGACACCAGATTTTGGTCAGCCAGCCCGCGAATATGTATCCTCCGACTGCACAGCATGTTTTTTCCCTGTTTACGACTTTTTAGTTCGCTTTTGAAGCAGTCGGGTTTTTTGATTTTTTGAATTAAGTTTTTTTTTTACCCTTTGGGTACGGAACCCTAAAAAGGAAAACAAAGGGGTATTTTTTTTTTTTTTTCATTTTATGGAATATCTTTTATATTGGTCCAATAGGGAGGAGGAAATAGGCTAGAGCTAAACCTCGAATTATGACATTTTACTTTATTCAGCCAGATGTCTGCGACCGTATTTACTCTTAATAACTAGGCGACTGTTTTTGAGCATATCATAATTTGAAGTAGCTATACTCATGTGTCTGTTTTAACCTTTTGGTATTGTTATACTTAACCATTATTTACGTTTTGAACTTGTTTTGTTTTCTATTACCATATGTTCTATTCTTCTATTTATATACCATGGAATGGTCTATTTAGTAGCTTTCATTTGATACCATATTGATAAGAAAACGTTAATTTTTTTTTTAGGAAAGATGTCATACCTAAAATTTATGTCACTCCCACAACTGAGACGAATCCAACGACACCTCATCCGTCACAATCCTTCAAGCCGTTTGGGCTGTAAGGCAAGCTATAGAATTGGACATACATACGCTCGAAAAACATTACTGGCCCGCAGTCGGGTAATAAAGCTTGAATGCAGTAAAACATTTAATTTTATCGATAAAAATACCCCACCCATTGGCGTGCAATCACCACACCCTCAAAGATAGAGCAATTATTAGAGTTTGCGGATGAGACAGGTAACAGTAGTACCTGACTTATTATGATATCCACATAGTCTAACTAGCAAACTTTCGAAGTACTGTTCATCGCGATTATGAACATTCTCAATTAAATAATTCTCATAGCGTACTTTCTAATTTACGTAAACTTTTATTACATAACTATATTAGCATTTTATTGCGGCTTTGCTCCCGTGGCTCACCCCACATGCCCAGTTATTTTTCCGCGATAAAAAGTAGCCTATGACACTCACTCATCGCATTATTTTTTTACCACTATCTCACCTGATGGTAAGCGATGATGTGGTCGACGGTGAAGCACGCTTGCCTAGAAGTAACCTATTCACTCTTGACTTAAAGACCCCTAGATTGTAGCTATCGGGAAACAGACTCCGGCAGGGAATTCCAGTCCTTAGCTGTACGCATAAAAAGTATTCTCAAAACGCTTAGTGAGTATGGGTGGGAGTGTAGCTCTCTACCAGTGCAAGATTGGTCAAAATCGGTTCAGTAGTTCCAGAGATAGATAAACTCACAAACTTTGTTATTATTATATTCTATATTGTACACCAAAAAATATATATACAGGACAAAAAACATAAAAGCAAGTGTACTTTACCTCTTTTTATTATTATCTTTATAAAATTAGTGTAGATATCAGGGTACTAATAATGTATATTACCTACTTCAGAGAGTTACTGGCGTTTGTCTCCAAAAGTGGGCAGTCAAATTGATATGTGGCAGGTCTGAGCCACAACTTAGAGTTATCTATTAATTGCAATTTACACGAAATTTATTTAAATGAAAGTCAATATTTAAGTTAGTTTTTTAATCAAATAATAATATTAGACATGGTTAACTAAATTCGGTAGGTAAATATTTAACACAACTAAAGTACATACTATAAAAAAATCAAGTCAATTACATACATATTTCAGCTTATCTAATTTTAGACATAATCTCAATCACAGATTCCTTGATAGCGATTGTTCAATTGTAAATAAACTGCTATCCCCATCGTGAGTTTTAGGGCTATACAGTTTCTTCATTATTGAAATTTGTATCGCTTAATTGCATTGATGTATTAAAAAGAGGTAGATACGGGACTGGTCACAGCGCTTAGTTCTACTAAACTAAGTGATTGCCCATAGTGGGTATTCAGTCGCGCACGGCACATGGTTGATCACACAGCTCAATAATTTCAGTGTTTCTATGTTTTTCTTGCAATAAATACGCATCAAAATGACTCCTTGTGTAGCTAAGCAGTGTTTAAATATACCAGGAAGAAAAATAAGTCACACTGGAATCACGGGATCACTTACCACTCGTAAGTACAGTCAAAAATGTGAATTTGTTGAAAATTACAATAATATTTAATGTTTGCTTCGCCACATTTGTGAGAGCGAGAAAGATGTTACAAACATGCGTGAGAGACACGATACGCACATATTGCAATGTCATTTGATTCATAATAACATTTGGAGGCTAACGCGATTTCGCTCGCACTACAGCGCCGTCTACTATCTCTGTCCTTATTTATCGGTAATTACGGTTTGGGACTAGTGATGACACTGAACACAGATGTGTGAGATTCGGTGCATGTAGTCGTGCGCCGGGCCCGTTTTTCTGATCGCGATGTTAGCGCGTTACGTATCTTCCTCTTTTTAATACACCAATGCTTAATTGTCATTATTTTGTATACGCCTATCGTATGCAAGTCTTAGTAGAACATCATTATAAACATACAAAAATATTCAGTCATTCGCTTGACACACTATTCCATTTAACCAGAAGTCAATTCAATGAATTTTATTTTATCTTACATTGTCATCACTTGGCATCCTCAAAGGTGGGTAATTTGAGATTTTTTTAAACAGTCATGATTTCTTGTTGTTTTTAATTGTTAGTTTGATTTTCAAACTGATCACGAGCTTTGCGCAGCACTCCGTGAGTCTTGTGAATCTCTCTACAAATAGCACGTTGAACACTTCGTTTGCGCAAATTAGCGGCATTCAGTTGCATCAGAGTTTCTGCAAGTGTCGCCTTGGTCCGTGCAAGCTTTTGCTTCAATGTTACATTCTCCTCATATAATGAACCTGGAAGAATTGATTGTTTTGTACTTTAGTTTTACAAAGAGCAATAGGGTAGTTGCCAAAAATATCTATTTAGTCCGTAAGTTAAATAACCTAAAAATATTGGACACGTATTTTTTTCTTTTGCCACGTAAACCAAAAAAAAAACGACAATATAGTGCGTTGAAATATCGCAGGACATCACGGTGTGATACACGTTATACTCACTATAAACCCACTCTTGAACTTTGATGCGCTTAATCTTTGTCAAATTTTTTATGTTTTTCGAACCAAAAAATACGGGTCCAATATTATTTGATAATCTCACTGACGGACTAAATAGAATTATCATTTTTCTACCCAGGAAACATCACTATTGTGGTTCATTGATATTTTTGCTCAATTTTACCCATCACGATCGCGTCAGGATCAAAGTTTCAAAACGTCTTATAATGCGTGACGGGAGGAGGAATATCAAATAGAAAATGTTGTTAATAATATAAGCCCTGACCGTAACTGTGGCTCGGACCGTTTGTTCGCGATAACGGTGGGCTACTATTTTATTTTAACTGTTTTTTTTTTATGTATTCAATGCAAGCATCCTGCTAGACTGGGAGCTGACCACAACCACGGGGTCTCATTGCTAAGAAAGAAAATTTGGTTCAAATAAATCTCACTAGATGGCGCGACATTAAAATTTTCTGGAATTAAACATAAAAAAAATATGTTTATGTTTAATCAACTCTCTGTATTACAAAATTATGGAATATTGGGCTCTTAATTCACATTTCAAAGATTATTTGAACGGATTATTTAAAATTGATGCCAATAGATGGCGCATTTTTAAATTTCTGAGGCATTCCACTCGATTGTTAAAATTTGCATTGTAACACATTTTGGTGCAAAAAAAAACTGTAAAAACGTGCAAAAAATACTATAAAACGAACCTTCACTGTATTTAAAGAAAAAAATATTCACGAACCTAGTAAACCCTTTTACTTGCAAGTCGCTGCTAACACCATCTATTGCCGTGAAACGGGATCGAACGCGAATGATGTACTTACAAAAATAACAAGATTAATCAGATAAAAAACGCTTGTTACGTCGGCACGGTTTCTTTGTATGGGATGAGGCATCTGTATGCTAGTATTATATTATCTGTGCCCCAACCTAGTTGGCAAGAGTCTAGGCAGATGTTTCAAATATGTAAAAAAAGTGAATAAATGAAAATCGAATACTTACGGGGTGACAGAGCAACAGCATCGTTTTGTTCTAAGCTTGATAGCCTATCACTATCGATACCTTGATCTGGTGAAGTAGGACGCTCTTCTTCATAGTGATGACCTTCATGTACAATAGCTACTTTATCATTAGCGTCCAAAGCCATTTTGCGCGTTACTTCTATCTCAAGTTGAGAGTTCACCTCTAATGCATTTGAAAGCTTTTCACGTGTCTCTTCTAGCTCTCTTTCAACACGTAGTCTGTCGTGTTGGGCGCGAGCTCTTTCTAATGCAGCTTGTGACGCTTGAACAGTAGCTTCGTCTGCAGCGCGCCTCAACGAACGTTCTGTCTCCATAAACGTGGCTTCCAGTTCTTGTCTTTCTGATCGTAACCTATCTGAAGTATGTTCAGACTCAGACAGCTTTTGCTCGACATCTTTTACTCTAGATTCCAGGCTTGCTACAGAATGCCTCAAATCGTCTAAGGTTTTATTAGCATCAGCCAAACTTGATTGTTCTGATATTAAATTTTCTTTTATTTCATTATTTTCTGTAATCAGTTCATTGATTTGATCCTTTGAAAACTGAAGTTTACTATTTAAATCATTGTTTTCTTCCTCCAACTGTTCATTTCGCTTAGTGAGATGGTTCAGCTCCTCAATCAAGACATCACTGGTAGGTTTATTGTCTTCTGATCGGGATCCAAACGATACACGCGCCCGCCTCGAGCGAACTTTACTCAAATCAGTACTAGACTCGCGCAGTGCGACACCAGTATCACACAATCCAACGCGGGCGAGAGATACATTCCTGTCTGGCTCTGACCAACATTCAGACTCTGATATCACATCTGCTTGAGGGAAATGTTTGAACAAAGCTTTTCTTTGTGCCGAATATCTGTTATCATCGCTACATGCCACGTGGTGTCCAAACATCATAGTTAAATCTTCAATTCTCAATGACTGCGATATATCCAAATTACTCTCGTCCATAGTGAACTCCTCTGGAGCCATAGATTCGTCCAGCTCCAAACCAACGGGCAAGGCGAGACTTTGCTCTAGTATACTTTCAGCCAACTTTTTCTTATCTTCGCCAAGCACACATCTATAAAATAATAAAACACAAGTTTAAGACAGTTCTCACGATAGGATTTACTGTTAAAAATTTAAACGTATTAGAAAAGCCTCGTATCCACTAGGCAACATTTGACGTGCGAAACGTGCCGCTCAACATTTTCGGTAACGTTGCACAACAAAGTGCGACGTTGCCACCGGCGGCAGCGCGCAACATGGCGCTCGGCTAGTTGTTTGTTTCCGTGCAACAAGCAGTTGAGCATCAAATGTCAAGTGGAGAAGTAACGCGCAAAAACGTCCGAAGTATGGTGTAACGAATGTATGCTTATTAATCGAACTAGTGATGACATATGGCTCTGAGACGTGGTCGCTTACAATGGGCCTTATCAGAAATCTTACAGTCACTCAAAGGGCAATGGAGAGGGCTATGATCGAAGTTTCCTTGCGTGATCGAATCAGAAATGTAGAGATCCGCAAGAGAACCAGGGTTACCGACATAGCCCGAAGAATTGCCAAACTTAAGTGGCAGTGGGCAGGATACATTGCTCGCAGAACGGATGGCCGATGGGGCAGAAAGGTTCTGGAGTGGAGACCGCGAACTGGAAGGCGTTGCGTTGGAAGGCCTCCCACCAGGTGGACCGATGACCTTGTGAAGGTTGCGGGGATCCGCTTGTTGCGAGACGCACGGGACCGGTCAATGTGGCGACGCTTCGGGGAGGCCTGTGTCCAGCAATGGACGTCTTTCGGCTGATATGATGATGAGATTCAGTTGCTAAGATTGGCTGTGAAGGAAGTAGACTTTGGCGACATGTTGTCGACTGGACATGCATGGGCAGACAACGTTACTAAACAAAGTAAGTTGTGCATCATGTCATCTTACAGCTTTTTATTGTCAACGTTACTAAGCTTGTGCAGCTTTTTGTTTAAATGTATCACAAATCAACTTAGCGTTATTAAGTCTACACGACAGAATTATATATACAATTTGCAATTTCGTTGATTGAAAATAGGTAATGATATCTTTGTACTTACTTGTGCGACAGTAATTTATCGAGGAAGTATGCCAATCCTTGAAGTCTTTTAGTAAGCAGCTGTTGGAGATTTCTGAAATCAAGAAAAGTATGGTGATCGTCAATCAGACATTAAAACACACAGACACACACACGAGAATACTATGTTTATGTCATGGACCAAGTAATTAATCAGATCAACTCAAATCGGGGAATGTAATGAATACTGATTTAAACTTCTATATTTATCACAATGTCTGGTCATTATGAATATTGCTACGTAACGGTTGGGCAATACGATCATTATGGTCAATGAATTAGTACAAGAGCAAGTGAAGCGAGCTCGGGAGCTTAGGGCACCCCGACACGGATCGGTTAGGTTACTTTAGACCCTGCAGACAGAAATAGAAGTCACGCGCAGCGGGACTTCTATATATATTACGGTTCCATCCCAAAGGGTAAAAATGGGACCCTATTACTAAGACTCCACGGTCCATCTGTCTGTCACCAGGCTGTATCTCATGAACAGTGATAGCAAGACAGTTGAAATTTTCACAGATGATGTATTTCTGTTGCCGCTATAACATCAAATACTAAAAACGGAACAAAATAAATATTTAAGTGGGGCTCCCATATAGCAAACGTGATTTTTGTACCGTTTTTTGAGATAATGGTACGGAACCCTTTGTGCGCGAGTCCGACTCGCACTTGGCCGGTTTTTCAAATTGCCCGTACATTATGAATAACATATATAATTTTTATTACCCTGCGTCAACATTCTGAATTGTCTCGAAATGTTTTTGCAAATCCCTGACTTTGCTTTCTAGGTCCTTGATATGTTCATCTTTACACTTTAGTATTTCCTCATACTTCTCCAATTGTGAGTCGCTTACATGCGCGTAAGCTAATTCCTTATCCTGGAAAATAAAATCGAATATTATTAAACCTGCAAAAAATATATATACTTACAGCAAAGCATGAATAGCTATATGTAACATACTAGTTTTATTTTCTTGATTTCTTTGTCCTGTTGTTGAATTTTTTTCATACACCCTTTTATCATTTGTAAAGCCTTTTTGTTTTCTCTGCGTAGTTTGACAAGTTCATCCTGTAAGAGATAATTCAATTTTATCGTATTGCATTGTGACAATAATTGTTCAGTGCCCTCATATTAAGGACCTTGGAACCTCTATTCATCAGGTTCAAAATTGATTCACGGCAAAAGATTTGGTACTAAATGAAAAAAAACTTAGTTAAAAGCACACTTTGTAAACAAGCATAATTACAAATTAGATGATTATTATTTTTTTAAATTAGAATTCAATATAAGAATGCTTGGAAACATGCTGCTCCTGCTCCATGGGGCAATCTTTAATGTAGACAAAATCAAATTTGTTAATTTATATACCTATTCATAGTTTTTTTTTTGTCTCTCGCACTGTTCCGTTGTTGTTGAATTAAGTATTTTACATATGTTTAAAATATTTTTGTAAGTTTGTGAGAACCATATTCCTATTTACCAAATAAATGAATTTACCTGTTAATGCTTTTAATACTTTATACCTATACGTAGTATAGTGTGTAGTGCTTATTCTGGGTGCATCGTCCTCATATATATGAATTTATTAATGTATGTACTTATGTTAATATTGTAAACCACTTATTTTTTATTATGGAGTTGCTTGTCAGTTCTTCTCCATAACAAGCTACTTTTCCGAATGGACGTAGAATCAATAATTATTACTTGTACATTTTAATTGTTGACGTTCTAAAGTGTCGCTAAAGGTGAACGCGCACCTAGACGCACCGCACTCGCCGCACGCGCCGCAGTCATCGCATTTTATAAATCTTTATATGAAATCGTATGCAGCCTCGCGCACCTATCCGCGCCGCACGAGCCGTATTTCAGCAAAATGCTGTAGGTATACGTATTCCACCAGCGCGTGCGGATGACGTCATCAGACTCGGCGGGCGATGCGGGCGGCGCGGCAACATGATCCGTATCCGTATGAAAATATAGTTCAAGATGTACAGAAGTGGATACAATGCGTGCGGCGCGTTCGGCGCGGATAGCGCGGGGCCAAGAGACAATGCGATGACTGCGGCGCGTGCGGCGAGTGCGGCGCGGACAGGTGCGCGTTCACCTTAAATGGCCTAGTTATTTTTGACTTTGACAGTAGACAAAGTTGCTTAATTAAAAATAACCATCTTCTATATACTTACCAAGTCGTCGTTATTAACCGTTACAGCCAAATAGTCCCTGAAAAACAATTTACACGATCAGAAATGTACTCCAGTGAAAGAAAAAAATACAATTAATGAACTCTTTAAATTTAGCTTACCCAGCTGATTCAGATTCTGCACATGTATCGTCAACAGGTTCTTTCTTTTCAGTTTCCTAAAATATAAGGATAAAAAATTATGGGCACTAAAAATTTATCATTTAGGCTCATTTAGGGGGACAGCGCAAAACTCTGGTTGATATATATTTTAATTTATGAGGCAGACGATCTTTGATGGTTGTTCCAAGGATTTTTTTTTACCTTAGTAGTTTTTTTTTTTTTTTATAGATTTTATTATATGAGAATGAGATGCACTGGCCCCTAGTTAGGGTTTAAACCTAAACTAATGATTTGTAATTTACCTGGTCCTGTGATGCGATTTCTTTTTTTATAGCACTGCTGTTGTTCATAGATAATTCTACACTATCAGTAGATATGGAACCCTGTAATAGAAATGGCAATTAAGTCAAATATTTTTTGTAGCAAATGGTATTTTCGAAAGTCAAAAGTGAACCATGTGTCAGTGTTGGCATTAATCGATTAATTTATACTTAATTCGATTCATTTGATTGTGCTTAAATTAATCACGTTTAATTTATTAAATTAATCACGATTTAAATAATAATTTAAATCACCATTAATAAAAAGCAATCATTAATCGTCAATTTGTTAAGTTTTTTAATAAAAATAACCAGCGGTCTACATTTTCCAATAAAATCTTCTTGGGTGGGTAGATTTAAACTATAAGTAGCGTCATTGTGGGGTGACTTATAGTTTACAGGGCTGAGGTACATAATACATGCTGCCAGAACAATATCAGTGATCGGTTTATCTAAACTGGTCCAAATTACAACAATCATTTTATAACGAGTTTTTTTTAAATTAATTATTCAAAATTTTATTTTAATCGTAAATCACAATTAACTTTTTGCAAACACTGCTATGTGTAAATTTATTATTTGTACCTGTTGTTCCAAAACATCAATGGCTTCTGCAGCTGCAGCAAGAAGTTCTTGTTTATCACTTAGTTGCCTTCTCAATTCTTCCACTTCCACTTGAAGTCTTACATTGTGTTCCAAAAGGCCCTTGAAAAATAAAAATAAGCTAATCAATCGAAACCATCCAAGTGCATTTTAGGACACGCACAGTGAACAAAATATCTTTTTATCCCAACTAACGAATAGTGGATATGAATATTTTGTCAGGTCAATACAGGCGGACATGAGTTTTTCGGAAAGCACCTCCATAGGCCGGGAACCGACGACGCCCGGTTGCCACCATTCCAACTGCATTGACGACACGACGGCGCAGCACACCCATTAGGAATGCCTAGCCTAGACAGCGCACTGTGCAGTGCCGTGATTTGGTCGCGGCTGTCGGTGATGCCGATAACCTCTCCAGTGACTAGCACTGGAGAGGTTATCGGATCACCGACCTGTGAGACTTTAAAGGTCACTCCAGAGCTTGGGAGAACTTCCGGGACACGCCGAGGGAACGCGTGGTACTGAAATGGGCGTTGCTTGACCTTCAACTCGTGAATCAGGGGTCTGTGTTCGTTCACATGTGTTCGGTGACAGAGGGAGTTGATTGTGAATCTTTCATGGTCGTCTCCTGTAGCGCCCGCATGGTGTCGGGATGGAGGGTAGCAGAGAAGATGGTCACATTCCCCGACCATCGCCACATCGTGTTTGATGTGACACTGCGCCCTTCCGAAAGCCCGAGCAGTCCAGATTTTAGTCCACGCGAGACGTTGGGCCATCAAGCCGCTCAATCGAGATATGCTCATTGCAGCTACCAACGTCGTGGCGTGGCCGGAAGATGTTCATTCCCAGGGGATCTCGCGCGATCCGGAAGAAGAGGCAGCTGGATTCCGGGACAGGATAACGTCGGTTTGTGACGCTTCCATGCCCCAGGTCAGGTGCGCCCTGCGCCCGAGTGCGGTTTACTGGTGGTCGGAAGACATCACGCAGTTAGCCTATGCTTCTGTCCCGACTCCATCGCCAGGATCAACGCACCCGACGTTGAAAGCAACCAAGAGCTACCGAAGAGGAAATAGCCAGAATCTAGAGAGCATATCGGGCGGCGACCATATTACTCCAAACACACCATCTCGGATGCCAGGTCAAGGTCTTGGAGAGAGTTTCTTGAGGGACTGGACAGGGATCCATAGGGGAGACCTGACAAGGTGGTCATGGCCAAGCTACATAGGCTGTTGCAGAGACTAAACACGGTCTTTCCAATAACCAGGGCAAGTTCCTCGTCGCTCTTGATCCCTTCGAACTGGACTGACGAGTTGAGGGAGACCGAAGGCGAACAAGAACGAGCCGTTAGACACATGGGGGCTCGAAACACCGCGCTAGGCCCGGATGGTATCCCTGACCGGTCGTGGGTTCTGGTTATGGCTACTCTGGGGGACCGCCTACCCCACCGACTGGATTGGTATTTTAAGAAAAGTATGCAGGGGACTCGGAGTCACCCTCTGCGTACCATCCTATTTGCCTGTTCGACGAGGTTTCCAAGCTGTTCGAAAGAATAATTGCCAAAAGACTTGTTGGGCACCAGTCGCGAGTTGGTCCCGACCTTGCTGATTGCCGGTATGGCTTCTGGCAGCAGCGTTCGACAGTGGATTCATGCAATCTTACGCGTCCGCTCACTGTTGGAACTGGTTGTGTCCCGGGGTGGGGCGGCGTTGGCGGTAAGTTTGGATATCGTCAACGCCTTTAACTCCCTGCCCTGGGATGCGATTAGGAGGGCACTAGTACATCACAGAGTTTCCCCTTACCTGCAGTGCATTGTAGAGGCTTATCTACGCGACCAGCACATTCGCTATGTGAGTCGGGAACGGGATGGTAGCGGTAGCGTACTTACTTCGGAGGGAGATTACGTGTGTGGTTCAGCAGGGATCGGTTTTAGGTTCTCTCCTGTGGGATCTCGCATATGATGCGGTGCTGCGTGTTGACCTCCCCGCGTTAATATAGTTTTTTACGCAGACGACACCCTGGTGTTGGCGGGCAGAGACACTTTCGACGAGACCATCCAGCTGGCCGAGCTCGGGGTAGCAAGAGTTGTGGCGTCAACCCGCAAGCTGGGTTTAGAGATAGCGCCTCATAAAACTGAGGCGCTATGGTTCCATAAACTGCCGAGGAGTAGAAAGTACAGTACAGTGACGCGAGCGGCTGCAGCAGCCGCAATTTTCGCGAAAGCGCGTGGTCGAAGCCTGGCTGAAAAGAGAGGAGTGCAAATCCTACAGGCTCACTCAGGTACTGACCGGGCACGGTTTCTTCGGTAAGTACCTGAATAGGATTGAGCGAGAGACCACGGCAAATTGCCACCACTGCGGAGGCGACCTTGACTCTGCACAGCACACGCTCCAGGAGTGCTCTGCTTGGGTCTCTGAGCGGCAAGTCTAGGTCGCCAATATCGGGCGAGACATGTCTTGGCCAGCAGTTGTGAGGGCCATGCTGGCAGACAGAATATTGGTGGGAAATGGCCTCCTGCTGTGAGACCGTGATGGTCCAGAAGGAGGCTGCCAAGCGAGGATCTTAAGAGGGCCGATCCCACTTGGAGGTGGCGTCATTGAGGCAACCGCCTCGACGCCTAAAACACCGAAACTTCGCCTCCATCATAGGCAGTCGGGACTCCAGATTCATGGGCAGTCAGATTGGAGACTCTGTCCACCCACCAAGTAAATTTAGGAAAGACGGTGGCACAGTCATCACGTGCTACCGTGCACAGCGAGGTTCACTCACAGGCTTAGGGGAGGCGCTTTTTGTCTCCCCAGGGATGTGCCATAACATGCGTGGCACAGAGGTAGTCCCGTGGTCGTCTTTTGAGAGGTTACCGGGCTCCTTCTACGTACTGATGGTGATCACCGGGGAGGTATTAGTATTAGGTAAAAAGCCCATACTCTCTGGTCTATTCCCCAAAATTCCCGGCGCCTATTAAAAATACATCGGGTAAAAAAAACGGTACTTACTTGAACAGCTGGTGGCGACCCAGTTCCCAATTTCTCTTCGAGGAAATATATTCTCAGTTTTAAATGAAAGTTTTCTTTTCTTAAACCATTGAGTTGTTCTTCATACTGTTTCATGCTGACACCACTAGCGGTGGTAACATCTGTCAAAATGCCATATTATTATAATTTACGTGCCTAATGTTTAAGTTAAAATTATTATTTTGTACCTAATATCTCGTCACCGAAACTATTCATCTATGCATTCTAAACTAAATATGCAATATAATAACCTACATAGGATTATAAGAAAATCTACGGTGAGAATCACACATACAAGAGTCACGGAACTGAACTGAACGTTTTGGTTCTGAACTGAAGCCAAATAAACAACATACAATGATACAAAGAAAATTTAACTCTGAGAGATTCAAAATATGTACGCACCATGTCCTTCAGAAGAGGGTAACGCCATTTCTTGAAGTTTTCGCGGGCTGGTACTGCAAATAAAACAGATAAATTAAGTAAAAGAGATAAAATAAAACATATATACAATTACTATATAAATATATTCTCTAGAAAAATGGAAATAATGCCGCTCGTATGTTACTCTAGCACAATATTGACGAATGGTAGCCTAGCATTGCCTAGCCAGCTGAGCTGTGGGGCAATTCCCAAAAAAATTGTATATTATGCAACTAGTTAATAAAAGACGCATTTAAAGCGAGGGCCATAGATGAATCACGAGCAACTGAAGGATACTGAATCACGACCGTGGGGAGTGATTAATGATGATTGAATCACGAGCATAGCGAGTGATTCAAGTGTTAGAATCATGAGCGACGCGAGTGATTCATGGCCCTCGATATAAATCCGTTTTATTCAAGAGTTGTCGAAGTCATACTATATTTTATACCATGACTTCGAGAAAAAGAAAAATCTAAGCGAAAAGCACAATGAATATTACGAGTAATAAATAAAAGGTTTATTTCCTTCAAAATTAACAAAAAATGGGCAACCCTGACCCCTGAACTAGGTAACAGCACCTGTGTTTCAGGGGCCAGTGACCATCTCCGTTACGTTACATAATTATAATTAATTAAACACCATTTCAATTAAAATTAGAATTACAATCCAAATAAGTATTCAATAAAATCAAAAAATGATTTTGATTTTATTCCAATCCTGGAATAAAATCAAAATCATTATTAAAATCCTAAATATAAAAAAAAACTCAAAATTAAAATCGAAGGAGTTTGTATTGAGTATTTTTTGCGCAAGGTGGTTACATAGCATTGAGATGGACGTCTTATACATTGGTGTTTTCAAATTCACAAATTCAAACACAAAAACAGTGATTAAAACTGCTATATATGCTGCTATATAAAATAAGCTTTTTAGAGGGGGAATGGTATATTTTTTTCCTATAATCTGTTCAAAATTGTTATTCCTATTTCAAACCCGATTAGATTTTTTAATTATTCTCTCTGTAAAGCGTGCGCGGCGCGCCGCTTATAGACCTCGCTCGTGAACTTTAGGATATCAACTGATAGGTAGCGTTTTCGAGTTTTATTTATGTTATGGACCAAGTGATTAATTTGATACGGCCATTATTCATAATGCTCAGACAATTATTTAAAAAATGGTCAATATGAGTAGACAATTTACTAAAACACTATTGAAATAAATAAATTGACCGGGCTTTCTGAATAATGCCCATCCCTTTTTGCCTTTTTGGGCAGGGTAATAAAAAGCTGTGTTTTATTAAATTATTTTAATGTTTACATTGATTTTAATATAGAATCAGTATGGTAAGTAATTATGATAACTATTTACGTAATAAAGGCGACGGGACCTCACCGCGAGGGGCTCCTAATTCTGTATAAAATGAAGGAGATGATGGGAGCCGAGTTGCTCGTTCACTTAAGCTCCCGTCATTCTCTTCGATCCTAACCTATCTCGTGTCGGGGTGCCCTAACTCCTGAGCTCGCTAATAATTCGTTGAAAACAACGGCACCTCTTACAAATATTATTTTATGCTAATCGATTCTACAATCCGAACGCATTCAACCCGAATCTCTTCAAAGTTAGAGTGAACAGGCTTCTTCTGGGTAAGCTCACTCCATCGTAGACTCTGTCTCTGTCTCCTCTGACCTAGACTAGAGTCAAGAGTAAAAAAAAACCTGAATATGAAAATAACTTTTTCGCAGATATCAGAGATCGTGATTAATCACTTGGTCCATGACATTTACATTGCTGTTTCTCGTGAAAAAAAAAAGGGAATTACCTAATGTTTTTTTGAAATAAGTTTTTTTTCAAAAATTTGGTAAAAACCGACGAAATGTTTCAACGCTTGGGGGCCCAGAATCGTTTAATGAATCCACCATGGTACTCCTTTTATCGTCGGTTTCAAAGACACCCTGTGTATTATGCGTATAGTAGGTACCTTGTTATACTTAGTTAAATTTTAAGAATATACCGCTTTTTAGGGTTGCGTACCCAAAGGGTAAAAACAGGACCCTATTACTAAGACTCCGCGATCCGTCTGTCTATCTGTCTGTGTCCGTCTGTCACCAGGCTGTATTTCATGAACCATGATAGCTAGACAGTTGGAATTTTCAGAGATGTATTTCTGTTGTCGCTATAACAACAAATACTAAAAACAGAATAAAATAAATATTTTTTTGCCGTTTTTGCGATAATGGTACGGAACCCTTCGTGCGCGAGTCTGACTCGCACTTGGCCAGTTTTTCTCTCTATTAATTTTATAATATCTCAACTATAATATTATACCTACACAACGATTACGTACAACGATTACATTTATTTTACTTTATTTTTTGGTTACGAAGATTTTAATTTTTCATTTAAAGGTGATTCATAGTTACCATAACATCTTGCAGCACAACTACAATTTGTACTACACTCATGTTTCACAAATAAACGATATCTATCATATTATTTACTAGATATATTTACTTCATTTGTGTTATTTTACGAGTTTGACGCTGACAAAATAAGTAAAAAACGTATAGGGTAGATATAATTAATTTAAAATAATAATATACTTTGTAGTGAGCATATATATGAAGCCTTTTTATATACCCCACTTGATCTATTTGAATCGGGGTTGACTTTAAAAATGTGAACCCTGATTTTGGCTAGAAATGCGATGACAAAAACTTTTTCTTCTGCTATGTAAGAGACTAAGCGTTGTTTGTAACGATTCTAAATTTTAGACTGATAGCATTAGCAGTTCCTGAAAAGGACATACAATCATAGTTTTGCCGTGCAAAAAGTACAATTTCTAAACTTTAAAAAAAAAAAAAAATTATTCCTGCCAAGATACGGTACGGAACCCTCGATGAACGAATCTAACTCGCTCTGTGGTGTGCCGTTTTTAGTGCGAAATACTCGACATACGGGCCCAACCCAACGCATTTTATTGTTTGTTTATTCAGTTATTGAATCATTTATGCCGTGGGCATCACTGCGCAGTTACAGTTACGGGCCTACAAAGTTCAAAATTTTAAGAAACGTATGCACAATTATTATTATTTTTAGATTAATTATTTTCATGCTTACCTAAAAGGAGACGGTATACCAGCTCCCTGTTTAGAATTATGCATCCTAGGCAATGTTGCCATTTTATTTGAGGAAAAAACTTGTTATATAACTACACCTTCAAATGCACATTTCACATCATCAACAATAACTATAGGTACCGAACCGAGTAAACAGAACAAAACAACACGTTTAATGAACGCAAATCGACGACAACTGGAAATTATTTCTGTCGAATACCATTAAAATAACAGATAACGATTGTTATTATGCCTATGAAACACAATTGTACATTCAAACACTACCGAGTATAACAAAATAACTTGTAAATAAACAATGGCGTAATTAGTAAATCATTTTGTATAATATTTGACGTAGTTCACGATAGGTTACTGAATTTAGGACGAATGGGATACGGGACTTCGAGTGGGATTCGGGTACGATCGCATATCATCGGGAATCGCTGAGCGAGTTACGCAGATAGCCAGCATTTTGGTACATATTGAAGGGGGAATAGGAAAAAGAGAGAGATAGATGCTGCGTTGTTAGACAGAGATAAATGGACCGAAGGCGGATACTGTGAACTACACAATATACAGAAATAGAAGTGGCGGCGCCATTAAGTATGCTCTGTCCCAAATTTTGAATTTATGCCTTACTTCCTGCATCAATGCGTTTTAACAAAATATCAGGCGACATTGATGTTAATAATTAATACTTATTGGACACTAGTTTCAGCCAGCGGTTTTGCCCGACTGATATGTTTTATTTTCCCAAAGGAAAATTATACCGAGAGAAATAGCCTATGTGCTATTCCAGCGTATAATCTATCTCTGCGTCAATTTCATCCAGATCCATTCAGCCATTCTGGAGTGATTGAGTAACAAACATACATCCATCCATCCAAACTTTAGTATTTATAATATTAGTAAGATTATTAGAATATCATTAATCAGCCCAGTAGAAATCGACATTAAAATTGCCAATCTTGATGTAGTTCTGGCTTTTTTGTCAATTTTTTTCTTTCTTTTCTTTTCTTTCTTTTTTTAAAAAAACGTTGCCCCACACTAGGAATTTCTTCCTGTATCGTGGGTGCGTTTACAAACATATAAACTCACATACACAAACACCCAGAGCCGGAACAACTATCTGTAGGTCATACAAATATTTGTTCCGTGCGGGAATCGAACCCGCGACACGCAGCGCAGCAGTCAATCGCTCAACCACTGCGCCAACAATTTGCAATGCGAGCACACGTCAATCGAAGTTAAACTTTGTATTAACACTACCCTAACTGGTCCACACAACATACTAAAAATTCAGAACTACAACAAGCTTTGCGATTTTAGCCTTTGTTTTTAGTGCCGTATTCTAATATTACATGTATTTATATTTCTGAATAAATAAAATGCATTACCAGGCCCCTCAGAAAGTATTGCGAAAAAAAGTTTTTATATATGGGAGACTGGCCAGTTATAATGTTTTTCGAAAATATGATTATTTATAAGTAAAAATAAGTAAGTTCCAATTTCAAAATTTCCCTCCACATTTTTTGCGAGTTAATTCAAAGTATTGTGTCTCACTGAAATATGGATCTGCGCCGGGAACATTTTAGAGCTATGATTTTATACGATTTCAAGTGTCGCCTGAAACCGGATGAATCGTACGATAGACTTCAAATGGCATTCATGGATGAAGGCCCTTCCAAGGCAACCGTGTATCGTTGGTATAACGAATTCAAGCGCGGTCGACCAACTTTGGGGGATGACGAAAGAAGCGGTCGCCCTTTGACGGCTGTTACCGAAGAAAACGTGCTAGCAGTGAAAAATTTAATCCAAGACAATAGGCGAATTACATATCAGGAGATTCAACACATATTGAAGATTGGATCGGGAAGCGTTCACGAGATTCTACACAGCCATCTTCGCGTGAGGAGGATAGTATCACGCTGGGTGCCGCACAACCTCACCGATGCTCAGAAGCAGGCCCGGGTGGAATGGTGCCGTGATATGCTTAACAAATTTGAAGCAGGCTCGTCTCGGCGTGTTTACGACATCGTTACAGGTGATGAGTCCTGGAATTATCAATACGACCCAGAAACCAAGCGCCAGTCGACTGTTTGGGTGTTTCAAAATGAGCCAACGCCTACCAAAGTGAAGCGATCTAGAAGCGGGGGTAAGATTTTGATCGCTTGCTTTTTTAATTTGACTGGCCACTTGGTATCAATTCCCTTACGGGATCAAAGAAGCATTAATGCCGAATGGTATACTACCAAATGTTTGCCAGAAGTTTTCTCTGTTATAAGCAACAAGCGACCAAACACAGGGCTCCGCGGGCTACTGCTCCACCACGACAATGCACCTGCGCACACCGCACTCAAAACGAGGGACTTCCTGGACAGCACGCCAGTCAAACTCCTGGGTCACCCTCCTTACAGCCCTGATCTAGCACCGTGTGACTTCTTTTTATTCCCAAAAATAAAAAATCAGCTCAAAGGGAAACAATTTTCGTCGCCGGAAGATGCGCTGGCTGCGTTCGAGCAGGCTGTAAACAAGGTGTCTGCGGCGGACTGGAAAAAGTGTTTTGAAAACTGGTTTAGGCGCATGAATCTTTGTATAGAGGCTGGTGGAAAGTACTTTGAAAAGATTTAATAAAAATATATGTACGTATAGAACAATTTTTTTTAGTTTCGCAAAACTTTCTGAGTGTCCCACGTATGTTGGTACAGTAGAGTCCGTTTATTATGACATCGAAAGGAATTGACAAACACGTCATAATATGCGGACGTCATACAAAGCGTTTTGTGAAAAGACACTTTTTTATGTAAATACTAGCTGACCCAGCAAACTTTGTTTTGCCATAAAAAGACCAAACATTTATCTACCCTACCTACCCGACCCTACCCTACCCGACCCTACACTACCCTACCCTACCCTACACTACCCTACACTACCCTACACTACCCTACCCTACCCTACCCTACACTACCCTACCCGACCCTACACTACCCTACCCTACCCTACCCTACCCTACCCTACCCTACCCTACCCTACTCTACCCTACCCTACCCTACACTACCCTACCCTACCCTACCCTAACCTACCCGACCCTACACTACCCTACGCTACCCTACACTACCCTACGCTACCCTACACTACCCTACCCTACACTACCCTACCCTACCCGACCCTACACTACCCTACACTACCCTACCCTACACTACCCTACCCTACACTACACTACCCTACACTACACTACACTACCCTACACTACCCTACACTACCCTACCCTACCCTACCCTACCCTATGTCCTTCTCCTGGTTCTAAGCTACCTCCCTGCCAATTTTCAGCTAAATCGATTCAGCCGTTCTTGAGTTATAAGTGAAGTAACTAACACGACTTTCTTTTATATATATAGATGTACTTAAGTATTTACAAATTTTCCCGCCACAATGTTTTGTCGAACTTTAAAACGACTGATCCAGCTTGCAGAACAATTGAAGTCGAGAATAACAAAACGCGCGGCAAAAACATTTGCCTTTTCATGTAGCATAGGGCCGCTGACAGGTATTCCTTTGTTTCTTATGATAAAATGGGTCATAATATGCGACATATCCTATAAGGGAAATCATTGTATCCGACTTTTTTATAAAGAATTTTATATGAAAACCAAACTTCGTAGTGTAATTACGTCATAATAATCGGTTGGTCAATATAAGCGGAGTCATAATAAACGGATTCTACTGTATATAGTTTTCCTGTATAATTCAACTAAACATCTATAAACCATAAGTCTTTTCGTAAACGAATGACAATCATTTGTTGCATATTTTACTAAATCGCCTAAAAACAAATTAAAAATGTCTCAATCTCTCCTTAATCAGAGACAGTGTCAGGGAAAGCCTGCCAGTCGTTTTTGGGGTGCCGCAGGGCAGTATTCTGGGCCCGACATTATTCACCGTGTACATGGATGACATACTCAGGCTAAACATACCACAGTCAGACATGATCTGTTACGCAGATGACACAGCGGTCCTATTCTACGGTGATACATGGAAGGATACCAGGACGGCATGCGCACCATAAGTGACTGGCTTTACAAAGTCAAAGTCAAAGTCAAAGTCAAAGATTTATTTGCAGATAAATATGGTTACAAAAGTTCTTACAATGGTAGTATTAGTAGCTTAACATATTCAATCATAACATAATGACATGCAAATTTTTGGTATAGGTAGAATTCGAACATTAATTTAATTTATAATCAAGAAATTCTTTTATATTATAGAAGGGATGCTCAATTAACCACCTGCGTAAAGCCCTTTTGAAGCGGACCATTGGAAGTTCTTTAATTTGGTTAGGAATCTTGTTATAGATCTGAATACACATAGGATAACAACTTCGCCTATATAGTTCCGTTTTTATTCTTGTAGGATTTATTAATCTATTAGGATATCTGGTTTTAAAGTTACATTTATCTCCCAATTTTTCAAACATTTCAGGGTGAGATTTGGTAAATTTACATACTTCCTCAATATAAATACCAGTTAATGTAAGTAGTCTAAGTTTTCTAAACAGCGGTTTACAGGATGTGAGTGGGTCTACATTACAAATCGCACGTATACACCGCTTTTGTGCGATGAAAGCTCTTCCGAGATGCACCGAGTTCCCCCATACCAGTATACCATAGCGCAGTATTGAACCAACATATGCATGATAAGCCTGCAATGTGGCTTGTCTACTTGTAAGATTAGATAAACGCCATAGAGCATAAGCAAACTTACTGAGTTTTCCACATATCATATCAATATGGTTAATCCAAGAACACCTCTCATCTAGAACTATCCCAAGAAAAGTAATACTATCTGATTGTTGTATTTGTTTACCTTTATAAGTTATGTTTAAATCCATTTTAGTCCAGTTTTTGTTTTGAAATTGTACATATTTGGTTTTATCTATGTTAGGTTTAAGGTTATTCTTTTCCATCCAAGTTATTATTTTGTCTACGGTACTATTTATTTCTTCATTATAGTTTTCTTTAGTTTTAGGGATAATTACGGAGACATCATCTGCAAAGAGTATGCAGGGATGGTCAGTTACTTTTGTCAGGTCATTGATATATAGCAAAAAGAGTGGGGGCCCCAAAATACTGCCCTGTGGAACGCCTGTGCCATTGTAACCTAATTTGGATTTATATTTCTGTTCACCATTTTGATTTGGTTTATCCACAGTAATTTCTACAACTTGCGATCTGTTTGTAAGGTAACTTTTTAACCATGCATTTGCTTTACCGCGTATTCCATATTTATCACATTTTTTTAGGAGTAGCTCGTGCGATACAAAGTCAAAGGCTTTTGACATGTCAAAAAATACAACAGTAGTCGGAATTTTCTGGTCAATATTTTTGGTAACTAGGTTAATTAAGTTAAATGCCGCTGTGGTTGTCGATTTTCTTTTTTGGAATCCATGTTGATCTCGATTCAAAATTTGGAACTTATCGATAAAATTTATTAATCGCGCATGCATGACCTTTTCGTAAATTTTTGCTAAAATAGGCAACAAGGCTATCGGTCTGTAATTATCAACAAGTTTTCTATTTCCTTTTTTGTGTATTGGTTTAATAGCTATCATTTTTAATTTCTCAGGAAACACTCCCGTGAATAATGATAAGTCTAATAAATGTACTAGTACCGGAGTAATGATAGGGCCTATGTATTTTATAATCCCTGTAGGTATTTGATCATAACCTGTTGAATTTGTATCCCTGAGAGATTTAATTACTTTTTGTATTTCGTCATCATTGGTGGGCATTAAAAACATACTAGAATCAATAGGATCAATGTCATAATTATTAGTATTAATGTCAAAATTGTTGTTCGTCAAATTAATATAATAGTCATTTATATAATTGGCAATGTCCGTGGGGCTTGTTAATGGTCCGGTTTCAGTTTCTATCTCCTTAATGTATGATTCCTGAATTTGATTATTATTATTGGAATTATATTTTATTAAGTCCCATGTTGCCTTGCATTTATTTTTAGCCCTAGATATGTAGTTTGTATTATGAATTTTTTGTGCTTTCTGTATACATTTTTTAAGTAATTTATTATAGTTTAAGTATTTTAATTTATTGCCTTTATCAGATGAGAAATAGTATTTAAAACGCAAGTCCCTTTTAGTTTTAGCTGATTTTTTAATACCTTTGGTAATCCATTTCGTATATTTTTTCACTAGGTTGATTTTGATCTCGATTTTAGGGAAACACAAATCAAAGAACATGACAAGTAAATCGTGAAACAGATTAAACGCATTGTTAGCTTCCTGATTAGAAAATATATCAGTCCATTTCAAATTTGATATGCAGCTAAAGAACTTTTCTTTATTTTCGGCGCTAAAATCACGCTTATAAATTGTACGAAAGCGTAGAGGTGGAACTTTATTGTCTATTGATATGGATATCATCTGAGCCGTTTCGTGATCTGACAGTCCCAGTGGTATAACCTCACATATTGCATCCTTACAGTTACTTATTATTTGGTCTAGACATGAATTTCTTCTTGTTGGTTGTTTTATATGTAATGTTAAACCAAAATTATTTACAATCCTAGTTAATTCGTCTGTGCATTTTTTGTTTCTATCGATTTTTCCCCCCAAAATATCAATGTTAAGATCACCTACTATCACTAATTTTTTTTTTGATTTATTTCGAAGGTTGCATAACATTATTTCTAAATTACGTAGGAAAACGAAGGGGTTTGAGCTTGGCGTACGATATAAGGCTATTATTATAGTGTTATATTGTAAGAGTTCAACTCCACAACACTCAAAATCATTTTCAGATGCATATTTCTTCAATTGCGTCAGTATTTTGTACTCAATGTGATTTATGCAGAATATACAAACACCGCCTCGCTTTTTATTCTTTCTTGAGTACCAGTCTCCTAATTTATAGTCATTTAAGGCAACGCTGCTCTCCTCACCCGCTTTAATAAAAGTCTCCGTCAAGCATACCACATCAATAATCAACCCTTTATTTAGAAACGTATCGATCGCAATTTCTAGTAGTTCTTTTTTACTTCTTAAACCCGCAATATTTTGGTGAAGAATATTTAATGAGCGACAATTATTAATATTAGTTACGTCAATGGAATGTACGTCTTCTACCTTACTTATCTCATTATAATACACTTTTTTTAATGATCGACGTTGATCATAGAGCATTTTAGGTTTAGGTAAAGCATTACTAGTACCTGCGAAAAAAGGTATTGTTCGGGGTGCTTTTACAGTTATACGATCTTGTTGATCGGTAAGTAGGCTTCGTGTCTAGGTTTGTAGTAACATAATATGTGGGCAAATCGGAGCATTTCGACAGAACTGTTGGTTCTTTGCTGAAGTTAAGATATTTGTTTTTATAATCAATTGTGTCAATCAGAACGTTCAGTTTATGACAAGTATTGCTATGAGTACGTAAGAAGTAGCAGTTTTCATTATTTTTACATATCAGTTCTAAATTATTATTCAGTAACTTTACATTTAGATATTTATTTTCCAGCACACTTAACACAATAATTGGGGAACTGTTATATTTTCTTATAAACATATATAATTCATTTATCATTGTAGTAGGGTTGTAGTCATTTTCTCCTACACAAATAATAATTTTATCACAAGGCTTACTTGACAACTCCGTGTTTAACAGCTGTTGAGAGATCGCATAGTATTTTAACATTCCTTCTGCGCAGTACCTTTCGTATGAGCTATTAGATCTCAACTCAAGTAGGCGTGTAGTTAAACCCGTAATTTGCTGGGTTCCTAGGACATGTATTTTCCTCTTCAGATAATAATTATTATTGCTTTTAAGATATGAAGTATTAGTTTTAATAGATTTTTTCTTATTATGCTGTATGGTAGTTTGGGTGCAATCCGCGTTTAACTTCTTCAGTTTTGTTTGTTCTTCCGTATTTTGTGTAGTAGTACCGATGGTTAAGCTGGATTTTCGAGTCTCATTATGTAGTGTGTTTCTAGGTATTTTTTCCATTTCAGGTTCAAGATGCAGTTGGTTACTTAAAATCTTTGATTCGTTTAAGTTTCTTGATTTTCGCTTTGGAGTATTAATTTTTGGTGAAAATATTTTAGTTAAACTATTAATCTTGGTTTCTTGATTTTGTAGTCTTTTATCTAAATCATTTTTTTCTAGTATTAAGTTCTCAATTTCCTTGTGCGCACTCTCTAGCTTTTCCTTTAAATCTCTGACGGTTTCCTGTAGATCAGTAATTTCTTGGCAATTCCATGTAGATAAATCGGGTAAACTTCGTCCAAGAGCATGAGAGTCGGTGGATAAGAACGAATTATCTTCAAAACTTGTTGTAGAGGCATTTAAATTAGTAATTCTTCGTCTAAATGTTATATTATTATTGATGTTTTCCATGATGTCAGTGTATAAAATTATAAAAAAAAAAAAATAAAAAAAAAAAAAAAACAAAAAGTAACTCTCTTCGTTGGGATCGAACTCGGGACTCAATGCACGGTGTGGCGTGCGGCTTACGCTATTTGGCCACCGAGTCTTTGGTAAAAAGTGCGAAATTAGACGATCAGTTGCTAATGTGTGAAACCAGTTTAAGCGTGTGTCATTAACTCATTCGAAGGTCAGTCCACTTCGACACTGAGACAAAGAAACTTTTAACGGTCACTTTTAAAAACATGGAAATATTTTTGCTGGTATCTCCGGTAATAGTTTGTACACAGATTTAGTTTTTTCACTGTTTGTTGTAGGTTTTCTTAGGCAAGTATTAAAGTAACTTTAAAACAGATTACTGCACTTTAGACTATTTTTCCGAAATAAAATGCTCGCGAGTACAAGCAAACACGTCCACTCGACGCAGTGTTCGTAGCGCTCATGAAAAAAAACCAACTCACCCTAAACATTTCATGACGTTCCACATCAGTCGATCTAGCCGTCCGGACATAAACAAAATAAAAATCCACAGCATCCACTGCCATGCCAATAACCCGTTCCTGTGATTTCATAGATGGAGTCAAATCTACCAAGTACTTGGGTATTATGATCGACCAAAATCTGTCGTTTAGAGAGCATATCTCCATACTCTCTAAAAGAATCCGCAAATCTACGACATAAAGTCACTGTACCTTTTTGACTTTACCTTCTGACCTCTTGTAATACGTCTTTCGGGCCCCCCGAAAGACGTATTCAAAAAGGTCTACCTAGCCCTGTGTCAATCGCTGTTACAGTACTGTGCAGGCATCTGGGGTAGCGCGTACGTCCTATTTGCTTGAACTTGAACGTGCTCAACGAGCTGTTCTAAAAGTCATGCTTGGCAAACCGCGGCGCTACCCAACAGACACACTGTACAGAGAAGCGGCTGTCCTGGGCGTCCGACAACTATATATTCTGAGGTCCCTTCTAGGCCTGGTCACCTTGTTGGGGAGACAATTTACTTACACCCAAAGAGGAAGGGTCGGAGCTGACAGACTGGCAATCCCAAGTGTAAAAACAACTTTTGCCACTCGATTCGGCGTCTTTCGGCCGATACGAGGCTTTAATCTAATTAATAAGTCCACTCTACGGGTCCCTGGAAATACTTTTGGAGCCAAGCCTATATTGAAGAGATGTCTTCTAGAGCTGAGCTATGAAGATACTGAATTTGTTTTATGCCCGATGAGATGACCAGCACCTGGACACATACCCTCACCAAGACTGCACATATCCCTGTCCTGTCCGTGTCCAACATTCACACACGCACACACCATAACTCTAAACTCTCTCCTCATCCTTCCACTTACTCCTATATTTGACTGATTGATGCTTACACATCTTATTATTGATTTGATATGATATTGCTGATCCCTAGTTATTGACATGTGATTTTAATTTATCTGTATAATTTATAAAATCATAAACTTATTATCTTATTTTTTTTATTATTTTTTAGTCCGATGATGGAAAGGGCTAGGCGGAATCAAATTGTGCAGTTCCATTGCACACTCCCCGAAATGTAACCGATAGAAAACCGACAGGCTGGCAACTCGTCGTCGGCGTTCAAGGCTCTGGAGCTTTGTGTCGACCAGCGCATCGTTGCCGATAAGTCTCTTGGCCCGTCTGTCAATCGACTCAAGTGCATCAAGTTGGTACCTGGCAGATCCATCCCAAAGATGAGAGCAGTGTACTCCATGCATGACCGAACATGCGCTTTATACAAGTTAAGGCGTAAAGTACCGTCTCACCTTCGCAAGGATCCCCAACTTTTTTGCAGCCAATTGAGCCTTTGCCTCAATGAATGGACCAAAATTGAGAGTCGATGTTAACGTAACACCAAAAAGGTAGAGATGGTCCGTTATCGGCACGGTTACACCACGGAAGGATGGAGCCGGGTGGAATTGGCACTTTTTTGCGAAAAAAAGACACGCCTGGGTCTTAGTAGCATTGTTGTCTGCTGTTATTTTAATATAAAATGGCACCTGTATCAACAACACTTTGCTTGATCCGGGAATCGAAACCAGGACCATGCTCAGCAGTAGTGCTTGCAAACATTAGACTGGTCTCTCGTGAGTATTTTTCAAAAGCAACGGATTGGATCCCTATCTAGGACTATTTATTCGTAAAAATTCAATGATCCGGTATCGCCCTTGAGTTTTTATCAAAATCGGGCCAGAGACTTCTTTAAGTGTTTTTCGGTATTCCTCACTGATTTTAAATTGGCCATCCACACCCAAAAAGTAACCAGTATAAAAATCAAATGCTTATTGTTAGTCTCGCTAAAAATGGCTTGACCAATTCCAAATGTTTTTTTTAAATTCAATCATCAGGTTGTTTATATGCTTTTCAATAAGAAGCCACAATGGCGATGAAGAAGAGTATTGATCACCACATTTGCTTAATGCGGGTTGACGATTTCAGACTTCACTATAAGTCCAGTCATCACAATTTTTACCTTTACCATTGTCAGCGATGTCCGAGATAAAGGTTGTCTGTAAGAGATTGCCCTGTGCGATAAGACCGCCCATTGTACACTTTTTTTTGTAAATGTTTGTCTGGTATGTGTTTGTGGTGTACAATAAACTATAATAAAGTTAGAAAATACATGTGAATTTGAAGAAGTAACATGGGTATCTGGTATATATATGCTCATAAAATTGATTCACTTACCCCTACTGGATATGTTATCAAAAGGAGTATATAAAAACTGCAGCAGCTTTGGTTATCACAAATGATTTCCTGTATAGCCATAAGGCTGATCTAGCTACTAACTAAGGAAGGGATGGTGAAGATTTAATAGAGAATGTGCCATCTATAATATAAAAATATTTCCCTTTAGTCATGGCATCATGTATGAACAGCTGGACCGATTTCACTAATGTTTTTTTTTTATTTTTTTATACCACCATCTCCCCTTAAATATGAATTTTATTCTGTTTTTAGTATTTGTTGTTATAGCGGCAACAGAAATACATCATTTTTGGGGGCCGAGTCACCCACGTCCGTAGGAGAGTACCCTTAGATTCCCTACACGTGGTCCCCGGGTGGTGCAAATCAGGTGACACAACTGGTGGTAGGCTTCGGCCGAAGGCTTGTGACCACCCACTGAGCAAAGACGTACCGCCAAGCGGCCTGGCCGTGTTCCGGATACGTTGCTCAGTGTAGCCATCTAGAGGAGTTGGGTCGAGATAGCTGTTCCACTGCAAGCAGACCAGTCTGGCGCGCGCTGTTATGGGCGTATCGGGAGACTAGTCGCGGAGGGTAGCGGGATCCGAGGCACGGTGCACCGCTGGCCGACCGCAGGTAGTTGGGGGCCCAAGTAGTGTGCCAGCCACACATGAAAGGCTGCCCCGCCAACTGTCGAAAAATCCCGGAATGCACTATCGTGCTGGTTGGCGACCAGAAGGGAGGGCCCGATAGACATTCCGGGGGGGCTCGGGCGTCCCCGCAGTCTCCGGGCTAGTGCCCCAATGATGGCGTCCTTTCAGTGCGTGTCTGTAGGTTAGCAGCGTGGAACCTCGTCTCACTTCCTACTCCTCTCTTCCATTCACTCTTCTTTAAATCAAAATGCCAAGGATAAAAAATACAGGATATAAACAGCGGCTGCACCCCCTCCCACACAAAGTGCACCTCACCAACATTAGAGGTCTGCACTCAAATCTCTCTGCAGTCCACTACCACCTGGAGACTGAAAAACCAGCGCTGTTTTTCCTTACGGAGACGCAGATAGCGAGTCCGTCAGACGCGTCGTACCTATCTTACCCAGGGTTTACCCTGGAGCACAATTATAAACCGCGCGCGGGAGTGTGTATGTACGCCCGTGACGACACTTGCTATCGGCGTCTCCGTAACCTTGAGGACCCAAGATTTTCGACGCTGTGGGCTCTAGTGGACACAGGTCTGGATAAAATTATCTACGCCTGTGTCTACCGCTCGCACAGTGGAGATCAGGAGACAACCAGGCTCACAGAGTACCTCAGTGAGGCGGCTGATGCGGCACAGCAGCGGTACCCTTCCGCCCAATTAGTGTTACTGGGGGACTTTAATGCCCACCACCAGGAGTGGCTCTTCCCATACCAGTGCACTGACCATGCTGGACGGGAGATGCGTAAGCTTGCGCTTGCGCTTAACCTTACCCAGCTGGTCCAGGGGGCAACGAGGGTGCCGGATGTTGATTCGCACACGGCCAATTGCTTGGACCTTCTGCTGACAACAGAGCCAGACCGATACTCTGTGTCAATAACTTCACCTTTGGGTAGTTCCGACCATTGTCTGGTGAAGTCTGTGTCCGTCTACTCCCCGCCCGATCCCAGCCCAAGAGGCACGCGGCGGGTTTGGCGGTACAGGTCAGCAGATTGGGATGGCATGCGATCTTTCTTCGCATGTTATCCTTGGCAGCCTACTTGCTTTTCTTCGGATGATCCTACGGCGTGACAACGTGACGCGGACAACGTGACGGATGTGTTGCGTCAGGGAATGGAGTACTACATTCCGTTTTCTGACGTAACAATGACCAATGTTGACCGGCCATGGTTTGGCGCTGAATGTCATCGCGCCGACGCGCTTAAACATGAGGCGTACCTGGCATGGGTTGACGCTCGTTCGCGCAAAGCGAGTGACGTGGGTCAAAGGAAGAAAGCCTATAACAGGGCTGCCAAGTCCTGCAAGAAGGTGTTGAGAAGGGCTCGGTTCGACCACATTAGCCGAATAGGGGCCAAACTTGCTTCTTACCCAGCAGGTAGTAAAGCGTTTTGGTCCCTGGCTAAGTCGGTCGAGTCCAACTTCAGCCGTCCCTCACTACCACCACTGCTGAAACCCGACGGGTCGCTGGCCCACTCTGCTGAGGAGAAGGCAAATTTATTTGCCTCTCTTTTTGCGGAATCTTCACGTCTGAACCCTGGTGACGCGCGGCCCCCTTCTTATCCTGATGGATGCGAGACGAGTATGTCGGACATTCGTATCCATCAAAAGGACGTCCGTAAGGTACTGCGCAACCTCGACGTGAACAAGGCTAGTGGCCCGGACGGAATACCAGCAATAGTTCTCAGAACCTGTGCGCCTGAACTGTCTCCGATCTTGACACGCCTATTCCGCCTTTCGTATGAGACTGGAAAAGTGCATATTAACGATCTGCTTAAACCCGGCACCTTTGGGTATGCAGACGACAGCACTGTTGCTGAGAGATACTTGTCCAACGCTCGTGCTACCGGGCCTCAGATCCGGTCTCTCCGGGAGGCCATGGTGGAGCGCTTGAACCTGTCCCTGCAGGCAGTCTCCGAATGGGGCGATGCCAATCTGGTCAGGTTTAATGCCGCTAAAACCCAGGCGTGTCTTTTTTCCGCTAAAAAGAGCCAATTTTACCCAGATCCAACTTTCCGAGATGCGACCGTGCCAATAACTGACCATCTTGAGCTTCTTGGCGTTACGTTGACATCTACTCTCAATTTTGGCCCTTACATTGAGGCAAAGGCTCAGCTGGCTGCCAAAAAGCTGGGGATCCTTGCAAAGGTGAGACGGTACTTCACGCCGGAACAGCTCCTCAACTTGTATCAAGCGCAAGTTCGATCATGCATGGAGTACTGTTCTCATCTCTGGGACGGATCAGCCAAATACCAGCTTGACGCACTAGAGTCGATCGAAAAGCGAGCCAAGAGGCTCATCGGCGATGAGGCGCTGGTCAAGTCAAAGCTCCAGAGTCTTGAACATCGTCGCCGAGTTGCCAGCCTGTCGGTTTTTTATCGGTTACATTTCGGGGAGTGTGCGATGGAATTGCACGATATAATTCCACCTAGCCCGTTCCATCATCGGACTACCAGACGTACGGCGATGCGCCATCGATACATGGTAGACATCCCACCCATACGCACAAAACGTTTTGGGAACACTTTTATTATGCGTACAGCTAAGGAGTGGAATTCCCTGCCGGAGTCTGTGTTTCCCGATAGCTACAATCTGGGGGTCTTTAAGTCAAGAGTGAATAGGTTATTTCTAGGCAAGCGTGTTTCACCGTCGACCACATCATCGCTTACCATCAGGTGAGATTGTGGTCAAGCGCGAGCCTATAGGTTATAAAAAAAAAAAAAAAAAAACATCTGTAAAAATTTCAACTGTCTAGTTATCACGGTTCATGAGATACAGCCTGGTGACAGACAGACAGACGGACCGCGGAGTCTTAGTAATAGGGTCCCGTTTTTACCCTTTGGGTACGGAACCCTAAAAAAGTGTGATGTGGATGTGCCACTAAAGAATTTTGACTTGTGGACTGAATGGACTTTAATAAAACTTCATTTTACTTATTAACTTAACTCATTATTTGCCACCTGAATTTTTTACAGCAATCATAGTATTTACAGTTTTATCTTTAAGTATGTATTTGAATCACGAATTTGAATAAAAAACCAATTGGTGTGTTTTCTGCTTTTGCAAATTACTTACCTTGAAACTAAATAACGTTAATATATTGGTGTGCGCCAAATATTTTGTCTTATGTCATAGGTTGAGCTAAGTCATCACACATAATAATAAAATAAAAACTGGCCAAATGCGAGTCGGAGTCGCGCACGAAGCGTTCCGTACCATTATCGTAAAAACGGCAAAAAAGCACGTTTGTTGATGTATGGGAGCCCCACTTAAATATTTATTTTATTCTGTTTTTAGGGTTCCGTAGCCAATGGCAAAAAACGGAACCCTTATAGATTCGTCATGTCTGTCTGTCTGTCCGTCCGTATGTCACAGCCACTTTTTTCCGAAACTATAAGAACTATGCTGTTGAAACTTGGTGAGTAGATGTAATCTGTAAACCGCATAAAGATTTTCACTCAAAAATAGAAAAAAACAATAAATTTTGGGGGTCCCCATACTTGAAACTGAAACTATAAATTTTTTTTTCCATCAAACCCATACGTGTGGGGTATCTATGGATAGGTCTTCAAAAATGATATTGAGGTTTCTAATATCATTTTTTTCTAAACTGAATAGTTTGCGCGAGAGACACTTCCAAAGTGGTAAAATGTGTGTTCCCCCCCCCCTGTAACTTCTAAAATAAGAGAATGATAAAACTAAAAAAATATATGATGTACATTACCATGTAAACTACCACCGAAAATTGGTTTGAACGATATCTAGTAAGTAGCTTTTTTTTAATACGTCATAAATCGTAAACCATCTTCAGCTTCTTTCTTTCCTTTCTCCTTTTTTTTGGCCCCCTTTATAGAGAGGTAGAACTAACTTCCTCGAAAAAAATGCAGAAAAGTTTGGTAAATAAAAAGGAGATTGGGAATGCGAAAATTATACAAGAGCTCGCCTCGCCTCGAAATTCATAGAGGTGCAAGGGCTCCCCCGTGGTTCCCCTAACGGCGCCCATAGTTCCAACCCCTTGGCGGTCGGGAGGCCAGAAGTCAGTATCAGTTGCTGTCAAAATGGCCACATCGGTCGCGGGGCCCGAATCCGGTCCCGCAAATCTGACGTGATTAAAAGAGCGATAGTGAATTTCTAAACTATATTACTATTATAGATGGCACATTCTCTATTAAATCTTCACCATCCCTTCCTTAGCTAGTAGCTAGATCAGCCTTATGGCTATACAGGAAATCATTTGTGATAACCAAAGCTGCTGCAGTTTTTATATACTCCTTTTGATAACATATCCAGTAGGGGTAAGTGAATCAATTTTATGAGCATATATATACCAGATACCTATGTTAATTCTTCAAATGCACATGTATTTCTAACTTTATTAATTTATCATACTTTACTGTACACCACAAACACATACCGGACAAACATTTACAAAAAAAAGTGTACAATGGGTGGTCTTATCGCACAGGGCAATCTCTTACAGACAACCTTTATCTCGGACATCGCTGACAATGGTAAAGGTAAAAATTGTAATGACTGGACTTATAGTGAAGTCTGAAATCGTCAACCCGCATTGAGTAAATGTGGTGATCAATACTCATGCCTTCTTAGTATGAGAAGAGGTCTTTGCCCTGCAGTGGGACAGTTACAGGCTGGTATTATTATTATAAAATACCAGATATGAACAATACTCATTTAGCAGGTTTGTTTTGTGGTAATGAAATGTGGCACAAAGAATGATCTATTCTTACAATCCTCTTATATCTCAAAGAACGCTTCAAGTGCCTTCATCACACACATTCTAAATTCAAATTCAATTGCTCAACACAGTACATAAAAATTAAGAGCATTTGAGATATTTGATGCCTGCTCATTCCACTAAGTTCTATGACAAATAATTCACAGTTGAGGCGGTGTTGAGGCGATTGTGGAATGAGTTGCCATATCATTATCAGTAAGATAAGCCCAGTCACAAGCTTCCTTAAAAAAACCTTGTTAAAAACCAACCCTGTTCAATCCTTTTTCTTTTGCCCCCATCTATGATATTCGGTAACATGTAATATTAAGTATGTTTATATGTAAGTTTACATTTGTTTATATATAAGATTATGTATGTATATGTGTATCCGTGCACTTCAACGTAAGGTTCAGTTGAAAACCAGCGTCAGGCAACTCCCAGTTGTCTGGCATTTTGCTGAACTGGACCTTTTTGGCGCAGCCGCGGGGCACACTATGTATGTAATTGTTTTTATTAAATTCTTTTTCCTTATATTTGTACATTGTGTGTATCTGTGTGTGCCAAATAAACAAGTTTTCTTTCTTTCTTTCTTTTCTTTCTAGTATTTTATATAACTAAATAATTTTATAATTTACATTTTAATGTAGCAGTACGCCGCAAGATACCCCCTTTTAATGTTAAGTTCTTTCAGGCTATCCAAAGGTTGTCTTGTAGATATATATTGCTGTTAGCGATAAGATCGCCTTTGTACCCATAATATTAAGTTCTTGTTACGAGATGTGTAACTTTTTGGTGTACAATAAAGTATATTCCATTCTAACAGAACTTAGCTATCTACAAACAAACAGAGGTTCGTCTTATTACTCGTAGTGTGAAACATTTGTACTTTGTGGAATAAAATGATTAAGATAGTCGGATCTACAAACAAAATGTTTAATTCTTTGGGCAGAGGTTCGTCTTATTACTCATAGTGTGAAACGTTTGTACTTTGTAGAATATAATGATTAAGATTGTCGGAACGTCTTTTCTTTGTTCGTTAGGTAAGAGGGTCGTTTTTTGGGATCATCTTAGACTATGTGATTGATTACCCTATGAACTAGGAAGGTAATAAATTAACAACAGTTAGGTACTCACATGACACCAAGTTCCGCAGGCATTAATTCAGCCATTTTAATTTGCTGTTTTAGTTTTTTTATTTTATTATAAGTAGTCAAATTCCGCAAACTGAAAAAAAAACAGGATTGTTTAGGAAAACGTTTACAAATGCGATACAAAACAGTTTATTGTTCTGTTTATCCTTTGTTAGTAAATAAAGTGTTGGTATGTTTGATAACGTATTCGCAAGAATTTTAGTTAACATACGCCCTAGTTCTAGTACTAACAAAATAAAGAGATTATTAGTAACCACCTTTTAAAAATTCTCCGTTCATCCGTTGTTCAATCACTTCACTTCACTGTTCACTTTTCAACTTTTCAAACAGGTAACGTAAACGTAACCGGAGATGGGAGACGTTAATTTAACGGTGTTGACAACAAAAAAAAATAACACGCACTGGGGCAGCAGTGTGGTTTTTTCGCGCTATTTTATGCCGCACATTCTGCGACACTTGGAATAAATTTGTATGAAGCTACAAAACTTACCAATTCTCATCCTTCATAATGCGCACAGCGAATGAATGGAACTCGCTACCTGCGTCTGTGTTTCCGAACGCATTTAACCTGAATCTCTTCAAAGTTAGAGTGAACAGGCTTCTTCTGGGTAAGCTCACTCCATTCCATCGTAGACTCCTGTTTCTGTCACCTCTGACCTAGACTAGATTCAAGAGCAAACCCATGAAAAAAAAAAAAAAAAAAAAAATGCGCGGCAATAAAAACGCAATGTATCCGCTATTTGCCACAGAATCCACCGTGACCGCGACGCGGTGCGGATAAAATTCTTGCGAATATTTTGAGCTCTATGAACAGAGGCCTTAGTGCGAGTTTTTACTCACGCGTGACTCACGCTCACTCGTGTTACGTAAACGATCTCTTATGTCAAAATGTATACAAAAAAAGAGGTTTCTCCTTACCGTCCCCAGACGGCGCTTATCCAGTTTCCATACAAATTGACGTTTACGTTAACGCGATTGACCGTGAGTAAAAACTCGCACTAAGGCCACAGGTGTAACCCCGGTCACTCACATGCGCGTAAACGTTCGTACATTGTACGAATGTTTGCACGCATGTGAAGGGCCGTCTGACATTCATCCACAAACTTAGCGGATATTCAAATGGGTTCGCATACTCAATTTGCAAACCCGTTTGCGCTTCCTCCTATATTTGTTTACGAATGTCTCAGTCTTGCTTGCTTTTTATGGGATTTCTTTTGAGAATCCCATATGGTCGATTCATTCTACAGGAGTTCAATGAACTCCAGCACCTTGGATTTGCTCCAATCCATGATGAAATTAGTTTAAGTACCTTTGCTACACATTAGAAAGCTCGAACTATGAAAATTGCAAAACCTCCGTTACCTTCGCAATCGTGTGCGCAACTGGTCGCGTTAAAAAACCGACACAGCTTGGAAAACCGCGAATGAAGCGAAAACTTTGCTTAATCGTTCGTGCGAATTTGATTGACCGGACACGAATACGCAAACCCACTAGTGTAGGACGACATTTGCAAATGATTATGCAAAGTTTTCGCTCCATTCGCGGTTTTTCAATCTGTGTCGGTTTTTTAACGGACATCAAAGCGCGCGAACCTCGATCCTTCGCGTAGTCTTCTACACATTCGTGCGACCAGTTGCGCACACGATTGCGAAGGTAACGGACGTTTTGCTATTTTCATAGTTCGTGCATTCTACTGTGTAATGCCGGTCACTCATATTCGCACGAATACGCAAACCCACAAGTGTAGGACGACATATGCAAAAGATTACGCAAAGTTTTCACTGCATTCGCGGTTTTCCAAGCTGTGTCGGTTTTTTAACGGACATCAAAGTGTGCGAACCTCGATCCTTCGCGTTGTCTTCCACACTTTCGTGCGACCAGTTGTGCACACGATTGCGAAGGTAACGGACATATCGCCATTTTCATAGTTCGTGCATTCTACTGTGTAGCGTAGTTACTTAAACTAAGTTCATCATGCAACCCAAGGTGCTGGAGTTCATTGAACTCATGCAGAATGAATCGACCATATGGGATCCTCAAAAGAAAGCATAAATAGCAAGCAAGACTAAGACATTCGTAAACAAGTGTAGGAGGAAGCGCAAACGGGTTCGCAAATTCATATGCGCGCATGTGTGTGACCAGGGTAACGTAGGTCTTACCCAGTGGCGTAGCGTGCCTTTGGGGGGCCCCGTATAAAATTTGTTTGGGGGCCCTTATGAAGGGTAAAGATTTCTAACAAAAGAAAAAAGTTTATTCAAAGGAGAATGCTCATCGATGTATGGAATCCCGTACCAAGCTGCATCAAAATCAAACTTTATAGACTATAGACTACACTAGAATATAGACTACACTGACGATGTTAACTCCTACAAAACATCTTTTTGAAAACAAAACCCGGGTTTCGAAGTTATTTCATAAAATCGAAAATAACCTTAAAACTAGGTCTATTTTGTTCGACACTATCAACGACGTATTTTATTATAGACACGTTATACATGAACGTTATAGTTATTTATTAAACAAAAGAAACCATTACTGGTAAGTAGATTCATCAAAAATCGATTCTATTGCATTCTACATCTTTATGACCGGCTGCTGTGAAGTGAACGGCCAATTTAACCATAGATAAAATAATGATGCCTTATCTTTTATAAGTAAATGATAAGATTCATTCTAGTTTTTTTTAATTCATGTAGAATTGGAAACGTATATTTTTTTTACAGTGATCATGACACTTTCAAAAATCAAGGTTACGTTAATCATTTATCATGTGAAATGGAACGTCATGTATAGAGAGTAAAACAATATCCATACTTTTAAACTCAAAAGTAAATTCCCTATTCAAAAATCAAATCCGCGACGCGTAATGTCGTAAAAAATTATGAAACTAATTACTATAAAATTTTGGTCTTGATGCGTGAGACTTTTTGGTACCACTTTTGGTCATTCTCCTTTAATAATATTTATTCATCATAATTATCTATCTGTCACTTTTTCCAAAAGTTTTACACACATCACATCACATCATCAGCCTGTTACAGGCCTCATCTCTGTGAGAGGGAATGGGCCATAATCCACCACGCGGGCCCAGCGCGGGTTGGTGGATGTCACATGTCTTCGAATTTTTGGTTCTAGTACATGCCGGTTTCCTCACGATGTTTTCCTTCACCGTTTTGAGAGCAGTGGTGAAGAAATAATTTACACAAAGTAAAGCGCCTGCCTGGGCTCGAACCCCCGATCTACAACTTGTAATTATGTAACCAATATTCGACACAATGTTAATTGTTTGTGAATAAATAAATGAATGAATGAGTCGCGGCCGATACCACTGGGCCACCAAAAAAAATATTTTTTACAAATAATTCAAATTAAATATACACTCTCCTCGCCCTTTTTTCGGCTAACTGATTTATTAAATCATTTATAGCTGATGATGACTTTATATTTTCTAAAGTTTCTGTCTGCCTCTATGGACAATAGTGACAGGTCTGACAGGCGTTCATGTCCCATCGAAGTTATCAGGTAAATTTTTTATCAGTTTTAATTTTTACTTACGCACGTCGGGGCTCCCGTGGCCCGGGGGCCCCGTATAATTGATACGGCAGATACGGCGGTAGCTACGCCCCTGGTCTTACCCCGGTCACTCACATGCGCGCAAACATTTGTAGGTACATTGTAAGAATGTTTGCACGCAAGTGAAGGGCCGTCAAACATTCATTCGAAAACTTAGCGGAAATGCAAATGGGTTTGCATAGGAACAAACATACATGCATACATAGACTGATAAACACATTACCCTTCTTTCGTTAGTCGGGTAAAAATAACTAAAGTTGTGTCAATTATACAACCGCGTAGAAGAGCGCCAGTTGGTTTACTCAAACAAGGGTTCGTTGGGCGGTTGTTCCGACTGTATAGAAGGGGTTTAACAGACGCTCTTGATGTGAAATGCATGGCCGCGCCGCCGCTTACGTACTTTGTGGCATGGCTATTGCAAAGACTCGACCATTGGTTTGGAATGAATGACTTAAGGCGGAAACACATTACTGTGGCGTGGCGTGGCGTGTCGCGCCAGATGCCTATCGGTTTCATACATTTAGTATGACAATCCCACCGCACTATTCCCAAACCACTGCAACTCCTGAAAGCCAGAATCAACAGTGGCGACCACCAGAAAAGCGCCGAGGCAATGAAGCTCGACGAAGTCCCGGAGAATGAATTTACCTGTCTTGGATCCCGCAACGAAATTAATCAGAAAAGAATAACGGAGGAGTAGGAAATACATTTAGTATGGTTAGAGGCACATTTGAGTGTCGTGGCCCAGCGTGGCGCGACCTGGCGTGGCGCGGACTGCCCGCGACCGATTGCGCCATAGCCCCCACCACCGCTCTGGCGCGACACGACACGCCAGGCAAATGTGTTTCTACACCGCGTGGCTCGTGGCGCGCCATTCAATGACGTGAACTCGTAGCGGACGCTTGTATGCTGCGTGTTGAAAATGACCAACGAGCTTATTGAACTTGTACGTCAACGTACAGTTTTCTTGTTAGATACTAATTAGTGTTGTATTTGTTTTATTTTATGTCCAACTATCATGTACAATCATATAGAATCCTAATTTGAACATTAAAAGTTGATATATATATAGATTTTAAAGAATTGATAAAAGATATCATATATTAATAATTACGCGAGGAACTTGAAAACGTAAATTTTTGTTTTTGGAGATTTCATGATGCATAACTGCAAATGCTGTGTCAAATGAAAGGTTTTGGTCTAAAACCGTTTTAACCGTTTGAATCATGTAAATCGGTCCACACGTTTCCGAGATAATCGCATATCATTATAATCAAAATGTAAACAAACCGATTTTTTTATGTTTTTGTTCTAAAAACTTTTAAATTTGAAATTGCCTTGCCTTCTTTTTTAGGGTTCCGTACCCAAAGGGTAAAAACGGGACCCTATTACTAAGACTCCGCGGTCCGTCTGTCTGTCTGTCTGTCACCAGGCTGTATCTCATGAACCGTAATAGCTAGACAGTTGAAATTTTCACAGATGATGTATTTCTGTTGCCGCTATAACAACAAATACTGAAAACAGAATAAAATTAATATTTAAGGGGGGCTCCCATACAACAAACGTGATTTTTTTGCCGTTTTTTGTGATAATGGTACGGAACCCTTCGTGCGCGAGTTCGACTCGCACTTGGCCGGTTTTTTTTTAATTTTGCTCTAAAGTAGTTTAATTGCTAGGAGAAATTTATTTATTTATTAACATTTCATGCAACTTAAAGGTACAAAGGCAGACTTAAAGCTTAAGGTATTCTCTACCAGTCAACCAAGATGGTGGAAGGGTGGTGGAGATATAACATGGCTGGTGCATAGAAATAAATTGATGGTCTTCATCGGAATCATCATCCGAATCCGAAGTTAATATTATGTACGTCTACACGTTGCAAAGGTTCGATGTATACTAATTCAGAAATAGCGCCATGGCGCGCCACGACACGCCAGCTTAGTGTGCACACTCAGCGCCACGCCAGTATGCGCCAGGCCACGCCACGCCACAGTAATGTGTTTCCGCCTTTAGTTTTTCCTACCTCATTGGACTCGACCTATGTCAAGTGAGCAGAGGTGACTGTCAATGTTAACTGTCACTATCTGACTGTCAGCTGTCAGTGAGATATGATTTGATTAGAATTTTGAGGTTATGTCGTATTGAGTCTAATGTTTATAGAACTCTACCAATTGTGAAGAAGTAAAAATAATCTTCACAACTGTTTTATATCGTTATGGCACTCTCTTTTAACGTCCGCTCTGTAGTCAGACGACTTGTGTTGTCTGATTTGAGGCCGTCGATTCGCTTTTACTCAGAGCAACCAGAGGGATCTAATGAAGAACAAAAGGAAATTGATCCTGCCAAGGATAGAACCAAAATAATTCCTGTTGAAACTGGCATAAAATATATGCATAGTAAAGCTTATCAGCAAACTTACGGCGAGAATGCAATTTGGGCTTTGTATCGACGCAACCACAAAGGTGGTTTTGCGCCAAGGAAGACAAGAAAGTCCTGCGTCAGAAATGGTATGATTTCAACCGGGAATCCTTGTCCCATTTGTCGAGATGAGTATTTAGTTTTGGATCACAGGAATACTAAGCTCCTGGAACAGTTTATATCTGAATACACTGGACAGGTATGTTACCATTTTCTGTTATGTTCATCATCATCACCTACTACGGCCAAACTAAGTGTATCTATGCTTAGGCCAATCCTAGAGTATATCAACCAAAACATTAGACACATTGTTCAAGCATGTTACTTGAACAAAAAAGAATCAAGGGCGCACGGTTGGCGCAGTGGTTGAGCGATTGACTGCTGCGCTACATGTCGCGGGTTCGATTCCCGCACGGAACAAATATTTGTATGACCTACAGATAGTTGTTCCGGCTCTGGGTGTTGTGTATGTGAGTTTATATGTTTGTAAACGCACCCACGATACAGGAAGAAATTCATAATGTGGGGCAACGTTTTAAAAAAAAAAAAAAAAAAAAGAATATTTAATACTAGCTGTCCCACGCGGCTTCGCTCCCGTCAACTGGCTACCTACCTACCCATCTACCCTACCCAACATACATGATTGTTGCATAACTTAAAAGTTTACGGAAGCTCTCAAAAAGGAATCATTTTGAAAAATTTTTTTTAAGCTCCGCTCCTATTGGTTGTAGCGTGATGTTATATAGCCTATAACCTTCTTCGATAAATGGACTATCCAACACTAACAGCATTTTTCAATTCCAACCAGTAGTTCCTGAGATTAGCACGTTCAAACAAACAAACTTATCAGCTTTATAATATAAGTATAGATTATTGCAAGATGTATGATTAAAATTGGTTTATGAATGTACAAATTAATGAGACATCATGTCTTTTATGGCCTTTTTGAATTAAAGAAAGAAAGAAAAATAATGAAAACAATCAGTAGGTAAAAATTGTATGCCATAAATTGAAGATAAAGATAATAGATAATAATAGACTAGAGTCAAGAGCAAACCCATCACAAACAATAAAAAAAAAGATAAATTAAAACACAATCAATATTACTGATAATTTTATTATGCTAACTGTATATTCATTCTATTCCTCCCATACGATAGTAATACTATAGTATTTTTTTTTTATTTCAGATACTGGATGCTTTCAAAACTGGACTTTGCCAAAAGAAACATAAGGAGTTATTAGTTGCCATTGAAAGAGCCTGGGACCATGGCCATCTAACTTATGATGTGCCGTTCAGGGAATATGATTACTCATTATACAATAAAAATGCCAAATCTGTATAAAAAAGGTATAATAATATAGTTTTAGTTCCATAATATAGATATATAAAGTAGATTGAGCTTTTTATTGCACAAATATTTTATTAGGAAGCCCCAAAGTTATCTTATGGCACTATTCTTAAAACTAGATAGGTAATTGTTGTAAATAATTATTTTCTTACACTGAAAACAGAACTCCTACAAGTCCTACAATCTTTTTGAGTTAGATATTTAAAATCTGATATTAGCTATGTCTTATCCCAAAATGATTTAAATTGACTTATAAGTTTACAGTACTACCGATGAGTCATGGCCCGCAACATAGACTTTGTGAACTTTCGCGCACGTACACTCATGAAGAAAACAACCATTTGGTTTGTAAAGTATTTTCTGCACAAACATTGGCGCTAACTTCAGACGGGATAAGACTCATCAGTTGTACTGTATGTTATTCATTAGTGAGCAGCTTGCTGTTGTCTACTCTGTTAGATATATAACAAACTATACCTTGTTGTAAACTCAAAGGTTCATCTTAATCCCTAGTCTTTCCACATTGATTTCAGTACCATTACTCTGTAACAAATTACATAATTCTTGATAAATTCAGATAAATTTTGGTTTTGTATGGCACACTAAAATTTTTGTATTGGTTTTGCTAAAACCTTTGCACAACTATGAATATGGGTAAAGAGTAAATAACTATTTTTCATCTTCATTCATTATAAAGCAATAATTTCAGAGACACAGATACGTGGGACACTCAGAAAGTTTTGCGAAACTAAAAAAAATTGTTCTATACGTACATATATTTTTATTAAATCTTTTCAAAGTACTTTCCACCAGCCTCTATACAAAGATTCATGCGCCTAAACCAGTTTTCAAAACACCTTTTCCAGTCCGCCGCAGACACCTCGTTTACAGCCTGCTCGAACGCAGCCAGCGCATCTTCCGGCGACGAAAATTGTATCCCTTTGAGCTGATTTTTTATTTTTGGGAATAAAAAGAAGTCACACGGTGCTAGATCAGGGCTGTAAGGAGGGTGACCCAGGAGTTTGACTGGCGTGCTGTCCAGGAAGTCCCTCGTTTTGAGTGCGGTGTGCGCAGGTGCATTGTCGTGGTGGAGCAGTAGCCCGCGGAGCCCTGTGTTTGGTCGCTTGTTGCTTATAACAGAGAAAACTTCTGGCAAACATTTGGTAGTATACCATTCGGCATTAATGCTTCTTTGATCCCGTAAGGGAATTGATACCAAGTGGCCAGTCAAATTAAAAAAGCTAGCGATCAAAATCTTACCCCCGCTTCTAGATCGCTTCACTTTGGTAGGCGTTGGCTCATTTTGAAACACCCAAACAGTCGACTGGCGCTTGGTTTCTGGGTCGTATTGATAAATCCAGGACTCATCACCTGTAACGATGTCGTAAACACGCCGAGACGAGCCTGCTTCAAATTTGTTAAGCATATCACGGCACCATTCCACCCGGGCCTGCTTCTGAGCATCGGTGAGGTTGTGCGGCACCCAGCGTGATACTATCCTCCTCACGCGAAGATGGCTGTGTAGAATCTCGTGAACGCTTCCCGATCCAATCTTCAATATGTGTTGAATCTCCTGATATGTAATTCGCCTATTGTCTTGGATTAAATTTTTCACTGCTAGCACGTTTTCTTCGGTAACAGCCGTCAAAGGGCGACCGCTTCTTTCGTCATCCCCCAAAGTTGGTCGACCGCGCTTGAATTCGTTATACCAACGATACACGGTTGCCTTGGAAGGGCCTTCATCCATGAATGCCATTTGAAGTCTATCGTACGATTCATCCGGTTTCAGGCGACACTTGAAATCGTATAAAATCATAGCTCTAAAATGTTCCCGGCGCAGATCCATATTTCAGTGAGACACAATACTTTGAATTAACTCGCAAAAAATGTGGAGGGAAATTTTGAAATTGGAACTTACTTATTTTTACTTATAAATAATCATATTTTCGAAAAACATTATAACTGGCCAGTCTCCCACATATAAAAACTTTTTTTCGCAATACTTTCTGAGGGGCCTGGTATTGTCGTGTTTTGAGTTATTTAAGTAAAAGTATCTATTAATTTCGATCTGTTTCTTTGAAGAAGGAGTTCCCTTATGAGTGCTGATTTTTCTCGTTCCAAAACTGTTATCCTCTCGTTTTTTCTGTTGACTTCCTGAAAACAAAGCAAGCATGTTTTTAAAACGCAAAGCTTCAAACAAACATATACTGTTAGTTTCGCTCAGTGAGGTTTCTGCTCTCTTTTCTTCTCCATGCCTATGCACCATGTGTCTTGATGGGCTCAAAATGTTCTTAGCTATATTAATAATATCCCCCTTAAAATAATCCATTCACCTCTTATTTGGACGACCTCTTCCACTTTTACCTAGTGGGCACATTTGTACGCTCCAGCTACCTGCTACACGGTAGTCAGCATACACTAGGCACCAGTTTCCCGGTGGCGAAGTGTTTGAGAAGGTACATACCTACTTATAATAGAAGCATCATGTATTGGTGAAAACCTGGGTTGCCCATTTAGTATTCGACCACTAACTATTCGAGACAATGTTAAAATGTGTTCAAACTTTCTTTCGACTCTAGGTGGTTGGCCCATATTTTTTATTATTATTTATTTATCCATTAATGTACACACACATAAAAAACAGACAAGAAGAAGGAACAGAAAATACACTTCGCAAAATGTGCACTTCCCAAAATGTGCGTTTCTCAAAAGCAGGACTTCTCAAAATAAGTGTGCACTCAATTGTGCACTATTATCACAATGGGTCAAAATAAATACCGATTGATTACTTTTTATAAAGAAACAAAAAAAAATTGTAAGTAAACGATTTTTATTTTAACCCATTGTGATAAAGACGTGCACACTTATTTTGATAAGAGCTACTTTTGAGTAGTGCACATTCTGCGTCAAACCCATTTAGATGTGGTTTAAACTACTTAATAGCTTATTTAAACATAGTACAGTGGTGTAAGTAACACGTTCGAAGTGTCGCTTACACAGTGGCGTCTACTCTTTTGGCTTTGCAAGAGTCCGTGTCGGTCAATGTCGAACTCGATCAATTTCGGCTTCAAACTAAGTCGGCAGAGATTAGGCGTTGACACTGGGTCGTTAGACGATACCGGCTGCTCGCCGTAGTCGCCGAAGTGTACATACCTCCGAAAGCATGCGATTTTGGGATCGAAGTACTGCTGCATTGCTGGGTGTAGCGGTAGTTCCGGTCGCTGACAGCGAAGTCGCGGGTAACGCTAAGTTCATGTGTAACGACAGCTGGCCATGCCTCCAACCGGCTGCTAACGCTCCCAGTTGACGATTGAGTTCCAACACCCTTGCTTTTAGTAATTCTAGTCGCTCTTGATGTGCCTCACTCCAGGGCTCCTGAAAGACGAACAAATATTATGGGTTATTTATTACTTATCGAAACGATTCGGATGTCTTGAATCAGTGGTAAAGGAATGAGAATCCTTTTTAGCCGACTTCAAAAGGAGGTCCTCAGTTTGACCTGTATGTTTGTATGTTGGTCCGCGATTTTCTCGCGTTTGGCTGAACCGATTTTGATGCGGTATTCAGAAAAGTATTTGTTTAATTCTGAAGAAGGTTTTTGTATACAACAAATGGATACTACGTGACGTCGTCCGCATGGATCCGTTACTTGTATCATTGTCTGTATCTATATCTTTGTCCACGCATTTCTCCGAAACTACTAATTGGATCATAATCATTAGTTTTATTGGATTGATTGGTATCTCTCAACATAGGTCATACTGCAAGTTTCATCAAAATCGGTATTGCAGTTTTCAAGATATGGAGCATACAACCGAAATCTTTAGCGACAAACAGCACGAATGTGTAAATTGAGTTATTATAGGTATTTTGTCAATCCTTGTACCTTTCTATGGAACTTGCTCAATTTGTAGTGAAGGTGAACCATAACTAAAAAGTTTTTCGCAAAAAAATTAACCAACTTCAAAACCAACACTAATAAAAACATGAGGTACAAAAGACACCGACTTCCAAAACGAAATTTATTTTGCGCTTAGTCATATTATGTAATCTGTGGCTTAGTGTTTTGTTTTTGAAGATGGTTAATTTTTTACCCGACTGCCGAAGAAGGGTAATGTGTTTATCAGTCTATGTGTGTATGTTTGTTCCTATGTAGCGTTCTAGAGACCGAACGCGTTGGCCGATTTTTATTACTTCTTACGTCAATCGATTCGTCCTAACCTTGCGAGTGTCACTGGCTATATTAAAATTAGAATATGGAAAAATGGCGGCTTTAGGGGACCCAATTTTTTTTTCATCCTAACCCGTCCTGTGGAGTATCAAAATAAAGGTTTTTAAGAAGTTTTTAAGAAGTGATTTCAAAAATATAAAACACTTATTTGTTAAAATGAACCTAATTCGAAAAAAAATTGCTAACTAAAAAGTTATAAATAAAAACAGTTAATTCAAAAAATCAAAAAAGAAGTTAACTAAAAAGACGTGAACAATAAGAAAATCATGCTGTGCAGTCGGAGGATACATCTGATTTTAGTCAGCCAGCTCGCGAATATGTATCCTCCGGCCTCCGACTACACACAGCATGATTATCTTTTTTTGAATTAACTTTTTTTTTGCGAAAAAGTTTTTATGCCCGCCCTATTTCGCATCGCTCTAGACCGATTCCTAATTTGCTATCTGCACGGACTGACGGTGATAGACATTAGTGCGAACTGTGCGACGTTTTGTGAAGCGATGGTTCATCAGTCATCACTGCCCACCTCGAGTAGATAAAAGAGCTTATAATCTACGGCATATTGACTATCTGTGGACAGGCCGTGCTAAAGAAATACAAGTTCCATTTGGACAATACATATTTTAAAATTCGTCGGATTTAGAATTCCCATATTTTTTTTGTCAGATTTGCCTATTTGTAATATTTTGCGCCAATCCGCACCCGATCAAATAAAAATGAGCGTCTTTACGGGCCGATTTCACCAATAAAACTAATCGCAATTAGTTCAACTAAAGTCAGTTTATTCAAATACAGCGTTCTGACTGGTAGGTACCTACTTTCTCAGTGGTCTCACTCAACTAATCAAAACGCTGTATTTGCATATACTGAGTTTCATTGGTGAAATCGGCCCTCAGTGTCCTAGGAAATCTGAAAGGGGACCTCTAATCAAAGGGCTATCAGATAATAGAAGCCCTTTGGTTATAATGTTCAGATATTCTCTTGTGTTCTGTCAGCTAGCTGCACTTACTTGGCTATCAACTTTTCGCCCTGAATATGCGCAAAAACCCTGCTAGCTCCCCCTCTATACGGAGTTGGGGTTGGTATACATCTTGGCCGCCCTGAAGTTGGCTTTCCGATGCGCAAGGCACGGATCGGTGTTATTTTTAACCGACTTCAAAAAAATGAGGAGGTTCTTCAATTCGTCGGAATCTTGTTTTTTCCCCCGTTTACTCAAAGACGGCTGGACCGATTTGGAAAATTATTATTTTGTTTGAAAGGCTATACTTTCAGGTGGTCCCATAGTAATCAGGTCAGGATCTGATGATGGGAACCTGGAGAAATTGAGGGAACTACTCAAATATTATAGGCTTATATATAGCCATTTTCATCAACAATGCAATCATTTGCACTCTGAAAGTATTATTTTGTGAAGTGGAACTGATGAACAAGACCATAGATGGCCACTGGAACTCCTTAATGCTAAGTATGTCACGGGTATAAAATATATCGAATAGTTAGACTATGATGAAGCAAATACTTATAAATAAATGTTACTGATGAAAATGGAAAAAACTACTATCAAACAGATCTGATGATAAAGCCGGAACTAGGCACTGGAACTCCGAAATAAAACAATGTATCCTAGCCGTGTTTGGGCTTATTGGTATCGTCATGACTTCATGAGATTTACTTCAGCTAAAGATTTTCATGGTAATTGGAGCCTTCCTACCAACACTAAAAAGAGATACTTAAATAAAACTTTTTAACAAAAAAAACATCGACAACCGACTTCAGAAAAGATAGTTTTTTTTTGGCTTTTTAATGTTTTGTTTTGGAAGTCGGTTTGTTTTTTTTTGCACGTGGTTTATCTCTGACATTACATTCGCTACGTATAATTGTGTCTGTCTATGTTAGAAATTCATTCGAGAATGCTACAATAAGTAAGCAAGTTTATATAATTATGAGTTAGCAAAAAAAACTTGTTCGGCCATGAACCGAAAACTTGCTTAGGCAGGTAAGGCTTGAAACTAGGTAGGTAATAATAATTTATTCGAATGTAGTAGTAGAACTATGATGAATTGAATAAATAAAAAAACTTTTTAACAAAAAAAAAAACAAACCGTTTGTTTTCCGTGTTTCGATACCGAGTTCGGAAAAGAAAGTTATTTTTCACTTTGTAGTGTTTTTTTTTTGGAAATCGGTTTGTTTTTTTTATTTATTTATAAAACTTTATGCACAAGTACAAAGGCGGACTTAATGCCTTGGGCATTTTCTACCAGTCGACCTTAGGGTGGTGCAGTGATAAAATATGGCAGGTGCAACTTAATGAAAAAACAAATATAGAAAATAAATATAAATAAAACAATTTTATATATTATATAAATATATACTTAGATACATACATACATTAAAATAATAAATCTCAAAATAATAAATATAAATAATATATCTCTTTTTAGTTTTGATAGGTAGGTACCTCCAATTGCCATTTATGGCATATATAGACAAAGTACATCTCATGAGGATTCTAATATTCTAAGCCTAAACACGAATAGGATACATTGTTTTATTTCGGAATACCAGTGCCTACCTGCCGGCTTCATCATCAAATCAGTGATGACCGGATTTGATTATGAAGCCGTTTAACTATTCGAGATATCGTAGACCCGTGACATACTTAGCATTAAAGAATTCCATTGGCCATCCGTAGTCTTCTTCACCAGTCCCACTTCACCAAATTATACTTTATGAGTGCAAATGATGGCATTGTTGATGAAAATTCCAAAATCGCTATATGCCTATAATATTTGAGGAGTTCCCACGATTTCTCCAAGATCCCATCACCAGATCCTGACCTAATGACTATGAGACCAAATGGGAAGTATACCCTTTCAAACAAAACAAGAATTTGTCAAATCGGTCCAGGCGTCTTTGAGTAATCGGTGTACATACATAAAAAAAAAACAAAATACCAATCGAATTGAGAACCGCCTCCTTTTTTGGAAGTCGGTTAAAAAGATAAATAGTTACAATATGTCTTTCTGTGTCTTGTATTGTTGAATAAATAAGAAAATGCGTTGGAACTTAAACTGCTCTTCCATCTTGGATGTGCAGTTTAAAATATTGGTAGGTAGGTAGTATAATATTTATATTCAAAACGCGTAATATTTTTACTGTGGGCGTTCAACAGACATGCAGCCTTTCCGTAACTTTGTATTTCAAGGTTAGGCTACGATTGGTGTAACTTGTCTATTTGATATCATTGAAAATAATAATTACCACATAGGCTCCCATTCTGCCAGCATAACGCATTTTTTCTTGAACTTCTGCTAATTGCCTTAGGTACCATTCTCGAGCTTCCTCTACTGCCGATAAGCCTTGCAGTAAAACGTCCTTTTCTTGTTCTATTTGTTTCATACGTTTTAAAAGGTTGTAGTCAACACCGTTGTGTAACGTGTGACGCCGAGGCTCCCGCCGACGTGAGACGCGACGCAATTGCGATTGAGTCTCGTTCGCTGATCTGCCGTCACCTAGGCCTCTACTCTGCTCTTCTACGGCTCGAGTCATTTCTTCGAAATCAATCTTGTCCACAGGTATTTCTTCAGTGTCAAACACAGTTTCTTCTTCCGATTTGTAGCTTGATTTCGATATTTCATTTCTTTCGGCAGATTGCTTTTCAAGTCTTGGTGGTTTTGGAGGGCCATACACTCTCCGAGACCCGTCATGTTTAGAAATAGATACCGTCCCAAGGTGACGAGGCTCTTGCACCAATACATCCTTACGTCCTATTAATTGAGGCATACTTATGGTTCTGTGCTGTGATGAACTATCAGAGCTTTTTAAAACTAGCCAATTTCGGTCTATGTTTTGTGTATCGTTTGCATCCAACAATGGTGCAGAAGGTGGCCGGTGTGTTTGAGAAACTATTTGAGCTCGTAAATCTGGGTTATCAACATCATCACTGAATCGATCATCTTTGCCAGAAGAGCCTTCAACTTGATTACGCAACAGGCATATTTTAAGGCCAGTACAGAACCTTTCGAATGTAAGCAGGCCATCGTGCGACGCTACCTTCTGTAAGCTCTCGATGACACCGCGAGGTAATCCTCGGGTGCGATCGTCCCTCCAGCGATTTTCTATATCCGTGAGTTTTACATATCCAGTGTGTTTGTCGTCCATAATATCAAACAAAGTTCTCATCGCCGAAACAAATTGTTTCGGTAAAGTTTCCATATTTCTGGACGAAGCACGATTCATGATGTTATAGTCCTCACCAAAGTAGCTATTACATTTTAAATTTCACCCAGTCTAAATCATCACTAAATCACAACAAATAAACATTTTCCAAAGTGCATTATTTTAACGACACACTTAACTATCGGAATGAAAACATTTACCTCACGAATAACATTTAAAATCTTGAAATCGGATTCCAATAAGTGTATTATTTATAAAGGTACCAAAATGATTTGATAATACGTAAAAACCGAAAATGTGTGTCTGATTAGGCAGCCACTTTATCTTAAAGCGCTCGGAGCACCATCACCGTCTGTTGTTTGGCCACATGAGGACAAAAATCTGACCGTTTGTCAAACGGTAGATACGTGTGTGGTGGGCGAACCAATCACCCGCTGGGAGGGAATTTGCGAGAGATAATAGCCCACGAGTGCGAGCAGGAGAACCGGTCAAACGGCATTTCGGTCACTTCGGCACCGAGCAGGCAGGTAAGCTCAGCGCCGCCGGACGGAGCGTGTGTTGTTGTATTCTGTACCTACATACTTCATGCTGATATAAGGTATAATACCATAATTATGAAATAAACTTGTTTTTTAATACAGTAGGTGTATTAGGTTAGGTACCTACAGTGATACCTAATTTTGCGCTCATAATCAAACGGTGTAGTAGATAATGTACCTACCATTGGTACCTACCAAGGTTCTTAGCAGTTTAATAATAGGTGTGTTTTCATGTAGGTGTCAATCGAGGACATTGACCTAGCCTATACTATGTGGGTAGGTACCTACTATATCTACCTAACTATGTACCTATATATATTTTATTTAGTACTTCAATTTTGTTATAATTCGTTGGCATATTATGTAGGTATAAAAACCGGCCAAGTGCGAGTCGGACTCGCGCACGAAGGGTTCCGTACCATTATCGCCACAGGCATATTATGGCGAAAAACGGCACAAAAAACACGTTTGTTGTATGGGAGCCCCACTTAAACATTTATTTTATTCTGTTTTTAGTATTTGTTGTTATAGCGGCAACAGAAATACCTACATCATCTGTGAAAATTTCAACTGCCTAGCTATCACGGTTCATGAGATACAGCCTGGTGACAGACAGACAGACGGACCGCGGAGTCTTAGTAATGGGGTCCCGTTTTTATCCTTTGGGTTCGGAACCCTAATAAGTCATACTAAGTCACATAAGGGCAGCAAAGTTAATTCCATAAGGATTTAATCCTTTGTAGCATGGCTCATACCTATATTTATGGCTCATACAAATTGACCAGAACATTTAAGGTCTTTTATCTCAAATCTAATGATACCTAACCTACTTGATAGCACAAAGTACGTAAGCGGCGGCGCGCCTCATCTATTTTGTGTTCATAGACAGCTCCCGCAGACGACGACGGTTCAATAGTTACTTAAAGTACCTACTTAATATTTTTAACGCCGAAGCAAAAAGAGGGATGTTTTATGTTTGATCCGTGTACTCTGTGTTTTTATATAAATGTGTTTCTGCCGTGGCATCATAGCTCCTCAACGGATAAACCGTTTTTCCCCTTTTTTAGGGTTCCGTACCCAAAGGGTAAAAACGGGACCATTGATCATTCCGATCATTCGTTTAGAATTTTCCTGCTGGAAAAACGTTACCCCAGCAGGAATCTATTTAACCGACTGCCCGAGGATGGTAATGTGGTTATCAGTCTATGTATGTATGTATGTATGTATGTATGTATGTATGTATGTTTGTTCCTATATGGCGTTCCAGAGACTAAACGCGTTGGCCGATTTTGATGATTCATACGTCAATCGATTCGTCTTAACCCTGCAAGTGTCATAGGCTACATTAAAATTGGACAATAGAAAAATGGCGGATTTTGGGTGCCATACTGTGGGGGCCCAAATTTTTTTCTTCCAAACCCATGTTGTGGGGTATCAAAATAAAGGGTATTATGAGGTGATTTCAAAAATATAACACTTATATGTTTAAATGTATCTAATTCGAAAAAAAAACTAAAAAGTTATAAATAAAAAAACTTAATTCAAAAAATCAACAAACCCGACTGCTTCAAAAGCGAACTAAAAAGTCGTAAACAAGGAAAAAATCATACTATGCAGGCGGAGGATACACCAGATTTTGGTCAGCCAGCCCGCGAGTATGTATTCTCTTGGGGTTTCTCTATTGTTGAAACTTACGCGGTCATCACAGTCGGTTGCGGAAATCACATGCGAGATGGAAGACGCGACGTGCATAGCCTCGACCGCTACCTACCTATTCATTTAGATTTGGGGGGTTTGTTTTTGTATCGCCACGCAGGTGAGTTAGCAATCCCAGTTTGTGGTTAAAGTGCACAGAGAATGCTGCTGCCCATTCTCTGGTGTGTCCCTAAGTCGCCTATTACGACACCCACGGGAAGATAGTGAAATTATTTACGTCCGACACCTTAAGGAACTAACTATCCATCGTACGGATTGATGTTCAATAAAAAATAATAGAGATCTATGTTATTTTATCCTGACTAAATTTCTGAATCGGTTTCGTTAAAAGATGGCAAAAAAGTGAATTTATAATTAAGTATAGTGCGCGCGGAAATAGTTGGCCGCGCCTTAGGTGGCGCGTCATCTCGCTATTGCAATCTCATATTCTCATGAGCGTTTTGTACTTTTGTCTAAACTAGTGCGGCGGCGTACTTCGCGACGGCAACACGCGTTGTAAGTTCCCGCTAGTTTAGACAAAACGCACATGAGATAGCGAGATGACGCGCCACCTAAGTCGCGGCCAACTAGTTCCGCGCGCACTATAGTAGGTACCTACCTATATGGTGGGAGTGAGAACGGGGCGGCTGGTGCTACACGACCTAGGGCGGCCAAGACTGCAAATCCACCAATGGGTACGAAACTCCAAAAATATTCAAATTAATTACCGTTTTTAGAAGTGATAATAAACAGTATAGAGTCTGGCAAACGAAAGTAGAGACTGAAAAAGCGCGGCAAATTTAAAAATCTCGAACTTTGAATTAATAAAATAATTCTAAAGTATCAAATTAGGTTATTTCAAGTATTTCATACTAGTTTTGGGGTTGCTATGCCGAGATTTTTTAAATTTGCCGCGCTTTTTCAGTCTCTACTTTCGTTTGCCAGACTCTATTGATTTTTATACCGGGTAAAACAAAGGAGAGGTCATATTTTAAAATCTGCTTCTGCCCAACACAACTTTTTCCAAGGCAAGTCATAAAGACGGAACCACACTTACGTGGCGTGGCGTGTCGTGGCGCCTTCTGACGCAGTTGATTGGTTACAAAACACGTTGCGTTATGACGTAGGCTGGAATATAGTCGTTTGATTGGTGGATCCTGCGCCACGCCACGCCACGACACGTAAGTGTGGTTCCGACTTTATAAACAATTGCCAAAAAATATTTTGGTGCCAAAATTTGTGAGATACAATTTTTTTAATCACAGTCGCTGGTGATTTTTTGTATTTTCCAGAGACAAAACTATGTGTCTTTGGTATTTTTTATCCGATCCAGACAAGTCATAGGTACGCTAAAGTTATAGACAACGACATGCACAGAGTACTTTTTTATGACGACATGTCATCGTCATGACATAACATCTGTCTATATTTGTACAAGTTTTCGATTCCATTCCAGTTATATTCTAAAATCCAATTAGTTTCTGTAAATAAAATACCTTTTTAGGTACAAGAATACGGCAAATAGGGGTTTTTACTAATAACCTGATTAAAAATTGGCTAAACTACCTCAGTACGCCATTATAGTCAAACGAAAATAAATAAATAAAAATATGAGTAATGCAGAAATTAAAAGTGGTATAACTGAAGTTAACGAATTAAATGGAAACGTAAATCAAGATAAGGTGCGCAAAGGATGGGTGAAATTCGACGACGAATCCTCAAAATCCACTGAAAATGAAATACTACCAAGTGTATTATCCCCCGCGGGAGCGAGTACATCTGCACCAACTGCTGAATCTGCCGCTGTTCTAAAAACTGAATCGGTACATATAAATTTGGAAAGAGGTGACAAAAATGTTGAGCCCATATCATTAGGGACACTATCTAAAAATGTTGAGTTTGTCAATGTTCGTCAAGGTTTTTGTAAGTATTGTGCATTTTCTAAGCCATAACATAAAATTCCATGAAATTTTTATGCTAACCATATAAACTATAATCTTTATAGCCAATGGTGACATTATTGTCACTCTACTGCCTGTAAATACAAAATGGCCCTGGGTGACAGCGGCACACTTTAGACCAGAACTTGTACCTGAGGAGTTAATGGCACAGGGTTTAACGGTAAGTTGTAAATGTCATGTGACTTGACAGCTTGTAACAATGTTTGTTTTGGCATGATTAAAAATTGATTGTTTAATTTCAGCTCACAGTTGAGGAGTATGTTCATGCGATGGAACTGCTTATTAATGATGCTCGTTTTACATTGTACAATATATGCTACAAGCGTGTGCTTGTTTGTTGGATAACGCTTGCGTTCCTTGTGCTGTTAGCACTTTTGTTTTCAGGCCTGACTGGCCTTATGTTGTTTTCGCTGGGTGTATTATGGCTGATTCTTAATGCAGCTGCAATATTTTTATGCATGTGGATAAAGTTGAGATTATCGAAAGGATTGGAACAATGTCTGGCAAGAGTTAACAAATTGCTCAATAAACATAAATTGATTCTTGCTCTTGATGATAGAGGAAAAATCTCATGTCACAAAGTAAATCTCTGCTTTATATACTTTGATGCTGGACCTTGTATTGCACACATACAACAGTTCATTGAAAGTGAAGAAGGTAAAACAATAATGCAGGGCTGGGAACAGAGGCTTGATGTGCCTACTAACGATATTGTGATTCAAGGAAGCCAGTCAACCAGACTGTCCAGGAAACAGGTATGTATGTTTTATTGGTTCAGTAATTTGTCAATGTACCCTTTTGAACACTTCAGTTCTCAATGAACTGTGAAATGGTGTATTCAGCTGAAATAAAATATTTATTATTGTAAATTGGGTACTTTATCTATATTTGGTTTGAAGTTAATTTAAATGCCATACCTAAGCATTCTAATGCTACAAATTTACACCCAATATGCAACACAACTAAATTTTATTTAGTTTGGGACTTTTATGCATGTTAAATTATTGCTTATTAATATGCTGTTTATGGTTTTAGATATTGCTTGATGCATATTTTCTTTATTCAATAACCCTAGGTTTAAGAGAATAGGACCATGGTTTTAGTGGTAACTGGATAAGGCAAATTCATCTTTCTTTAAAACTATTTTCAAAATAATAATGAAGAGGACTTAATCTTGTAAGCAATTTGTTGTAACTTACTAATTATGCATTTGCACCAGTAAACATTTAACATTAATTAATAATTTAAATTAAACCATGTACGAAAAAATGTCACTCTTTTTTTTCCTACTTTTATATACATCTTTTTGATAGACTTCTAGTTTTGAAAGTCATAGGACAAGGATGATACAAGCTGATTCACAGTTGGTAATTGTTTACTGCATTTGTGCTGTCTACAAACATATTCAATAGACATGTTTGTGTAGACATGGATTGCGTATGTAATACATGTCAATAGATATGAAATGTCAAACAAGTTGCAGTTCAACTACTTGTTTGATAGTTATTGCTAGATAGGTCTATAAATTGACAGGTAACAGATTAGCCAGTGCTAACACCTGATTACAGCATAATTATTAAAGATAGATTTGTAAAGTTTGTGTATATGTCCCAATTCTATTCTTATTTTGATCTGCTGGTATGGTCCTGTTCAGCAACAAAACTTTGAAGTAAGTAGGTACTGTTATTTTAATTATCTTAGCATACAAATTAACACCAAAAAATTAAATGCAGTGCTTTGTTTATCAATGTTGCAATAGACAAAGTTAGTTTTATTTTAATTTTACAAAGATTTTGATTTTAATTCATTTAAAAAAGTTTTCAATTTTTGTTGCTGACTGTACTTACTAAGGGTGTATGGTTGTATCTAATTAGAATATTGTTTTTTTGCATGTATCTGAATTTCGTTGGAGGAAGGGGGTTAATCATTGCTTTGCTCTGCTGGTTCCAAAGTGTGCACTTAAAATATTCCCCTTTAGTTGAAAGTGAAGGATCTAAATAGTTGCCTAATAAACCACTATTTTTTATTTATTTAATTAACTAAAGGTGCACTGTGCAAAATAAAATACATAAACAATTATATCTTTAAAGTAACAGTTTGCGTTATAGTAATACTACATGTTGTTGGTGCAAACACTACCATCAAACTATCCATAAAAAAATCGTACTTCCATAAACTGTTAAAAGACTCTGACAAAGCTGTCATCTGTTTCGTGTCACGCATTCTGTACGTCAATCCTCGTAAAATTATTTAAAAAAAAATGCTGGGAAATTACTTTCATGCTCTCAAAACAGTACAAAATTTTAATTTACTAGGCCAGCTTCCATAGAAAAAGTTCAATTCAAACCCTTATTTATTCAATATCTTTTAATGGAGAAAATGGATAAAATATAATATACCTACTTCAAGCGAACAATTGTCCATAACGATCTGTAATCTTCTCCTTAGCGTCTTCTTTCATGGCCCATTTTCGTCGTGTACCGCATGCCCTTTTACCTGTACCTGTGATGACCTTATGGCTGCGTCAGCGAATGGCCGTTTTCATATTAGATGATATCGATAACGACACGATTGCCTGGGACTGGTAGTTTCTTACATTTTCATATTTTATTTAGTATTTTCACGATAAACTAATTATATCTATCTAGAACTCAGATCAAGTAAAAAAAAGGTTTTTTACTTGATCTGAGATCTAGAATTCTAGACTGTTCGGTGGCATAACATACAAGCTGTTGGTTAATGTCGTCTCGACATCGTTGGATACATGAAACTACCAGTCCCACGATATCGTGTCATTATCGCCTAATGTGAAAATGGCCACTGGTGTTACCGTACCTGAATACTGGGCCAAAAATAAATAATATTTAAAAACTGTATTTGCCATCGACACGCTAAGAAGGTCTGTAATGCTGTAATAAAATGTCGATTGTTTACATGATGAAACCAAACTAAAAACTTGCTAAGTGTCTACCAGTTTTCCACTGGTATTCTCCCCATCTGCATACATAATTGATTGCATTACATTGTGAAAGTGAGCTATTCGCGCAACACTCCAAGATTTAAATAATGATCCTGAGTATTGTGAATATGCTTTAAATACTTGTACATATTGAATAATTATGCTTAATACCAGAAAATTTGACTTTGGATACTTCTCTTTTTTAAATAACTATTTTTATTACTATGTAGTATATCCCTTAACGAAATTAGTTTTAACACATACTTAGGTTGGTAGAATCCTAGTTTTTGGTGGGTAAGCAAGGCATACGAATGTGCAGGGTATGGCAGAGCAAGTGTACCTCCGGTACCTGCAGCGGTGGGGGAAAGACTTCCTGCGCCGCCGGCTCGACTGGACTCTTGACGAGGAAGGCGGCAACCCCGCTGCCCCGCGGCATTTAACACAGGCGCTCTGTCCTTGTCAATATGTTGAGGAAGTATTGCGGAACAAAGAGCCCAGAGATACACGCGCTTGTTGTCCGCTCTGCAACGATTGGCTCAGGCGCCGCGGTCTTGATTGACCAAATGTCTTCATTTTTGGCAAGTCTTCAGATTTGTAATTGTATACAAACCATTAATTAATTTTATTTGTCTTTATTAATCTTATATTTGATTTTCATCTTCCACAGGAACGGGCGGCTCTTCTATATTTACGGTATGCAGGACGCTGGGGATCACAGGCTGTTAAAAAGAGACTTAACCTGAGCAGCCTGGTTCCTGGACGCCATGGTGAGAAATATGTGTGTCCTTGTCAGTTTATAGAAGAGCACTTAAAGGTAAAACCTGCCGCGGGCATTGCTAAATATTTTACACTTCCTAACCAGAATGTTCAAGTTTATTAATTTCTTTTAATGGAAACAAAATAATTCGTATTATTGAATGTATTCGTCCATATTATACTTATGTAACCTTTCCGTCCTTATAGTAAAATAACATATCATTATAATTAGCAATAACTAAAAATGTACTTAAATACATATTTGTAATTTTAGTAGATACGATTAACGGGTAAGTATGTGCATGGTGCAGATTAAGTGAGAATTATATGTAGCTCTCGCCGCTCATTTCTATAAAACGTCATTTGTGAAAGTTCAAATGAAGGGTACTGGCAAAGAACAAGGAATGTCACAAGTTTTCTATTTTCTATTTTTTATTGGTGAGCAAATCTTTATCTATGGTAGTTTTATTCTCAATCACAAACTTTTATTATAAGGAAACGTAAGGCGCCAAAAAGACGTTTTTGTTTATGGCCGAAACGAAAAGAACCAGGAATGTCCATGGCATACCGGTAAAAAGCAGAATAAAAATTACATACTTCAAAACTCTTAACTGTGTTTTCCTCAAAATCTATTAATTAGGACATTCCCTGTTTTTTGCCTGTACCCTTCAAATTTAAATTGAAATACCTTTTTTAATCTGGGTATGTATTACAAGTGGATGAGATGACCAAATATATCGTTATGCTGTCCGTATTATATATTATTTAATCTGCTATTGTTGGTTTGTATCTCAACCAGTTGGAGATAGCTGCTGAAGCAAAGTATGAGCAGTGAGAACTAGTTTTTACAAACTTCCTTAATGCTCTGCCATACTTACCCATGGGTTACTGTTTCGGAATCAACATTTGCTTCAATAACAAAAGTATGAAAACTATCTTATTTTTTCGCTTTCATATACATATATTATAATCGAGTACCGTTTTGCTTTTGTTATTGGGACAAATGTTATTTCGTTTCGAGTGGGTAACCCCTTACCCAAGATTATAAAACGTTAAAAATATTGTATCATAGCCAACGCTCATTATTTCTATCAACACACCTGATTAAAATTTAAAATTAGATAAGCTGTAACTATACTCTTTGCGCTTTAGCATGTTGCAGGTGACAGTTTCAATAAAAAAAAATACGCCTATACGTATACGCATTTTTTGTAGTTTCACGTCATACAGGCAGCTATGGTATAACCATCAAAAAATGCGTATATGCGTAAAACATGTTATTGAAACTGTCACCCGGACCATGCTACAGCGCAAAGAGTGTAGGAATACATTTTTCAAAACAAAGCAATCTCAAATGAAAAAAAATCTCAAGGATTACACCTGATTTATGTATGATAATAAATTGTGTAGATAGAATATTTTTATCGAGAATTCATGTCGAGTGGCCATACATTTAAGCTTTTACTGTTGTACAGATCTAAGTAATTTTATTGGTGTATATTTTAGTTTCGTGAAAACCATAAAATCAATTTTTATTTAGTTTCTTTGTATTGTTAGTAATTAAGGATATTTAATATTTTATTACGTATTTTCTTTTACACAGATTTTATGGTATGCAGAAGCAGTACTTAAAAACATACTTTTTATTTTATTTTATTCCTATTGGTCATTAATTACTATTGATCACTTTTTGTAATGTTTTTATATGTTAATGATCAGTCTGAAATGTATGAATTATCGCTATTTTGAGATATTATCTGGAAACAATAGAATCACAACAGTGACTTAGTGCACACATAGTATCAGTGTGCTGTAATGTTTCATATTAAAACCAAAGCTCAAAATGTGAAATTGTTTCAGAACTATTTATTTTCAAATGATTATTTTTTTATTTATAATTACGCAATCGTTAATCATTTAAAAGTAATATAGCCTTAATTAATGTTAAAGCCGTATAATAAAATATAATAGAGGATAATGTTACCTCAAGCATTATACTCTAGCCCAGTTTCTGGAATGAAAATGAAGGGCGCGTAAACTTCTGTCTTCTTGAACTGCGTATAATTTGTGACGCAGCGATATTTTCGTTTCAGAAACAGGTTGGAACCTACTGTATAAAGAAAAAACGCGTTATATACCATACATTCCCATTTTAATATTGTGTCTAAAATAAGTACATACTTAAGAATTATAAAAATGCTTATGTAAGTGCCACCCACCTTTACTGAAATACTTATAAAAAATGAAGTAATCATTGAAAGAAGAATCCCAAAGTTACACAAAAACTTCGATAATTTTAGTCGTTTAGTTTGTGTTAGCTGGAGTGAATCAAAATCCATATATAAAACAACAATCGGAAAAGTTGTATTCTAGCAACATTATATAAAATTGTGAAAACACTTTTCAGAATATACTTACGTAACTTCACACGTCTAAATTTTATAAAAATATTTAAAAAAATATTGATTTTCACACATCGTCGCCAAGTCATTTCGATGTGTATCATGCAAAAATTTCTCGCGTGGATAAAATATAACTGGTACTACACTAACTATTTTACAGAAAAGTCGGTGGCACTGTAAATCGGCAACTTAACAAAATAAGGCTGACATCATTCGTTTCCTCTTTATAATAAAAAGTAATATGTTCTTCAAAATCCTAATAATACATACAATTTTCTAAAAGCTATTCACGGCTTTATTATGAGTCGTGTATTTCTACATAATTATCGCATCGTATAGCGGAGCACAGTGCTCCGCGCTTGGGAGTAGTTACGTTTTTGTGCAGTTTCGTTTGCACTAGTACTGAAAATATTGTTGGTAAATAAATGAAAAAAAAAAAACTGTCACTGCATTCCTCTTTGGTCTGCTGCATGCACGGGTGCATAATAATGTTTGTACTGGCATTAATAAATAAAGAGGAGACTTTACGCAAGGCCTTCTAAATATCAAATGTGGTATTAGCATACAAATACAGAGTATGTTTATTAAATATAAGAAAGTATTCTTAACGTTGTGATCAATGTAAACTTATTCCGTCCTAAATATAAAAAGTAAGTATAGATACATAGTGGTAAAAATCAGTATATCTTTACTTACATATTATTATTTTTATGTAACTAAGTTGAATAATATAATATACACATATATTTTTAAAATTTTCGTTTAATTTGGTTTTTACCTTAGCATAATAATTTTGGGCTAATCTGACTAACCCCCCAATATAAGTGCGAGCAAAATGGGTCATCCCGGCGCACTTAATAACAGTTACGGATTACTTTTGAAATTGGAACAATATTTAATTGAAAAGTTTGAACGCACTTCGCTTCGATAAAGTCCTGCTCGGTAATAAAAAAAAGTTAGTTCAAAAAATCAAAAACCCGAAGGCTTAAGAATTGAACTAAAAATACGTAAACAAGAAGAAAATCATATTGTGCAGACGGAAGATACATATTCGTGAGCTGGCTGACCAAAACCAGATGAATACTCCGACTGCACAGCAGAAAGGACTCCGCTGCCTATCCCAATCTTAAGTGATCGCAAGCAATCTAAACCCGGACTTTTCGGTGGGCTGGAGACAATTTGGATCCCGTGGCTGGCCTTTTTGGGGTCAAGTTCGCTTCTTTGAGTCTTGGCCTCACTGTCCTCTCACTGACAGCCCTCCCTCGAACTTTACTGAGCTGCTGCTGGACGTCCCACGCCGGGCAAGTGTCGATTTCGGAGAGAAGAGGTGACAATAAATTGGTCATCTCCCACTGAAGTGCATCGCTGTCGTCCATATCCTGGTCTCCGGACTAGTTTCCAGTCACCGTGGACCTCTAGTCACCTTACAAAATACTGGTTCTGATGAAGCGGACAAGCGACAATATGTTGAGACAACCCTTGCTGAATAAGGATGACTTGAGCGGCTTTTATAGGTGTGGTTTCCATTTTCTTTTAGCTTCAGTGTTCCCAGTAACGTGATGACATTGGATTGATGACCAATTTTCATAATTTTCTTTAGGGTTTCAGGACTACCAAACAATATGGTGTTCTATTTTAATAATTGATGTCTTTGTTTTTACGATCCATAACTTAGGTGAATAATCTTTGGTTATGTTATTGAAAGAGGTTGAAAGCTAACAAAATTATTTTTCAAATGATATACCACAATCTATAGTTCACAAATTGTAGAATTTGTTTTGAATTTGAACAATGCAATGCGCGATTATGCAACGCGCGATTAAGGGATTCCAGTGTATTGCTCGCAAGTGTAGTACCTAAATAGGTCTCTCTGAGTCTTGGCTGTGCCGTCTGGGAGAGGGGCGCATGTCCCCATGCTCCCCCTGGATTCACGCATCTTATTATAAATGCGTAACTCTGCCTGTCTGTTAGGTACCTTTTTACAGTTAGGAACTTAGGAGACAGTTTGAGACCCTGGAAAGGATATAGTTTTATCCCGGTAGTGTTTTCCCTTGGGATGATAGAAGATCTATGATAATAATAAAATACTTTATAGAAATAAAAGAACTGCCTAGAATCAACATATTTATTTAATAACTATGTTTTACAGGAAAAAAAGTCTACAAAATTCTACACAATGAAATATTTGCACGTTATGGAATTATTTAAGTACCTACCTATATAATGGACGTAGATAAGCAAAAAGGATCCAACCCACAACATGACCGAAAATGACTTAAGTATATCAAACTGCTCGTCCAAGGTCTATACTCAAATGTAACATTTTGTGGGGTGGATCCTTTTTGTTTATCTACGTCCTAATTAGCAAAGCAGTACATAAATTACAAAATCCCTTTAGCTATACTGAATGGTAACAGCAGGCGTAGCGGGTGGGAAGGGGTAGACTTCCAAAGAAGTGACGCACGATGTTTCTCATTTCTGTTAATGGCATATGTAAGCGATAAAATAAAATAAAATCAAAGTTATAATTATTATTCTAATGCGTAATCGTATAAATTAACAAAAAGAGCATTTGAAATATACTCTCTGTTTATTCGTATCTATCTCGGAACTACTCTGAAGGCTAAAATACTTAATTTTACAATGGTTGACATGTCTTGGTGAAATGGAAAGGTAAGTAGTGAGACATTAATAAGAGGTATAACGTTAAGTTAACTTTGTTTGCCTGGCTGTTTCAAAATTTAAGGGCAAGGGAAATTAATAAGGGCTTAAAGCTCGTTTTACAAAACGGTTAGCGCACTAGCTCAGTAATTGGCTTCTTTGCTACGTGGGGCGATTCGCGCTCGAACAACGATTAAGCATCTATTTTGAAAATTATTAGGTAGAGTAGTAGAGAGTTCGCTAGTTTTTCTAAAGTGCTTTCAACTAGCCATATCTAGTCACTCAAGATTATAGATATAATTTTTGTTATTAACTACGTAGTAGAAGTGGAAAAATAAAAGATATTTTTCATAAATAAAGCTAATCAATGAAAAGAAAGAAAGTGGTTTCTAAATTGTGAAATTGGAGTTAAGAACGTGTAAAACCCTAAATGCCAGTTTGACAGGTTTCATGCAAATATACAGCTAGCAGCTTCACAAGTAGGTACTCTCGTAGGTACATAACTTCCAAATTCAGAAAACGGGTTACATATGTAGATGAATTTTTAAGATAATTAATATAATCCATCCATAAAGTACCCATTTAAGGCTAATGGTGGCTATGGGGGCTTTCCTGCCCAAGCCAAGGGCCTAAGCCTACAACATAGGTACCTAGAGGTTACAAGCACCTCTGATATTAGAGCTATGTAGTACCTACTATTTTCAATTCTTTAGGTATTCCATAAAAGGTAATTTTAAGTTGAAACTTCTTTATTCGCGATAAGTAAATAACAGGAGGTCTACTCCCTATCTCCGTCAACGAAGTCACGGGCCCCGTCCGAAAGTAATCCGAAGCTTCGGAGTGAAAAAAACAATTAGGTTAAATTTTTCGGACCGGTAAAACACATCGGTACAACTGTCAAATTGTGTTTTCATTCATTCTTGGTTCGGGCCCCGAACAAATCATTCGTCCGTAGGTAATACGGATTAGGAAACGCCCGTAACGTTGGCCGAAACTATGGACTTCGTGGGAGTAGACCCGTATTTTGAAGACTGGCGACAGTGGCGACGCTGTCGGTCGCCTGGTGGTCACACAAAAACTCAATTATTCCAATGTTAAAGTTTTCACTGACAAAAATTTAGCTTACATATTACGTGAATTGCTATTATATAAATAAGTATTTGACATTAAATAGAATTCAAGTTTTAAAATCTATAAAAACCGGTACCTTGATGATGATTCTTCTAGATCCTTCGAGCAGACATGTGACAAAAATAAAATTTAAAGAGTGTCGGACTCCATACAAGTCATACAACCGTACGAGCGGAATAGCTTATTATATTAATACTATATAAAGCGCGTAATGTGCATACACGTGTAAATAATTATGTGCGTGCAGCACGGCTTTACTGTCTGGCAGGGAGGTGAGAGTATTCTTTGATTTAGGTAAGCAATAATAAAACATTTCTTGAATCACAGACACAATTTATTTCAAAATAAAGTTTATGAAAATATAAGGCATAACAATATCAAAAGCCATTATTATAAAAAAAAATCTTTTATGATAACATCATGGTCATGGTTAACATTGTTTTTTCGGTTGACTTTAGAAATAAAACAAAATATCACAGAAAAATTATACAAACAAATTTTTAATTGTTTTTGATTGTGACCATAACAAAGCATATAATTTTAATTCTGGCATTTATTTATTATGTTGAATTTGATCATATTACCTACCACAATAATTATTTCACATAAAATCTATTCTACCTACACGTAAATTACAATATTTTTTGTTCGTGACGGTGTGTCAGTTGGGTTTAGAACAATCAGGGAAATAGTTAGGGAATAGCGCAAAAAGTAGACTTCTATACAAGGTGAATTTATGTTTTTTTATTATTTTCTTTTTCGGAAACCATAGCATGATGATGAAGATGGTTTCCTAACTAGAAGCTTTAAACAAAGTGTAATCCCAAATTAGTTTTCTGCAAAACCAGCCCTCCCAGAGAGGCCTTAGTGCGAGTTTTTACTCACGCTCAATCGCGTTAACGTACCTAAACATCAATTTGTATTGAAAGTGGATAAAGCGCCGTTTGGGGACGGTAAGGAAAAACCACTTTTTTGTTTACATTTTGACATAAGAGATCGTTTACGTTATCACGAGTGAGTACGTTAAAAAACTCGCACTAAGGCCTCTGATGTGTCATTCCCATTCTTCATTTTTCTACTAGCGTTATCAACGGTATATTATCAACTTGGCTACATGTGCAGTACTTTATTGCTTTTCTATAATACTAATGCTAGTGGCCCGCCCCGGCTTTGCCTGGGTTATCTGAAATAATGTACCTTTAAAATGGTAAAAGATTTTTTTTAAATAGGTGTAGTGGATCTAAAGATTACCCTACACGTCTACTTACATAAATTTCGGGCTCTCTCTTTATAATATTAGTAAAGATAGTTAAGGATTTCGCGCAGTAGTATTCAAAATTAACTTTAGATAATATTGTTTTGTTACCAGGTTTCTCAAGCTTGTTCATTTATGTAATCCAAGCCCAACACAACGACCGACAGGTTATGTTTTTTTTTTTAAAAAAGTCACTTTCTATCTAACAAATTATTATGAATTTAATTAATACTATTAAAAAATAAAATAAATTCGTAGTGTAACACAAAAATATGACTTAACAATCCCTTAGGCACAAGTTTTTGATCTATAGTTAAGTCAACCAAAGGTTAAATATTATGGTAAACAATAGCACAGATAATATAATACTAGCATACAGATGCCTCATCCCATACAAAGAAACCGTGCCGACGTAACTAGCGTTTTTCATCTGATTATACCGTTATTTTTTAGGGTTACGTACCCAAAGGGTTAAAACGGGACCCTATTACTGAGACTCCGCGATCCGTCTGTCTGTCAGTTTGTCCGTCTGTCACCAGGCTGAATCTCATGAACCGTGATAGCTAGACAGTTGAAATTTTTACAGATGATGTATTTCTGTTGCTGCTATAATAACAAATACACAGTGCTGACTCGTAGTCACACCAGATTATCACACCAGTGTGACAAACAGGAATGTTTTTCTCGTTTGTCACACCACTGATTTTTCCACACCATGTATACGATAATTGCTAGTGCAGTACCTATATATTCTAATAAAGTCGATCTACTGATCGGCGTTTTTTATTAATTTTTTCTACTTATAGTTATATTTCTGCCAACTTAACTATTCATATAAGGTACAAACTGTTTTCATTTCTTTGGAAAAACCAAATAAAACTAATACAAATGGAATTATATATCATATTTTGTGGTAAGTAATAATAATAAAAAAAACGATTATTCATCACCACAAATTACATCTATATCATAACTATTTACGTGGTTAGATATTTAAAAAAAAGTTGTAATTTGTGGAATCTGGAGTCTAAACTAAGCCTAGGCCTGTATTTCAGAACTGCAGGCCCCCCCATTACATCGATTTAAATAGACATTATACGAATGAGTACACAGAACCAACTAATACGAATGAGTGATGGTGTGTGTGGATAGTGCGTATGTGTGTGAGTGTGCATGTATGTGTGTATCCGTGTGTGTGAGTGGTGTATGTATAATAATTAATATTTTTTTGTACTTAAATATTATTCAATCAAATGAAAATTGAAATCGAAAAACAAAGAAGGGTCGACCAAAATGATTAAGATAATTTTATCATTTCCTGTCAATTAAAAAGTTTTAAATGGTGAAATATCATTGGAACATTCCTTGAAACATTGCGTTAAAAACGAAATTTGAAGGTTTTTAATTCGCCCGCGCCCCCCAAAAATCTATCCGCGCCATTTGAAAAACCAAACCAAAACCATTTTTTATAACTAAGTAAAGTGTTTTTCAATTGGCGCGGGTAGATTTTTGGGGGACATGGGCGAATTAAAAAATTTGGTCAACCCTTCTTGTTTTCGATATCAATTTCCTTTTGATTGAATAATAATGTTAATAATTTATTATTCAGTTACTAATGCCAAATCACCATGGCAAGTTACACGATCAAATGATAAAAATCTGCATGAGCGATTTGAGCGTATCTCTCGCAGGGCTGATTTGAATTGGCCACCAAGGTCATGCGATTTGACATCGCTAGACCTTTTCTTGTAGGGTTTTTTGGAGTCGTAGGTCTATGCAAACAAACTACAATCGACCAATGCCATGGTCATTGCTCAAATTCAGCCGGATCTATGCTGAAGAGTCATTGAAAATTGGACCACTCGGATCCGTGCCACTGTAAATATCCGAGGCGGGCATTTGAACGATGTCATATCATATTCCACACTTAATGGCACAAGTAAGCCTTTCAAATAAAAAAAGAATTTTGTTAATACCTTACACACAGCTTATTTTATTTAATTTCAACATCTAACCGCCCATAAGTATTGAAAAAAAAAAACGAATCAAGAAAAACAATCCAATGTTTCATACTGGTGTGATAATCGGTAAGGTTGAAAAACCCTTTAGCATAACTAGGACAGCACTAGTTAGGAATAAATGGTGTGGAAAAATCAGTGGTGTGACAAACGAGAAAAATATTCCTGTTTGTCATACTGGTGTGATAATCTGGTGTGACTACGAGTCAGCACTCCAAATACAGACTATAAAAACAAAATTAAATAAATATTTAAGTTCCCATACAACAAAAGTGTTTTGTTTTTTTTTTGCTGTTTTTTGCGATAATGGTACGGAACCCTTCGTGCGCGAGTCCGACTCGCACTTGACCATCATAGATCACCATCTATATCCGTGTAACGGAACAGTTTAATCAGTACAGTAAGTCGTCACGGTTTCTTTGTATGAGACACCACTGACAATGGTTTAAAATTTCGGTAAAACACGTTTATTCATAGTCTAAAAGATGGTCAAATACTTAAATCTCTTACTTGGCGAAATTTGAAACTATTGGTTACCATTGGTTGATTTAACTACAGATAAAAAAAATCTGGAGCTACAGATTTATCTAAAAAATATACTTATTAAAGGAGATTTGCGACAATAATAATGAATGTTTACTTAGATAATCAATACAGTTATATTTTACAAATTATACGGATAGTTATGAAAAAAGTGTGTGTTTTTGGCTTCTAGTCGACATTTGAGCAAATGGATAAAACTAGTACCTACTGCATTTTTAGTTGTTTTATAAAATTACAGAGTTTATACAAAATTAATGCTTTCTCTTTTTTTTGGGTGTTGGCTCTTTGCATGGGTATGGATAAACATAGACCCCTTTAAAGTTGTTAGGTTGATCTTTCACTTGGGACTCCTTATCGACAGGTTCAATATTATCACCATCGAGTTCACTGTTGCCAGCAGCACACTCAAGTGACTCCAGTGAAGTGGCAGTGGACCGGTTTTGTAGTATTTCACGAACGGAAAGATCAAGAAAAGGTTTATTGGCTCCTTCCTCGACACTGTGCTGTGAAGTGGTGGACTTGGCAAGAGTGGCGTCTTCGAGAGCGGCGTCATCTTCGAGAGCGGCTCGCTGCATTAGTTCACGCTGCGACTCACGGGCCTCCATCAGGAATATGCTCTCCTGTTTATTGCCACAAATAAATTTAAACAACAGTAAAAAGAAGGTAGTATACCGAAAAGTAAAAATAAAGTCGGCTCTATGAAGACTTTATAACAGCTAATGAATGAAACGCTATTCTCGGGGGCCCATGCATCCAAAAGGTGTAAATGTTGTGCTTTTTAATTAGCGTTTTCTCCAAAGAATCAAAATTATTACACAGCTATACTCCATTAGAAATAATATTAGAAATTTTTACAACCCTTTTTACAGTCCGTTTAACCGATTTTGAGTTCTATCCTGTAAATATAAGGAAGGCATAAAATGGAGCGTGTTACGTGACTTAGAAAAGTGTGGCACCGAATAACACGTCCCCGTAAGTTTACTAATACGAAACACTTAACAACGAATGCACGCTACAAATCTCTAATTCACCTGTTACCAAAACCAACTGTTTAATACAGCTGCCATTTGTCGTATCACCAACGCAATAGAAGTCAAAATCGATTGAACGAGCTGAAAAATTGGATTATTGAAATGTAATGTTTGTTTTATAATCTAATGTTTTCTCAAATAGATTAGAGGTGAGCTGCCCTAAAGGCATAATGTGTGGCTCAACTAAAACATTATCAAGACCTTATTTTTATTTATACCCGCTTTCTGTCAAATAAATGATTTACCATTTTTTAGTTTCAAGCAAATTTTATTAACGAGGAGGCATAGTAGATTGTTGCATCGAGCGCAAAGTGTGCACGAGTGTTATGTTGGTCGAGTTGGACGAGTCTCATGTATTTCCATTTTTTTATACTTTTCTTGCTAAATATGAAGTAACTACCTATCAAAGTTTTACAATGGTATAAAATGCGGGGCATTTTTTTCACCTAATTGGTTTTATACGCCGATTTTTTTTCTCAGCCAGTACTCGTACCACGCCAGTACCTTTTTCGATCTACTGCATATATTTTATATTAAACTTAATGGGAGACATTAAACCTCTGTGGTAAATTTATATCTAAACTAGCTAACCCCCGCGGCTTCGCTCCCGTCAACTGGCTACCAGTCTACCTACCACTACCTACCTACTCTGCCTTCCTTACCTACTCTGCCTACCCTGGCTACCCCGCCTAGCTTATCCTGCCTAACCTGCCTAGTCCAACCTGCCTACCCTCCCTACCTCCTCTACTTACTCTACCTAATCTACTTACTTTACTTAATTTATCTTCTCTACTTACTTTACCTTCTCTACCTACTCTTCTTACTCTACCTACTTTACTTACTTTATCTTCTCTACTTACTTTACCTTCTCTACCTACTCTTCTTACTCTACCTTCTCAACCTACTCTACTTACTCTACCTACTCTACGTTCTCTACCTTCTCTACATACTCTTCCTACTCTACCAACTCTACTTACACTACCTTCTCTACCTATTCTACCTACTCTACTTACTCCACCTTCTCTACCTACTCTTCTTACTCTACCTTCTCTACCTACTCTTCTTACTCTACCTTCTCAACCTACTCTACTTACTCTACCTTCTCTACATACTCTTCCTACTCTACCAACTCTACTTACACTACCTTCTCTACCTATTCTACCTACTCTACTTACTCCACCTTCTCTACCTACTCCTCTTACTCTACCTTCTGTACCTACTCTACCTACCCTACCTACTCTATACCTACTCTACCTTCTTAACCTACTCTACTTACTCTACGTTCTCTACCTACTCTACCTTCTCTACATACTCTTCCTACTCTACCAACTCTACTTACACTACCTTCTCTACCTATTCTACTTACTCTACTTACTCCACCTTCTCTACCTACTCTTCTTACTCTATCTTCTCTACCTACTCTTCTTACTCTACCTTCTCTACCAACTCTACTTACTCTAGCTTCCTTCTCTACCTTTTCCACCTACTTTATTCTACCTACTCTACCTACCCTAACTACAGTACCTACTCTTCGGCTTTATAATATTAGTTTAGATAAAATATACAAAACAGTGCATTAAAGTAAAACAGTGCAACAATGAGATTTCATATAACTTTTCTGCACTGTTTTGGTTCTAAGCAATAAATACGTCCTTTGTGATCAGTTTTGTAGTGATTAATGATAACATTACTACGTAGTTGGAAGAAAAGTATAATAGTTATTTATGCTACAAGTGCGGAAGGTAGGTGATTTCCGATGAGTGGCATTTTTATTCACGAGCGAGCGAAGCGACTGAGTGGATTAATCGACACGAGTCGGAAATCATCTTACGTACGTGTATCATACAACATTTTACTATGCATTGTGCGAGAAAATAAATAAATTAATAAAATGGCGGGCTTAATTAATCAAGCGCGTTCAGCATATCCACAGATTAACTAATAGTTCCTCGGGCATATCTACTGCGCATGTGCGAATAGCTGTCACATCGTAACGCAATAAGGCACGAGCAAAATATACGTTCTGCCAAAGATATTTAATGAATATTTAAAATTAATTTATTGATCAAAATCTAAATCTAGAGTAATTAAAAACGCCTAAAATAAAGTATTAGTTTTATTTTACCTTTTATATGAATGATAATCTGTACATAATTAATTTTTAAAACTTTTCTCAAATAATAAAACTCTATGCGTCGGGCTGACGTTGGAGTTAAAAATTAAAAAAAGTACAGGAAAGTAAAAAGCACTAGTGAAAAAAAGTGACACTTTCCGCACAGTTTGGCTGCTTGGAAAACCGCTCTTTTCGAGGACATGCATTGTAAAATTACTTTTTTTTTTGTCGAAATTGGTTAAACAAAAACTTTACAAAAAAAAATGATTCATGGGGCATGAGAAAGCAATTTTGCAAGCATGCGGTTTTAGTTAAGTATTGAAGTGATAAAAAACTTACACACAGTAGTACATTAAGAATTTAATTGGTGCACGCCTTAGTCTTGTGAGTTATGACCGTCTTCTCCACGACATTATAATGTAATGTTTTAACACGAAATAAGCACATTGTTATTTTATGCAGGCTTGGTTGTCAGACAACTTTGGCTGTGGCCCGATGATTTGGTTCATGAATGTTAGTTTACGAGAGCTTTATTAATTACATTCTAGTCGAAATACAATCACAGCCGTATTAAGATGTGCCTAAGTAATGTTGAAATTATTAAAATACCAGGGTTGCAAGCAGTGAGACATAAGAGACATACCGGCGAATCTTATCTGGTAGCTTGTAGGCAGAATTTCTTTTTGGAAATAAGTTTTTTGTAGAAAATATAAATTATCCAAAGATAAAGCTGCGTGTTTTTTGTGTGCACTCCTCATACTTACTAAATAATAAAAACTTTTTTGCAAAAAAATACTACCGACTTCCAAATGAAAAACTACAAAGTGAAAAATAACTTAACTTTTGGAAGTCGGTGTCTTTCGTAGGTACCATTTTTTTTGCGATATGGACACCGACTTCCAAAAGTTAAGTTATTTTTCACTTTGTAGTTTTTCATTTGGAAGTCGGTAGTATTTTTTTGCAAAAAAGTTTTTATTTTTCCCTTTTTAGTTTCGCCTACCTAATAGATAAGTTTATTGTTTCCTAAGGTCCCTATAACGCCGAATAGATTACCCGAATAACATGAAACTTGAACATAACCGGTGAAATGAGAGATCTGCGTACCCCTTTAGAGCGTACTGGCGTGATGTAATGTTATAAAATCGTATAAACAACAAACAGACATGTGATTGCAGCAATCCCGAGAGTTTTGCCGTTATTTATTGAAGAGTTCTGTTGTGTATCTCCGAAGTTCTTCATCAGACCTTCACCAAATTAAAATGGGACCAATTTCGAAACATACTCTTTCAAACAAAAAAAAAAATTTCGAAATCGGTCCACAATTGACAGAGATATCGGTGAACATACACAAAAAAAAAAAAAAAAAAAAAACAAACATAAAGTCGAACATAGAACCTCCTCCTTTTTTTGTAAGTCGGTTAAAAATTATAATAGGTAAATCACTCACAGTATATTCATTTATTTCAAGGGATGGTTTTGTTATTCATAAATGAACTTAAACTACATGATCACAGGATTGACATTTGCATGAATATGCAATTACATTTTACATTTTCTCGTCTTTTAGTCGCCTAATAAATAAAATTGCATGGCCCTTTATGGCGTGGCGTACTTGTATAGACTTCTTAGAACCTATACATTTCAGGGAGCAATACTGTCATTATTAGTCATACAACATAAACCAACCAATATTAATTGGTTTTTACGGACGTCTATTATTAAAATTTACGCGTCAATGTTTGAGTATTATTGTAATAAAGTAATTATGAGCATGTCGTTGCTTTATAACTTCGCCAGCCTCTCTCTGGAGAACTCTTTAAAATAAACTAAGGAAGGCAACATATACATTTAAAAAGCGTACATAGTACATAGGTAGATGGTGCTCATTATGTCTCACTGCTATTACTAAATAATTTACTTTATTTACCTTAACTTCTTTGGTTGTATGTTGATCCAGTTTATCATAAATAACTGCATGCAGTCCCATGTCTTTGAGCTGCTTCACGGTGCTTTTGTTGACGATGTCATCACCCCAACAGAATATGACCAACCCAGCGTTTGTGGCCAGCTTTACCTGTTGAGAAAAGAGAAGTAAAATTAGTTTTCTAGGGTTCGGTACCCAAAGGGTAAAAACGGGACCCTATTACTAAGACGCCGCGGTCCGTCTGTCTATCTGTCTGTCACCAAGCTGTATCTCATGAACTGTGATAGCTAGACAGTTGAATTTTTCACAGATGATGTATTTCTGTTGCCGCTATAACAAAAAATACTAAAAACAGAATAAAATAAATATTTAAGTGGGGCTTCCATACAACAAACGTGATTTTTGTGCCTTTTTTGCGATAATGGTACGGAACCCTTCGTGCGCGAGTCCGGCTCCCACTTGGCCGTTTTTTTTGTTAGACTTTAATTTCGAAAATCAACGACTTCTGAAACAAGTCTCCTATTTCTCACTTTGTAGTGGTTCTCTGAAGTAGGTTATTTTCGTATAAGTTTATTTTTACCCGTCTTAAAAAATGGTCACGACCCGATAAGTAGTTTCGGAGAAATGCGTGGACCAATATACATACATAAACTTTTGGCACAGATGTTTAGAAGCCCACTTAGAGTAACATATGTGAATATTAGGCAATGCCAACAATATTAAATACATACGTGTCGAATTGATTACCTCCTTTTGTTTGAAGTCGGTAAAAAATATGTCAAACCGCCTTTCTTAAAATAAAAGTTATCTGAGAATTGAACAATTTGCCTTTATTGACAGCCTAATATGCAGTCATTGGATTTAGGTTTTACCTTTTAACCAAACCGGTTAAATTGAACTTACCTAACTATGTACTACAAGATCAATTACAATAATTGACAATAACGCGATACTGTAACTATACTGTACGCGATCAATTATTATCTTTAAGATGGTGTCGATTTCATCAAAATACGCCCAGCGGTTTTGATGCGACTGTCGTGTTTTGACCGTTTTATAACTTTACAAGTTAATAACACCATGTTATAAGAATAAAACTCAAAATTTTCTTAAATCAAATTATTAAGAAAATGGTCTTATGTAACATATATATTTTTCATGACATGATCCTCATTTTAAAATTACCTACTCAGGGGTATCTGCGCCTTTAATCGTTCCAAGAATACAGACATCAGCCGACGACATTGCGAGTCGTCACGTGAACGAGTCGATTTATAAACAGATATGGATCGAGGTCACAACTGTATTGGACAGAGCGATTTTATCTTAGTACCTATTGATCTAAAACTTGCTACCTAATCATATCTAGGTATTTCTCAAGTTTATGATAAAGAAATCACAGAAGGTCGATTGTAAAATCTTTTCGCAGACAGCCCACGATGATACCTATTTTGCTTCAGTAGTTTTTGCTTGAAAGAGTAACAAACATTGATAGGTACTCATAAAATTTCAAATCTATATATATAAAAAAGTCGTGTTAGTTACACTATTTATAACTCAAGAACGGCTGAATCGATATGGCTGAAAATTGGTGGGGAGGTAGCTTAGAACCAGGAGACGGACATAGGATAGTTAGGGTAGGGTAAGTAGGGTAGGGTAGGGTAGGGTAGATGAATGTTTGGTGTGTTTATGGCAAAACAAAGTTTGCCGGGTCAGCGAGTATATAATATTAGTAAGATTCATCACCTGAGAAGGATCCCTGAGCAAATCTTCAGTGTGTACCACAACCCCCAATATATCTGTACTGACTGCGCTTTGTACAGCCGCCGGTATCGAGGAACATCTCGGATCACGATAGGGTTCATATCTATTTGTAATGCCCTGAAAATAAAACGACATTTTATTTACTAGACATACTACTTATCCAAACAAAGATACTAAATACTTTGATCTAAAATATACTTACAATAGTTAAAAACATCACAGGATATTTATTTTGCTTTTTTCTGACCATGGTGCAAATATCTGGATTGAAACAGGAAAATACTATACGGCGGTTATCAGCATGCTTCAAGACAGTTTCTAAAACCTGGAAATAAGAATGAATTCATTTAACGAATCCGTTTACAAATATCATATTCGCGGGCGGTACTCAGGCCACAATACGCTAGAGAAAATTACTAAGAAAATTAGCCTTTTTTTTTAAAAAACTTTGCCCCACACTAGGAATTTCTTCCTGTATCGTGGGTGCGTTTACAAACATATAAACTCACATACACAACACCCAGAGCCGGAACAACTATCTGTAGGTCAAACAAATATTTGTTCCGTGCGGGAATCGAACCCGCGACACTCAGCGCAGCAGTCAATCGCTCAACCACTGCGCCAACCGTGCGCCCAACCATTTTGCTCAACCATCATCATCTGCCTAGCCTTTTCCCAACTATATTGGGGTCGGCTTCCAGTCTTACCGGATTTAGCTGAGTGCCAGTGTTTTACATGGAGCGACTGCCTATCTGACCTCCACAACCCAGTAGCTATACCCAGTTAGGTACTTGGCAAGACTGGTGTCAGATCTCAAGCTTCTGCCTACCCGTAACGACTGTCAAAGATCTTCAAATGACAGCCGGGACTCGGGACCAACCGTAGGAAACTCGGTATGTTGAAATGGACCATCCACGGACCGACCTCGTCAAGCGTTGCTTAACCTTGATGATCGACCAGTGCGTCTATTATTATTTAGCAACGAGCTCCTCCTCATTTTGATCAATGATAGTAGGTATTATAAGTATCTGTGCCTTACCTTATCAACGTAAGTATTCATATCAAAAGGGTTGTTCAGTTCAAAAGTACCATCTTTCAGCTCCATGGTCCACTTCAACTCAACGTTGAAGCCAACATGCGGGTTAATTTTTTTCAATGTTTCTTCTAAGGTGGGAAAAGGTTGATGTTCCTCCAAATCGTCATCGAAAAATAATGTTTCTCGATTACGACCTTCAACCAAATGATACACCTGCAAACAAAATTAATTAAAATACTGATATTGCTTCAAGACCACTCAAGACAAGGCCTCACGTATATAGCCAACAAATGCTTTTTTGTTCAACTTTTTTCTGCAGTGTCGGAAATATATGAGCAAGGTATCATACCATTATTTTTGAATATCATGTAGATGATTATTCAAAAATAAAGTGCCGCTCGTAAAAATTGGCAAAGATAAAAATAATTTAATAAAAACAATAACCAACTAGGGCATGAATATCGGCATCTCGGAACGAAATTACCGATATTTCAATTCCGATACTGAGAGATCCAATATCGGAATCTCGGAATCGAAAAAAAAACTTATTTTGGCTCCTTGTGAAGCGTTAAGCGAGAACGCGCGGTTAAGCCCATTGACTACGATGATTAGCAGTGGTTGGATAATCTGTTTACTAATCGGGCGCTTTTTTACTTAAACTTCACTTCATGTAAAAATAATTTGTGCCTTGATGAATTCCATATTTACAGTCTCGAGATTGCTAGCTTTAAGAGTAAATACACAGTTTCATACAACCTATTGTAACAATTATATTTTCATTGTTTAATGCTTTGGTTACGGGAATCCACTGGATTTCAGACGCACGGGTTCGTATAATGTGACAACACTTGGTGGAGGCTAATGTTCTGAAGTGGACGTCTTTCGGCTGAAATGACGATGACAATGATGATGATGAATGCTAAGATAGTTTTTCATACTTTTGAGAGGGCTGTTTCGAAACGAGTAAAACACAGGCTTGGAAACCTCAATAAATTAAAACTTAAGTCGTCGGATTGTATTGAATACAACAAATTAGTCTATCTGATCACTAATCTGTTGGATAAATCAAGTTTCATTACTTGACTACATTCGTTTCTCATCATCATCATTTCAGCCAAAAGAACTCCACTGCTGAACATAGGCCTCCCCCAGGAGGCATCGGCACATTGACCGATACTTATACTGGATTTATAAATCATTATTACTCATTACACTTATTGGGACTACTTTGAGATTGATCGATGAACATTTATTTTCTGGATTTTTTAGCATGATTATCCTTTTTCAGAAAGACGTGACTTATATTCTTTCTTGAGATCAAATGTGTAAATAAGCGCTCGATTACCCAGTCACTGGTGATTAGAGAGACACATTAGAAAATCCTAAAATGTTGCGGCAAAACGTGTTTTTTTATTGTACTCAATCCAACCTCATACCGAATTTGTGCAATTAACAATAAAAAAGGCGATATTTAACGAAAGTGCGTAATTCCGATATTAATATCGGCATTCCGATATTGAGATCTAAAAGAAAGAAATCAATATCGGAATTAAAAATCTTACGATATTACATGCCCTATAACCAACCCGCCTGCCAAGCGTGGCGATTACCGCAAACCTCCCCAAACCATGAAAAGCACAATTAAAAAACTAGCCCCGAGTGCCCGGATACCCTCGACTACGGTAGCGGTCGAGGCGATGGCGTGGCAAGGGGTGCAAAGAATCCCCGGAGTGGACCCGGCTACCCCAAACTCAAAATATCCTCAAGATATTCGCTGAAGGTCATACAGGTTTACGCTCCAAACTCGGCACACCCCGATAACGAGGTAGAGACCATGTATGAGGATATCTCTAAAGCCATGCATGGTTTCAAAACTCACTTCACCGTTGTCATGGGGGACTTCAGCGTAAAACTAGGCAAACGAGACAAGGATGAGCTGCAAGTGGAGCAGTCTGGAGTTGGCCGTCGGAACCACCGGGGTCACCTACTGGCCAGTTTTATGGAGAAGAAAGGTCTCTATATCATGAACTTCTTCCTCAGAAAGCGTGAGCACAGGAAGTGGACATGGCAAAGCCCCGATGGTACAACTAAAAACGAGATCAACTTCATCATGTCAACCAAGAAGCAAATGTTCAATGATATCTCTGTGATCAATGATGATGATCACAGAGATCACTGATCCTACTCTCAAGCTAATGAAGGAGAGGCGTGAGATGATCCTGCAGTCTTCAGACGATGCGGTGAAATACCAGCAGCTAAATAGACGGATCTCAAAGTCCTTGAAAAGGGACCTCCGCCGCTTTAATACCGAAAGTATTATGACGCTATCGAGCGGCATAAGGGCTCCAAGGTCTTTGCAAGAGATCTGTCTATTGGGCAGAGCCAGCTCACAAAACTGAAGACCGATGATGGCAGGATTTTATCTGCCAAATCGGCGCTTCTGAGGGAGATCGAGAGGGGCAGTTGTCTACGTCAACCAGTAAATCCGTTGCGAATCTAGCAAACGACCCAAGAGCTAGGTTGACCCGACACTATACCGAAGATATCCCGGACGTCAGCCTGTACGAGATTAATGTGGCTCTGAAACAGCTTATAAACAACTAGGCGCCGGGTGAGAACGGAATCACGGTTGAACTCCTGAAGGCGGGTGGGAAACGGCCCTTCAGAAGCTGTTTGATTCCGTCATACTCGAAGGCAAAACGCCACAGGCGAGCAAGATCGAGGCCAAGATCGACAAAAGAAAATAAGTAATTTAATTAAAAGTAACGTAACAGTAAAGTAAGTAAAGTAACTTCGTACCAAATTTCAATATTCTGAGTTCACGGGAAGGGAAGTACCCTGTAGGTTTTGATTCCCCGGTGAGTGTCGAAACTTTGCGGCATAAACGGCTGTATCTTTTGATTGCGTTGGCTTAGAAGTTTGATTTTTTCACAGTTTTAAGGGACAATAGACCTGAGTATTGATGTACATATTGGGGTTACATTCACGACCTAAGTGTCCCACCCCGGTGTTCCATCTCACACTTACGCTGGGGGTCGCGGGAACAATGATACTTCCGCAACCCTCGGCTAGTGCCGGCCCGCCTGTGCGGGCCACGGTCTCGGGTTGGAGGGGGAGTGAGGTGTTTGACTCCCCCCGCGACGTCTAAGAGGGGCGCGCGTGGAACACTACGCGCCGCCAACTCGGGTCCTGATGTGTGGGGGTGACGGACGTCCCCGAGTCCGCCACCCCTGGACCCATTTAGGGGGGCTGGAAGAGGGCGTTGTCCGCCCTCCACGGACGCCCGGCGCGTCTGCTGCGGATCGGGTTAGCAGATGAAATCTCCCTCTCCCTCTCCGCAGCCTCCTTCTGCGAGACGACTGTTTCGCAGAAGGATACCACCGCGTCTCAGGACTCCCCGCTGCCGACCATAGACTCGACTACGGCCGGCAGCGACAGGTCACTGCCTACTTCAGAGATGAGGGCACGGCGTGGCTCCTCCCAAGCGGCACACTCTGCCAGCATATGCCGCGCCGTGTCCTCCCGGCAGCCGACGCAGTGGTGACACCGGGCGTCCGGCTCCCTGTTTATGCGACACAGGTACTTCCCGAAGCAACCATGCCCCGAGAGCACCTGCGTCACCCGAAACGACAGGGAGCCGTGCCTCCTCCCGAGCCAGCGCTCGAGCACTGGCCGGACCGCCTCGATGGTAACGAGGCCGGCGGTAGGGCGTAAAAGCCTGTCCCGCCATTCCGCCACCAGAACCTCGCGGAGCTGAGACTGACGCAACTCCATATGTCGCTGCATCAGCCCTTCGCCCCGCGCCCGCGCTTCCTCGCGCCACCGGTACAGTGACGCGAGTACCTTTGCCTCCAGGTCCCAGGGCGGGGATCCGGCCAGTACGCAAGCCGCCTCGTAACGACCTAAGTGCCCCAAGTCAACCTCACCTGCTCGCGGTGCATCCTGCTAAATAACAAACGAGGCTCTGACGACAACCGACAAACGGCGGTATAACCATTTTAACAAATCTTCGCAGCTAAGTGGTGCAGACTGGTGATGGGCAGCAGCGTCACCAGTGCGAAAAGCTGCGATCTGTGATCGCCAACCCATGCGGGCCGATTAGGCAAACCCTCCATTATGACAAGTCGAAATCAACCTCGGCCCCCAGTTCCCAGCCGCCCCGCTGTTATACCTGATTATGGCGGCGGTCACGTAGACGGCAGGGCATTCGGGGGATGAAGAATCACCGGGTCACGGACGGCCGCCGAACCCAACTGACCTTGGCGACGTATAATGGATGCACGTTACGGATACGTGATTAACACCTCGTGCAGCTTGAAGAAGAACTCGAGAGTATAATGTGGCACGTTCTAGGGCTGAGTGAAGTCCGAAGAGAGGAGGAGGATACAATAACCCTCAATTCAGACCATCTTATGTATTTCCGAGAGGGAGACCAGCTTTACCAAGGCGGCGTCGGATTCCTGGTAAACAAATCCATCAGTGACAACGTTGCGGAAGTCTCCAGTGTCTCGAACAGGGTAGCGTACCTCATAATTAAGCTAACCGAGATGTATAGCCTCAAGGTTGTATAGGTTTACGCACCGACCTCGGCACACTCGGACGACGAAGTGGAAGAAATGTTTGAGGACATTTCCAAGGCCTTGCATTCCACCACTAAGACCTACTACAGCGTTCTCATGGGGGATTTTAACGCCAAAGTGGGAGTCAAGAATTGCAGTGATTCGGTAGTAGGATCCTACGGGTTTGGTAGCAGAAATCATAGGGGGCAAATGCTTGTCAACTTCCTAGAAAGAGAGGGGTTTTTCGTAATGAATTCCTTCTTTAAGAAACAGCCCCAAAGGAAGTGGACATGGCGAAGCCCCGACAACGTGACCAAAAATGAGATAGACTTTATCATAACAGATAAAAAACACATATTCAGAGATGTCTCAGTGATCAACAAGTTTAATACCGGCAGCGATCACAGACTTGTTCGAGGCTCCCTGAATATCAATTGCAAGCTTGAGAGAACTCGTTTGATGAAGTCTAGGCTCCGTCCAAATATGCTCCAAACAATGTTGGGATCTGAAGCGTTCCAGTCAGACCTGGAGAACCGTTTCGCTGCCGTGGAAACTGCAAATAGCGTTGACCAGGCGGTCGAACAAATGGTGGAAATCCTCAGGAACGAAGGTGCGAAATTTTGTAAGATGCGGCGTACGGGCAGCAAGTCTTAACTTCCGGAGGAAACTCTGAAGCTTATGATGGAACGACGTGAAAATCCACCGGTCACTTCGTCAAAACAGCGGGCACTCAATAAACGTGTAAGGAAAATGGTACGATGCGACCTCCGACGAGCCAACACGCTCTATAGAGAAAGCGATTGAGCAAAACCAAGGGGTCGAAAGTGTTTGTCCAGTCACTTTGGAGGAGCCATCTGACAAAATTGACTACATCTAATAGGAAGATCGTCGTTTCGAAGCCGGAGATTCTTTCGCCAATTGTACGCAACGCATGCATCTCGGCCTGATCCCGAAAATGAGGATTCCAGAGCCACCTTAACCCGCCATTTCACAGAAGACCTGCCTGAAATAAGCCAAGACGAAATCGAGGCGACACTCAAACAGCTTAAAAATGGAAAAGCCGCGGGCGAGGACGGGATTACTACCGAGCTACCGAGAAAGCGGGAGGACGTCCGGTACTGAAAGAGCTTGGGGAGCTCTTCTATTCTGTCCTGTTCTCTGGGAGAACTCCAGAAGCGTGGCAAAGGAGCGTGGTACTTCTGTTCTTCAAAAAGGGTGACAAGACCCTTTTGTATAACCTTTCTCGATAAATGACTATCCAAAACAAAAATATTTTTTCAATTGCAACCAGTAGTACCTGATATTAGCGCGTTCTAACAAACAAACAAATTCTTCAGCTTTATAATATTAGTATAGGTTAATTCTTATTCAAATAAATAATAGTTTAACAAATTGGTAGGTGGGTAGGTAGGTACGTTGATAGGTAGGTAGGGTAGGGTAGGGTGGGTAGGGTAGGGTATGTAGGATAGGGTATGTAGGGTAAGGTAGGTAGGTAGCCAGTTGACGGGAATGGACAGTAGAATCAATTATTTTTACTTTAAAATTTTTGACATTTAAAAGTGGCACTTAATGGCCTAATAGAATAACGATTTTTTTTTTTTGTATGCAAATTTTGGAATATGAGTTTTTTACATCCCAATATCTCGACCAGACACTACTTTAAAGAAAAATCAAAATAGCAATGGGTGCTTAGGCCAATTAGGTTCAAAGCACTTATTTATAGCAATGATTTAATGGCAAAGTATTTATTTAAAGCAATGATTTGATAGCATACCTTCAGTTTTTGTAGGTGTTCCAAAGTCAAATCCTTCACAGGTACTTCCAACATTTCGAATTGGTTAACTTCCTTCTTTCTTTTCAATGATATACATACATAAAAATCATGATAAATAACTGGTACCATATCTTTGCTTAGCTGAACATCAAATTCTAGCAAGTCTGCACCACTAGCAGCTGCCTTTTTAAGGGATGCTATGGTATTTTCACGAATAGCATCTCCACTGAAAACAATAATTATTACATTTCATCACATCACATCATCAGCCTATTAATGTGTCCTACTGCTGGGACACAGGCCTCCTCTCGTGAGAGGGAATGGTTCGTAATCCACCACGAGGGCCCAGTGCGGGTTGATGGATGTCACATGTCTTCGAATTTTTGGTTCCAGGACATGCCAGTTTCCTCATGATGTTTTCCTTCACCGTTTTGAGAGCTTTGGTGAAGAAATAATTTACACAAAGTAAAGCGCCTGCCTGGGCTCAAACCCACGACCTACAACTTTTAAGTCGCGGCCGATACCACTGGGCCACCACTGCTCCATTATTACATTTATTTATTTAAAATACCTACTCCTTCTTCTTTTTCGTGTGAAGATGTGGCCTCTGGTGTCAGAGTTAATTAAGCCGCCTCTGGGAACCCCACATGCCTCTGACTTGGCCATTTCAGACTTAAATTAACTAAATAAGTCCAGGTTTCCTCACAATGTTTTCCTTCACCATTGGCTGTAAAACACTACTGGAAATCATTCATCAAATTAAATGGGTAAAACTACTTACTCTTTGGTTTTAAAGCTAGCACCTAGTCCTCGATGTCCAACCTCCAGGCCAGTCCAAGATGGATTCCAATATTTTGCAAATGACTCCTTCAGGTTACATAGCTGCTCAGGCATAGGTTTGACAATTAAATATCCAATATTTACTGTTCCTAAAGGACGATGTTTCACGTTGCAAGTCACAGGCAGATGCATAGTACCCTCAGAGGACTTAAACATATTTGGAAGCACATATGTATATCCCACATGGCATGGAGGGTCTTCAGATGTAGCACGACTGCTGGAGCAATAGAAATCCACAAGATATGCAAGAGATTTGATATCTGGAGCCATAACATTTATCAATAACACATCATCTGGTTTGTAATCTCTCCCAAACTGCTCCTGTGGCTTCATACCACAAACAGATGAATCATTGTTGAGTGTAGAAACATCAACAAACACTCCTGACGCTACTCCACCAACATCCAAGCTATGGGATGAATCATCAGCTTGCACTTCCGTCCCAAAAGATAATTTGACAGGTGTAACTTTTATACTCATAATTCTTTTAGCCAGACAACTCTTAAGTCTTAATGGATTGTTCATAAATTGAAACTGCAGCAATGTGGTAACTGTGAGCCAACCAGAACATACCAACTTTTTGCCATCATAATTACCATATGTATCAACATAAGGATGCAGTACTGTTTCTCTAAGAATACGTGGCTGTTGATGTGTTTCCCATTCGTGAATGGTGATATCCTTAGGATTAGCCTCATTCAGCAGACATTTACCATAACGGTACAATATGTCACAAGTGTTAGGAACTGTAATTGATTTCCACCACAAATTTGTACCTTTGTCATGGTCGAGAAAAACTATCTTGTTATAGTTCCACTCACCAAGCTCTGGAATACTTCCTGTGATGAACATGGTTTCTTCGGGCCCGACATCTGGCGCGGAAACTGTGAATTTCCATTGTTGAGATGTTACTACACCTGAAGATTCAGGTTTTTTCTCTGCCATTTTTTTTGGTGCCTTGTATTTAGGTTTTTTCGGGTCTTCTAAAAAAAACCAGCGTTGCATCTTGTTATGATTGATATTTTTTTTTTGTTTTATTACATTGCAAAAAATAGATTTAAGCATTAATGAAAAATACACACCAGAATATTAAAACACTAAATAAACATTGTTTAACAGTTGTTTAATCTCTTTGGTTTGTCTTACTTGGATCGCGAAGTCAACAAACAGCGACCGATCACCCGCCCGGCGCCCAGCCAGCCAGCTTCAATTCAATCTCAATGATTATTTCACAATAATTTCAAAAAAACAAAATATGTGTCCTGTCATCAATCAAGTGAAGTGTCATTTCAAGTGGTACCTGTCAATGTCAATCTCAGAAGTTTTAGAAAGTCAGTGACCTCAGGCAATGAGGTAGGATAACTATGGAGACGGCCTATTCTACTATATGAAGAATAGTTAAACAAATATCTATCATATCGACACACACATGTCAAAAAGCGTTTTGTCTCTTTTTAACTAACCAAGAGCTGCATATGAAAAAAGAAACATCTAAATGTTTGTCAAGGACTAAATTTGGCAACACTTTTGTGTGACGTCAACATCATGCCTATGTGTGACCGGTCGCCATTTTATGCGCCAAAAGTACTCTTTGTTTTTGTGGTAGTTGTGCTGTCAAACAGTTGCTTGTTCAGAATATTTTTGTTGTTTTACAAGGAAATACGTCTAGAAACTAGTTATTTTGGTGTTCTGAGTGTGAACATTAATAGGAAAATCATGCCCACGTATTGTTTAAAACAGTCTGGTATGAGAAAAAACAAAAATCAGCCTAAATTGACTCTGCACAGGTTAGTAACTAGTTTTCACTAATCCGGTCGAATTTTGTGTTAAATATTGTTACAAGATGGTATTTTTTAATATTATTCGAACCTGTGTCATGTTTGTATGGCATAAAACGTTATTATTTTCTATATTTCTTTGCATTGTTTACATACAATAATTATTGACAAGTAAGGTTAGTGATGATCGATGTTCGCATACGATAAGTATCGATAAAATTTATAGTATGTAAAATACATTGCAATGATATTTTAATCCACAGATTTCCTGGAAACGAAATTTTAAAGAAGAAATAGATAGAAGCTATTGGTTTTGAAAATACAAACCCTAGACATAAAATGTGGCATATCTGCTCCATGCACTTTGAGGAGTCTTGTTTTAACAGAACCCTCGATGTGATAAGGTTACCTGATGGCGTAGTGCCCACATCGACTTTACTGGTATGTTTTTAAACAAAAGTTGCAAAATACAGTAATTTCAACACATCTTGTTACATACTTTTTTATTGACAGTATTTCTTTAAATGAATTAAATATGTAAATAAGTAATAGAATTATGCGACTGTCTTTTTCAGCCTAGGCAAATATGTTCCTCACAACAACCTACTTATATATATATGTTTATCTCACAAAGAAATGGGCTTTACTAAATCAAAAAGTGAGAACTTTAAATGAAAAGGTCCGGAGATGTGATGGAAAGATTTCTAATATTATTCAAGACCTTAAGAAACTTAAATATATCTATAATGAAGGAAGTTTAATTCTAAATAAAAATTTAAGAATATGCAGAAGGATTTCGTAAAAAGCAAATTGCCAAATCTAAAGGCCTACTTTAGAAAAAAGTATTCTGAAGAATTAAGAAAATTTGCCCTTACGCTTCAATTTGTTTTAGCCGAAAGCGTATGATTTTATAAGTCATACCGACAACACTTGTTTGAAACACTCGCACTTTGAGCATAAGGTACCAACATGTTAATGCCGAACCTGGCTTTATAGAAATAAATAAAATAGTGAATTTCAATAAGTTAATTTTGTTCAAAAATGAATAAATGTCTTTTTTACATAAAATATTGTTATTATTTTACATAAATTAAGTTGTTCGAAAAGTAGGAAGATATCAAAATATTATTATTTATTTACTATAAGAAGATGCATTTACCCTGCAGTGGGACAGTTACAGGCTGGTATTATTTATTATTACTACCCCTTTGGCCTATGTCTAGTGGATTGGGATAGGCTGATTTGACTTGATATAAAACAAAATACATTTTAGTTTTTAATGGGTTAGGTATAGGGACGGCCAAAAATCGTGAATCTAACGAAACAGGGCGAAATTTGGGGCTTTTTCTAGCAGGTCAAAAGAAAAATCTCCCACTTTCCCCAAAAATCGCTATTTCGTTTGATCCACGATATATTTTTTGCCCACCCGGTATATTACCAGTCATACAATACTCTATACCCTTAGCTACTTCGGTTTCTATGGGCCTGGTTTGTTCATATTATATTGTTATTACATTATTATATCGTAGAACAACAACGTAAACAATTTCATGAAGGTCGATATTTACATCGATATCAGCTGCGCATGTTTCTCGCAGTTACAACCCTACAAGGCAGCCATTTTATGCGCCAGATTTTTGTAGGTATGCACCTGGTATGCACGCTAATTTCGTAGGTATGGCAAGTCCATAGGTTTCTAAGTCAGTGCCTCAGGTGACCTCCAGCTCTGTCTACGTCAGAATAAGTTTTTTTTTATTTTTTTTTTTATATTTAATTTTATGGCCTGGTTGCTAGGACCTTTTAGCCATTTTATTATTTCGCTGTTATTCTTTATTTTGCATTAGAATGCGGATGTAACAGATTCTAATGTTTTTTGGAGTATTTGGCAGCAAATTGTATCGATTCAGTCTTCCCAGTAAGCTTTGCAGAGGCAGTCAATACTACAATAAAATACTCCGCTCCACTATCCCGAGATCGCTTCTGTCAATGATTTCACAAATTGTCCAGTTGCGTAGACCAGTTGAGACACAAAACTACACCAATAATGTACCACAATATCCACTAGGAATCAATTTGCAAATAATATTAACAGCCACTAAACTTCACTCGACAAGATCCCGCCAAAAACTCGTCAGAATAAGTTTTTTTTTTTTTTTAATTTAATTTTTATGGCCTGGTTGCTAGGACATTTTAGCCAACGTCAGAATAAGTCAACCAGTCGAGCCACAGATTATCATGACATCCTTTTATACGACTTGGCCTCGTAGACAGAACCACACTTACGTGGCGTGGCGTGTCATGGCGCCTTCTGACTAGTTGATTGGCTACAAAACACATTGCGTTATGACGTAGGCTGGAACAGAGTCGTTTGATTGGTGGATCCTGCGCCACGCCACGCCACGACACGTAAGTGTGTTTCCACCTTAGCTACGCATGGTGTCTCCCGGCGCGTCGGACGTTTTTCCTGTTAAGGGAGTGACCCGAGTGACGATGGCGATGGCGGCGCGTACAGAGCATTAAGGGTAGCGGTGCCCGCCTCCAAAGACTACTATTATATACTACCGCCACTGCGCCACTGGTGGTTCCTCTAGCGTATAGTGTGATACGCGTGCGGCAGCGGATGCGGCGGGCTTTGAATTATCTTCTAACAAAATTGATAATGTCTTACTCCACTGCTGACGGACGGCGGCTCACGTCTGCGTTGTGCGATTTCCAAGCAAAACTGGCAGAAGGTGCCGCCTCGAGCGCCGCTTTGGGCGCAGCAGCGGGTATCGCCGTATTAGCGCATGCGACGCCGCCTGTAAAATAGCTTATCCATGAAAACTCTCTTAGAACGCCATATTTTTACCCGACTGCCGAAGGAGGGTAATGTGTTTATCAGTCAATTTAAGTATTTATGTTTGTTCCTATGTGTCGTCCCAGAGACCAAATGCGTTGCCCGATTTTGATGATTCGTACGTAAATCGATTGTCACTGGCTACATTAAAAAAGAAAAATCGCGGCTTTTGGGCGCCATATTGTGGGGGCCCAATATTTTTTTTTTCCTTCCAATCCCGTCGTGTGGAGTATCAAAATAAAGGGTTTAAAGATGCGATTTCAAAAATATATCATAGCCAACTTCCACCCAAGAAGATTGGGGACTAGGTACTTTTTTTATAATCTATAGGCTCGCGTTTGACCACTGTCTCGCCTGATGTTAAGCGATGATGTGGTCTACGGTGAAGCACGCTTGCCTAGAAGAAACTTACCAACTGAGTCAGTTTAAATGTTTGTAAATGAACCCACGAGGCCAAGCTATTAGGCGCTTTTGTTTGGTCGCCGGGGACTTGGTCAACGGCGACTGTGACTTTCTATAGTCACTTTTGTTTAAATAGATGTTTTGCACTTGATTTCCGGTCGTCTGGGTGGCTCGGTGACTCGCCAACGCAAGCGACTGCCGGTCGCCGGCAACCAATAGGAGCACGGGTGCAAATTGTAGCGTTCACAGTTCACACTGCAAGTGTGCTGCAAGCAACTGTCGAGACGACCGCTACTATTGCAACTTCTTCGACGTCAATTCAGTACGAATGTACAAGAAACATTACGCTGAACGCTCGGCATGGTCTCCTGGCCCTAGTTGCCTATATTTTGGTCGCCGACAGAACAAGTCTCCGGCGACAAATAGACAGTGCGAATGGCTCTAAAGGAGAAATTCCTAGATAACTTATATACACAAAATTTCGTCTGCTTACGTGTAAAAAGTAATAAATGCAGTTAATGTCAATTCGAGTAAATGAGTTTTTAAAGTTTAAGTTTTAATTTGATTTATTTCAAAGTCATTATTTAAAAAGCTGATAAAGCAAAATGTTGCACTAACTACCCCTCCTTCTAAGATTTACCTTAACATTATACTTGGTATTACTAAAAACTCTATAAAACTAAATTTAAACCGAAGCTGTTATATCTTTTGAATTCAATTAATTCAAATTCTTATTCCGTTTGTATATTGGCTTATTTTATTCTATACCTAGTTATAAGTTCTTAAGAAAGTGATCAATTAAATAAAAAAAAAGGTAATTTAAAAAAAACAAAAAACCAGACTGTTTAAAAAGCGAACTAAAAAGACGTAAACAAGAAGAAAATCATGCTGTGCAGTCGGAGGATACATGTTCGCGAGCTGGCTGACCAAAACCAGTTGTAGTGGAGCACTCACTTAGACAACAAACTTAACAAGGCGTGCATTACCTTTTGGCAATGCAAGAAAATGATAGGCAAGAAATGGGGCCTGTCCCCCAAAATCATTCTCTGGCTGTACTGCGCGGTGATTCGGCCCATGATCTCCTATGGGGCCGTGGTTTGGTGGCCCAGTACAAAGTTAAGTACAGCTATGAACAAACTGCAACGCACGCAAAGACTGGCCTGCATGGCGACGACAGGTTGCATGAGAACTACCCCGACTGCTGCGCTCGAGGCCATGCTGGATCTGCCTCCGCTCCACTTTTTCATTCAGCAGGAGGCCACGACGGCGGCAGTGCGGGTTAAGGCGGTACCCCGAGCAAAACGCCGCGCAAGCCGTTTTTGTGCTGTTTTTAGGAGCTATCTACTAGTTATTTAAAAAAGAAATATCAATTAATAAAAATACATTAAATTTCTACATAATGTTGATTCTAAAATTGTAGATTTAGTTTTTTTTTAAATGTTGTATATATTTCACTATTCTACTTCCAAAAAACATAAAAATGAGAAATAATTATTGATATTATGCATCTCCTCGTAAAGTGTTCATTGAATATTTTTTGTACTAACACTAATGGATAGACAATTTAATAACCAACATTTTTGTAGAATTATTTTTTTCAAAAGACCAAAATTCGATTTTATAAAGATTTTATTCTAAAATCTGGGCGTATTCACTACTGTAATTCATGCGCCACCAGTGCCGCTAGACCAATAGGAACGCTCATATCTCATGCCGATTTTTTGGTCAGGGTACCGTCTCTGGGGTAGGAGAACGACACAACACACGGCTCTGCTCGAGGACATAAATAAAGAGTTCCCTCTTACGACAGCAATTATTGACCGGATACCTTAGCAGTTTTTTTTTGACAAAAAATACAAGATCCAACTCCACGAGGACCACCGCTGTGAGGGGTTATGCCCAGACGAGTTGAGGATCTTCACCGATGGTTCCAAGACAGGTACTGGCTCAGGTGCGGGGGTGTTCTCAGAGGATCTCAACATCCATATAGCCGCGCCACTTGGGGCACACAACACGGTGTTCCAGGCAGAGAGTGTGGGCGTCACCCTGGCTGCATCGGCCATTCTAGACAGGCAGGTAAAGGATTTCCCAATACGCATTCTCTCTGACAGCATGGCCATCCTGCAGGCGCTGGGCAGCTACACGGTCTGCTCTGGACTGATATACGAGTGTCACCAACGCCTAAACCAGGTTGGGTCAAGCAATAAGGTAATCATTCAATGGATCAAGGGGCACTGTGATTCCCGAGGCAACGATGCGGCGGATGAGCTCGCCCGTAGGGGATCCAGTTTAGCGGTGGTTGGTCCGGAGTCAATCGTGCCAATACCATTCGGCTACCTACGCAGTCTGGTAAGGAAACGCGCCAAGGAGCAACACCACCCAAGTAACACATCAAAGCAGTATAACGGCCGACTTACAGCATTTCTGTATAGTTTTCGCATTTAGTGTTAGTTCTATAGTAGCATTACAAACGATGATACGGCTACTGTAATTCTTATTCGGGCACAAATTATACGGCTTTAGATCCTAAATAGGTTCACAAGAGTTGTTTAATTACATTGCAACAAATATACATGCCTATATATATACATAGACTGATAAACACATTACCCTCCTTCGGCCGGTCGGGTATAAAGTATATAGTCGGGTAAAAAGAGAGGCAAACAAGTTTGCCTTTTCCTCAGCGGAGTGGGCCAGTGACTCGTCGGGTAGTGTGGGACGGCAGACGTTCGATTCAACCGATTTAACCAAGGACCAAAACGCTTTACTACCTGCTGGGTAAGAAGAAAGTTTGAGCTCTATTTGCTAATGTGGTCGAACCGAGCCCTTAGCAACACCTTCTTGCAGGACTTGGCAGCCCTGTTGTAGGCTTTCTTTCTCTGACCCACGTCACTCGCCTTGCGCGTTCGAGCGTCGACCCAGGGTCGACGCGATTACATTCGGCGCCAAACCAAGTTCTGTCTTCGCTAGACCTTTTTACGTCAGGGAACGAAAAGTAGTACTCCATAGATCCATTCCCTGCCGCAACACATCCGTCACGGCGTCCGCGCACGACGTCAGATCAATCGAAGAAAACCAAGTATAGCATGCGAAGAAAGATCGCATCCTATCCCAATCTGCTGATTTGTATCGCCAAACCCGCCGCGATCGGGCGGGGAGTAGGCAGATACAGACTTCACCAGACAGTAGTCGGAACTACCCAAAGGTGGAGATATGGACACCGAATAACGATCTAGATCTGTTGTCAGCAGAAGGTCCAAGCAATTGGCTGCACGCGATTCAACATCTGGCACCATGGCACCATCGTTACTCCCAACTGAGTGAGATATAACGCTAGCGCAATCTTTTGCGTCTCTCGCCCAGCTTGGTCAGTTTACTGGTACGGGGTCGGGAAGAGACATTTCTGGTGGTGGGCATTAAAGTCTCTCCCCCAAGTCACACCAGTTGAGTCCACCCTGGGTATGAAAGGTACGCAACATGTGACAGATATCCGATCTGCGTCTTAGAAAGGAACAAAAGTGCCAGTTCAGTCTCTAGGTGATAGTGGACTGCATCAAGGTTTGAGTGTAGACCTCTAATGTTACAAAGTTGCACTTTGCGTGACTGTGGGTGCTGCCGCTGTACATCTTTTTTCCTTGCCATGGTTGTTGAGAGTGTTGGTAGGAGAAGAGAAGGAAGTGAGATGAGGTGCCACGCTGGTTAACCACAGACACGCACTGACAGAACTTCATCATTGGGGATTGGCTGGCGACTGCGGGGATGCCCGGGAATGTCACGCAAGCACTGTCTTCTGATCGCCAACCAGCACAATGGTGCATGCTGGGCTTTTTCGACAGTTGCTGGCGAGACACACGAAAGGCTGCCCGCCTTTCGTGTGTCTCGCCACGGGCGGACTACGGACGCGGGTGACTCAGCTCCCAGATATTATTGGTCGGATAACCAGCCATTGTTTATGTGTTTAGTTTTTTGTTTAAATCTACTTATTGCGTAACATTCCAAGCTGAATATTTTCACTATATATTTTTGACTTAACGCACATACTTGTGGTTTACACCTACGTATCTTGGGTTGAGTCGGTTTCTTTTATTTTGCCGTCAAGGTTATGACACTCTCGTTTTGACTTTTAGCAATATTATTCGATAACGCAAGCATGTATGCTTTTGAAACTTTTTATGGTTATTACCCAGGTAGCAATTTTACGTCATGACGACGTCCATTCACGGTCATTTTCGACGTAAATGACGTCGTAAAAAACGTCCCACAGACGTACTAAATGACGGCCTAATGTCAGGTCTCAGCGACGTCTCTGAAGACGTCATATTAACGTCTCCAGATAACGTCATATTAACGTCTCCAGATAACGTCATATTAACGTCTCCAGATAACGTCATATTAACGTCTCCAGATATCGACTTATTCACGTCCCCAGATAACGTCACCTTAACGTCTCCAGATAACGTCATATTAACGTCGCCAGATAACGTCTCCAGAAGACGTCAATACCACGTATTGTGAAGACCTCCTATAATAACGTCTATTAACGTCTTCAGACACATTAATATAACGTTATCTGAAGCGTTAATATGACGTCATCCGGGATCAATTTGGCCTCGATGCAATTCATCCAGCCACAGTCTTCAAGTAACTCTGAAAGGTCAACATTAAAAACACAAATTTGCATTGTAGTATTATTTATTATAACGAGTTAACTATCACAACTTAATTAATAAATGGAGAATTTTAATCCTTATAACCATGGAGCATAGGAAAACATATAAAAGAATTACTAGTTGCCTCTTGAGGAATAACAACACATTTTGAAATAATATCATAAACAGGTACAATTTTGTAAGCTGAACAGAGTTCCGAAACTTTAAAAATATCAATAACAGCAGAATCATAAGGATACGTATACAGTGTGTTATTTTGCCTCAGTTGCGGACATGCCAGTTTTATTTTTTATCTTTATAGGTTCAGCCCTAAAAAAGCATTTAAAAAATTCACGGTTCGATATTTCACTTAATTTAGGAGATAAAAATAAATTTGTGAAAGGTCATTGACCTCCCTGAAAACAGTTTTTGTCTGTATTTCTTGAATAAATTAAATCTCAACCTTTTGTATAAATACAGATTAATTGTTGGTTTTAAATATATCAGGCCTGAAAATTTCAAGTCCCTAACATCACAGGTACAAGAGTAAATAATTATTTTATAAAAAAAACAAAAAAAATATTTAAAAAAAAACTATTTACTGGTCGCGTTTTTTTTTGTTAGCATAATATACTTACTTATAGTACCTTCAACTTGAGAAAATTCTAAATATGTAACTAGCGAGATCTCGGAGATATTGCGTTTCTAAGTTTTTGTAAAATTTCTATGGAAATAGGGTTGTCACAAATTAGTAAACATTTAAGTTGATTAATTCAATCGATTTGAACTCGTTTTTGACGGATTGGCCGGAGATAGCAGAGTTCGAAGAACGTTGGAAGGCTATGGGGGAGGCCTTTGCCCAGCAGTGGGATAATATAGGATATTTAAAAAAAACTTTTAAACCAGTTATCCTCTGAACGGTTATGACATATCCTCACTATCAGATTCAATTATCATTTCGTCAGTCGTCAGCGTGATATCATTTGCTTCAAATTCTTCGGATTCATATTGGTTGAAGTAAACATTGTCTGTTGTTACGCGTAAGAGTTGAAGTGCTGATTTCGGCAAGGGCAATGCCTTTTTATATTTTTGACGTTTACCAAATGTTAACGAGGATATATAAGGATCAGATGACTCTAATGCACGGTGAAACGGTTCTGGTTCTTGAGGTCTTAGAGAGAAATGAGAAGGGAAACTATCTATATTTATATTTAATTCTTTAGGACTTTTTTCTATTTTGGTTTTCGGTATTTTAACATCGAAAATTGTAGCAAGCCATTTCTCGTTCTTTTTACTAAAACGTTTAAAATTTTTTTTGCTGTCATTATAAAGCTTTTCGCACTTACAGATAAATTTGGAAAAACTCTCTTTAAGACTTTTGTTTTGTACATCAACATTTTTAGGAATACCCGTTGGATATAATGCATTTAAAATAATCATGGTTCGTTCGTTTATTTCGAGGTCACCCGGTCTTTGTTTTGACCCATACAGTCGGGCCTTTTCTACCAAAATATTATAAATATCCAGTTTCGTAAGCTTGTTCGGATCCGTATTCAGGCTTTGGTCGTCGGTAATTATTGCCACTCGCTGACCAGTATGAGGGTTGGCGCCCTCATGCCCCCCTTGCATTAAGTCCTCTGGTCGGGGCCCAGACGGACATCCCCCAGCAGAACGGGTCAGTGCCTGCTGAGGCAAAGCAGTGCCATGGGTCTTTGACGGCTCCATGACACCTCACCCCCGCTTCTCCAGATATTATGTATAGGAATTGGGTTTTAGCATTTGCCTGACGAGAGCGGACCCCTTCCCAATCCCACATAATATCCTTCATCGAAGATAGATAATATAAACAAAAGTGTTCAAAATTCAACCATTTTTATTTTAGCTTAGCTCAACAATTTATCCATAATTATAAACTTAAACTAGGCACGTAACAATTTAAACCGGTAACTGCTACTACCTGAGTCCAAAATTAATGTTTTTATGAAGTAATTGTATGTTGCACACAGGTTTGTTGACAACCCTAGCCCACAATAAAAAAATCGATATTTCCGAAATCCTGGGTTTGTTGCGCCTGGTTTTTTTTGTGGCGATAGTTATTATAGTAATCAACATATATACATTTAAAAAAAACGCGACCATGAAGAGACCCGCCAGAAAAATAATAATTTCAATATCATAGAAAAAAAAATATTTACACCTGGGTGAGCAAGATTATTAAAGATTTTGAGTTAAAAATGGTTCCTATAGTAAATGCCCATCATACCTTAAAACATTTAGTGTAAAAATTTAATCCAAAAACGAGATATTGCGTTTCTATGGTTTTTAAGGCATTTTCTCAATTTTCTTAATTTCTCTTAAAGTATAGTAGTTAGAGCCGGCGGAGTTTTAATGTGGTGGATGTGTAATGGTTAGCTTTCTAAAAAACACATAAAACAAGCATGTCCGCTACTGAGGCAAAATAACACACTGGTAGGAATCATAATGTACAAACTCTTTTCCATAGACGAACAAGGAAACCTCTCCATTAATCTTACATCTCAAAATATTATGTATCTCGACTACTTTGCCGTTTGCATAGCAGTAACAATTATTAGCTAAACCAGATTTTGTATACATTGCAAAACCCTTATAAACAAGTTTATTAAAGCATTCATAAGCATTGTTATCAACAGGCGTTGGTCCTAAGCTATTGTAATAAAAAACCGCTGGTACCTCGTCAATCAGTTTTGGAGGAAAAGTAGATTCCATTTCTTTTAATCGTTTATAAATTTGCTGCTTGTTAGGTGACCTAACTAATTTTTTTAACATGCCTAAATAATTTTCGAAAGGAAAGGCGGAATAACTGTCCAAATCACCAAATAAACGAACGTCATCACACAAATGACATAACATATGAACATTGTAAATTAAAAATTTCCGGCTATAAATAGTTTCGGAATGTCTTATGAACATTAATAATAGCTCATGTGCTAAATATGTACCTACTTTATTGATGTTTCTAGGGCTACAAAGAATTGTTATAGCACAATGAAATAACAAAAAATTTTCATACAGGGAGGTTGGAAGGATATTTTTTAGAACAACTGGTCCAGTATATAACAAAAACATCCTAAATTCGGTGGCTTTCCAGCGAGCCAACTCACTGATACTTCGCGGTCGCCTGTTAAATTCAACAGGTATACAACTTGCACAGCTAAGTAATTTTTCAGAAACTGCATTTACTAAACGGCTATTTAAACGAACATTTAAATCACCACCAACCCAAACATTTAAAAGTTTCCTCATGACTCCCAGACAAACAGCATGCATATAATCAATGGGAAACAATGAAACTAAATCTATGGGAAGCGTCAAAAGTGGAGATTCACCAACATGATGGTCGTCATCAGACTGTAAACGAAATTGTGAATCCGTTCTCCTACTCGCAGATACGCTTGTATAAATCACTCTACCTTGAATATACTCACCAGGTTCTACACATTTATCACATGATGAGTATCCACCATGGGATTTAGTACATTTGATAAAAGCTCTAGCTGGAGCGTCACATACAAAACTATGTACTTTTACAATATAATGAGTATCTTCAAAATTTATTCCATCATTAAGTAATGTAGACAGTTCTTCAACAAATGGCCCCAAAAACAGATTCAATGGTGAAGGTTTAGAGTTTCCACAGAACAGAGTTATTACAAATGGCTGTGCACAATTAAAGTTTTTGATCAAACCTAATATAGGCCATAGTTGAGTATTCGTGCTTTTAAAAAGTGGCAAACCATCAACATTAAAAGACAACAATATTTCACTATTTTTAAAGTTGAACCCACTGTACAGTTTTAATTGTGCTTGTATTTGATTTATGAGACCAATGTGCACCAATTCACCAGATTGCAAAGAGTTACTTGATATATTCATTGGCGTATTTAAAAACGTTCTGCTATCTCTAGGCAATTTAGGGCAAAAAGGATTTAGAATTTTTAGAAGACTATCTAGAGCACTGTGGGAAATTTTATGTTCTACGGTAGCCCAATGTCTTAATTGCGATGGCAAATCGTTAGCATCGTCAGATCGTGAATCATCATTATCTATAAAACAATCCTCAAACAATGTTGATTGACAATTTTCATCTAAAAAAATATTCTCTTTATATGTCCTTAAACAGTTTTCATTTAAAGTATTGTTGTCAATACTACTGTTACTCGTAGCTATAGATGTGGATGTATATTGTGGTGAAGATGGCAAATCACTTAATGATGGCTGTAATGTACTTCTTTGTATTTCTAAAATAATTTTTCGTTTTTCTGCCAAAATCCTTCTATACATTTGACGCTCACCTACTACATTTTTTTTCTTCCTAGAGGATGACATTGTTATTTTCCTTTGACAATCGCTTTTTTGCTCGTTCAGGTGCGTGCTTGAGCCACACCTTTATATCGTCTTCAATGTCTTTTTCTGTAATCCTTGGAGAGGAACTCTTTAAGCTCTCTGAAAACAAAAAAGTTTGTGAATATAAGAATAGCCCAAATGCCTGCAACGCTCTGTGGGGTCAGATGACGGGTCGCTCTCACACAGCGACTCGCGAGTCGCGACACAACTGGTGTTAAATATTATTTTTAACGGAGAATTAAAAACCGGTCAAGTGGGTGTTGGATCACGCGCATTGTAGGGTTCCGTAGTAAGCCCGTCGCAATAATTATGTGGACTTAATTGTTTTATTTTACCAGTTAATTGACGTGATTATTATTATATATAGCCTTGCCAAATTACAGCTTTCTAGTACTAAGAGTCTCCCCACCTAGCCACCTACATAAAACATGCCAATTATTAACCAGTTGCCAGTACACAAGGAATATGTATCTTTTGAAATTATTTAGGTATTTCATAGCACACTTATTTTGTATTATAGATGAGATCTAGAAAGAATAAATTTAATCATATGAAAGACAATAGACACATACCAACAATAAATTCACGGAGACGTAGCTCTGAAAAAGGCTTCTTCTCAGACCTTTTACCATAGAAGTTGAACTTGCTTGCCAACGAGTCTGACAATGTATATTTCATCACTCTCGATACTTTATTTTTTAAATCATGCCCACCAAGGCTCTTTAGGTAGCTTGTCTGTAAATATTAATTGATAGCAATAAACATCCACATATATCTCTATAAGTACACACTAGAATTAACATAAGATCCAACAGTCACATACATAATCTTGAGCTCACACTATAGGATTCCCTGTCATAGGTATCAGGAACTACGAGTGCCAAGGTATCATGACACAGACCTAGAGCAAATATTTGTGTTGCAACAGGAATTGAACCCACACCTCACATCTCAGCCCTCTAATCGCCCACTGTGAAGCAGTGGCCAAAATTATTAGGAATTAACTACACATAATGTGAGCAGAAGCTAATAAAACATAGCCTGTCAGGGGTAATGTAGCTTGCTATTAGTGACTGAATTCCCAGAATTGAATCAATAGTTCCGATGATTAACTCCTACATCCAAACTCACAAACAAACTAACTCATTCTAGCAAGGTACCCATGTAATAAAAAGCTTTCTTATGGTAAAGTAGGAATTAATTATAATTGCTCAATAGGCATTTCCTGTTTATTAAAAGTAAACACTTACCAGGTTAGCACAGTTTTCTGTATTAGTCAGTAACTGTTCCACTGTTTCTAAATCTTGAAAAGTTTCCAAGGGAAATTTGAATTCAGGCTTCAATGCATTGGTATTTCCTGCTCTGTCTTTCAAAATTGCTAGGATGACATCATTTTGGGCTTTTATTTTGGCAAGTAGTGAAACAACTTGGCCTTGACAATCTGGATGAAAAAAGTAGTATGGTAGGTATTACAGTCTATAATAATCTTAACACCAACCACCACCACCACCACTATACCAAAAAATAGAAATAATCGTCGAAAACTATACTCATGCATATAAGGTAGTATCTAGCAAAGAATCTAGTTAGGCAGCTATAGATTTAAAAAAATCAAAATGATTTTTACTATTTACCACAGTTATTGGAAGCACTGCTGGCAACAATTTCATCGAGTGTCATACTTTGTGAACCAGATGGTTGATCATGATGACTGTTAGAAGCCTTCTCTTGTGCATCAGGTTTATTCATCTGTGAGTTGTGATTTAGTACCAAATCACTGTAAATTGTGCTTGTACTTGAAGGTTCAAGGTTTATATCTAAAAAGCAAAAAAAAAAAGAAAATAATGGAAGGAAATATTATTATGTTCAAAATAATTTAGTTAATGTATCATCCGGTATAATTACAATTGGATAGATGTTTCTTTAAAGGCGGAGGACGAGGGAATTCACACCCTTTCTCATCATCATTATCATCTGATGATGAAATGTATCTGCTAGTTTTTTTTGTTTTGCGTTTAGGTGGCTTACTTATATAATTTTCCTCCTCAGTCTGTATATCTGATGTGTCTTCCACCAACTTTAATTTTTTCTTTGCCTTATCCAATTCATCTATAGAACAAGCATAAAACACCAACACAGTTAATATCAAAACAACATGCAAGTTAAAGTTAGTCACGCCATGCAACACACCCACGCCGTACAAGCTTGGTAGTCCAGCACTTATTAATCCATTAGTTCTATCTCATTACTAGTAGTTAATAGTACTGCCATTACTTATATAATTTACTATGCTTTTGTTTCTGTTTTGATATGGTATGGTGGTGAGATTACAGGCACATGAGACTGCAATGAACACAACACAATGCTATGTAGGGCACATTCTAGGTGGATGTGGGTACATACCCCCCATACATACCCCTGGTGGTTCGGTGGCCACCTAACCACCAGGTTTATGTATGTTATACAATGTATAATTATAAGACAAGACCAACAAATATTTGTGAAAACAAACAAAACCAAACACCTGTGAACACACTTTCTTGGAAATGATTACTTATCTGTTGCTTGCTTGCTGTCGCCGCTGCTGCTTGTTTACACACGGCGCCATGACCTAAAAATAGCAGTTCTGTCTTGTGATCTTGGGCAATCTGAATATTTTTTTTCTGTGCGCATCAAAACTGCAGTCAACTTCAGCTCGGCCGTAATCCTTAGATTTTTAGGTTATGGCACCGTGTATTTTTTTAGTTAGGTTTTAAAACACTAGCACCTACTAGAATTAAATTCTGGGCCAGTCTGTCTGTGCCCAGGCTTAAAGCATGGTAAAGTTAACTGCCCTCAAGCCACCAGCTGCTAAAATAGTTGTGTGTGGTAGTGTTACACTACCTACTCATAAAAAAAACTTACCAGTCTGATAGAAAACTCTATCGATCTCGTATAGTTTCCATTGTTCATTTGGAGACGAACACCTCTGTAGAAGTTTATCAAATGCTTTCGCCTCCTTTACGGGAGGCCAATAGATTTCTCTTTTTTTAGGTGTTATCCATTTATTGATGACCACAGCCACAGTGCCACCCTCACTCTCCGCGAACTGAACGACACTATACATAATTTACAATCCTTTTATGTGCTGTGATACGTACTATAACAACAGCAAGAAAAAAACATGAGAATTTACACATTTGTTTGACACAGAGAATTGAGAAAGAAAAAAAGCGCGGGATACCAACCAACCGTCAACGCGTTCGTTCGTTCCGTTCCGAAATAAACAAAAGCAAACAAAAATATATTTTTTTTACTTTTTAAATATTTATATTTTTAATCAGCCTTTTCTATCTTATATTGGTTCTTTCTAATGTTTGATGATAGACTAATAGCTGAATTTCTTTTCATTGAGTTACATAACAAATACAAATGTAAAAAATAATAATTTAATAAAATAATAACAAACAACATGCTATCAATGCGTTCCGTTCCTCGCAGATTGGAAGAAAGATAAACTCTGGTGATAATTTTTAAATTATTAAAATGGACTATTTACTGTCGAGTTAAAGTTTTTACAGAGTACCTATATTTTAATACAAAAAAACGTTCGCTAGCCGCATGATAGTTATGTTGTTAGAGCTAATTTAATCGTGCCTGCTTGAGCATGGTAGGCACCTGTTGTACTCTCCTAGAATAAAATTATGTTTCTTTTCTTGGATAATGGCATACCTAGCTCATATACCTACCTTACTTAATTAGGTTTTATTCTGATTCCCATAATAATAATAATATGCTTGAATGTCCATAGCATCATAAGTAGGTTCCCGTTTATTCTGCTAGTCAAACGAATGGAAGTCAGTGGTGGATGTTTCTGTAGGTATCGAGGCGGCTCAAGACCGCTCGTCGTGGCATTTCTATGTATATGGGGCCTGTCCAGCAGTGGACTTCTAACTAAAAGTGTTTGTACAAACCTACTTACAGAAAATAAATCATTTATCATTTAAACTGATAATTTATTTAATGACGATGAATATTAATTTTATCGGTTGCAATTAGGTACCTACCTTAAGCAGGTATTAAGTAGTACCTACGTGTTAGAGCATTCCTTTAGATGCACTAAATAAATAGTACGTAGGTAAGTACACTACGGCCGAAATATCTTGGCGAGTCTGTACATAGACACTACGAACTTTCGCCATTGACCCTAAATGTAGGTACGTTCCTACGGCGTCTTATTAATGAACAACACAGGGCGTCACAGAATGGAACCCAAATGGACGTTGCTAGGGCGTCTTATTAGGGAACAACACAGGACGTCACAGAATAGACCGTAAATGGACGTTGCTAGGACATAATATAATACATGACCAACACAGGACGTCACAGAACTGACCCTAAATGCACGTTGCTACGGCGTCTTATTAATGACCAACATAGGACGTCACAGTTGACCCCAAATGGCCGTTGCTAGGGCGTCTTATTATTGACCAACACAGGAGGTCACAGAATTGACCGTAAATGGACGTTGCTAGGACGTATAATACATGACCAACACAGGACGTCACAGAATTGACCCTAAATGCACGTTGCTACGCCGTCTTACTAATGACCAACACAGGACGTCACAGTTGACCCCAAATGGACGTTGCTAGGGCGTCTTATTATTGACCAACACAGGACGTCACGGAATTGACCGTAAATGGACGTTACTAGGACGTAACATTCACGACCAACATAGGACGTCACTGAATTGACGCTAAATCGACGTCACCAGGACGTTCCCTTGAGTACCAGACGTTAAAATGACGTCAGTGTGACGTACTTATTTGACGAATAAACTACGGACCCTAATATGACCTTAGGATGACGTCATTTTTTCGTCGCAGACGTCATTTTGCTACCTGGGTACAAGCGTCAAGATAGACTGAATACAGCAGCTGAATTGTGTAAGTCAATTCGGCAACGGAAACAATCTGGTTCTTTCCCAAAAACACACACATACACAAAAAAGTTGAATCTTTATTCACATTTTTTGTGTATGTGTGTGTTTTTGGGAAAGAACCAGATTGTTTCCGTTGCCGAATTTACTTACACAATTAGGCTGCAGGTTTCAGCGAGCTTATACGCTGCGAATTTTTTTCGGGTTTTCAAAAAAGCGCAATTACTTGAAAATCCATACTAATATATTCTAAATGTGAAAGTAACTCTGTCTGTTACCTTTTCACGCTTAATTAAATTCATTATTTAATATTTCTACACCACGTAATGGTAGTATGTGTGAAACAATTTTAAATGTAAGATCTCAATGTACCATAAACTGAGAAATAAATATTTACTTTACTTTACTTAAACCGCTGCACCGATTTAGATGAAAGTTGGTATGAAGATAGTTTGAGACCTGGGAAAGGACTATATAAGGCTATATAGGTAGGGTAGGGCAGGGTAGGGTAGGGTAGGGTATGGTAGTGTAGGGTAGAGTATTGTAGGGTAGTGTAGGGTCTGGTAGGTTAGGGTAGGGTAGGGTAGTGTAGGGTAGTGTAGAGTAGTGTAGGGTCGGGTAGGGTAGGGTAGGGTAGTGTAGGGTAGGGTAGGATATGGTAGGGTAGGGTATGGTAGGTTAGGGTAGGGTAGGGTAGGGTAGGGTAGTGTAGGGTAGGGTAGGGCAGGGTAGATAAATGTTTGGTCTTTGTATGGCAAAACAAAGTTTGCCGGGTCAGCTAGTTATAAATATTTTCTTAAATCTAATTCCGGCACAAATACGCACAAATCAAGAGCTACTCGTGTATGTTTATTCTACTGGCGCACGTACAATGTTTTTAAAGATACACGATTCTGCAAAACGTTACCCCAGCAGGAAATGCAATATCTCGAAAACCTGATGACGCACCAGTTATATTTTCGGCGAACATTTTTGCACAAATATAAGCTCTCTGCCCATGCACAATATTTCTCATTCCGATCATTCGTTTAGAATTTTCCTGCTGGAACAACGTTACCCCAGCAGGAACCTATTTTCCGTTTTTTTCAAAAACGACGACACGCACTTATTTTTTATGTGGCGCACATTCACAGCAGATTACGCACGAATTATACGTTCCACTCATATCTCTCTAGGAGTCACTTTCCTGTTGGGGTAACGTACACAGATATTATTAATGAAATCAATGAAATAATATTGTTATATTTTCATAAACATTAATTTTACGCATCTATCTCACTTTTATGCATGTGTGAAGTAGTAATGGTCTCTCTTTCTAGCACAATATAGTCGCATAATTATAGTGCTCGACGTTGGGTGATCACACACAGTACGTAATATTTTTTTTTTTGTTTTTAAATGAAACTGTAACTAAAACTCTCATGTGCTAATCAGACATTACAAACACATAACTAGGATATTTTGATATACAATGTAGCGCCCCTGCTAAAGCGATAAGTTTATATATTTACATAACGCAGGGCGGCAGGGCGCTACACAGTTACTTAAACGGCAGGACGCCACTGACGCAGTCGTTCTCCAACACTCATACTGTTAAGTTAGGTCCTAGTTTAGAGTAAATTTAATTATGTAATTTTTGTAAGTGTTACGAGATAATAATATAGTACGATTTTAATTTATCGTGAATTATTATTTCATTTGGCCCACTAGTACCTAAATACAATTAAACGAAGGCTGACATTTGAGAGGTTTAAAAAATGATGTCGTGCTTTAGCGAAATAGTATGAAATTCTCATGGAAGTTTGGTGTTCAAAATCGCTTATAAAATATCTACAAAACTCATTTTCGACAAAAATGTCACTTAGGATCTTTTAAATTTGCAACGACGATTTATCATGTTTTATCAATTACCAGTACCTAAGCAGACGATTTAAAAACAAACAAAACCATCTGTTGAAAATTACTGTAGTCCAGCTGTAGTCTCTCTTTCGGGGTAACTTTGTAGGTGTGTAGATATTTCAGTATCCTTATTGCGTAAGTGAGTTCGGTAGGGCAAAGGCAACAACTCCATGAAAGAGTAGGTACCTATGACACATTTTCTTAAAATATTTTGGGTATTGCGTAATTACACAATTTAGAAAGGGGGTTACACCCTATGAGTTGCATTAACAATTTTATTATCCTTTCCATGACCTATCCCCTTTCGTGTATTATGCAATACGAAAGTAGTTATTTTAAAGCATGGAGCACGCAACCCGTTTTAAAGGTATCGTCCGTCACCCTTACTTATACGTGGGACACTCAGAAAGTTTTGCGAAACTAAAAAAAATTGTTCTATACGTACATATATTTTTATTAAATCTTTTCAAAGTACTTTCCACCAGCCTCTATACAAAGATTCATGCGCCTAAACCAGTTTTCAAAACACTTTTTCCAGTCCGCCGCAGACACCTCGTTTACAGCCTGCTCGAACGCAGCCAGCGCATCTTCCGGCGACGAAAATTGTATCCCTTTGAGCTGATTTTTTATTTTTGGGAATAAAAAGAAGTCACACGGTGCTAGATCAGGGCTGTAAGGAGGGTGACCCAGGAGTTTGACTGGCGTGCTGTCCAGGAAGTCCCTCGTTTTGAGTGCGGTGTGCGCAGGTGCATTGTCGTGGTGGAGCAGTAGCCCGCGGAGCCCTGTGTTTGGTCGCTTGTTGCTTATAACAGAGAAAACTTCTGGCAAACATTTGGTAGTATACCATTCGGCATTAATGCTTCTTTGATCCCGTAAGGGAATTGATACCAAGTGGCCAGTCAAATTAAAAAAGCTAGCGATCAAAATCTTACCCCCGCTTCTAGATCGCTTCACTTTGGTAGGCGTTGGCTCATTTTGAAACACCCAAACAGTCGACTGGCGCTTGGTTTCTGGGTCGTATTGATAAATCCAGGACTCATCACCTGTAACGATGTCGTAAACACGCCGAGACGAGCCTGCTTCAAATTTGTTAAGCATATCACGGCACCATTCCACCCGGGCCTGCTTCTGAGCATCGGTGAGGTTGTGCGGCACCCAGCGTGATACTATCCTCCTCACGCGAAGATGGCTGTGTAGAATCTCGTGAACGCTTCCCGATCCAATCTTCAATATGTGTTGAATCTCCTGATATGTAATTCGCCTATTGTCTTGGATTAAATTTTTCACTGCTAGCACGTTTTCTTCGGTAACAGCCGTCAAAGGGCGACCGCTTCTTTCGTCATCCCCCAAAGTTGGTCGACCGCGCCTGAATTCGTTATACCAACGATACACGGTTGCCTTGGAAGGGCCTTCATCCATGAATGCCATTTGAAGTCTATCGTACGATTCATCCGGTTTCAGGCGACACTTGAAATCGTATAAAATCATAGCTCTAAAATGTTCCCGGCGCAGATCCATATTTCAGTGAGACACAATACTTTGAATTAACTCGCAAAAAATGTGGAGGGAAATTTTGAAATTGGAACTTACTTATTTTTACTTATAAATAATCATATTTTCGAAAAACATTATAACTGGCCAGTCTCCCTTAAATAAAAACTTTTTTTCGCAATACTTTCTGAGGGGCCTGGTACGTGTTCTTTGCCGCAATTAGGCTGCAATTCGGTACCTATAGGTTCATGTAAGGACCTATACCTAGATTTATGTACACGAAGTGCTATAATGTAGGGGAAGGTGGGGCAGCCTCATAAAATTTTATATTTTTTTTTTTGTTTTTTTTTATCAGTTTTTTTTTACATTAAAAACTAGTAGTCTAACTATCTGACTTTGTATCAAAAACATGTAATTTGCGTAAAAACACATTTGACGCTTTTTATATATGAATGCACCCCACATGCGGGGCAGATTAATACATGTGAAAAATAAACAAATTAAGCAAGAAATGTTTATTTATTTATCAAAATAAAAGAATCAAAACACAAAGTTCTCGAAATCAGAAGCAACTAGTCTTTAAGAGCAACTAATACTAAGTAATAATCAAGTAATACTAAGTAAAAAAGAGATTAACATAAATGTAGGTAGATTTTCTTTTTATGGCACTGAAGGAACTTAATTCACCTAACAGTCTTTCTGATTAGTCAAATCAGTATTTAAATATCTACGTCCTAGAATTAAGTAATATAATTATTTCTTATGTATTGTAATTCATATAGTATGAATGTACCCCGCTTACTGCTGTATGAACCTAACCCATCAAAAAAAATGAAATAAAAATATTCCTTTAAACAAGATACGCGCGAAAAACATAACCCTTTCCTTGCAGCCGGGTAAATAATTTAAAAAATCTAAAAACTGAACTGAAAAATGTATCTAATTCGAAAAAATACTAACTATAATATTATAGTTAAAATAAAAAAACTTAATTCCAAAAAATCAAAAAACCCGACTGCTTCAAAAGCGAACTAAAAAGTCGTAAACAAGGAAAAAATCACGCTGTGCAGGCGGAGGATATACTTCCTAGTTGGTCCCATAGTCATCAGGTCAGGATCTGATGATGGAATACTAGAGATATCGAGGGAACTCCTCAAATATTATAGGAAAACATATAGCGTTTTTGGTATTTTCATCAACAATGCAATCATTTGCACTTAGAAAGTATCATTTGGTGAAGTGGAACTGATGAAGAAGACCACAGATGGCCACTGGAACTCCTAAATGCTAAGTATGTCACGGGCATAAGATATCTCGAATATTTAACCGACTATAATGAAGCAAATACTTATAAATAAAAGGTACTGATGAAAATGGCACAATCGAACTGATCTGATGATGAAGATAGGCACTGGAACTCTGAAATAAAACAATGTATCCTGGTCGTGTTTGGGCTTATTGGAATCGACATGAGATGTACTTTGGCCATATATATGTAGTAATCACTATGCCTGCTACGAATACTTGGATGTGATATGTGAAATCAAACTCATACTGGTCATTTAGGTTTATAATCTGAGAAAACTGTTAACAAAGGTAGCGTCTCAGGCGACGACCATCGAAGCGGACTCATTCGGTCGATGCCATCGACCGAATGAGTCCGCTTACCGCTAGAAACACTCGACAAGCTCCCGAGTGTTTACCATAAAAAATATCGCCTCCATGGCAGCCCTTTGGAATTATTAAGACATATAGGTATTTATATAAAACAAAAACCATAACAAATAACCAAACTGTAACAATAAGATCATTAAATTTGTTTTTATTTAAAACAAGCCATTATAAGTTAAAAAGAATCAAAACCTAACAATCGTCCGTCCTGACATCGTGTGGGTCCCTGCACACGACTCCAGGTGGAAACCTAACAATCGGGTTCCTGGGTACTCGTTCAACCTTATTGATTAATTAAATACTTTAATATTTTTTACAAACAAATATCATACTAACAGAGTAGTGTCAAAGTCTTAGTCAAATCATTTATCTTTTAAATTTCAATAAATTTAAATTTAAAGTTAAAAAAAATATGATACCTATTGATTCTACTGTCCATTCGGAAATGTAGATTGTAATGGAGAAGAACGGACAAGAAACTCCATACTTACTCTTTTAAAAAAGTTTTACAATATTTTGAGGATAATGCACCTCGAGCTTATTACAATATCATTTACTTATGATTCGTTTATACTCGCAATGGAACGCCGTGGGGCTATGACACCAATGGAGAACAAACTTTTCATTATTATTTATACAAACCAACAAAATAGCTTTATTGAACTTTTAACAATTATACAATTGTAGAAATTATCAATTTCTTAATTAATATCCAACATCAAAGAGAAAGATCACGACCGATCATTTGTCGTGAACGAACACCATCCCTGGAAAATCAGTAAATCAGGGCCCTAACATCCTGAACGATCAGTAAATCAGGACGCCTAGCGACACCAACACGAGCCGATCAGTTAAATCTCATGTTGATAGCCGAAAGGACTTTTCTCTTAACGGGGCAGCAGGCGTCCCTCGCGACATCAGTTCGGAGGTCCCTGACATTCACCCATTATCATCCCTCGCGCCATCAGTTCGGAGGTCCTTGACATTCACTCATTATCATCCCTCGCGCCATCAGTTCGGTGGACCTTGACATTCATCCATTATCATCCCTCGCGACACCAGCAAGAGCCCTCAATTTACGCTCAAGCCGATAGCCGAAAGGACTCTCTTAGCCAGGATGCCTCGCGTCCTGACCTGTAATTACAACCAATAATATTCTGTACATAACAGTTTCTTAAATTCGGTATAATTAGTATAAGAAAGGCTTCATACAGCCATTAATTTCCCAGGATGTAGAAACACAGCCAATCACATCATCCTCTATAAGTTAAACTGTTAAGTTGGCATTCTGTACCCATACCAACAGTATTTACTTTAAATCTTCGACAAAGAGGTTCTACCTGAAAGAATAATATTTAAAACAAATATTTGTTTTAAATCTTACTTTTTGACTTTGAGTTCTAGTACATTACTCAATGCTTTTTGTCAGTTATTTCTAGCAACTTTTAGGATATAATAAACTGGCATTATCACGACTTCATGCAAAAATCTCTAGCTACGGTGGTAAATGGTACAATCGGACCACTGGTTACATGAATCACAATTTCATACGCTCCACAACTACTGTTGTTTTGCGTCTGCTTTCGGTATTGATTGGTGCGGTATCATTGTTAAAACATACCAATCCATGACTAAAACTTTGATAACATGGTGTGGTTATCCATCACTATACCCGTACTTTATTTGCCCGTTTGTTTTAGGTCGAGCTACCTCGTTTATCACGTTTTTCATACTATTCTTAAATTGTATGCGTGCAAAGATAGGTACCAACATTGTTTAGCAATGAGTCAATGTTTTTCGTATCATTCGTATAGAACCTCAAACGATGGTTGTTATACCAAACATATTGATACTAGTTTGTGAAAGCCTCAACAAGATGTCAATATTAACACAAGTTCAGAACAAAGCAACTCCTTCCCAATATTAATTGTTATAGAGTTCTTATCATCCTTCTCATTTTTCTTCTATAAGCTCGCCTAGGAAGAGCAAATAAAAATTGCCTTCGTTGTCTTTAAAAGTCTCAGAACTGCTCCGTGAATGAATATTAATACATCTTCCTCATATTCATCTTTTATAGATCTTAAATCCAACTCAATAGTGCGACTATGAACCATTAATAATGTTATAAAAATGTATCAAAACGAAACCACTGTTGGTTCGAATAATTCCTGGTCCTCAGCGTATTTTACTGCTGACATTCTAATATAATAACGAATAACCTTGCTTAAAGGTGATATTTCCTGAGTCAACAAACTTGGTATCAATTGAGTAAGATGGTGGCGATTAGTGCACCCATCTTGCTTTACTAAAAGACTCGACACTAGGATAATATCTACTAGACGTTTCATCATTTGACTATAAATAGTTCTTATAACTTTTGTAATAAAATATGTTTCTGTATTCTTTCTATAACAACAATTGTGTAAAAACATAATGTCTGCTTTATCGCGTTATCTATTTAACCGACTTACAAAAAAAGGAGGAGGTTCTATGTTCGACTTTATGTTTGTTTTTTTTTTTTTTTTTTTTTTTTTTTTTTTGTGTATGTTCACCGATATATCTGTCAACTGTGGACCGATTTTGAAAATTCTTTTTTTGTTTGAAAGAGTATGTTTCGAAATTGGTCCCATTTTAATTTGGTGAAGATCTGATGAAGAACTTCGGAGATACGCAACAGAACTCTTCAATAAATAACGGCAAAACTCTCGGGATTGCTGCAATCGCATGTCTGTTTGTTGTTTATACCATTTCATAACATAACATCACGCCAGTACGCTCTCAAGGGGTACACAGATCTCTAATTTCACGGGTTATGTTCAAGTTTCATATTATTCGGTTAATCTATTCTGGAATTATAGGGACCTTAATAAACAACTTGCTATTAGGTAGGTAAAACTAAAAAGGGAAAAATAAAAAAACTTTTTTGCAAAAAAATAGCACCGACTTCCAAATGAAAAACTACAAAGTGAAAAATAACTTAATTTTTGGAAGTCGGTGTCCATATCGCAAAAAATGGCACCTACGAAAGACACAGACTTCCAAAAATTAAGTTATTTTTCACTTTGTAGTTTTTCATTTGGAAGTCGGTGCTATTTTTTTGCAAAAAAGTTTTTTTATTTTTTTATTCTCTTTATGATCTAATACAATGAACACTATGGTCAAAATTACAATACCATAGGTATTGACAGTTTAACATAAGTTGTACATTAAGAGAACTTCTATATTTTAATTTTGTTATGCATAAATTAGGTTGACTGTACCCTTTAAACTATCTTAATCTAATATTTAAATGGCATTACTTAATTAGCCGTGGTGGCTCAGTAGTTAAGACATCGTCTCTCGAGCTGGAAGGTCGTGAGTTCAAATCCGGAAAAGTGCCGATGTTACTTCAGTCAGTCAGTTCCTAATACTTTCTAATTTTATCTTGGACATCGCTGGCATCGGTGTAAAAGTCTGGACTTACAGATAATTTAAATTGTATAACGCCAAACCGCCTCAAGCAGGAGTGGTATCAATATTCGTGCTGTCTCTGTATGAGAAGAGGCCTTTATCCTGCAGTGAGACAGTAACGGGCTGGTATTTATTTTTATATTAGTTACATTCAATAAAACACTAATAACTCATCACATTTAACGATTTGGAATCCTCTCTCTGTAGAACATTAGATTAAAGGTATACAACAACTTAAAACTCAAATTGCATTTTACTGTAAACATAGGGAAGAGAATGGTTAGTCACATGACCTACCACTAAATTGACATTAACAGTCTTTACATTGACAACCATGTCGCGCTATTCCAGATCCCTTCATATTAGGCCTGGGGTCGTATCGCTTTTTCTGAGAATCGTACCCAAATCAGATTTCGAGTTTCAATATCTGGGGGGTGACCACAAGCTCTTAGAGTAACGTTATTTTGAGATCGAGTAAGGGACAGATGTATCTGACTTGTATACATCTGTCACTTACTCGATCTCAAAATAACCTTACTCTAAGAGCTTGTGGTTACCCCCCTGATATCAAAACTATATATTTCAACATCTAGATATTGTCCGTACGCGATATTTTCAAACCTGATCCAATACGCTGCTTTTTGGTTGCTACGATATTTGATGAAAATCGGTATTTTAGATTTGTTTAAATTAAACTAGATACTGTGCGAACGCGTATGTATTTTTAAAACTATTGTGCAGCCTAATTTCGTAAGTGAATTCGGCAAGGCAAAGTCTTTGATCCCATAAAAGAGTATAACAAATTCACTTATATAATTAGGTATTACCAAAAATTATTGGTCTCTTTCGAAATGAGTATCTTCACCAATGAAAGCGTCCAATAATTTAATTTAATATTTGAAATGCGTTGTTATACTAAACTTTAAATACACGAGCTTAAGATCTAAACTATGTCATTAAAATATGTTAAATGAGCTCAAATTTGTATTGTGTAAGTTGCAAATAATATTACCATACCTACACCGCTCTAACTACTGCAAATCTATATCACCTGCGCTCTGTCGCACAGGAGTCACGTCACCGCATCGGGCCGAAATCTGCCGAAGCCGATGCGGAGCGAGCGGTATGTAAATATCTAGATTTTGTAATAGGTACATGGTTTTCAAACGAACCAGTAAGCGGTTTTTAGATATTGTACCGATATATAGATTTCGTAACTATATACGGTTTGTATCGCCCACCACTACTTCATATTATCTTTTTTATTTTATCTTCTTTATTCGTGGGCACATTATCGTGAGATTAGTACAAAACAACTTACACTATTGTTTTATTTGTAGGTAATAAATATTATCCATATACCGATTAGAAACAGACTCTATTACTCATTATCAACAGTCTTTGCTGTTTAATCGTTTAAAATAAGTTGTCATAGCTTGTGTGCCGCATCACTACTGTTTTTTATTTCTATCTTCTATTTTACTGTAGAACTTTTCTTTTGCACAACCAATCTTATTACAACGTGTGCACTTCACAGTGGCTTAGTGCTGTGTGAAAAACGAGGCGCCAACTACTATCTTGTATTTCGCTTTGATAAATAAGACGTTATTTTACATAATAAAATACCTCGTTACGCTTGCTCTCTGCTAATCATATTTTTAAAGTTCTAGGCGTACCTAGTTTAGTTCGCACGGAAACGCGTTCAATAATTTATCTTGCCATTCTTGCCCAATAAATAGAATAGCACCTACTTAAACTATTGTGCCACATCGTGGACAACCCTTGTTATTTTAAGTTAGCAAAATTAATGGTGATCCTTTCATCCCAACTGTATACCGAACCGCACGCATTCAACTTACGCACGAAAATATGTAACCAAACGTCTATTCGATGGTTTTTGGACGAAAAATCAAATTTGATCGTGTTTCTGTAGTGATTTTGCTGCGCTTTGGATCACGGGTGGCTAAGCTAGACCGTTCCTAAAGTTCTTAATGCTATCAAATAAAAAGAAGGACTACGTGACCTGTCAATCCATGTTTCGCGGTCGCGATGCCGCTGTCCGCGCCTCGCGCTTTCCTTTTCACGTGGCTCGTTGTCTCGTCTTCACACGGAGACGCTGCGATGGCGGCTGACCACTCGTGGCTCGTTGCCACGACGCGACGCTACCGCAGGTCTTCGGCGGCGCCAGCACAGTCGTCTCGACGACGCGCTGACGTTGAGCTGCTGCATCAACGCCTGGCCGCCCGTAGCTCGTTGCCACGACGCGACGCTTCCGCAGGTCTTCGGCGGCGCCAGCGCAGTCGTCTCGGCGACGCGCTGACGTTCGCGCTCTCGCCGTACTTCCTACTTCAGCATCTTAAGCTGCGCACGGCCCGTCTCGATGTTTGCTTCTGGGCTTCATCGCCGCAGCTGAGTTCCGCGCCGCTTGGCAGAGTGGGCCGTAGCCCGGCGATTTCGGCATAGTCTGAAATCTCGTAACCAAAAAGAACTTTAGAGCCGTAGATTAATGCATTTTAAGCCTATTGGGAAGTGGTTGTAAGAAGACAATAAATTTGCATCCGTCTAACCCTTTTTCAAGTCACTCATTACTCAAAAGGTAAAAACAATTAATTATATGTACCGTAATTGTCTAGACATTACGTTCAACATATTATCACCAGTTAGGCATGATTATCATTTCCTTTGTTATAGTTAATTCACGCGGGTCAGCATGTTATGTTATACAAACAAGCTTTGACACTTAACTTGTCCTGTTCTAAAAATAAACAAAGGGACCTTTGTTATAAGTGTAAACACTTGAGTCCCATGCGAAGAATGCGGTATCAAGTGTTTCGCTTGGGGTACCGGGTGACGCCCCGCTTGATAAGCGCCGTCAAAACGCAATATGACTAAATTCTGGGATATCTATATATACCAAATACGACACAATTTTCTTTGTTGATTGTTATTAAATAACCTTATAACTTCTCTGGCTCTCTCATCTTATTGATAAGATGCTAAGTAATGACTAGGATTCGAACCCAAGACACATAAATCGACAATTGTTTAACAGTTTGGCTGCCAGAGAACGAGACACAATAGAAAATGTATTGTTTGTCGGGCATCTGGCAGTTAAGGTGTGAACAGATTTAGATCTAAAAGTGCTCACGCTGTAAAAACTCTTGAAAAACTCACAAAACTAATCAGTAATATATAAAATGTGATAGACAAGCCAAACAAGATTTCAAAATTTTAACGTTCAGCATGATGATACATGATGCTGGCAAAATGAAAAACAAGAAAGTAATGGTATGGCAACATTGTCGAGCCAGAAGCTACCGGATCGCTATTGCGCGCGCTCGGTGCCTCGAGCGTAAGAATTAATTATAATAATTTACAAGTATAATATTATCATATTATTGTAGTATCAACGAGTGTAATTAACTTCAACCCAATAGTGAATACTTTTGATTACCCAAACTGGACAGTTTTATTGATCTCTTCTCCCGATCTCAACGAGGGGCGTTAAACGCCCTTAGTACTTAATTGTTTAAGTCAATGTATCATCTTAAGAAGACTATGGTCTCACGGGTCTCGTTATATTGTAAAGATCCGTGACTGACCAACACCAATAACTATGATCACATCAATCAAATTATAATTACAATTTGGGCGTGTACTTACGTTTTGGTTGTTCTTGTCACTTCTGAAATGTAGTAATCACTATGCCTGCTACGAATACTTGGATGTGATATGTGAAATCAAACTCATACTGGTCATTTAGGTTTATAATCTGAGAAAACTGTTAACAAAGGTAGCGTCTCAGGCGACGACCATCGAAGCGGACTCATTCGGTCGATGCCATCGACCGAATGAGTCCGCTTACCGCTAGAAACACTCGACAAGCTCCCGAGTGTTTACCATAAAAAATATCGCCTCCATGGCAGCCCTTTGGAATTATTAAGACATATAGGTATTTATATAAAACAAAAACCATAACAAATAACCAAACTGTAACAATAAGATCATTTGTTTTTATTTAAAACAAGCCATTATAAGTTAATAAGAATCAAAACCTAACATATATAATCATGTTAATTGGAGGAACCTACCAAAACAAAAAAGAGAAAAATAAAAACTTTTTAATAAAAAATCAAACCGACTTCCAGAACAAAAAACTACAAAGCAAAAAATAAATTTATTTTCCGAAGTCGGTGTCGAAAAACGGAAAACAATGGGTACAATAGACAAAAGTTTTTTTCTAAAATAAGTTAGATGTTGACAAAAAAGTACCAAAAGCGTTGAAGAATTTCGCAAGTTCGACTAGTGCAGCGAGACGCTGCACTAGTCGAACTTGCGAAAGGCGTTGGATTCAACTCCCACCTAAGGTGTTCGGTTTTTTTCAATGTTTTAACTTATTTATGTAGGTACATTTATATTTAAACGTTATAAACGCAAAATATAAAAGAAAACCTTTTCTACTTAAAAGCTTCGGTCATCGGTCCACTTAGTGGAAGGCCTTCCAACGCATCGTCTTCCGGTTTGCGGTCGCCATTCCAAAACTTTTCGGCCCCATCGGCCATCCGTTCTGCGAGCAATGTGCCCCCTGCCCACTGCCATTTAAATTTCACAATTCTTCGGGCTATGTCGGTAACTTTGGTTCTCCTGCGGATATCCTCACTTCTGACGTAATCACACAAGTCGCAACGTGATTTTTTTTGGCGTTTTTTGTGATAATGGTACGGTATAACCCTTCATGCGCGAGTCCGACTCGCACTTGGCCGGTTTTTTAAGTACAAAAGGTTTTTTTTTACATTTTGCGTTTATAACGTTAAATAAATGTACATACATTAAAGTTAAACATTGAAAAAACCGAACGCCTTAGGTAGGACTCGAACCCGCCACCGAGACGCTGCACTATTCGAACTTGCGAAATTCTTCAACGCTTTTGGTACTTTTTTGTCAACATCTAACTTATTTTAGAAAAAAATAATTAACATCATTGTAATCCCCTCTTTATACCGATTTTTAATTCTATGTATTAAATATTGTTATTTCATAGGTGGCTTTTTATTTAGAAGGGACTTAAAAGGAATAGAAATTATTAGTACATAAAGAATCCCCTGCATATGGGATCGTAGTGGAACATTGAGTGCTGTACAATCCCCTGGGGGACTGAAATAGGTGATTCTAGTGGAACGAGTGAGCCTATAACACTCGCAGGGTTAAGACGCATCGATTGACGTATGAATCATAAAAATCGGCCTACGCGTTTGGTATCTGGAACGCCATATAGGAACCAAACATACATACATAGACTGATAAACACATTACCCTCCTTCGGCAGTCGCGTAAAAAGACAACAAGAAAAAAATCATGCTGTGCAGTCAGAGGATACACTATGTTTGGTCAGACAGCTCGCGTATATGTATCCTCCGACTGCACAGCATGATTTTTTCTTGTTTAAGTCTTTTTAGTTCGCTTTTTAAGACAGAACCTCACTCACGTGGCGCCTTCCGACGCAGTTGATTTTGTTTTGGAAGTCGTTTTCATTTTTAACCCCCGCCGGAAAAAGAGGGGTGTTATAAGTTTCACGTGTGTTGCTGTGTATCTGTGTGTGGCATCATAGCGCCTAAACGGATGAACCGATTTTGATTTTTTTTGAAAGGTTATTTTGTCGAGAGTGTTCTTAGCTATGTTTGAATAAAATCGGTTCAGCCGTTCAAAAGTTATGGGCGTTTTACTGTTTGAATCGGGGTGTTTTCGCAAGATAAATGTGTCGGGGGTTTTTAAATTTTACTTGTTTGTTTAAAAGATTGTTTCTTGTGTCAAATGGAATCAAACAAATATCCTCAAATTAATAAATTTGTATTTCATATAAACGCTTAAAAGTATTTTTACAAATATATACATGTTTTAAACAACTTAGTTTTAGATACTTAATTACCAGTCTTTTTGAGTGTCTAACTCTATACAAAGGATGTGCTTACATGCGCACAGCGGCGCAGTGGCAACAATAAAGCCGCTACACTCGCCGCTGGGGCACATAAACACAGCCCAGAATCTATGATAATGACTTATTTTTGTTTACAACAAACCTTAAACCACTGTATGTACCTACAATGTACATGTACTTATTCTTAAAATGGACAATTGACGCCGGGATGCAAAAAGGTACAATTGTCACCTTGTCGACAAGATCCTTTGCGCTGGAAATATATACAAACTGCTTTACGACCACCACGAGAACCACCCCTACCCCGTGGAGGGCCATCCCAGCTTCCAGCATTTTTACCACGCCAATGTCCGCCAGCGCCACGACCTCGCATAGGTCCTCGGAAATTTGCCATACCAGGGAAACCATCGGGGCCGGGCGGAGGCCCTTGCGGTCCCGCCATGTTGAAATCCATTGGAAACATATTTTGCTGCATATTAAAACCATCTGGTGGACCAGGAAACATCGGATTCGGTCCACCAAACATTTCTGGAGTCATCATCATTCCTTCTGGAGGCATCATCATCCCCGGGGGTAAGTTCCCGGGAGGAATGGCGCCAGGCGGTATGGGACCTGGCATACCGTTGCCCATCATATGTGGCGGGACCCCGCTTGGCCATTCCGCGGGTACCATATTACCACCTTGGAACCCAGGTACGCCAGGGAATTGTGGGTTAGGAAAACCATTAGGAAATTGATTCATGTTTGGTGGGAACATATTAGGAACATTCATGGTAGCCGATGCTGGAGGCGCGTTGCCTTTGGGTTCAGGCCAAGGCATGGTTCGGAAATCGCTTATGTTATCCTGGTTGCCGGTGACATCTTCTAAAGGTATAATTGTCGGTTCAGTATAGGGATGCGTTTCAGGTTCAGGTTCAATTGCTGAGTCGGGTATCATTGATTTTGAGAAATAAAGAGGTTGTAATGTTCCCTTTTGACGTATTGCTTGAATGTCCTTTTCTTTGCTGTTCTTACCATGTTCGACCACCACTTGTCCTTCTGCGTCAACAAGGATTAGTGGCCTCCAATTAGTCTTTTCTTCCATGACGTCATCATTACTGATATTCCTTCCTTTCTGGAATGCATCTCTCTCGTGGATCCTTTCCAAATGTTTCATATCAGTAAATGTCTTAGTCACATTAACTCTTTCAGTTTCATCAAGTTCAAAGTACTGAATTTCCTCCAGCTCAGAGTCTGGTTTCCATTTAATACTTTTTTTAGGTCCTGCTCGTCTGTGGTAGCATAAAACTCCTTTAAGACCATTAATTGTTAAAGTATGAGGTTCGGCTATATCCATTTTCTCTTCAATATCTTTCTTCATATCTTTTTCTTCAGCGACTTCATTGGTGTCGGTATCTTTTTCTGGTACTTTTTCTTTGTTTTCTTCTGTTTCAAGAGTGTCCTGGTAAAACCTCGGTGGCACTGATTTGCTTTCACTACTTGGACTGCTCATGTTCGTGGGTGTGTGCGGCGGTGAAGCATCATTTCCAGAATTTCCATCTTTAGATCCACTCGTTCGCCGTTTTCTTTTCTTTGGATCTCTTTTGTTAGTAGCTGAAGCATTCAACGCATCCATGAACATGTCACTTTCCAACAATAGTATTGCTGAAACAAAAAAAAAGCTTTGTTAGATACTTAATTAACAAATTCGTCTTTTGTAGAATACCTATAATAGACAAAATTATAAAATTAATTGATAATAGTTTCAAGTGGTAAGGATAAAATGTATAATAACGGGTTCTCATCATTTGAAAAACACAAATAGCAGGTACAAATATAATATAGACACCTAAAGATTGAGCAGCAACTTACAACTAAACCGATAGTTACTTAGTTATATCTACCAATAAATAAGATATCTACTTATTAGACACTTTCAATACATTATTAGTTGAAATGCAAAAACAAAGAAATGTATCTCACTCTAAAGTCAATTCAAAGAATCTTATTGTATAAGCAGACCAAAATATAATAATATATCTGGTGCCTTCGTAGCCATCGTTTCACCGTACCTATACTCTATTTGAAATAACATTAGACACGTTACCAAATATTTATACAGTCCGTTCAACCGATTTTGAGTTCTATCCCGTAAACATAAGGATGGCATAAAAATGTTACCAAAACCAACTGTTTACTACAGCTACCATTTGTCTTATCACCAACGCAATAGAAATCAAAATCGGTTGAACGGGCTGTAAAATGGGCCGATTTAAAATCGCAAATGGAGTTTACTCAGACCGTAAAATAGCCTCAAAAATGACTCATCCGGCAATATTAATCAAAAAAGCACACAGGTTTGAGAAATTTGCCGGAGAAGATCGACACCTAAATGGCCATTTCAAGCCAATAAAATTTCAAGTTCATAGGTCAATGGGAAGTTAAAAATTCTTCGGAAAAAAATGTGTGACAGACGACGGACACGTGAGTGGCAGCAATTTATAGGGCTCCGTTTGGTACGGAACCCTAAAAAGATACTATCCTACCTAAGCAATACAGCCTACTATCTAATAACACGACCGATTTATTTTTATAATTTTGTCCGTTAATGTTAACCAACCCGTCCAGCAGCCTTATTGCGTAATGAATTCCGAAAGAGCAAAGGGCAAACAGTATGAAAAATCGACCAATTACATAGAAGGAAAGCTAAATCGCGTCTTTCAATTTCAACTCGCATGTGATTGGTTGATTTTTCATACTCTAAACCCTTTCCGAATTCATTACGCAATAAGGCTGCAGTTATTCTACAGGTTCTAACTGATCTTTTGGACCTTTATCTATTTTTAGGATCAAAGGTTTTGTTTTGATTAACGATATCGCTTATTTATTGACGCAGGATATAACAAAATAGAGGATGTAATAGGTACCTACGTACAAAGTTAAGCAGAATTAAATACGTTTTGACTAACGGGCAACTCATATTGCGCTACAGAATTCAAAAAAAAATCTATGCTACTTTTAAATAATACGGTAAAACTATAATAATAAGACTCATTGCTACCTAAATATCTTGTTTTTAGTAGATCTTCTATTCTTAGAAAGGTCTCAATTCGAATGCAAATCAAAATGTTGTTTGTACCTATCTAGTTAATCTTGTTCAATTTTATCTAAGAAACTACGTAGGTAATGCGGAGTTTCTTGGATAATATTAGTTAAAAATATTAGACTCAAATGTTTAATTAATATAGATCTAGTCACCCCTTTACTATTTAGACAGGTATATATTTCTATTCAAACGACACTTTATTAAACAAAATGCAAAAAAAAACAATATTTTCAAATTACTGCTTGGGTGGTCGCCGAAAGAAATCTTAGTACAATAGATACGAATGTGTAGGTACAATAGCTGAAATAAATCGATTCTCCGAAAGTGTGGGGCTGTGGGGTCAAAGGCTGTGTTAGAGCTAACAAAAAAAAAACTTTTTACAAAAAAATACAACCGACTTCCAAATAAAAACACTACAAAGTGAAAAATAAATTCAATTTCGGAAGTCGGTGTTCCTGTTTTCGTTTCTTCGTTTTTTGACACCGACTTCCGAAATTGAATTTATTTTTCACTTTGTAGTGTTTTTATTTGGAAGTCGGTTGTATTTTTTTGTAAAAAGTTTTTTTTATTTTTCACTTTTTAGTTTTGTTACATAATGGACCAGTTCTATAGGTTAGGTACCTATAATGCCCAAAGTGAAGCCAGAATTGATTATCACAATAACATGAATCTTAAACAAAACCGGTGGAATGAGAGTATACCAGGGTTAACTGTTCACACCTGCGTACTGCTTTAGAGCGTACTAGTGACATGCGATTTCAGCTATCCCGAGTGATTTGCCGTCATTTATTGAAGAGTTCTGATGTATATCTCCAAAGTTCTTCATCAGATCTTGATGAAATTTAAATGGGACCACATGACAAGCACCAGCTTTCAAATAAAAAAAGAATCATCGAAATCGGTTCACCCAGTAAAAAGTTCTGAGGTAACAAACATAAAAAAAAAAAAAAATACAGTCGAATTGAGAACCTCCTCTTTTTTGGAAAGTCGGTTAAAAAAACATTCATAGGTGTTGTATGTCGGCGGCTCAGCGTGTACCTTTCACTTTTTTTGCACTGACTGCGACGATGCCCAAAGTAGGTTAATGTAATGCTAACTTGTTTGCTTGTGCCGCTCTCTTTATGATGACAAAATCTTCTATCATCATTAGGTACATACGATTTTATAGACCGGTGCCCCTAAGTTACATAGATCGCAGTCACCCGTTGAATTGTAGATAAGATAATCATTCAAGGCTCGGCTCACTTGACATTTCCAATTTATACGGAAATAAAAGAATTGAGTCCGACCGCACAGACTCTGATGACATCGTCTTGTCGGACTAAGTTGCTATTCACAAGTATGTATAAGCAGCCACAAAGCAACTGTAGACGACCAAACCTGTCGGTTACGGGCAGCTTGGGTTTTGAAAAATAGCTGTCTGAAATAGTAAGTATACAATACAATACAGACAACTATTTCTATATAGCTTGAATTATTCACCAATGCTAGTCTGTAAAAATAAAACACCTGTGAAAACGTAGGTAGGTAAAGTATGTACGAGTGCAATTCCCATTTTATGTTGTTTTTTGAATGGGTGCAGCATTCAAATATTATAAAAGACATTGAAGATATTAGAGCCTTTTAAAGATATTTTGTTGTAATAAGATGGGCAGACATGCGAGTGGCAGTGTCGCTAAAAGCCGTACGAAAACTATAGCACTGATGACGCGGAAGGACTAGAGGCAGCGCTGCGAGCTTCAATCGTGCTACTACTGCGTGTGAGTGAAACAACGATAGGAAGGACCGACGGAGATGCACAGAATATTTATTTTACTTCCGAGAACGTGTGTTTTGAACAACTTTTCTAATTCAGTTTTTATGTAGATCGGAACTTATTGTAAAATTAATTATTAAATAGTCAAACGCTGTGAATGGTAAAATGAATTTCAACAGCCAATCCGATCATTAGACGAATTGGTTTTACTATGTAAACGGCAGCCTAATTGTGTAAGTGAATTCGGCAAAGGAAACCATCTGGTTCTTTCCCAAAAACACACACATAAAAAAAGTTGAATCTTTATTCAACATTTTTGTGTATGTGTGTGTTTTTGGGAAAGAACCAGATTGTTTCCGTTGCCGAATTTACTTACGCAATTAGGCTGCGGGTCACAGCCGTGTGTACCAAAAATATTCCTAGTTAAAGTAATACTTTTTATCCAGGTATTCAGAAAAACCGTAAACCTTAAAACCTCGTAAGTTTACGGCATGCACAAGGAAATGTTTCATGCACGGTTGGCGCAGTGGTTGAGCGGTCGGTTGCTGCGATGCGCATCGCGGGTTCGAATCCCGCACGGAATAAATATTTGTATGGCCTACAGATAGTTGTTCCGGTCTGGTTGTTTGTGTATGTCAGTTTATATGTTTGTAAATGCGCCCACGATATAGGGGAAAACTATTACTAGATGATTTGTTTGCATTCAAGGGCAAGAAATTGTTAACGACAAACGTAACAAATCTATTTAGCTTTTTTAATTGATACCGTTTCCTTTTGGAAGCCTGGGTTGTAGGATTTCGAATCTAGATAATATTGAATGATCAATTTTACATCGTTAGTCGGTCAACCCAGTAGTAACAATAGATATTCACCGCGCCTATCATGTCGTTGCACAGTAGTAACCGTTTCTTATAGTCTTTTCAATATGCGGTTGATTTTAACTAAGGACGTGGTCCCATTGAGAGCTATTAACTAGAAGTTAGGTAGCTACACCGCAATTAGATCTACAAGGTGCGACAGATATGGCAAAATGACATAAAATAGTTCACTAGTTTGGAAGTAGGGAAAACTAGCTAATAGCTCTCGATGGGACTGTGCCCTAAAATATACCTACTGGAAATTCAGACAAACCGGAATGTAAAATAAGATTGATATCTTCATCAAAAAAACAGAACGTCGACCTTACGATGATTATAATATGTACGTTTATGTAAAACTTATATGTACCTTGGTACCCACTAATTTATCGACGGAGCTATGTCTTGACATAGCTCAATCCCTAGCTGTACATACAGTAATATTCACTTTATTTTGTGGGTATGGATGTTTTTGTAGTTCGAGGGTTTGTTATTTAGTTTAGCCGCAAATCGAATTTTCTCATTTCTTTAACATGGATGAAGAAGGGTGGCATTTTGTAATGCCACCTGAAGGGAAAGTACTCTTAATACTGTAGATAGAAAATTTTACTCAAAGAAAACATTCCTTTATTTTTGAAAAGAAAGAAAACTGCATTCAGAGATTTTCGAAAATCGCTTGCCACACCCGGGAAGCGAACCGACTAAAATCTTTAAAAATTACATCGTGTACTTTTATTGCATCGATTGTTAGGTTCAATAATATAGATGAAATCTCTCTAACAAACTTGTTAAATTAAATGAAAGGAAAACCATGAAAAATTAAATTATTTAAAAAAAATGGTATATTAACTAATTTGTTGCTAGAAATGGGCTCCATTTTCTTGGATACACAAATTTAAACTTCCAACGAATTGATTTCTAGTACTTAACCTTTAATAACGTGTTGTGCTGAATATTATAAATCGTATTCTGATCTTCAACTCTCAACTCGTTTAAATTCGCATAAGATTTAATGTAAATTTTATTTTTTACTTATCCTCACCAAAAAGAAAGATCCTTCCATTTAATTTATCAAGCTTGTTAGAGAGATATCATCCTTAAATTAGACCCTAACAATCGATGCAATAAAAGTACGGGGAGTAATTTTTAAAGATTTTAGTCGGTTCGATTCCCGGGTATGGTAAGCGAATTTTCGAAATTCTTTGAACGTAGTTTTCTTTCTTTCCAAAAATAAAAGAATGTTTTCTTTGAGTAAAATTGTCTATCTACAGTATTATGAATACTTTCCCTTCAGGTGGCATTACAAAATTCCATCCTGTATAACTATTTATATTTATACCGTTCTATACGAATTTCCGGATTTCTTTCAGACCTCACAGACACCGTGGGCTCGTACCTATTAGCTCGAGCTTTGACTTTAACATGTTCTCATTCTACTCTGTCCCGAGAATGGTAGAAATAACGCTCAGCCAGAGTACGTGCTAAGTAACGTGTATGGATCTCAGCCTAGGCCCAAGACCCAGGCACCGAGACGTGCTGCGAGGAGCGGTGGCCGTGCCAGGCGATGGCGACGATACAAATTATTCGTCGTGACCGCTATTCGCCACTTGTTTCGTGTCCACAGGCAGTCCTATGACGGGCAGTTGGTATATTATGCTATTTTTAAATGGCTTGACCATCGGCAGACACGGTGTCGGATTAGTAGCCAAATATTTCTATCTGACTAGCACACTGATCGTTCGGTAGTCTCGCTAAAACTAAAAAAACGGCTTAACCGATTTGTATTTTTTTTTGTTTTGTTCATTGAAAACAAAAAAAATTGTGTGATTGTGTAAGTAAATTCGGCAATTAGGCTGCAGGGGCGGTATCAAAAAAAAAATTGAAAAACAAACAAAAAATATTTTGTCGGTACGAAGTTTACAGAGTCTGCTAGCATTATGTATACAAAATCAATTGCAGTGTGTTTGTCTTGCATAAAATAGAAAATGGGTCGACTTATTTGTTTTTGTTTGTCTCAATATGCTGGGGTGGATAAAAAAATGGGTAAAAAAACCCCAAAAACAGCCAACAAGACAACGACACTGTTTAGCAATTGGTTAGCACTTAATTTATTCAAATTTTCTCTTGAGAATGTTAATTTAGAATCTGCTATGCAGTTGCTAAACAGCTTCGATTTTTTTATAAGGCCCATTTTATCAAGTATCTAAGAAAAGGCGTTACTTATTTCCCCATACACAAAATTTAAGGAATATGCATTTTTTTAACATATTTACGCATTTGTGGGAGCGGGTTACCTTGGACTGATGGCCAATTAACACATTTACAGGTACAGGTTGGTAAGGGTGCGCAAAAACATTACTCACTTTTATTAAATTCTAGTTGCAGATTTGCAGAATATTGTTAAATATTAATACTTAAGTTAATAATATTAGAACTAGTAATTATAATATCTAGTTTAAGAGATGGTCGCCAACCCGAGCGAGGTCTTATTCAAAAGGCTGAATTTGCCCACAATTAAAGAGGTGTAAATAACAAAATAAAAATCAATTTGTAAACAATTGTTTCATATATGGCTCCAAGTAGTCATATTATTACATAGCACATATATGGCTGCGTCAAGCACATATCTCTAAATCAATCACAAATTTTGCACCCTCCCAAACCCAGACTTTCATTATTTACACCTATTAATTACATTATGACCAATTTTCAGCTGGCCAGTTCTAACTTTTATTAATTTACCTACTAATTAGGCGTAGGTACAAATATTATTTAAGTAATAAATAGTTAACAATATTCTAAAGCAAAGCATACAAATTGTGAGATGTTTTTACGTACCTTTAGCACCTGTAAATTGGCCGCCGTCGGTAATCGATTCTAGCACTACTCAATCCGAAACATTTTGTTATAGAGAAAATAAGTACCTACATAACGTCTGGAGGTTCTGGGATCTTGCTCTAAACATAAATGGCATTACATATTTCTGTTAAATAACGCATTTGAGCTTATCTTCTCATAACATGCAATTTATTATGAAAGTAATTTACGCAAACAAATATAAAAACGCATTATATCCCAAAGTTTTAAAGCATTCAAATAAACTTTGTGCAAATTAGGTACAGGCAACTGCACGTAGGTAAATGGTTACCAAAAAGATATGAGTTACAGCACCTCTATGTCGTACCATACAGAGCGGTTTTGGGTACCACTGACTGGTGGTTAAAAGTACGAACTTCTCTAACTAAAAAAATAGGTAAACCGACTTCAAAAGCGAAACACTAAAATGTGCAAAATTGCTTTCGTTTCGGAAATCGGTGTATTTGGTACATTTTTTGTTTTTTCGTTTTTAAATTCCAACGTGGAACCAAAATGTTTGAAGGCACGTAATATCAACCTCGTAATGTCCTATCACGTATGTGTATGGACCTAAGCATTACTACTACAAAACGAACTGTGCGTTATTTGTGTCCCTTATATTGGTGCATTAATAAATTAGCTGCTTATCTAATAAGGAACTATTTACTTAAAAAGATTAATATTATAAAAGTTCCTTGCCAATTCATTTAGAAAATAAGTGATAGACACAATATAATACTAGCATACAGATGCCTCATCCCATACAAAGAAACCGTGCCGACGTAACTAGCGTTTTTCGTCTAATTATACAGATTATTTTTTGTAAATCGATCGCGTTCGGTTCCGTTCCACGGCGATAGATAGATCACCATCTATATCCGTGGAAAGGAACCAAACGCGATCGAAGTACAAAAAATAATCAGTATAATCAGTACAGTACGTCGGGACAGTTTCTTTGTATGGCATGAGACACCACTGCTATAGCTCAACCATTTTATAGATTGGCATAAGTACACACATATTTCATGGGGTACCGAGTTAAATGTAACAACAAAGTACCTTGTGAACTACATTATCGCAACTAGTCGCAGAGGAGATCTAGCAAAAGCTATGGAAATTTACTTTTAGTTTACTGTGAAATGTCTTCTTGGCCACTACCTCTCCTTAAATTTTATTAATTTCTTAAATTATGAAGTTTTCGAGATTCTTTATACCTAAATTCAATTTGCGATAACATTAGACATTTAAATAAGCCCCATTTTACAGCCCGTTCAACCGATTTTGAATTCTATTGCGTTGGTGATACGACAAATGGTAGCTGTAGTAAACAGTTGGCTTTGGTAACCAACTGTTTACTATAGCTACCATTGGTTGGTAGGTTTATGCTTTTTATGTCATCCTTATGTTTACGGGATAGAACTCAAAATCGGTTGAACGGACTGTAAAAAGAGTTGTAAACATGTCTAATGTTATTTCAAATGGAGAATAGTTGTGATAATATAAAGTGTAGATATATTTAAATTTATTTTTAATGGACATGTCGGTTATCACGACAAAGGGTGCACTCATAAAACCCTATTAATTTAATCGTATTTTCTAGCGACCATTCACTTGTTTGTCGTTTACTTGTTTTTATTTAGCAAAAGCAAAACAGACCAGCCGCGAGTGCATTAGATAAGAATCTAAGTATATCCAGCGATAAGCAGCGAGATCGGTCGCGAATTGATAGAAACATGTTTGGACTTACAAATCAATTGCACTCGCAACTACTCACATGCTATGCTTGACTGTCGCGAGAGCACTTGCAACGTGCGTAGTTTACACATTCAAGCTGTTATCTAACAGATTATCTGACACTTCTTGCAGGTGGAAACGCGGCCAGATTTCATGGTAATAATTATGGCGGAAATACAGGAAAAAAAAACAGAACCCAAAAACAATAGAATAACTAATTCTTATAAAGGAATAACATGCCTTAAATATAAAATTTATTTGAACTAAAAATTTCAAAGCGATCCGCAGCCTAATTGTGTAAGTAAATTCGGCAAAGGAAACAAACTGTTTATTTCCCAAAAACGAGTTTTCGCGATACAAAGTCGTTTTTGGGAAAGAAACAGATTGTTTCCTTTGCCGAATTCACTTACACAATTAGGCTGCCGTTTCACAAAACGGTAATTACCTAAGTAATCGTCCAAACCTAGAGGTACCTTACTACCTTCTAGGTAGGTATCGTTCGTTACTTGAGCCGCTAAATTGGTGCCACAAATCGAATCTATGTTTACTGCGAGTGATAAGTCACCAATGTTTTTTTTTATTAATTATACGTAGGGCCAGCACCTTAAGTCCAAAAACACAATACAGTTCATATTATCTATAGTGACAAGAACAATAATTTCAATATGTACAATAAATTGTACATAGCCTTTCAGAATTTCATGTGCCCGATGGCTAAGTTAATTATTTTTACATTAGTTCACATATTTTTTTAAATAGTTTGCCCTGACTTTTGCTGCTGACCGTACCTAATCAACAATGAAATAGGATAGGGGTTATGATGTATGAGAATACATAAAATATATATACGCAAGCTTCGGGCCACCCACTGGAGCGTGGACGAAAGAAGTGCAAAATGAATTATTGGTAAATTTTGGGCATTCTCCGCTCCAATGATTACGCAGCTTATCCTAAGTAGGTATCTATGTTACCAAAAAACAACGCACAAATCGCGCAAACGTTGGGTTATGGATTTTTATTTATTAACTACTATAACCACTTAATATTTTCAGTGTAAACGGATTTTAATATTCTACGGGCAAATATAGTACCTACCTGTCTACCAAAAATAAAGTATTATCATGCATTATAAATATTTACTATATTATTTAGTAAAAACTACATTTGTCCGTAAAATAGGCAAATCAAAAAGTTTAAATACACCTACTATTCAAAATACAAAAGGTACAAAATGCTAAAGTAATAAAAAAAAGAAAAAAATTGGGAGGCGTATCAGTACCTACATATCTGTATGTATCTTCATCGTATCATATCTGTATCTTGGCTATTTAATATAGATGAAGTGTTTGTAACAAACAAAAAAGCCATCAAGATAATAATTTATTTCAATTACTTAACTAGATTTCTTTGAATAGTGTTAACTATCAGTGGCAATAGAAATCCATGCCATTTGAAATTCGGTTTTATATTCGGTAAATTGCCTTATTCAGTTTTATTTAAGTACCAATCGTTCGATGGATTAGAAGAAATATCGTTACCAAATATTTTGGGTACCCAATAAACGTGTTTTGATAAAACCTATTCTATCTAAGTGGAACATGCCTCAGGCTTCTATAGAAATGGGTTAGTAAGTAGGTACCTACCGTACGCAAAATACGCGCTTGGACGTGGAGTTGCGGACACCAGCCCGTCTTAACCTAACCTAAGTAGGTACCTATATAACTTACAACCGCAAACAATCTACTGAGAGTATTTTATTATTGGGTTAATAATTTGATACAGGTACCCCCTGAACAGAACTTTAATTAAGTACTTTCCCTTACCTACTACAAATTGTGAAACATTAGTTGAACAGACCAGACTCAGTGTTTGTTTTTTATCTAGTTACAGTATCTTATGTACCTACCTATCTTATAGCAATTATATTAATAGGTAGATAAATGATTTTACGTACCTACTTCAGATTTTATTTAGGTACCTACCTACCCAGGTAGGTACATCAAACTGGCACCTAACGTATTGATTTATTTGTTTCCTACGATCTACGTGTATCTCTACTGCGTCAAATGTAGTATAAACCATAACGCTATCAGTTCAGCTGGACATAGGCAGCTCTCATGCTTTGTACCTACACGTTTATTTATCTATACAATTATTTCGCAGAAGTACCACTCGCTTTATTATTGATCACTTAGGTAGTTTTGAATATAGTTTCATTGCATTTCGATTCCTGTTAGCAGGTATATTACTACTTTATAATATTATACGACGGAAAAAAATATGAAACGTTATCTACAGCCACATCATAAATATATCATAGCCACACGCGCCGTTGGTGGATTTATTGGATAGGTACCAACAGCTAAACGGACTATAATACAGAGTACCTACACAATATAGATACCTATTCTGCCTTTTACCTTGTTACCAGCAGATTAGATAATGTGCTAGGTTCAAGGAATTATATACGTGCCATTCAGAGTATTTCCGAGCAAACCTGAGCTATTGGGTAGGCAGATAGGTAATGAGTCATTTGTAATTTTCAGACAATATGTGCGGTTTTTATCTTGATGGACACACATAGTGCACCGAAAAGTGTCGTAATGTTGAATTCTTATAAATTTCTACCTTTTCTATACTTACTAGTCAGATTCAAGGCTGTAGATACCTAACCTATTATTTCACTAATAAAGGAGACTGGGGTAAACTGGTCTATGAAACAATAGAATGTGGTTTTAAAATCGGTTAGTTTTCGTGAAAAACGATACCATGCTTATAAATTTACCTACTTTTATACCATGTATAAAAACTACTTTTTTTTATAATGTAACTTTAGAACATTCCTTTTTTTTACAGGTTTTGTTCTATGTAGTACGAACATGTGACGATCTAATCTGGGCACAGGTAAAAAGGGCGGTAATAGTGGAAAATATAAACATGTAGTACACCAAATGGTTAAAATTGCTGATGAATATCAAATCCGAAAACAGATGAAGGAATTTAAAAAAAAAACCATTAAGTTATATAACCATACAATTCGGTGAAACTAATCTTGTTTGTTTATTTCAGATTTTAATTATGTCTATGGTAATGAAAGTCAAGTAAGTCATCGCAATGAAAAGTGATACGACTCAGGTAATAATTAATTTCCACATTTCTATTGGTTTATAGACCATTTCCTATGAAAGTTTTCAGTGTTCGATATACCCAGCATAACCAAGCCAGTCGTCGAAGAATGCAGGGTTAGTAGAGGAGGTAGGAAGGCGTATATCGGTGCCAAGTACGGTGAAAAGCCTTCGGGGAGTACAGGCGTCATGATGTGTTGTGTACATCTCTATAATCCATAGGCACTTAGGATGTCGGTAGGTTAGGTATTCATTTATATCCAGCGTGTAGTAAAATGTAGCAACGTCCATAATATCCTTCCTCAAATAAATAACTAGCAGAAACAAAAATTTAAGTAGATACAAATAGGTAGATGTACCTACTATTTTTTAATTCAGTGTTACTTAAAAAGGTACGGTTTAACGGACAATTGCGTAGGTACATACAGCTTTACTTACACTACATAGAAGTGATATATTTTCTCAATACCTCGATTTATACTTTTGATAGGTAGGTACCTACTGTTCTCCCAAAATAATTCTTTGTAGTGGTCTCTGCAGTATGCTGTGCAGATGCAAGCTGGTTGGCCACTTACGGTATCATGAAGTTTTGCTGCCTACTGCTGTATCGCGTTTTTCAAGTATTTGCTGTTGTTATCAGTATTAGAAAATATGATCTTTCGTAATTGGACTCGAAATTTAAAAATATGCGATATGATACTGAACTATATAGTGTAGTCTGTTGCTATTAAATTCACGATTATAAACATCAATAATGTCAAATTTCTACTTTTGATCTAACCAGGCAATCTATTACTTTGTGCATTTCTTGAAACTGATTTCTAGAAATTGGAAATATATAATCGAGATATAGTAGGCAATGACTTTGTTAAATCTAAGACTTGGCAGATTTCAGGTAAAACGTCTTAGAAAATCACGAGCCGTTTATTGAAATGTCTGTACGTTTTTTGGCAGTACATTTGACCTTTTAGGTCATCACTTCATAAGGGGTTAAGTTTCTAAGCCCTTCCTAACTTTGTACGGTATATTAAATGAAAATCTAAAAGCTTCCTTGTCTATGAAATGTGTTTTTTTAATTTGACTGTTACGATAAAACACTGCCTACAGTTCTAAGATTTCTATGGAAAATAACTTATCTGGTCTGTTTTACTAATGCAACAAGGTTCTTAGTGCCCTAGCATAGCAGCTCATCTTAATTCAATCATGTTATATATTTTGTTGAACATTTATAGGAATATTGCTAGTATACTGTAGTAAAATAATCTCACACAGTCGTTTATATAGTAGGTAATTGTTTGGTTGGTCTTTCATGTAGAAATATTGAGTCATTTGGATTACATGGATTGCTGAAGAATCACTCCTGGAGCACCAGTCGTTTTCATCAGCTCTGCGGCGAGTCCACGGTCGGATCCAGTAGGTAAATGTGCGCTGGTAATTCCACCTCACGATTAACTAAACAAATTTAGGTTATTAAATTTGAACTAAGCAGTAAACGGAAAGAGTCATGTATATTGCTTTTCAATATTTATTTGAAAATAATACTTTACAGGTGGTAAAAACACTTTAGAACCCGTTAAGTTATACATTTTAGACTTACCACTGAAGACAATGGAACCTAAACAATTCAAAACACTTGGTGACATTAATGGAAGAACTTGCCACAACCAACGTATATCTGGAAAAAAAGAAAATATTAAAAATATGTCACAAATTGTATAAATAGGAGAATACTTACGTTTAGGTTTAGGAGGAATTAATTTGATTGCACCCGGTTTTTCAACAGGTTCAACTACAGTTTTAGGCTTTTTTTCCGGAGGTGGTTCGTTATGTACTGGAGACGGTCTCTTTGGTATTGATACTGTAGGTGGCAATACAGGCGTAGATTTTTTTGTCAATACTGCTGCACGAGATGGTGGTGGTTTCACTTCCTCCTCTAGTCCATGTTTCCTAAACTTAGAATTGAAAGTTTTAACAGTTTTTGGTTTTGGTTCATCTGGTTTCCTGACTTCAATGGAGATTGAAGGTTTCTCTTTTTTGGCATCACTCAATTTCGGTATTTTGCCTAATTTATGAACTGACGGCCTTTTATCATCGGTCTTCTCAGAAGTAGATTTGTTTAAAGAGGCATCCTTATTCTTTTCACTTGCATCTTCATTTCCTTTATCTTTACTCTTATCTTTTTCGGCGGATGTCCGTGAACTCCGGTCCTCTTTAGATTTACTACTAGATGACGATAATTTATCGCTAGACTTTCTACTACTTTCACTTTTTGATCTAGAACTATGAGAAGAATGTCGATCCTTATCTTTTGACCTATCTTTACTACTATTATGACGGCTAGAACTGCTTTTGTGACTTCTATGTTTTTCACTGGAAGAATGTGACCTACTTGAATGTTTTGATGAACTACTCGATTTTGATCCACTACTACTAGTTTTATCGTCTGATTTATTTTTACTTCTACTTTTTGCTTTATCTTTAGGTTTTTCTGAATCGGATAATCCTTCTGAAGTTTTACTTTCATTGTCATCGTCAACTTGAGATAGGACCTGTTTTCCATCTTTTAAACTGATTTTTAATACCGGCAAGGTTTCCGGTTCGTCGTCAACTTCTTCTTTTTTTATTTTGATATCGCTATCAGTGTCGACATTGTTAGAAATGACTTTCTCCAATTTCAGACGATCTTCACTATTTGTTTTAATTTCAGTATTATTGTCGTTACTTTTATGTTCAACAGTAGATTCTGATTTTATTAAGGCGTCCAAATCAGATTGCGCTTCCGATATAATTTGAGGTATATCTGAAATCTGGACAGGAACTACCTGTTCGCCTTTTACGGTTTTCAACCATTGTTCAACTAACTTGGATGCTAGGGCTCTGATAGCTGTAATGAAAGAAATTAAATATGCGTTAATTCACAATAACAATAGTATTATTTATTAACTTGATAAATGAGTCCAATCGACGTTCAAACTTAAATTTGAGTTCCTAGAATATAATTAGCAAATAATAATATGTGATTTATCTTACCAAAATGGTTATCATCCTTTGACAACTCCTTCACAAGTTTCGGGCAGTTATTGGTTTTCAAACGCTCTATATCAACAGGACACAATAATAGCAGCTCCAACAACTCTTTTACTAGAGGCCAATTTTTGGCGACTATACTTTCGGTCAGCCACATGTGGACCAATACCCATCCCCCAGAACCCATAAATAACCCAAGCAATTCAGTTTCTGTACATTTCAGTATTTGTATGTAAATACATTTAGAGACTAATTTCTTCGAAAATTTAGTCATGAGGCTGAAAGGAAAAGGTAATATTTTACAAACACGTCAATATGATATAGTTGGCTCAAATGCGTATTCTAGTGCGGCGCTCAAGGATAGTGTGTAAGTAGAAAAAAGTTTTAGACAGACGCTTGTTTGAGCATCGTATTAGAATACGGTCGATATTATTTGACAAAATCTGAGATGTGGTTCACTACACTCTTTGCGCTGTAGCATGGAGCGAGTGACAGTTTCAATAAAAAAAATTACGCATATACATATACGCATTTTTGTAGTTTAACGTCATACCATAGTTGCCTGTATGACGTTAAACTACAAAAAATGCGTTATGTATATGCGTAAAAAATTATAGTGAAACTGTCACCTGCACCATTCTACAGCGCAAAGAGTATAGTAGTGTGCACATTAACTAAAAACAAGCTAGTGAAAATAATAAATCGTAAGTAAATTAATATCGGATTCTTTGATTACCAGAGTTATAAAAATAGATAATCAAGTGTTAAGTTTTAATAACACAACGTGACTAAGAGTAGCTAAAAAACACTATTTTCCGCGCCCCTCCTATAGTCAGCCATAGTAACCGATGCTGAATGAAAACTAACTTTTAAAACTTACCTAGCCAGCCTCTGGACTTCATCCCTGCTTTTTATCCCGCCATTCGGTGACAGAAGCACGCTCAGGCAGTTCAGTAATTGAATTGGATCTATACGCGGCTGTAACAAACAAAGAAAAAGTTAGTACTTGCATAAATAGTAGCTATGTTTTAATTCAATTGGCTTTCAATATATTTATCGATTTTAGATCATCGATGTAAGGCTTAGCACGCGCTATGATTTTTATTCGCGCGATTTTTTTTACGCCCGTTCTGCGACCTATGGAATTGTATGAAGCTGCACACATTGCGGAAAAAAATACGCGTGGAAACAGTACTAATAAATTCAACGCGTGTTAAGCCTAAAAGAGGCATTGCAGTTGCAAGCCTTTTTTACGTGTCAATCAGGGGGTTTGTGACGTGACTTTTTTAGAGAGAGACATGAGCTAAATTCTTGGAATGATAAATGAGGATGTTTATAAAGTCGGGATTGTTGCCTGAGCCTGACTTTCAACAATTAACGAAGCGACAATTGATTTTCGCACACTTAAGTGTCGATCCAAATAAAGCAGCCTTATTGCGTAATGAATTCGGCAAGGCAAAGAGTATGAACAATCGACCAATTACATGCGAGATGAAAGACGCCATGTGGATTTCCGTCTATGTGATTAGCCGATTGTTCATACCCTTTGCCTTGCCGAATTCATTACGCAATAAGGGTTCAGGACTCTCTTGCTCTGCCTTTCGCAGGTATTCAAATGTCGGATAAGTTTGTTTCGTGGAAAGGGAAGGTTTTTGTTTTTTTCTAGTTTGGACAATTCATCAATCTTAGAATGCCTAGCAAATTTTCTAAAATGCGTTGAACGAACGCTTAGTACGATCACTCGTCCGCTTCGATATTGCACCACTGCTAGGAACAGCGTGTTTATAAAAAGAAACGACGCATTAAACAATACGTGATGCTGTATTTGTAGTTTGCTTAGTCATGTTCAATGTGGACTGATGATAATAACATAATATACGACCAATAAAACCTCTAATGATTACAAGCTATGCGATTATTATATCAGGGTGAAGGTGAACTAAACCGCAAATATTTTTAGGTCAATTTTAAATAACTTTAAGTCGATATGGGAAAGAGAGAGTAGATAACGTGATGCGCCGACCCCAAGGGCAGGAAGTTGCCAATGATAAAATAATTTTAAGTCGCAACCGAGACAATGAACAACAATGGTATAATATTCACAACGGATCTTTGTGTCCCTGAATTGAATTGGCTGCGCAGTCCAGTGTCCCTTCGCAGTAGCCATTTTTGTGTCAATAATGACAGTGAAGAAAGCATTGTATAACTGTCTCTTTCACTCGCTTACGTTTGTCGCATCATCCTATCTCGCTTACTCCATGCAGACAGAGCCAACTTCAGAGACAAGGATCCGCTGTGAAGTTGAATATTAAGTACTATTCGTGTACGGTACGGTACGAGACGCGTACTTTGGACCTAAACTGTTCGAACAAAAAAGAGGTCAAGGTTTCATTTAGCTATAAACATCACTTGTCTAATATTGGTATAAAAGTGTGGCTCTCTAGATGACCAAGGTCGCTTGAAACCACAAATACAAAATCATGATACAACGAGTTCGATCATAAACATCCCCTTCAGTTTCGGCAAAAATCGAACGAATTGATACGATACGAAAGCGCAAGATCGCGATGGCAGAGGCCACGGGTTGAGCCGTTAAGGTCATACTCCGTGGCACCGGTCAGTCGCTTTCGCCGGAAATTAGCTACATTAAAATAAAATTGCCAATCTTGTATTGAATTTCTAAGGGTTATTTATTCCATATTCGGCTTAGGCCAAAAGTTATAGCGCTAGTCGATTAATCGGTTTCGACTGGAACTCGACCTTCGGTCGGAAACTAATTGTATGTGATCGAAAATGTCTGTCGCAGAGCTTGGGGCTTTAGAACAATCAATTACTAGCTACCTATAAATATATTCGACTGAAAAACCGACCAGTCAACTTAGTCATATTAACATAATATAAATATTGTATTCTACAAATCTAAAACTGTATTTTATATCTTAAAACATTAGCGGCGGATAACACTTGTTGACGTGTAAAAATACGTCAAAAAGCATTTTCCAAACGCGAATGGGTTCATTGTCAATGGCGGGGACCGCCGATCAAAGCATAACGCATTACGCAATATCTTCAGCTTTTAAGGCATCTCCCATATAAAAAGAGACTAGCTTATCGAGTTGTACGTCAATTCATTACAATAATAAAACGAACGGGGATCGAACCCATGACACCAAAGATTAAAATCACATAAATCTGTCTTTTTCTAGTAAAAGAATAACTGTATTATTATTGTTTGAACTAAAATACTCTGAAACCAAACGGATTCTGGCATCGATCGATGTGTACCTACTACGCTTGAGTTAAGACAGTGTTTTATATTATAATAACAGGTACGGTTGAGTTTACAACGTTAATTATCGATGTCAATTTAACATCTTGGTCCTAATAACATCGTAGCCAAAGATTCAAATCGTAGATTAAAGCCTCGTGATGATGTATGGTATTTTAGCAAGTTAGTCATAGAATAAACGAATCAAAATGGATGCCGGGACCGGACGGTCATGCAAGCAAGATGAAACGCTTACGTCACAACTACAAAAATACCACATCACGTGATATTGTTCTAGAAGCTTTGTAATTTATTCACATTCCGATACAGGTATACCGTGTTTTCTCTTTTCGTTGATAAACGCTTTCATACCAATCATTGATAGACTTGCATGAAAGAATATTCTTAATTTAGGAAGATAAATAAGTACGTAGGTACCTAACGTAATATCTACTACCGCTGATGGACAAGATATCTAGCCGAATGAGCTAAGTAAAATATTAAAGTAGATATGGATTATATTTTAAGAACAAAACTTACCATTATAATATTCTATATTACTTCAAAAATAACACGACACCCGATTGCACAATGGTAAGCCATGCCACGCCTTATGCTCCAGATACAACATGGCGTCTTATCATTGTTTAACTATTGAATATTCTTGCACAGAGGAACACTTATTTTCTAGTTATTACGTCCATTAACAATGTAATTACACTATTTTAAACATATATTTCAAAATTGTCTGTAGTCACAGTAGTGACAAATATATTAATTTCGTAGTAATTATGGTGTAGGTAAGTATTATGATATTTATATCATTTTCTATTCCTATATCTGATAAATTATTTCAATAACATCCTTGTAGAAAGGGATTTGATTAATTTTGTAGGATACTACAACACTTTCTAATTCAGTGAGTTGGCAGAACTCCAAGCCAAGGCCAGCTAAGACGTTCGATCCGAATCCGAGTAAACGGCTGGCAAGCGGAGAGATTGCTTGAAGAATGAAATTAAATTCGTAAAATTCGTTCAATAAAAATGGCAGTGGTGGAATGGAATCGAATGGATGAACGGGCAGAGCGGAAAAGGAAACCGAATAATAGACAACAAATTGAACGAATGATCGAAAATTTTAAGCTATGTTGCCATCATAATAATGTTTAATTTTAGTCGATTTTTCAAATGAAATGGATGACTAACCTTGTTTTTTTTTCAGAACATGAGTGAGCGCCACTGTCGTAATGTGTTGACCAAAAAGAGGCGTTGACGATGGATCAAGTGATTATTAAGGCATTATTCATAAAGCCCTAGTAATTTCAAAAATGACCAATTTGAGTAGGCAATATGATAAAAACCACCGACATAAATCTAACTAGATGACGCGACTGTTTGTACTTCACGTGCCATAAAACGGATTAAAGTTATGATTTATGATCGTAATCTGAGCTTTTCATTTAGCATTATCAGCACCGGAAAACCACTGAAATCTAGAAAAATGCCTTTTTATGCCATATTGTGATGTATTAGTCTAGCTAACAAACGTCCGGATTTGGTCTGGCCGGACAAACTCCGCCCACAAATCCGTTCTCGCTTACACACGGTCAAACCTGGTTCGCCGGACCGACAACCGGACGGCAGTTGCTTCACGCAGGCTTGCCAACTTAGGGCTTTTAGCCCCAAATTTAGGGTAAAAATTTCCAAATCGGGCTTTTTTTGGGCCTAAAAAATTTTGGGCTATTTTTTGGGGCCTATCTAAAATTTCATGCATTACTAACGAAACCGATTGTCACTTGTAATGCTGCAAATTTTGCTGTTTAATGATGACACGATTCATTCTAAAACGAGATGATGAATCATTTGTTACATTTACCCCATTTCCGAAAGTTGTTTATTGTAAACATGTATGACCTCAAAAATTCCGAAAGCTGAAACGTAATTTCAAGTCGGAACTAAAACGATTTATTAACAATATAAATATTTAATTCGTTATATTAAGTTCTAAAAAAACTAATTAAAAACTAAGTTATATTTTATGTACACCAAGAGAATTGAAATTTGTCGGGCAGATGTGTCCCCACATCTGCCCGACAAATTTCAATTCTCTGTCTATAATATTTGTTCTCTGTAATATTTACATTATTTTTCCTCAAGAATTCCGAAAGCTCAAACGTTATTTGCCCTAAAATTGGGGATTTTCAGGCAGGTTTTTGGGTAATCCAGACCATGGACATCGACAACACTGATGAATAGTCGCAGTTGGTACGGCCAAACTAGCAGACAACCCTACACACGTCCAGATTCGGTACGGAGCAGACTATAACCGATGCGATAACAAGTGGACCGAGACGAGCTCAATTAATAATAATAATGTCCGGCGGTCCACTCTATAGGTCTACCAGAATCTCATGGCATTTTTTTTTAATTGTGATTTTCATATGGCAATGTCAATTGTCATCTGTCAAATCTAAGTACTTGGTGTGTCAACCGCTGCTGAATTTTTTTGATATTATCTTGAAAATTTGTTATTTTTGTGAAAATGTCGAAAAACCCACTACGATCTCAAGCGAGACATATTGTTTTCAATATGTATCATAAAATAAGGGAAGAAGAAGGCGTAAATCAAACTCAATCTTTGATTTTAAAGTACGTCGTAGAGTGGACCGGTAGCGTATTGCCATAATGTATACTAGCACAGACAGGGGTTGCTCTGTAATCGCACGCAATATGCTCTTGTAGCTAGAGAGCATACTGCATATCAGTACAGAGACAGACTGAAATAAAATACACTTTGCTCTAATTCGTGAGAGCAAAACACATACGAGTACAGACAATTTGGCTGCCGTAGTATGTGTGTCTGTACTGATATACACAATTTTAATGTTGACATTGGTTTTAACATAGAATAGGTGCAAGTACGATTAGAGTTAAAGCAACAAAGTCGACGTAGCCCCGCTGCGCGGGGCTCCTATTTCTGTCTGCAGGGTCAAAAGTAACCTAACACGAACGAGATGACGGGAGCTGCGTTCGCTCGCTTTGCTCGCTCACTTCAGCTCCCGTCATCTCGTTCGAACCTAACCTGTCCGTGTCGGGGTGCCCTAGGTTCCCGAGCTCGCTTCGCTCGCTCTTGTGCTGATTCGTTGACCATAACACGGTCACATTTTGCTTTAGACATATGCGAACAAACCGTATACTTATACAGACAGGTCTGTAGTCATACGTAGTTTGCTTTAAAAATATGCAAGCAAACTGTATACTTATACAGACTGGTCTGTAGTTATACGTAGTTTGCTTTAGAGTATTTGTTATTTTTAAGAGCACAAAGTGATCTAGTACAGACTATGGGTGTCTGTACTGATATACACAATGGCAATACGCGGACCGGTAAGTTGTACTGACTTGTTTTGATACTTTTAGTTTATTTTATACTAGCTGTTGCCCGCGACTTCGTCTGCGAAGCATCAGTAATTCGAATTGCTTATTTTTTATATCGCGGCTTAATATTGTAGGTTTTCCATACAAACTTCTACCCCTCTTTCCACTCCCTTAAGTATGATTTCCGTAAGTATGTTTGCATAAAAACTATCCTATGTCCTGCCCAGGGTCTCAAAATATCTCCGAACCAAATTACATTTAAATCGGTTCAGCGGTTTAAGCGTGAAAAGGTATACAGAGAGACAGACAGAGTTACTTTCACATTTATAATATTAACTCCGCCCGCGACTTCGTTCGTGTGATGGCAACCAAAAATAAGCTGTTATTAAACCAAATAAAAATGTGGTTTCGTAAAGTTCTACGGTTTATAGGTTTGGGACGATTCGTTATTTGACTTGAAGAATAATACATTTTAGGTTACCGCTACAAAGTAAAATCCGCCCCTTAAAACTTAATATACCCTTTAGTTTAGTAAAAAAAAAAACTAAAATCACTTAACCCTATCAGGGAGGAGGTAGTTTTAAAAAACGAATTGTGTAAATTTTGATTATTTACTTTATCTCCACGGATTGAGATTGTTCATACAAACAAATTGCCCCCTTTTCACCCCCTTAAAGGTTGACAGTTCAGTGGTGACTGCGAACCGGAAAACGCAAATTAGGAAGTCCGACCTAGTCAAGGCTGCGGGTGTCCGGTGACTGCGAAACGCACAGGACCGATCAGTGTGGCGGCGCTTGGGGAAGGCCTATGTTTAGCAGTGGACGTTTTTTGGCTAAAATGATGATGATGGTGAAAGGTTGATTTTCCGCAAATTCCTTCTTCGTGCTCCCCTAGATCCCTACATCAAAAACGAAACCTTGTCCAGTATGATTCATAACCAACCTTTAACACCCACTTAAACCTATTTTGGGGGGTAGTTTCGAAAAAATATAATGACAACCTTTTATTGTTTACTTAGGTTGGTATTTATGTCAACTATCAAGTTTATTAACCCAAGACATAAAATTCTTAAACAAAACTTTATCACCTGTTAAATCGTATTTTGGAAGCAGTTTCGAAAATCTAATAATATCAACCTTTATTGTTTATTTAGGTTGGTATTTTTGTCATGTATCAAGTTTATTAATCCAATAAATAAGATTTTTCAAAAAACTTGTAACTCCCCCTAAATCGACTTTTGAGTGTAGTTTCTAAAAACTTATAATGACAACCTTTATTGTTTACTTAAGTTAATATTTATGTCAAGTTTCTAGTTTATTAACTCAAGAAATAAGATTCTTCAAAAAACCTGAACACCCCTAAAAAACCGTATTTTCGGTTTAGTTTAAAAAAACTAAGAATTTCAACTTGTATTGTTTACTTAGGTTGGTATATATGTCAAGTTTAAAGTTAATTAACTCAAGAAGTAAGATTCATCAAAAAAAATCCTTTGGGGGTAGCTTTTAAAACTAATAATAACAACTTTTATTGCTTAAGTTTCAAGTTTATTAACCCAAGTAATATGATTATTCAAAAAAACTTTATACCCCCTAAATCTGTTTTTGGGGGTAGTTTCGAAAAACTAATAATAACAACCTTATAATTTATTTAAGTTAGTATTTGTGCAATGTTTCAAGTTTAGTAACCCATGAAATAAAATTCTTCTATACAAACTTCAATACCCCCTTAATCGACTTGTGAGGGTAGTTTCAAAAAAATAATAATGTCATCCTCTATCATTTACTTATATTACTATTTATGCCAAGTTTCAAGAATATTAGCTGAAGGAATTAGATTTTTCATACAAACTTTGTCCCCCTTTATCTCTCCTTTAGGGGAAGAATTTCGGCAAATCCTTTCTTATCGGATGCCTACGTCATACAAAAACATACTCTCCAAGTTCCAGGTCTCTACGAACAGCGGTTTAGGCTGTGCGTTGATCCGTCAGTCAGTCATTCAGGACAAAGCATTTTATATGTATAGAAGAAGATATTTTTTTTATATGTATAGAAGGAGCAGAAGACTGGTCGGGTTTTTTGAGACGCATAATTTCGGGTGGCCCAAAAATTACTTTAGTATGAAAACGAATCCTGCGACACAACACAAAAACCTAATACAGCGTAAATTACGCAACACTAAAACGTCACTCACAACTATGTTTACCTGAGACAAACGGTCCAGTTCGGTAGTTCCCCGTATTAGTGCCATTTGATTCTTCAAAGAAACTTTAACACCCCTATATCGTCTTCTGGGGATAATTCCGAAAAACTAATGATGCCAACCTTTATTATTTTGCCAAAGGAATAAAATTTTTCATACAAATAAATGTCTCCCGTTTAACCCCTTCAAAAGTTGAATTTCCTAAAATCCGTCCTAAGTGCTCCCCTACAAATTAAAAAGAAGCTATGTGCAGTTAAAGTAATCAAAAATCTTTACCACCCCGAAATCGTATTTTAAGGGTAGTTTCGAAATACTAATAATAAAAACCTTTATTGTTTATTTAGGTTGGTATTTAAGCAAAGTTTCACATTTATTGACCCAAGAAATAAGATTCTTGAAAAAAATTAGGTTATTGTTTATTTAGGATGGTATTTATGTCAAGTTTCATGTTTATTCACCCAAGAAAGCAGATTCTTCAAATAATTTAACAACCCCTAAATCATCTTTTGGGGGTAGTTTCGAAAAACTAACAATGAAAGCCTTTATTGTCTATTTAGATAATTAGATTCTTCAAAAAAAAATTAACACCCCTAAATCGTCTTTTAGGGGTAGTTTAAAAAAATAATAATAGCATCCTTAAGGTTAGTATTTGTGGCAAGTTTTAAGTTTATTGACCCTAAATATCAGATTTTTCAAAAACACTGTAATACCTCCTAAATCGTCTTTTGGGGGTAGTTGCAAAAAAACTAATAATGACAACCTTTATTGTTTATGTAGGATGGTATTTATGTCAAGTTTCATGTTTATTCACCCAAGAAATCAGATTCTTCAAATAATTTAACAACCCCTAAATCATCTTTTGGGGGTAGTTTCGAAAAACTAACAATGAAAGCCTTTATTGTCTATTTAGATAATTAAGATTCTTCAAAAAAAAATTAACACCCCTAAATCGTCTTTTGGGGGTAGTTTCAAAAAATAATAAAAGCAACCTTTATTATTCATTTAGGTTAGTATTTGTGGCAAGTTTCAAGTTTATTGACCCAAGAAATCAGATTTTTCCAAAACACTGTAATACCTCCTAAATCGTCTATTGGGGGTAGTTGCAAAAAATGGTAATAATAACAACCTTTATTGTTTATTTAGGATGGTATTTATGTCAAGTTTCATGTTTATTCACACAAGAAATCAGATTCTTCAAAAAAAATTACATCCCCTAAATCATCTTTTGGGGGTAGTTTCGAAAAACCAACAGTGAAAGCCTTTATTGTTTATTTAGATTGGTATTTATGTAAAGTTTCAAGTTTATTAACTGAAGTAATAAGATTCTTCAAAAAAAAAATTAACACCCCTAAATAGTCTTTTGGGGGTAGTTTCAAAAAATAATAGTAGCAAGCTTTATTATTCATTTAGATAAGTATTTGTGGCAAGTTTCAAGTTTATTGATCAAGGAAATCTGATTTTTACATACAAAATTCAACACCCCCTAAATCATCATTTGGGGGTAGTTTCGAAAAACTAATAATATCAATCTTTATCATTTACTTAGAATACTATTTGTGCTAAGTTTCAAGAATTTTGGTCGAAGGAATTAGATTTTTCATACAAACTTTCAACCCCCTTTTACCCCCTTAGGGGTAGAATTTCCAAAAATCCTTTCTTAGTGCACACTTACGTCACTTGAAGAACCTTTCTACCAAATTTCATGCTTCTAGGCTTAGCAGTTTTGGCTGTGCGTTGATTGATCAGTCAGTCAGTCAGTCAGTCAGTCAGTCAGTCACCTTACGCTTTTATAGATATAGATAGAAGATTTTTCTTACTTAATTTTTATTTCTTTCCATTATTATTATATGGTAAATACACAGGGCACATCGAATAATGGCCGGAAGGAAATGGCAACAGTAATGTAACTGTTACTAATTCTTCGACAAGATATTGATTTAAACGGAGATTGAGAATCTTTGACGTAAGAAAAATATTAAGTAATAATCTGCGCCCTGCAGTGGGACGTGTATATAGACGGGAGTTTTTGGCGGGATTTTGTCAAGTAAAGTTCAGTGGCTGTTATTATTTGCAAATTGATTCCTAGTGGATATTGTGATATATTATTGGTGTAGTTTTGTGTCTCAACTGTCTACGCAACTGGACAATTTGTAAAATCTTTGAGAGAAGCGATCTCGGGATAGTGGAGCGGAGTATTTTATTGTAGTATTGACTGCCTCTGCAAAGCTTACTGGGAAGACTGACTCGATACAATTTGCTGCCAAATACTCCAAAAAACATTAGAATCTGTTACATCCGCATTCTAATGCATACTAAAGAATAAATATAAGATGCAAAACTCTTTCCAAAGCCGTGGCTACAAGGTCCTAGCAACCAGGCCATAAAACTTACATAAAAAAAGTATATATAGACTGATGATGATGAATGACTATAAGTAACATGATACATTTTATTATTTTTACAGACTTTATACATAAAGAGATTGGTTTTGAATATGTTAAATGCCAATGAAAAAGAACCATTTTGATGGAGAGAGATAACATAAAACTAAAAAGATACAAGTTTTTGAAATGCCAGTGGAGTTCATGGAATCGTTATTAATACACATACCTATAATACTCACAGTGGATCTTTGTGTCTCTGAATTGGTTGCAAGACCCCGCGCAGTAGCTATTTTTATGTCAATGTTGAAGGTGAAGATAGCATTGTATAACTCTCTTTCACTCGCTTATGTATGTCACATCGTCCTATCTCGCTTACTCTATGCAGTATACTCGATGACAAACTGTTTCTTACGCAATGGTTGGCAGGACCAAGTTCAAAGACACAAATATCCGCTGTGACTACTATAATAATATAGGTACCTCATGTTCATTAATACTAAAGACATAAATAAAAATTAAACAGTATCAAGATCGTTTAATCCAATTTCCCCAGTATTGCACACAACAAATTTTTATTTCCACATTTGCCATGAGATTCCGGTAGACCTATACACACGCTCGGATATGGTACGGCCGTACTAACTCCGCCCACAAATTCGTGGTCCAGCCGGACCAAATGCCAACGTGTGTAAGCTCTATTACATTTACAATGGTTTTCCCATGAATCATTCGACTCTGATTCAGAGTGTGAAGAAGATATTAAATATTCTACAATATTATATTTTAAGAAATTATTATATACAGAAAATAAAATATTCGTCTACCGAATTAGAAATCACAATATAGTTGCAGTTACTTAGTAATTCCATGGTTTTTGGTTTGTAATGTCACGTTACGACTTACGTCAGATTACGTCACAGCCGCCGACTCGGTCGAATCTAGGGTTGCCACCTTGTTTTGCAGTTATAGTACATTGGCATAAAAAGTATATAGTATCAAAATAAAGTACAATTTATTTTTCTTTATTATCATGTTTAAAAACACATTTTTATTGTTTTTGCAGTTTGCATTAAATTAGTATCTCTACTAAACGATTGCACAGCATCTTTACACTCTTTATTTATATTAGAGTAAATAAGTAATTAATTTTCTATATCTTATATAATCGTATTTAGAGACGCTTTGTTTCTTTCGTCCCACCATTTGCTATTCTAAAACGCTTCATTGGTATCATAGCTTCGTTTCTAGTATTATTTCTAATACTATGATCACGTTACTTGCCTGAACTCATATCATATAATACTGAGTACCGTTTCACTAATTCTTTTAATAAGTTCATCCGACATTTATAAAAACAAACAAAAAATATCTTTATACCAGGAATATTCTCGACTGACTGCGGGGAGTCTGGTGTTATCTAGAAACACACTGCGTGGGGTAATACGCTGATCCAGACCGACTGGATGTTATCACGTGGAAATGCGTACGATCACATGGCGTGTTGTCTATGTGTTTCCGACCATACTAAATATATGGGATTGATTAGTACTGCAATGCGTCGGGTGGCGTGGCGTTGCATCGGGTTTTGATAGTATGTTTCCACCTAAAAACAAGTTTAAAAAAATATCATCACTCTATTAAATCTTAGATGAAGTACCTATAGATTTAGCATTAAAATGAGCTTGATTGATAGAGCGAGATCGCTAATTGGCAGCCCCATATAAATAATGACAAAAGATTTTTTTTTGTCTTTGTCACCATGGCCGGCTTTTGTTGTTTGTCAAACGCTAATATCATGGCAGGTTTGACAAACTAACTCGGTCGTTTTTGATTTTTTTGTGATTTCGCGGGATTAAGTGTTTATTGAGACAAGGAATTGGGTTATTTATAGATAATAAGTGTCAGTGCGATGGTGGGTTGAAGTGTTCTAGGCTGTAAAAGCCAAAGTGTTATTGTTGTTTCATGTGCGGCCACGCCATGGCTCCATCTATAGGTACTTTATCTAAGTATTAAACACTTGCTGCCATTTTGTGCACAGTGACCACAGTGCAGTTATTAGTTCTGCAAAACCCTTAGAAGTATAAATCTGCATATAAAGTTGGTTTAATAAACAGATTTCTCCATAAAGATCAGCCATATCTACATTATGTCTTTGCAGATTTAAATTTTCAATTTATGTTAACAATATAATCAAATTCTATATTGCTCTTTAAATCTATATTACCAAGTGTAAATATCCAGTTTGTGTTATTAAAATCAAATCATTTATTCAGGTACTCTAGGGCATTGTCAATAAATAATAAAAAAATCCTGTTAATTTTCCTAGTCATTTCCGGTGTAGATTAGACAGTTTCATATTTTTGCCTGTTACATAGTCAGCGAGTGGCGACAACGATTCAGCAGTAATCGATAAATTTCGTTTAACGAAAAATACTTACGACTAAACTTTTCAAAATCCCAAAAAAAACAAATCCTGCGAAATAAAGTATTACTTTATTGTTCTCATAAAGTATTATTACTTTATTGTTCTCATAAAGTATAGAGTACAATTATATAAAATAGCATGCAATACTTTATACTTACTTACTTTTTATATTTACTTTTAGAGAAGAATATGTATCGAAGTGTGAAGTGAAAATAAATGATAAGAGTGTGGAGCAAGTGAACGAGTTTGTATATCTGGGAAGTATGTTCACAAGGGATGGAAAGATTGAAGAGGATGTGGAAAGGAGAGTGAATGCAGGGAATAAAGTGAATGGTGCTATGCATGCAGTTGTGACCAACAAGTCGATGTCTCCGGAAGCTCGACTCGCCGTTCACAACAGCGTGCTGGTGCCTACACTTATGTATGGAAGTGAAGGCTGGGTATGGCAAAAAAGACATGAAAGTAGGATTAATGCAGTAGAAATGCGCTCCTTGCGGAGTATGTGTGGTGTAACTTTAACTGATAGATTTAGGAATGAGGTAATAAGCCAACGTTGTGGTTTAAAAGAAGATGTAGTGACTAAAATTGAAAAGGGTATGTTAAGATGGTTTGGCCATGTTGAGAGGATGAATGAAAGTCGACTTACGAAAGGTATTTACAAGGCAGACGTGAATGGAAACGCCGGGAGGGGACGCCCTAGAAAGACATACATAGACCTTCTATGTTCTATGTTAGGGGGGTTTGGTTTCCGCACTTAGTCCCTCAAATGGACCTTTGTACGTGGGCCATGGCGGCCGTTGGGTGGTCATTCCAACCAGCCCACCTCCCTCCAGAAGTCGACTAGAGCTCCTGGTTTCCTCAAAACATCAGTGTACGATCTGGGTGACCCAAGGGTTCGTGTTCTTATCTGGGTAACAACTGTGCATTCAAAGAGAACGTGCGTAACGGTTTCTTCAGCCTCCATGCATGCCCTGCACAGAGGACTGTCCGTTATGCCTATTGTGTGGAAGTGTTTGTTAAGTGAGCAGTGTCCCGTGATGGTCCCCGTCACCAGGCGCAGGCCATTCCTATCCAGGCGTAAAAGACGCCTGGTAAGCCTACTATCCAAGGATGGCATAGCTTCTTTGGATTGTCTGCAGCCCGGTGTCGAGGCCCACCAGTTCTCTGCCTGTGTCTGGGTGAATTCCTGTAGCCACCTGCGTATTTGGTTGAAGGGGATGGGCACAACAGGTTCAGGCCCATAGACCGCTGAGCTGGATCCGCGCCTCGCAAGCTCATCAGCCGCGTCGTTGCCCAGCGATCCGCTGTGACCCTTTATCCATTGTAGTGTCACCGTGTTACGACTAGATACAGTTATTTGTTCCAGTGCGTTGTGACATTCTAGTATTAAACTTGATGTAATGTATTTTTTTCGTAAGGATTGGAGTACTGATGCACTGTCGGAGAGTATCCGTATGTGAGTGTCCGTAACCCTCCTATCTTCTAGGGCATGGACCGCTTGTATAATGCCCACACATTCCGCCTGATAGACGGTGTTGAACTCTCCTAGCGGTCTGGATATATGTATATTGAAGTCGTGTGAGAAGACTCCGACTCCGGTACCGGAGTCCGTTTTCGATCCGTCGGTGTAAACTCTCATCTCTTTCGGGCCTGAGTAGTCACATCGTTCTTCTGTGAGTACTATGTTATAGTGCCTATGAAAGTGATGTGTTTTAGGGGCTCTGTCGCATGGTGATGCTAACATTGGTTTGCGCTTGATCGCATCTTCCTTTATGCGTGTGTGCTTAATTCTGGAGTCTTTGTTTAGGGTACCTGATAGATGGAGTCTGAAAGTGGCCAGGGCTGCCTCCTCCCGCACAATAAGGTGTAGTGGTGGCAGTCCCAGCATTGCCTGTAAAGCGGCAGTGGGTGTGGTTCTCATGCTGCTAGTGATTGCAACGCAAGCAAACCGCTGCAGTTTTTCGAGATCTCTTTGGGCTGTGCTGAGGTCTGTCCTGGGCCACCAGACCAACGAGCCATATGTGATGATTGGGCGGATGACTGTGGTGTATAGCCAGTAAGTGATCATGGGGCTAATTCCCCAATTCCTGCCTAGCAGTCGCTTACACTGCCACAGGGATATGCTGGCTTTTGTGGTGATATGGTTTATGTGTTTAGCCCAATTCAATTGTTTGTCCAAATAGATGCCCAGATACTTGGTTTCGGTTGAAAGGCTTAGGGTTGTTCCGAAGAAACGTGGCAGTTGCAGTGTCATTGGTTTCCTCTTTTTTGTGAAGAGAATTAGTTCAGTTTTTGTGGGGTTCACTGAGAGTTGGTGCTCCCTGCACCATTCCTCTACTATTTTCAGGGCTTGGCGCATGAGATTGCATAGGGTGTTTTCATGGGTCCCGTTTATTATTATGGTTATGTCATCCGCGTAACCTACGGTGAAATAACCTTTGTCATTGAGTGTTTTGATGAGGCTGTCAGCTACCAGGTTCCACAGGAGTGGCGAAAGGACGCCCCCCTGCGGACAGCCCTTTGCGACGACAGCCCTTGTTGTGTCGTTAACCGTGACTTGAACCGCTCTCAGTTTGAGCATATTAGTGATCCATCCCCCTAGGGTTGGGTCTATGCCGTGTCTGTCGAAGGCGCCCTCGATGTCAATGAAGGCAGCCAGTGCTGAGCATTTGTGATCCACTGCGCATTCAATTTTAGAAACCACATTGTGCAACGCGGATTCAGTTGACTTGCCTGTGGAGTACGCATGCTGTTGTTTGTGCAGTGGTTTCTCCCGGAGAGGCCCATCACGGATGTGCCTGTCACAGAGTCTTTCAAGGGTTTTTAATAAAAAGGATGTAAGGCTTATAGGTCTATATGCCTTGGGTTGCGTGTAATCAGTTTTCCCTGGTTTGGGTATGAAGATGACTTTCACCTCGCGCCATGCAAGGGGAATGTGTCTATGTGCTATGCAGGCCCGATAGATCTCTAACAGCCACGGCGTCAGATAGTCTATCCCCCACTGTAGCAGAGCTGGGAAGATACCATCCAGCCCCGCCGACTTGTATGGTTGAAAGGTGTTGATAGCCCATTTTATTCGGTCTACTGTTACTATGTTGTGGGCACTTAACCAGTCTTGTTCCGTTGGGGTCCATTCGGGTTCGGCCTCCCACGTCCTGTCCTCCAGGACTCGGCAGTCTGGGAAGTGAGTTTCGAGGAGGACCTTGCTGGTTTCATAGTCGGTTTGTGTATATGTGTTGTCGGGTTTTTTCAGCGCGCCGAGGGTACGGTCCTGGTCAGTTGATAGGATCTTTCGTACCCTTGCTGCTTCGTTATTTGTTTCAATGGATTCACAGAATTTCCGCCATGCCATCCTCCTGGCAGTTCTAGTCTGTTTTTTGTATGCATATTGGGTCTCTTTGTATATCTCCCAGTCTTCCGGGAGTCTTGTGTTTTTTGCTCTGTTAAATTGCTTACGCAGCGTGTCTCTGAGTTTACCAAGTTCAGCGTTCCACCAGGAGTTCTTCTCGTTCCTGCTTTGTGGCGCTCTTGATTTACAGCATGCATGGTAAGCTTCTGTTAAGTATTCGGATAATTTTGTTACGGTGTGTTCTAATTGTGCTCGGTCCCTTATGGTTACCCGTGCTAGATGTTCAGCTAATAGTGAGGCCAGAAGGCTTTTGAACCCGGGAACGTTGGTACGCCTCGGGTTTCGCCTCGAGGTTGGTTTGGATGATGTTGGTGGGTGGGGATGGAGGTGTGGTGGAGTTATTCGTGGATGGATCCATCGGATAGTCCCTCCACCTCCACCTCTCTGTAGTTATCGTCGTGTAGGTCTCCCGGCGACGAGGCAAGGAGTTGCTCGTTCCAGCCAGGTGATGCGGGCGGTAAGGTGTCGGCGTCTTCGGCCATTGCCGCTCGGGCCATCTCCTCCTCGAGCTGGGCAATGTCTGTGTCGCTCGTCAGAGTCGTCGTCGGTGTCGTCGTCTGGTCTGATGGTTTACCATCCGTGCTGTCTGTCTGTGTGTCGGCGGGTCGGGTCTTGGGCCAGAAGCGTACGTATATCGACCCCAAGAGGTACGATATCCGCCGCTCCCGCCCCAGGACCTTTTCGGCTTCCTCCGGTGGCAGCCCCAGGGTCAGGTATGTACCGTAGCGGTCGCCACCGATGGTTGTCGCCCTGTACAGTGACCACCTGCTGATGTCATACCAGGTATTCTGACGCATCAGAATACCGTGGAGTCTGCCCACGTCACCTCTGTAGCGAGGGACGAAGAGCGAGGCTCGGACACGGGTGGGCACGTCGGTCTGCTTCAGTACAGTCAGTGTGAGGTCGTTGTCGGGTAATTTTATGTGCGGAACATTCTGTGTCAGCCAGGTCAGTGCATTCTCGTCCTCGCACCACAACTGCACCGTGCCCTCCGCTACCCGTGGGTATCCGCGAAAGGCCGGGAGTGGTGTCGTCGAGTCCGTGTCCAGAAGTCTGTCCTCCAGTGCGGTCTTTATGTATTCGGCCTCTTGCCTAGTCAGTTCTCTACCGGGGTGGGGAAGGCAGATTGCTACTGCCAGCCGTGCAGGAATATCCTTGGTGGCCCGCGCGTAGCTTCTCTGCCCCCCCTGAGCCGAGTGAATTCTCACTCGCTTGGCGTCCCCCTGGAGTGTACTCGGCGAGGCTGTGTCGTCGGGGCGCTCCCTCTTTTGTGGTGCTGTCCCACTTGTGCCAGGCTGCAGGTTAGGGGAGCTTGACACGGTCTTTTTTGCTTTGCGTGCAGCTCCACCACGCTTGCTCCTGATGTGTTTGGGTTTTTGCCCGTCGTGTGTACTGTCAGTGTCATGGGGTCGGTTTGCGGTCCTGGCAGGTTCTGTCGTGTGCGAAGGCATTTCGCTCTGGGTTGCCCCTTCGCGCACCTGCCTCCGCTCACTTTGGTCCGCGACCGGCCGCTTTTCGCTATGGGTTGTCCCTACGCGTACTTGCGGCTGGTCGCGTGGCCCCGCGTCCGGTCGCTTTTCGCGCTGGGTTGCCCCTGCGCGTACTTGCGACTGGTCACGTGACCCCGCGTCCGACCGCTTTTCGCGCTGGATTTCCCCTACGCGTACTTGCGGCTGGTCGCGTACCGCCCCTTCAGCGTCCGATCGCGCTTCGCTCTGGCTAATGCCTTCGCGGGTATTGCGCTTTCGATCGCCTACTTTACTCTCGCGGGCCAGGACTTTTCCGCGCTTAGTCAGCGGGCGTACTCCATCAGCTATAGCCAGGAGAGTAGTGGGACTGCCAGTTCCAGCATCTTTCCCTGTGTCTTTATGCTGGTCTGGGTCATTATCCGGGTAGTTAGTGCTGCTCCGCACGACGCTCTGTTGCCAGGGGTTCGTGGGCGGCATGCACCGTGTGGCGGGTGTTGTCGTCGGGGTCGTGTTCGTAGGCGCGTTGGACGCAGCCTGTGTTGTGGGCGCTAAATCAGCAGCCGGCCGCGAGAAGCGCGGCATTAACTCATCAACTATGCAGGTAGATGCTCCCCCCATAATACGTCGGGCGCTAACCACCGAAGTGGTGTGGGATTCCCCGGCTTGGCCGGGACCCACCTGGGTATCTAATTTGTCGTTCTGCATGTTCATGTTGTAGGGGGGTGGGCTTTTTTGGAGCCGAGGTTACCCTTCCTCGGGGATAGAGGGGATTAAGGGGATAGGAGGGAAGGAATTTGATGGATAGGGGTGTGGGTTACATGGGGTCACCCTAGGCCTGGGATTTGACCTAGGGATTTAAGGATCGACGGGATGTGTATGGATAGGGAGGGATGGTTTGTTTAGGAGATGGGCACATAGGATGGTGGTGTATAGGATACCCTAGGCCTGGGATTTGGCTTTCGGGAACTTCTCTTGTCCGGGATCTCCTTGGGAGATGCCCCGACCACGGGATCCCACCGGCAGCAGCAATTCAGCCACCAGCGGCTGGTCCCGCAGCCGGAGTCGGGCTATCCGCAACCTGCCCACCCGCTCGGTTGCATGAGAAGAAGTGCCTGGCAGTCCGGGTCACCCCACCACGGATGTACGTATACATTCGCGTTGGGTCAATCCAGCCTTCCCCGAGTACATAGACCTTATAGGTGATGTTCTTCAGAAAGGCCAAGTGCGCAGTACCCATAACCGGCGTGTGTGTATGACTAGATGTATGAATGTGTGTGAAGCAAAAGAAGTATGTAAGGATCGTAGCAGGTGGCGTTCTGTAGTTTCTGCCTACCCCCATGGGAAAAAGGCGTGAGTTTATGTATGTATGTATGTATGCAATACTTTATTATAAAGTACGGGTGGCAAACCTAGTCGAGTCGGTTCATAGTAGTGGTGCTTAATATAACGTAAAGCAGCTTAAAGTAGCGTGCTTATTATACATAGCATAAAGCAAACGTTATCGTGACACTCACTTGGCGCTATTTGCTTAATTCTTTATAACGCAGTATCGCCCGAATCGCGCGCAACGCAAATTCTAAAGCAAGAAGCAGGGGGCGCCGGGCGGGCGCGGCGACGCGACGGCGGCGCGCGCTTTACGTATTATACCTACGCTATTTTACTTCGTGCTTTTTAGTGTAAACAGTGATAGGAGACGTAATAATATTGATAAAGTATAATTGTGTAAGTAAGGACGATTGATTGAGAGATTGTTTAATGTATTGTTTTTGTGGTTTAATGGGTCAATGGGTCGCTTTAGGGGCGGAGATTAAGGAGTTGAAGTATACGCTTAGGGGCACTATGATTAGCAAAGAAAACCAAAAAATTTTGTTTTTGTACTTAGTCAAATTTTCGAAGTTTTTTTTTAACATATTTCGGCCATTTTTTTTCGCCAACTTATTAATCTTGTCCATAGAAGCTATTTAAGCTCTGAGACACATGGTTCTATGACGGACCGTTTCCGAATTATGGGTCTCCGAATTTTATTATATTTTGTATAAAACGATCTATACATATTTCCAAAATGGTAGTATAGTATTCATGTTGGGATGCTGCTAGCATGGGGGTAACACAGGGGGGGCAAAATTTTGGTTATTTTTTTCCTAGGACACACCGTTTTCGAGATATTCGGATATAACAATTCGGAGACCTATAATTCGGAAATAGTGCGTCGTAGGGCTATGCTTTTCAGAACCTAAATGATTTTTATGGTTAAAGGTAACCCGAAACTGCAATAAAATTGGAAATTTCCGAAAAAAAATGATATTTTTTCGAAGTCCTCTCGCCATATGGCCTAAGGGCTAAGGCTACACTCCAACCGTTTAATGTTTTGTTTTTGTGTGTATATAGTGGACGAAAATGTCTAAAAGAAATAGTGAATTACCAATATGGAACTTTAAGTAGTGACGTAGAACTGAAAGTATGAAGGAAAATTTATTTTTTACTGCTCCATTTTATTGTAATAAATTCATAAAAACGATGTAATATTTTAAAGCATGCTGTCTGTCCAACGAGTCCAACGCTAGGGTAGGAGCTGCGAGTTAACAGTCACCGCGCTTGCTTTATTCGTGTCCGCCCCGCGCCCGTGCGTTATAAAAAAAACGCGTCATAATAAAGCTTGTAAAATAACGCGCTTAAAATATAAAGCTTATAGCACTAAGCAAGTTATTGACATATAGCAACTTTGAACACTAGACACTACTAGTTCATAGTTGTCACTTTGTTTGTCAGATGTACCCAGTATATAATAGAGTCTGGCAAACGAAAGTAGAGACTGAAAACGCGCGGCAAATTTAAAAAATCTCGGCATAGCAACCCCAAAACTAGTATTAAATACTTGGAATAACCTAATTTGATACTTTAGAATTATTTATTATTAAGTTCTAATTCTAAATTAGGTTATTCCAAGTATTTCATACTAGTTTTGGGGTTGCTATGCCGAGATTTTTTTAAATTTGCCGCGCTTTTTCAGTCTCTACTTTCGTTTGCCAGACTCTTTGGTCAGATGATACGTAGTATCTTTAGGTAGTCTGTGGATGAATCCAAGTCCAAGAATCTGACAGATAAGCTGTTAGTTCTGTCTCTCTTCTATTTTTTATCCGATTTTCTGAGTCTAATCGGGGTACAATCTGATAATTTTACAGAAAAAAAGAAAAATATTCTGATTCGTGAATAGTGATTATTTATCCGGATCCCAAATTGGATTTAGTAACCTCAGTGTTTAACATTTTAACATAACAAAGTTGCTTCAAACATGTGGAGTGATTCTCTGCTCATCGTATTTATTTCAATATGTACTGCATTTTTAGGCGAAGGTAAGAGTAGTTTCAGCGCTAGCAGTAAGGTATTACTATAGTTCCTTCTAGTAGTAATATATGGGTGTACTTTTTTTTGGTACAAATAGTTCGCTTGTGAACACCTTAACTTAGCTTAGGACAGCATTCTAATAGTTATTTATTTCTGGTTTTAGGTCTTACTTGGATATTGGTTTATAGGACAGAAAAGTACCAAAAACTGAAAGTAGAGGTGGAACGTCAAAGTAAAAAACGTAAGTTTATGAAATCAAAAAGAGACCTTTTAGGTCAATCTTAAAAACCCTTAAATATAACCCTAAAAATTAAATCAGGTAATGTTACTAAAGGATGCTGGATGCATGTATGTACCCTGTCTAATCTACAAACTCTAAGGTAAGATAAGTAATACTCTATTGCCATCAGTGCCATTGCAAGTTAGCAATAAATGAGTGAAATACCAAGAGCTCTGTTTCTACTTAATCTCTGCTAAATATTTGATAACACTATTGTTATATACTTGCAGTAGAGAAACGAAAAGAAGCTCATGGAGACTCACTGGACAAACAACATAAGAAGAAAATTGAGAGGGAAGAAGAGAGACTAAAAAACAACAATAGAGACCTTTCTTTAGTCAAGATGAAATCAATGTTTGCCATTGGATTTGCATTCACAGCCTTACTCAGCATGTTCAATAGCATGTAAGTATTAGTTTTGTTCTCAACGGAATTAGAAAAATATTGATTGTTGGTATAATTTTTGTATTTTTTTTAAATTAATAATCGGCTTGCGCTTGACCACTGTCTCACCTGATAATAAGCGACGATGTAGCACGCTTGCCTATTCACTCTTAATTTAAAGACTCCCAGGTTGTTGCTACAGAAACAGTTAACAGGCTGAACAAGGGTTGTGAAATGATTTTAGTTTTACCCCAATTGATAAACTAATTTATGATCACTAGTTTCATCTCATTCTATATTAATCAAATCAATGTATTTACAGATTTGATGGCAGGGTAGTGGCTAAACTTCCATTCTACCCTATATCATGGATTCAAGGTCTCAGCCACAGGAACTTGCCTGGGGATGATTACACAGACTGCTCTTTTATTTTCTTGTACATACTGTGTACAATGAGCATAAGGTAATTGATGATATTTTAATATACCATTCTGCATTAGTTCACTTTCCATGATCTTATATCTAAACCTTGTCTAACTGGTGTGTGCCATAATTACCAAAAAAATGAAAAAGCCATTGTTTCTGGTGTGGATCCAGGTTTCAGGCACTCGAGGGGGTTAATACCAAAAATAAAAATACAATGCTGCAGCACCCTTATTTGGCTAACTCTACACCAAACAAGTGGTTCACATAATATGCTTAATAAAATCAAGCATAATTATTTTAGAGCTCTGCAATTTCAAGGGTAAATTGAGAACCTCCTCCTTTTTAAAGATGTTTAAAAATAAAACACAAAACTTAAATAAATTGTATAATTTTAATGTACTTTCATACATACAACCACATATGAAATACACACAAGTAAGTAAGCCTTTGCTTAGATTACATCTGTCCAAAACATTTTACAATAAAAAAAAAACTAAACTTTCTTAGTAGCAGGTCTTTTTAATTTCTTATACAATGTTTTTTTTTTCTAGGCAAAACATCCAGAAGCTTTTAGGATTTGCTCCATCTCGCGCCGCATCGAAACAAGGTGGAGCATTGTTTGGAGCACCTCCAGCTCAGTTTAAGTGAAATGTAGATTTTAAATGTAATGAATTTAATTTATGTGTTAAAATGAATTATTTAATATATTAACTAGACAGATACAATTCTTTTCTTTGAAATAAGTAAACATCACTAACTAATTTTAAATATCAATACTCATACATAGGAAACTATTTATATTTTAAAGCTATTTCTCTATTATTGAATTTCATTACTTCATTTTAAAGGATGGTAAAATAAACAAGTTCAGTATACATTGAAATCAACAATTCGCTCATCAAGTAAAAATCTATCAAAGCCAAATCTTGTTAAATCCACAGCTGAGTATTGACTGTCAATAACCAGTTCAGCTATCGCCCTTCCAATGCCTGGAGCATGCTGACATCCTGTAGACAAAAATCTCGGTGTCAAATTACTCATCATTATTTTTCACTATTATTAACTTGTCTAATATTAATAGGTATTTGCTTGGAAACAAGGTAACTTGTCTCTCAGCTATACGAGAGACAAGTTTCCTTGTTTGCATAGCTTTTACTAGTAAAGACAAGGCCGTCTGAACATTTGCTTATATGCACATGTTCACTCAAGAAAAAATATTTAATGTCCTGTGCACACAGCCACTCACAAAGGTAGTTGACCGTGTAACTATTTCACTTCGGTCTAGTATGACCAAATTGTGTCATTAAAAACTGTCCCTGTCCTTACTATATAAATCAATTCTTGTTTGTGCAATTGTAAAGAATTCATTAAAACAAAGAAAAACAAACCAAGTTTCCCAAATCCAGCTGCAATGTACAAGTTATTGTGGTAAGGATGTGGTCCTAAGACACCTGTGTTGTCGAATACATTGCAGTCATATGCTTCAGTAGTAAGCTTTTCTATCTGAAATAATAATAAAAATAATTTTTTTTAGGCTTTTAATCCTACTGCTATATTATAAACTTAAATATAAAAAAAAAATTTTTTTAAACAAACTTTTTTATGAGTAGTCCGAAGTCAATACTTTGATAAATGGGATTATGACGTCCATCTTTTAAATTGGTAAAAAAATACTCACTTTTGTATTATTACAGCTTGGAACACGGTTTAAAAGTGATGGCTCAATAATTTTTTTAAAATAGTCACTTTTAGAAATATCTTTTGTGTCATCCTTTTGAAGTGGTACATTTCCACATAAGAGATTACTTTCTAAACCATTTCTCATCAACCACAGGCCAGTAGTATCCATAACTAGTGGAGTGTTCAGGCCAAATTCTGAAGCTTTTTCTTGAATGGAATATATATCAGATTCCCTAAAAGGATTAAAAATTGTTTTCAACATACAGTTTTTATTAAACAAACCTTAAGTTTTCAACATAGAAACAGATTATTATATCTAGACTCACTGTAATTTTTTTTTTATAAAAGTGTCACTAAAAACCTACCAAACAGGCTATTATTTTTATATATTATTTATGTTTAAAACGGCTATTAGCTATACAACAGCATTTGAATGGTGCCTACAATGTTAGTTTTAAAACATTTTTGCTTCTTTAGTGTGAGATCTAGAACTCACCTTCGTTCTATTGGCAGTGGAATACTTAAAATCCCATCTCCTGTTCCTACTTTAGCCAATCTAGCTATTTGACTGGAATTATCACCAGCTGCTAAAATGCAAATAGCAAACTTGACTGCATATTCTTCTTGATCTTTTGTTTTGTAAACAATCCTTTGTAACCGTTCATATCCTCCAGGAGTAACACCTTCCATAAGCAAATCCCTTTGTTTTTCTATTTCAAACCCTGTTACTTCAGCATTTACATAATTGGTTCCAAGTTCTATGGATTTTCTTATTAATCCCTGTAATAAAGCTGATGAACTAAATGTTCCTTCACCTTCTAACGCCATGCAACCTGTTCAACACAACAGTAAATTATGCACACTATTGACAAGGATCACATCAGAAAAAGTTATGAAAAAGATTAACAGGTTTAAATTCATACCCAGTTTGACATCCTCTGTGTTCATCCATGGGTATTTGCTCTTTATTTCAGAAGCCGATAAAAGGTTATTTTTTACACCTAGTTCATTTAGTAGAGTTACATTCTGTTCTAGTCTTTGAGCATATTGCTCACTTGCTAAAATAAGAGAACCTGTAGGAGTATATTGAATGTCGACATCGTTTCCCAAGTTCTGTTTGATATTCCTCAAAAAATCAATAGAGTATTGAGACAGATAAACATTTTCAGGCAGGGAGAAATGCTGGTTCAATGTACCTAATGATACATTATTTTGAGAATCTTTATACTGAAAGAAAAAAGACAAATTAATTGTTTTCTGCCGAATATAGAATTGATTGTAAGTAAACACTACTTACTGTGAAGTCCTTTTCTAAGACTACAACTGTTAGACCTTCACCGGTTCTTTTTTTTAACCAATAGGCAATTGCTGATCCTATGAAACCACCTCCTATTATAACTATATCAGCATGTTCTGGATATACCGTAGATTTATGTTTTGAACCAAGAAATGAAGGCATGTCGTTTGCTAGAACACTCAACGTTTTCTCAAAGGGGTTCTGGTGTTTTGCATAGTGACGAGTGCAGTATATTCTTTGACTGCGGGAGAGTCTCTGGAATAGTTTGGCAATCATAATTATTATTCAATAAACGGCTTAAAGCAAAAATCTTCTACTTTTATTCGTGGATATTTTGAATTTGCCAGTGTCTTCCAAGGCAAGGCATATGAGCTTGACGTTGACACTCAGTTGTCAGTCCAGCCAGTTGAGCTGTCAAAGTCAGAAGTCAAATCAACAGATTGTAAATTAAGAAAAAAAATCGTATCCCAGTGGGAAGCCAGTAGGGAAAAGACTCGGGGATCAAGGAGATCAATCACAAAAATGTTTAGATAGTTTTCTAATAAGTATTATAAAAGAAAAACAATGTGAAAACGATCTCCATTACGTTGCCGAAAGTTTCAACTTTTCCGTTTTTTTAACCGACTTCAAAAAAAGGAGGAGGTTCTCAATTCGACGGAATCTTTTTTTTTTATTTTTTTATGTATGTACCCCGATTACTCAAAGACACCAGGACCGATTTCAAAAATTCTTCTTTTGTTTGAAAGGGTATACTTCCTAGTTGGTCCCATAGTCATCAGGTCAGGATCTGATGATGGAATCCTAGAGAAATCGAGGGAACTCTTCAAATATTATAGGCAAACATATAGCGATTTTGGTACTTTCATCAACAATGCAATCATTTGCACTCAGAAAGTATCATTTGGTGAAGTGGAACTAATAAAGAAGACCACAGATGGCCACTGGAACTCTAAAATGATAAGTATGTTACGGGCATAAGATATCCCGACTATGAAGCAAATACTTATAAATAAATGATACTGATGAAAATGGCACCATCGAACTGATCTGATGATGAAGCCGGAAGGTAGGCACTGGAACTCTAAAATAAAACAATGTATCCTAGTCGTGTTTGGGCTTATTTGAATCGCCATGAGATGTATTTTGGCTGTAAATGATAATCATGATAATTGAAGGTATTATACCTACCAAAACTAAAAAGAGAACAATAAAAACTTTTTAACAAAAAATCAAACCGACTTCCAGAACAAAAAACTACAAAGCATAAAATAAATTTCTTTTCCGAAGTCGGTGTCGAAAAACTGAAAACAATGGGTACAAAAGACACCGACTTCGGAAAAGAAATTTATTTTAAGCTTTGTAGTTTTTTGTTCTGGAAGTCGGTTTGATTTTTTGTTAAAAAGTTTTATTATAGTATACTTGCTGACCCGGCAAACTTTGTTATGCCATAAAAACACCATAACATTCAAATACCCTACCTACCCTACCCTACCTATCCTACCCTACACTACCTACCCGGTCGGTCAAGTCGTTTCGGAGGAGTATGGTAACTAAGGAGTTCTTGGCGGGATTTTTTCGAGTGAAGTTCAGCGGTTGTTAATATTATTTGCAAATTGATACCTAGTAGATATTGTGATATAAAATTGGTGTAGTTTTGTGTCTCAACTGTCTACGCAACTGGACAATATGTGAAATCATTGACAGAATCGATCTCAGGATAGTGGAGCGGAGAATTTTATTGTAGTATTGACTACCTCCGCAAAGCTTACTGGGAAGGCTGACTCGATACAATTTGCTGCCAAATACTCCAAAAACCATTAGAATCTGTTACACTTACACCCGTATTCTAATGCATACTAAAGAATGTAAAAATTGCACTGAAGACGAGGCGGTATGGTCCAAGACCTTAGCCTGCCCGAGAAGGGAGAACAAAAAAAAAAAAAAGTATGGTAACTAACATTGTGACACTTAGAGCATTTTTGTGACACGAGAATTTTATATATAAGATTTATAGTACATACTATGTGAACTCAACTTAGCGGTTGAACGGATTTGGATGAAACTTGGCATATGGATAGACCAGACTGGATTAGAATATGGGTTACTTTTCATTCCGGTATCAATAAAACCCAGTATAATACTCCCTTGGGATAACAAATAAAACATTTCACGCAGGTGAAGCCACGGCCTAAGGCCATAGTTAAGTTAGAGTACACTGTCGCTATTTAGTCGCTACGGTCGCTATTTTTATATAGGGTGGGTGGTTATCTTCCTAACAGTTATTACACCACCCTAAGTTAAGGTTAGGGCCCTGAATACCGTGTAGTGTAATAAGCGCTTACAATAAAATTGTATCTTTGGCTTATATGTAGTGCAGCCTCCTTAGAGCATTTAACCTATGGAGATGGCATAGCTGGGCTTACCCCTCTGCCAAAGTAGCTTGGCCATATGACCATACGCATTATATAAAACTAGTTCATTCGCCGACCGCCGCCATTGTGTATCGTATTGAGTCGCAAGTAAGTTCTCCGAAAAAATGGTTAATTGTGCGGTTTCCTCTTGCAAAAAGCGAGCTGCCACTTTCAATTTTCTGAAGCCATGGTGTTTCCTACCACATATAAGTATAAATTATACATCAACATAGTTTTATTTAAGTACAATGTCGAAATAATGGTTATTGCCTTTACGATAGAAAAATTCAGTGGTACGTTGGTAGCATTAACGCAGTACAGGGGCTGACAGGGTAGCGATGTGCATAGTGCTGGGACAACGAGAATGAATGATTGATAAATTAAATGATTTTTTGAATCAGTATGTTCAGTATCAAAATAATTTTGTTTGTGTTTATATCTGGACAAGACAGGTTGAACTAAAAAAAATATTATTTACAAATGTCTATGAGAAAAGATTTAAATTATTTTCTTTTAAAGTTTTAGGGTAATAAAAAGTAAGTTTGTTGGTTTCGTTAGTGAGTTTTTCAATCATTTTTTAACCCCCGACATAAAAAGAGGGGTGTTATCAATTCGACGTGTATTGCTGTGTATCTGTGTGTCTGTCTGTGGCATCATAGCTCCTAAACAGATGAAGCGATTTAGGTTTTTGTTTGAATTTTTGTTTGATACCTCTATCGAGAGCAGACTATCGCAGCCATGGTGGTTACAATGCCAACCCCACCGCACATCAATTCGAAGCCATATACAATTGCGAATGCTAAAAATACTCAAATGTTCGTATATCATTTTTAACCAAAAAAGTTGATCCACAGAAATGTGTTCGACATGTATATAATAAACTGGTACATTTCAAAAATCAGTGATTGCCTCTAGTCGTGAACATTGAGACATGTATATAAACTAGATTATGGCTATGAAACCATATGTTTATGATAAATTAAACAAAAAAAATTGTAGAAATCAGTAGGTTTAATGAAGACCTTACTATCTTTTTTTTATAACTTTTAAAACGAGCAACGTACAGAGTTGTATGAGTGATATAGAACGAGTGAATAGGAATGAAGTACATCGAAGAATTAAAGTTTAAGAATGAACAGCGAATGTGTCGTAGACACCATACACGTATGTTTTCCTATCTAAGATATCAAACTAGCTTAGCTAGGAAACACCGTACTCAAATAGTAAAAAAACGAAAAACTGACGTGATAAAGTGTTACATAAAAAATTGTCAAATAAAAGTCTATTCGGTTGATTCTATTATTTATTATTTACGCTTTCTTACTATTTAACACGTATACATAAGGTCCGTATTAAAGAACGGGGCTCAAGTATGAATCCCGAATGCCCGAACCTAAATAAAACAAAATGTCAGTGACATGAGTGACAGTTTCATACTATTCTATGCTGAAACCTGTAGGTACTATAGTTTATGATTAACATTGTTCCAAGACGTATGCCACCATTTTATTAGGTACTATCCCCAGTTCATCTACCATGCATGGAGTATTTGGATATTACATTTATTTGTAACGTCATTCATATAGGAAAGACACGGGTCCAACAATATATATTATGTAATTATGAAATATTATTGACTAAAAATAAATTCAATCGTTCTTTTTTTAGTGTATCTTAAATTCTTTCCTACCTTTCTTACCTACCTACGTAGTTTAGCAGACCACAAATCATATTGCGTTTTTTTTATTTGTGAAATTAATTACATAAGTTTATTATTATTTAGTATAACAAAAATAAAACGAATTAACATTTTGCTCATTCATTCATGCATTAAAATGAATTTCCAGTCATTCTTTGTATCACATCACTAGCACTTTGTATTTGTTGTCATAGGATTATTGTATAGATACACACAAATATGTCAATGTATGTGTGTTTTTTGATTGTGTGATTATTATTTTTTCGTGTGCGTTTGTAGCAATAGGATGCATGTATCTGTGAGTGATTGTCATTTTTTTGTAGTGTGCTGTATGTGTTTTCCTCGCCTCCCGCAGAAAGTGGCAGAAAAAGTTGTTCGGTGATTCGCGGCTTGCCGTCTCCATAGGTTAAATGCTCTAAGGCAGCCTCACAGAAAAAGGAATATTGTGCTGTTTGACTCTGTGGAAATCTGTCCGAATCTGTCTGTCCGAGCCTATGCTCGATATAATAATAATATCTATTATAATTGATTTAAATTAGTCTAAGATTGGAATGGAGTAATAACATTCTGTGAATCAAATGTACTCTGTGAGTCTGTGCTGTGAATCTGTATCTGTGTATAGACCATAGACCATCACCATCCAGACAAAAGGCGGAAACACATTACTGTGGCGTGGCGTGGCGTGTCGCGCCAGATGCCTATCGGTTTCATACATTTAGTATGGTTAGAGGCACATTTGAGTGTCGTGGCCCAGCGTGGCGCGACCTGGCGTGGCGCGGACTGCCCGCGACCGATTGCGCCATAGCCCCCACCACCGCTCTGGCGCGACACGACACGCCAGACAAATGTGTTTCTACACCGCGTGGCTCGTGGCGCGCCATTCAATGACGTGAACTCGTAGCGGACGCTTGTATGCTGCGTGAAAATGACCGACGAGCTTATTGAACTTGTACGTCAATGTACAGTTTTCTTGTTTTGTTTTTGTGTTGTATTTGTTTTGTTTTATGTCCAATTAGCATGTACAATCATATAGAATCCTAATTTTAACATTAAAAGTTGATATATATATAGATTTTAAAGAATTGATCATACATTAATAATTACGCGAGGAACTTGAAAACGTAATTTTTTGTTTGTGGAGATTTCATGATGCAGTTAGTGTCAAATGAAAGGTTTTGGTCTAAAACCGTTTTATTCGTTTGAATCATTTAAATCGGTCCACACTTTTCCGAGATAATCGCATATCATTATATTCAAAATGTAAACAAACCGACTTTTTTATATTTTTGTTCTAAAAACTTTTAAATTTGAAATGGCCTTCTTTTTTAGGGTTCCGTACCCATCGGGTAAAAACGGGACCCTATTACTAAGACTCTGCGGTCCGTCTGTCTGTCTGTCTGTCACCAGGCTGTTCTCATTAACCGTAATAGCTAGACAGTTGAAATTTTCACAGATGATGTATTTCTGTTGCTGCTATAACAACAAATACTGAAAACAGAATAACATTAATATTTAAGAGGGGCTCCCATACAACAAACGTGATTTTTTTGCCGTTTTTTGCGATAATGGTACGGAACCCTTCGTGCGCGAGTTCGACTCGCACTAGGCCGATTTTTTTTTTAAATTTTGCTCTAAAGTAGTTTAATTGCTAGGAGAAATTTATTTATTTATTAACATTTCATGCAACTTAAAGGTACATAGGCAGACTTAAAGCTTAAGGTATTCTCTACCAGTCAACCAAGATGGTGGAAGGGTGGTGGAGATATAACATGGCAAGTGCATAGAAATAAATTGAAGGTCTTCATCGAAATCATCATCCGAATCCGAAGTTAATATTATGTACGTCTACACGTTGCAAAGGTTCGTTGTATACTAATTCAGAAATAGCGCCAGGGCGCGCCACGACACGCCAGCTTAGTGTGCACACTCAGCGCCACGCCAGTATGCGCCACGCCACGCCACAGTAATGTGTTTCCGCCTAAAATAGTTTAAATCTGAAATCTGTGGTCGAATGTCTTCCTTCAAAAATAAAAACAAGAAGAGATGGGATGAGATTTAATGGCACGTGTTTTGGATGTTTTATCCAATTTTCTTAATTAAGCTGTGTATAACATATACATTATAATTAACAGAATTGCTAACAATGGTGTGCTAAATGCTAATGCGATCAGAAGAGTGTCATTGCACGTGTTTTTGTGGACAGCTTTACGGAATTGACAAGTAAGAACCATATTTACCAAAAGTAGCAAGAATTATTTTGCATGTAAAACATTGTAAAGAGGCTTATGACCATCTAGCAGTAATAACAAATTGCGACAAGTTGTGTTGTTTGATACGCCTCATTCTGTCAGACAATCTGCCTGTGTTGTGTACCCCATGGGCCGATGGCACGATATTGGTTTAACAAATTACACATTACTACAATAGCTGGCCAAAATATTATATTATCTTTTAACCCTGTCTGTCTGTCAGTCCATTCGAGCCTTTACAGCCTTAACTTGGTGACTAATTGCACTTTATCAATTGAATTTAGTAGGTAGTTAAATTACAAATAAAATATTATTATCACTTGAGTATGGTTTTAGGCGTGTTGCCACATTTATTTTTTTAAGGATCCTATATGGTTTTCGAGTCGAATTGCATGCTATAAGGTTTTATTTATTAACCTTTTACTGTGGATAGTGGGTTTTCAGAGCCTCTAGACTTTTAATTTTGCTAAAAGGTCACTTGTGGCAAAACAATAATAGACGAAGTGCTTGAGTTGCCAGCTTTAAAACACATGAGTTAGGATAGGATAGATGGACCCCCTTTTTCACACTTACTCTCATTTGGTTCGTTGTGCATGCAGGCATCCTCTTTGTGAGAGGCCATAAACCACCATGCGGGTTTTTCAATTTTTCCCAAATATGATGGAATTTTTAGCCATGAAGAGGCCTTAGACGTGAGGTCTCCCAGAGGCCTGTGAGACCTTACGTCTAAGGTTAATCTTGAATTGAGTTTAAGTGATAATAATATTGATAAGTTTTTTACAATCTTCTTATCAAGGACACCCTACAAGCATGGATTCAAAATATTCTTCTGTTGGTGTGAAATCAAATGGCCTCAAAAGAAAACATGCAGTGGAGAACATAAAAGTGAAGAAGATTAAGTTATCTAACGATAATCAGTCAAACATTAAATTAAATAATATTAAAGTTGAAACAAATGGACATGATAATACTAAAGAAAACAAGGACACTAATCAAACTGAACAAGATTTGCAAGAAGCAAGAAGGCAATTACCGGTGTATATGGTTAGAAACAGGTATGTGTGCTTAGAAGTTTTTTCTTGATTTAAATGTGATCGGAAACATTGTATTAACCCTCTGCATGCCTAGTAGGTTCTGCCAGACCCACACATTTCTGGAGCGTGCTCCTGTAGTGATAGAAAATCCTTTATTAAATCTTTATAGCATATGTGGCAGTTTTTTTAACAAATATTCAATCTTAACTTTATGTTAAATACAATCTGAGTTTTATGTGAAATTTCCAAAATAAAAGTTGTAATGCTTCCATATTTAAAAATCATGTTTTTTTTATGAAGTTTCATTATGGAACATTTAATATAATTAATTATTGCAAGTGATCTTCATTACAGTGATCTCAAAATCTGGGATTTACAGACCTACCACACACAGTAACACACACACACACACACACAGTAACTTTTACCACCAGGCATGCTGAAGGATAACAACAAGTTACATAGTTGTCACCAATCAATGAAGATTACATTTGTTGAAATTACTTTAACAAGTTCACTCCACAAAAGTTAAAATAATAAACTTTATCTGTATTTCAGACTTCTAGAAGAGATAAAAAAGAATGAGACTATGATATTGATAGGTGAAACAGGCAGTGGCAAAACAACACAGATACCGCAATTGATCCATGAGCAACGCCTTGAAGGTGCCGGGGCCATCGCAGTGACCCAGCCCCGTAGGGTAGCTGCCATCACAATAGCTTTGAGAGTAGCGGCTGAAATGAACACAGAAATAGGATCTATTGTTGGGTAAGGGAGGCAACTAACTAACAATGTATTTAATAAATTTATATAAAAAAATAAGTATTTTCCATGTATTGTATCTATTGATACTAAGATACTTTTTGGGTAATTTTTTTGTTACTAAAAAATTTAAATGTATATTTACAGCTATTCAGTAAGATTTGAAGATGTAACCAGTCCAAGAACTAAAGTGAAGTACTTGACAGATGGTATGTTGCTCAGAGAGGCAATACTGGACCCTCTGCTCAAAAAGTATTCTATAATAGTATTGGATGAAGCTCATGAGCGCACTGTGAGCACAGATGTACTGTTTGGTATTGTCAAACTGGCACAGAAAGATAGAGCTGAAAAGAAATTAAATCCTCTGAAGGTAATATATAAAATTGATTGGTACTTACCGTATTTGTCCTGCATCATCCTAATATTTCTAAGGTTTATGATAGGTCCTAACATAGGTGTAGCGTGCACCTCATATTTTTCTTTCTGAATTACCCTATTGCTTGTAGATCGCATAATGATGAAGCGATATTGTTAATGAACAATCTTGCAGAAGCCCAAGACCTGCAAATACCAACCTAATGCTGAATATCGCCCGATAGATTGCATTGCAAATTAGTAAAAAAAAAAAACGGAATGTGTCTGTCTGGCCGTCTGTACATCTATACCTCGTCAGTCGTCTGTCACACGGGTTTTACGTTCAAGCGGTTGGAGTTACGGTCTTCAAATTTTCGCAGTATAGGAGTCTTGTTGACCCAGGGCCATGCAAATTGTGTTTTTGTTTTAATATTTTGATGGGAGCCCCCCATACAGAAAAAGGGCGGCATGAAAAATAATGTTGGCCTGCCTCATCTAGTGGAATGATCGTTGTTTAGATAAATACTGTATTTTTGTTTTAAAAATATTGGAAAACAAAGGAATTCAAGGAGCCACGAAAGTCAGTATTTTCTTTACAAAATTTTGTTCTGAACAATTTTTTATGGAGAATGCCCATTTTGTAAGGGAACTTGGGCTCCTTTGGAAAAATGGTTGTATATTGGTGAATTTGATTGTATATTGTAGAAAAAACACGTTATATTCATAGTTATAAAAAAAAAAAAACATTTATTTTGTGGGGTTCATGAGATATAACAATGTTTTTGTTCTTGAAATGAACCCTTATTACAATGCAATAAGGTGCATACAAATGTCCAAGTGAAGGAACTTGATCTGTTGTTGTCTGTACATATAAAGTAAAGGACACGGATGAAAAAAAAACACAAAATATAAATCCTATTTTCGGGGCCTCCTTTCCTTTTCCAATCCTTTACCTCATAAGGGGCCTGTGTATGGGCAATCTCCTTTCCATTGACCTATGAACTTGAAATTTGGTGATAATGTTTTTTATTTTATTACGTATATTTTACTAACAAATACCAATATATTGATATACTTCTTTTTACTTTGAAATACCCTCATTTTTCTTAATACAACAATTTTACTTTTTGGTACGAAGTCCGACACGCACTTGGCCGGTTTTTTTTTTGTTTCATCATTGCTATTTTTGTTGCTGATGTTATTTCAATTGACTTGTAAGTGCTTCTTCTTTCAGATAATAATAATGTCTGCTACAATGGATGTTGACTCCTTTAGAAAATACTTCCATAACTGCCCAGTGATATATTTGGAAGGGAGAACATATCCTGTTACCATTTACCATACAAAAATGAAACAAGACGATTATCAGTATGCTGCAGTTTGTACAATATTTCAACTTCATGCTACTACTCCTGCAAAGTAAGCACTCATTATTATTTTCAAATGTTTATGCTCTTAATATGGTTTCTATATACTTTTATACCTACTATACTACTGAAGAAATATATTTATACCATTCCCCCTCTAAAAAGCTTATTTTATTCACTAAAAACAGTGAATGTCACGGGTCAGGGTTTTACATTATTTGTAAATTTTGAAGGAAATAAACCATTTATTTTGTATTTATTAATATTCCTTGTGCTTAAATCTTTCTTTTTCTCGTAGTCATGGTATAAAATATAGTATGCAACTCTTGAATAAAACGGATTTATATCGAGGGCCATGAATCACTCACGTTGCTCATGATTCTAACACTTGAATCACGAGCATAGCGAGTCATCATGTATCACTCCCTACGGTCGAGATTCAGTCGTTAGAATCCTTCACTTGCTCGTGATTCATCTATGGCCCTCGCTTTAAATCCGTCTTTTATTAACTAGTTGCATAATATACTATTAACCTCATGTAATATTTTGTTGTTGCTATTTTTAAGTTTATGTAATTTTTACATTTTCAGCCACGATTTCCTCGTGTTTTTAACGGGACAAGAAGAAATTGAGACAGTTATGTACAATATAAAGCAGATAGCAAAGGTAATCAATTAATACATAATATATAATAAGTCTGTAGAAAAGTCGTTTTTGTACATCAAATATATTAAAAAAAAAATAGCCAGGGTTTTAAAGGATAACCAACAGAACCCTTCCAGCATTTTTGGAATTTGTCTTTTTTCTTAAGTTGTGCACGCACACGCAAGGATAATTACCATTGTATTTGCTTTTATGCTAGATGAAATATTCCAGGAAGCCACAGGTCCACCTATCAGGGTATGTCCGCTGTACGCGGGGCTGCCGGCCGCGAAGCAGCTGCAGGTGTGGCGGGCGGCGCCGCCCGGCACCAGGAAGATCATACTGGCCACCAACATAGCGGAGGCCTCCGTCACTATCCCTCGCATCAAGTGCGTCATCGACACTGGCGTTGTGAAAGAAAGGTGCGTCAACTAGTGAGTGCCTTGCAGACTTATCATTAAACAATAAGAAAACTCACTCTGTGATAAACTGTTAAGATGAAACGGAACATATTTATCGATTTAAGGCGGTACCCCGAGCTAAACGCCGCGCAAGCCGTTTTTCGTGCTGTTTTTAGGAGCTATCTACTCGTTGTTTAAAAAGAAATATCAATTAATAAAAATACATTAAATATCTACATAATATTGATTCTAAAATGGTAGATTTCGTTTTTTTTATGTTATTTCACTACCCTCCTTCCAAAAAAAAAAACATAAAAATGAGAATTACCTAATTATTTATAGCATGCATCTCCTCGTAAAGTGTTCATTAATTATTGTTTGTACTAACACTAATGGATAGACAATTTAATAACCAATATTTTTGTAGTTTTTTTTTTTTTTAAAGACCAAAATTCGATTTTATAAAGATCTTATTCTAAAATCTGGGCGTATTCACTACTGTAATTCATGCGCCACCAGTGCCGCTAGACCAATAGAAATGCTCAAATCTCATGCCGATTTTTTGGTCAGGGTACCGTCTTAAAAGTAAAATGTCATGCCGGCTGTAAACTCCCGCGCGAGCGCCCGTGGGGATGATGTACTTTGCTCTCAGTACAGAGTTTAATCATGAAGTAATTTGTTTAAAACTCAATCCAAAGACAAAACCACACAATCCAAAATATTAAACATTAAAAACATTGCGATACAAAATAGGAATACCGATTTAAAAAATCCATTTATTCCGTCCTAAAAATTTGCGGGTTGAAATTTTGTGTTACGTTACGCCTTGAGCATTGATATATAAAAAACCCTTTATATATCAATGGCCTTGAGCCACGTTTTACTTAGAAGTGACGTCACAAGGTCCAATTCCTGAACTTTAACGCGCATCGCGAATCTTCGTTATTTTTTATTGATCTGATACAGCAAAACCTACGTGTCCAATACTTTCTTATAATGTAACTGGCGCACTAAATATTATTATAATATTTTACTCTAGAATCATCTCCAGTGTCTTTATGACATAGTCTTCGATCAACGATAACCAATTAGATAACGGATCACGTACAAAATCAATGCTAAATTCTGTCCGCGTGAATATATATACTTACTACCCTACATTTAAAATACTTATGATGACAAACTGAACAAAATAAGAGCTCACGTCTTATGTGAGCTGTTATTTACCGAGACGTATTTCTTGCGCCGACCTACATCTATACTTCATAAAAGATAGCTTGATCTCTGCGACATATGTCAAACTGACGTGTACGTTATTATGACCAGCCTGTCAAGCGCTATTGTTACTGTATTGATACTGCCAGCTGCAGAGATCAATCTATCTTTCATGAAGTATAGTTGGTATAATCCCCGGCGTGTATCTTGGGAAGATTTTGACGGAGTGGGGGTAATTTCGCGCATATTTCGCAAACTGACCAACCACCATATAGAGCGAACGGCACGTGGACGCGACGCGACTGGCCAGTCGATCCTTGTGTCAACTGACCTACCAATCGCGCGCTCGGAACAGTGACAATCGTTCCCTGCGCCCCGCTTCACTACCAAAGTGATCTAAAAAAACAACTTCTACGCTTCTACCGACTCTTGCCAACTTACGTGCCGAGGATTATATTGTTGATCGAAGGAAATAGTGGGTAAAACAGAGAGTGGTTGTGTGCAGGACGTGGTCGGGCGGCACGGGCGCGGAGCGGCTGGCGGTGCGCGCGGGCTCGCAGGCGGCGGGCTGGCAGCGCGCCGGCCGCGCGGGCCGCACCGCGCCCGGCGCCGCCTACCGCCTCTTCACCGCCGACGACTTCCGCTCGCGCCCGCTGCACCACACGCCCGAGATACTCAGGTAACCTCTATTGCTCTATGCAGATACATGCATCATCCAAAGTTTTGACTGCTAGTAAAAGCGAATGGGATAAAATCCACATGGGCGCCGCTGCCAGCAGGAGGCTGCAACGGGGGGCACTTGCACACCCTGGCTTTCAATAAAATATACGAAAACATTAAAAAAAAATATACGAGGCTTCGAAAAATATAAGAGAACCTTGCATATCCGAGGTGCTCTCTTCTTCTTTATTTTACAAACTTTTTTTTATCATAGGCTCACGCTTGACCGCTATCTCAACTGATGGTAAGCGATGATGTGGTTGACGGTGAAGCATGCTTGCCTAGAAGGGAATACCTATTCCCCTAGGTTGTAGATGTAGCCTTTCGACGTGAGAAGGACCTCACAACTTATAGTTCAATTAAGATTTTTTGGCATGGGACCATCTCCTGATTGCTCATCAGAAACCTTGCTTATTAACCTTTAATCTTGAACTGCTTGGTAAAGAGACAAAGCTGAGAGAAAAAAACTGATGGGTAAACGGGTTATAAACATTTTAAATGAGTTGATTTTTTGTCTGCAACATCTATAAATAAAGCCATTTGCGTTTGCCTAACTCATAACATAATGTAGATTAAGGTCTCCGCTAGATGACAAAAAAAAAAGTAATTGATCCAATTTGTACCGTAACTTGAAAATCATGATTCTTTGTTTATTGAGGTATTTTAATAATTTTAGTCTCAAAAATGAAAGGCGTATAACCATTTTATCCGTTTAAATCATGTAAATCGGTCCACGCGTTTATGAGATATAAACTCATTACTGAATGCCAAGTGAAAGGGTCACGGACGCCTTACCGCGATACGTTCGTTTTGATCGTATTAGCGACAATGCCTTTACATTTTTTCGTATCGTTTTGAAATATTGGAATACATTGGTAGACAAGTATTAACGACTTTTATTTGTTCGCTATCTGGCGGTGACTTTAGTAACGTATTGCGCTCAACTACAGGTGTCCACTAGCATCGACGCTGCTGCTGTTGATAGCGGCGGGAGCTGAGCCCAGCACGTTTCCGCTGATCGACACGCCGCCGCCCGATTCTGTCAAAGCTTCACTGAGTTTACTCAAGGAATTAGGTAACTCATATCATTTATTTCAATTAAACCATTTAAAGGTACATTTAAATTGTCTAGTTAAAAATAAAGCTAAATTGTACATTCGCAAGTTTTCTATGAAGTGCAAGAAACAGTCAGTGGGTCGTCTTAGGGGTGGAATTTTAGGAGTTGGAGTATACGCTTAGGGGCAATATGAGCAACTCTATGAACACTCTTTTCAATAAGTAAATATTGGGTCTTTATCTAAGAAATTGCCGTTTTATGAAACGTCTTGAAAAGCATGCAATATCAATTGTGTACACGGACCTATCACTACTAAGGAACGAACGAAAGTTGTACCTCACAATTCAACCTTCTTCTCCGGACGGCTACTCGGACGGGATAATATTCTAATGTTAAAACTTGTGAGTACTCTGATTGGAAGCATCCATATCAGTAGTACCTCACGTAAAATATATTTTTATCACATCCATTCAAAAAGAGCTAGTTTATTCTTCGTAAATAGGTGCTAAAATAGCTCACTAATCCCTAGAGACTAAAAGTGATTTGAATTTTGAATTTGAATACTAGTAAATGCTCCAATCAGCAAAGAGATGAATCACAAACCATGCGGTCCAAAATAGGATACGACGAATGTATGAGGTGAATGGCTAATGACCGATTGTAATTCTATGTCGGATCGCACGGGAACATTGTATTGAACAAGTGTCTGGCTGGAAAACCGCGCGCGAGCTAAATTAAAAAATAAATCAACAACTGTGACGGATGGTACTAATAAAATTGTTACGATGCACTTCCACAATTGTTCAAATATAAACATTAGCCAGTAGTATAAAATTATTTCTATGTCTTATGGTTCCTAATTGTGTGTAAATAAATAAACATTACACTTACTTATTTTCTCATAGAGGGTTATAAAATGTAGAGTGTCTACCTCGGGAGCAACACTTTTTTAAGTTCGAATGACGTACTTTGAATCCCTCGCTGCTGGATGAAAAAAAAACACTCTCGCCTTTAAAATAATTACTCCCTAGATAATCAATCTACTATTGTTTATTTCTATTACAGGCGCCATTGACAGTGAAGTCAATCCGAAACTGACAGTAATTGGGAAAAAGATGTCGACTTTCCCAATAGAGCCGAAATATTCCAAAGTTCTATTGAGTGCTCCGGAATATAACTGCCTAGATGAAGTAAGTACATTCTAGAATTTATGTTAATAGGGAATATGCATATAATTATTTTATTTGCTATATGAAATACTTAATAACTATAGTAAACAAGAGCAGCGGTGGCCCAGAGGTAAAGGCCGCGACTTACAGGTCGTGGGTTCGAACCCAGGCAGGCGCTTTACTATGTGTAAATTATTTCGCCACCACTGCTCGCAAAACGGTGAAGGAAAACATCGTGCGGAAACCGGCAAGTCCTAGAACCAAAAATTCGAAGACATCGGACATCCACCAACCCCCACTGACCCCTGAGGGCCGCTGGCGTTAATACCTAACTGACCGGACGAGCAGCCATCGATAACCACTCGGATAGACCGATCCCTCAGAAAGTCAGCAATCCAGTCACACAGACCATTAGGCAGACAGAAGGAAGGAAGCTTACCAATAAGGCTCTCGTACCAGACCCCGTTGAAAACCTTCGAGATGTCGAGAGAGACAGCAAGCGCTTCCCCGTGCCTCTCAATGGCGTCACTCCAGAAGTGAATGGCATACGCTAGAAGATTCACAGTTGACCGATTTTGGCGGAAGCCGTTTTGGCGGTCACTGAGGATTTCATTGTCTTCTAGGTATACCAGGAGCTTATTGTTCAGTACACGTTCCATACTCTTACAGAGGATGGACGTTACCGAGAATGGTCTGTAGTTGGCCGGGTCAGCTCGACTACCCTTCTTGGGCACGGGCGGAGTGAGCTTGCTTCCAAGTCTTCGGCACTTTTCCAGTCACTGTTGAAAGGCGTGTCAGGATTGAAGAGAGAAGATTTTATAATATCTAGATCAGAGACTAGGTTATAAAGCGTCAAAGTTGAGAATTAGAAAGAGTCCGACGTGCCACATGACGTCAGATGGCATGACGCAGGCCAATACAGTTGCCATTGAAAAGGGCGTTTTCATAGAGAAAGACAGATATATTTCTTTAAATTTAATTTATTTTTAGTTTTTCGAATGTTTCACTATTAGTATTCTATTTTAGTCTTTTTATCGATAAACTGGTCGAAAGATATTTTTTTTTCATGCATATTCCCTATTGTTGCCTAATTTTGTACATTTAAAAACATTATGGTCTTCCAGAAGGAGAGATATAAGTATGTGCTCAAAAGGCAAGCTTTCTCTTTGCTTAGATGTTTTCTTTCTGGTCGTGTCAGATTGCCGTTCCATCGGACTATCAGAGTGAAGGAAGAGGGCTTGAACAAATATTATTTTGGTCATGTAACACTGTTTATGCAATAAAATTAACAAATGCATTTTTATTTATTTTATTTTGACGACACGGTTGGCGTAGTGTTGAGCGTTTGGCCGCTGCGCTGCGTGTGGCGGGTTCCATTCCATCACGGAAAAAATATTTGTATGGCCTTCAGATAGTAGGAAAGATTAAAAAAAAAAAACCTATAATAAAAAAATATGTTTTTGGTTCCAGGCTTTAAGTTTAGTAGCAGTGTTATCCAGTGAAAGCTTGTTCCATACACCAATGCACAAAAGAGAAGAAGCCATAAAAGTGAAACAGAAGTTCTTGTCACCTCTAGGAGATCACATAACTCTTCTCAATGTTTTCAAAGCTTTTTGCAAAGCTCCATTAAAAAAGGTCAGTTTCTAGTAACAGATTTATTCTGTAGTACATAATTATAAAAACAGATTATACAGTGTGCGTGCCTAGAAACATGAGACTTGACCGCGCCTCCCGCTCTCTGTCCGCCGCCCCGATGCCGCCCGGTCCCTCCCCGCACTCAGACCTCATACCGCTAAAGAGACCTATAATCGTCTACAGCGCGACTCAAACCACGTGGTGTGGCAAGTCTCATCTTTCGATGTAAGAGGCGGCTTGACTTTTGACGACATTTCCAATAATTATCAGGTATAAGATACTACAGTCATCCATAATAACCTATTCTTGTACATTTTTTCTAGCAATGGTGTAAAGAAAATTATCTCAATCACAAGAATTTGACGTATGCATGCGAGGTCCGACAACAGCTGCTTGCAATCTGCCTGAAACTGAATATGACGGTCTCGAGTTGTGGACAGGCGTATGATCAGGTACATTATTATATTATTCATAAGCTTTTAAATTTAGGTAATATCCAGAAATCGGATTAGGTAGAGTATATTTACCTAAAGTACGAGGAAGTAAGTAACATAGAGTTGATAATACCTCCTTTAAAATCCGGAATCATAAACATGACTATTAAATCACGGAATTTAAGAAATTGTAATTGTGTGTGCCGGGTTTTAGCAGATCGTTAATGTGCAACAAGAACAATGTTGCTGAGAGTACCGACCCCTGAGGGACCCCGGCATTAATATCCAATTGGTCCGACGAGCAGCCATCGATAACCACTCGAATGGACCGATCTCTCAGGAAGTCTGCAATACAATCACACAGATCACCGGGCAGACCGAATGAAGGAAGCTTACCAATAAGGCTTTCGTGCCAGACCCTGTCGAAAGCCTTCGAGATGTCGAGGGCTAGCGCTTCCCCGTGTCTCTCGATGGCCTCTCTCCAGATGTAAATGGCATACGCTAGAAGATCCCCAGTGGACCGATTTCGGCGGAAGCCGTTTTGGCGGTCACTGAGGATGTCGTTCGCTTCTAGGTATACCAGGAGCTTATCGTTGAGCACACGTTCCATAATCTTACAGAGAATGGACGTTACGAGATGGGTCTGTAGTTAGCCAGGACAGCTCGACTGCCTTTCTTGGGCACGGGCTGTACGATAGCTTGCTTTCAAGCATTCGCCACTTTTCCAGTTTCATATGAAAGGCTGCATAGGCGTGTCAAGATCGGAGACAGTTCAGGCGCACAGGTTCTAAGAACTGTGGCTGGTATTCCGTCAGGGCCGCTAGCCTTGTTCACGTCGAGGTTTCCCAGCACCCTACGGACGTCCTTTTGATGGATGCGAATGTCCGAAATACTCGTCTCGCATCCATCAAGAGAAGGAGTGGGCCGCGAATCATCAGGATTGAGACGCGAAGATTCCGCAAAAATAGAGGCAAATAAATTTGCCTTCTCCTCAGCGAAGTGGGCCAGCGACCCATCAGGTTTCAGCAGTTGTGGTAGTGAGGGACGGCAGAAGTTCGATTCGACCGACTTAGTTAGGCACCAATACGCTTTACTACCTGCTGGGTAAGAAGCAAGTTTGGTCCCTATTTGGCTAATGTGGTAGAACCTGCCCTTCGCAACACCAACTTGCAGGACTTGGCAGCCCTGTTAAAGGCCTTCTTCTTCTGACCCACGTCACTCGCTTTGCGCGATCGGCGCCAAACCATGGCCGGTCAACGCTGGACATTGTTACGTCAGAGAACGGAATGTAGTACTCCATTCCCTGACGCAACACTTCCGTCACGGCGTCCACGCACGACGAAGGATCAGCCGAAGAAAGCCACCGGGAGCCTCTTGGGCTGGGATCGGGCGGGGCGTAGACGGACACCGACTTCAGAAGACATTGGTCGGAACTACCCAAAGGTGAAGTTATCGACACAGAGTATCGGTCTGGATCTGTTGTCAGCAGACAATCCAAGCAATTGGCCGTGTGGGAAAGCTTACGCATCTCTCGTCTAGCATGGTCAGTACGAATTAGACTTTGACACTTATTGGGCGGACGGGTACCGTTGCTGTGCCGCATCAGCCGCCTCACTAAGGCACTTTGTGAGACAGCTGAGAATCTGGAGTTCTCAAGGTTATGGAGACGCCGATAGCAAATGTCGTCACGGGCGGGACACACCCGCGCGTGGTTTATAATTGTGCTCCAGGGTAAACCCTGGGTATGATAAGTACGAGACGTCTGAAGAACTCGCTATCTGCGTTTCCGTAAGAAAAACAGCGCTGGTTTCTCAGCCTCCAGGTGGTAGTGGACTGCAGAGAGATTTGAGTGCAGACCTCTAATGTTGGTGAGGTGCACTTTGTGGGGAGGGGGTGCAGCCGCTGTTTAGATCTAGTATTATTTTTGCTTGTCATTATAATTACTGAAGAGTGAATGGATGAGAGGAGAAGAAAGTGAGACGTGGTTCCACGCTGCTAACCTACAGACACGCTCTGAAAGGCCGCCATCATTGGGGCACTAGTCTGGAGACTGCGGGGACGCCTGAGCCCCCCCGGAATGTCCATCGAGCCCTCCCCATCTGGTCGCTAACCAGCACGATGGTGCATACCGGGATTTTGCGACAGTTGGCGGGGCAGCCTTTCGTGTGTGAATTTATCACCATAGTCCGGTGATGAAATGTTTTGTTAATTAAAACACGACTCTACATTCGTTTCAGATTCTAAAATGCTTGCTGTGCGGTCTATTCACAAACTGCGCGTGGCAGCGCATGGGCGCGGGCGTGGCGGCGCGCTACGTGACGGCGGCGGGCGCGGCGGCCGCGCTGCACCCCGCCTGCGCGCTGCACTCCGTCCGACCGGCGCCGCCCGTACTGCTGTACACGGAGCTGCTGTCCACCAGCCGCACCTACATGCTCACGGTGTCCGCCATCCAGCCGCAGTGGCTGCACCAGGTGGCGCCGGAGTACGCGCGCCGCTGCCGAGCCAACCGGTGACGACGGCTGCCGCGACGACGGCTTGATATAACGGTTATTCTTTTCTCTTTAATCAGACTGGAAAAAAATTCATTGCTGATTTAGGCATGAGCAAGTCAAAAAATATATCAATATTTATCGTATCGAGATTTTTAATCAGTATCGATAATTACAGAGTACAAAATATCGATATATCGACAGTTTTCGTATGATTATGTATACATATTCCCAATGCATTCAAAATTCGTAAAAATGAATAGACATGAAGAAAATTTTATTTGTTATTAATGCTCGAGCGATAAGAGTTAACGACACAGGAAGAGTATGCAAGGAGTATCTACTTAGATTAAACACGAAACAAAAATTACGTTAAACAAAAACTAAATTCAAACGCGATTAAAAATATCGACGATATATATCGATAATTGTATGGAAAAATATCGATGTCTTTTGCCCACGCCTAGGTGAATTTGAACATAATTTTCGTGCTTTGAGAGTGAAGAGTTATCGTTTTCCGCGTTTATATGTACAGAACAGATAATTAAGAATTATTATGCATTTGTGTACTACCTTGTCGTTTTATATAGTGTAAGTTTAATCATCGTTTTGGTTATAGATGGAGCAATTATTTTTTTAAAAGGACGTCATATTTAGCTCTACTATGTGTGTGATAAAATTAAGTAAGTGTTATAAAAATTATTTTAATGTTTTGAAACACTATGTTAATTATGAAATATTAAGATATACCAGTGATTCTATAAATCAAAGTGTTGCACAGTAAGTATGTATGTTTGTCCAATAATAAATATGTAAATAGTACAACCAGGACCACATTTACTAGTTATGTAATGATTGTTAATTGTTAACAACACTGTTTGTTATTCATAGAATTTATTGTCTCTCTAACTATTGATTGTCCAAGTTTCATAGAACACAGTACTCAAGAATACTAATACTATAAGGACGGGACTTACACAAAATTTAAAAAAAAAGACGTTACGTTACTTGCATAACTGGAACAAGAGTGAATTATCACGTCTGGCGAAGAATGGCGTAAAGAGCTAACCTAAATAATGAGATAAGGTTTAGGCAAAGGGATGGGTTATTGTGCTCTACATTTAGTTGTAATCTTCGATGTATATGTACTACGCACTAGATTTGGTGATCCGAACACTCACTCTGTTCGACTGAACTGTACTGTAATCCGTACACCTTGTTGTTAGACTATGTTGAACGAAACGCATCAATTTCATGGCGCTCACGATATTTCACTCTGTGTTGTGAAGCCATTCTTTCTGACATGGTCTTTTTATTAGCTCTTTTATAGCGTTAGAGTAGAATCCTCAAGTGTCAAATATGCTTAGGTAATGAGAAATAAATTCTTGAAGATTTATATTTTTTTGTAGATGATTAATCAATAAAATAATCCTACTAAAATAAACAAAGTGCCATAATTGACATAACTGGCTCTAAAGTGCCTTTTAAGCTTCATCTTTCAGAGCTGTCAATAAACTTGTACCTCTTATAAAACAAGAATTATAGCAACTTTTCTAGATATTGTGGCTTGACGGAGAAAAAAATAAAAACGAAAAACCTAAAAATGATTATATTTTTTTTTCCAAGAGAGTTTTAACGTGAAGCATTAGAAGTTCTTTTTAACTAACTATGTATTTTATTTAAATTGTTTTATCTTCCACATAGGATTTAATGTTTATAATATCCGGTTTTTAAATCTCGATATTCAAAAATATACATTTACTTAACTAAAGAAAATTGGCACTCGAAGGTTCTAGACCATGTCCGAAAAAATGGCTTCATAACACACTGTGCGTTTTTATCGCGAGTAAACTAAACTCTATAAGCGATCTAGCGCTGAATGTTTTAAGTTTGGTTAGACAACAGAAATAATGTTTAGCGCTGCAGCGAACTTTAGTTCTAACTCACCAGCATTTGAACATACGGTTTTCAGTAACGTTCTTGTCTATTGGTAGAATATAATAATATGTCAATAGTTGTAGTACTATCGCACTTTTATTTGAAACAGCTGTTTATTTGTTGTTGATATTTTAGTTTTGTGTGACGTCACGCCGTTAGTACACTTTGTACTGACATAGTGACGTCACAAGCCCCCTTCCTGAACTCCAATATTATTTGATAATCTCACTGACAGACTAAATAAAATTATCATTTTTCTACCCAGTAAACATCCCTATTACAGATGATAAAACCCAATAACACTGCCTGACCCGGGAATTTAACCCAGGACCTCACGCTCTGCTGTAGCGCTTACAACCACTCTAGACCAATTCTCGCAAGCGAGTCCCAGCATTATGCTGAGCGCTGGCTGTTTTATGTCGTCGTGTGTTTCCTTGTACATAAGTTTTTTCTTTGTTGCTGTTTATTTTTATGGTATGCGTTATATCTGGCAAACTCTTTTTCTTTCTTTCTTTTATTCTTTTTTTCTCAACAAATTTAAATTCATGGGTACTGTATTCTGTGAAAGTGTACAGTTTACACTCTATATAATAACATCGGCTTCAGTTTTATTGTTTACCATTTTCATGGTGCAATTCTTGGTTGTGGCATGCAATGAAATTGAAGCAAGTTGAGACAATTCATGTTTTATTATTCAAGTTATGGTTTGCGGACCGTACCATGTAAATCAGGTTATGGTTTAATCAGATTATTTCCACAGAATAAATATGCAAACAGTATGGAAACTATCTACAAACGCTTGAAACGGCACACTAACACAAACATGCGCATCGACGAGACCCCTAAGCGGCTCGCACTACTGACAGCACTGCAGAAGTGCCTTAATGGTCTCGTCGGTGCGTATGTTTGTGTGAGTGTTCCATTTCGAGCGTTTGTTGGTAGTTTCCATACTGTTTGTATATACTTTCTGTGTTATCACCTGGTGCTAAATACGAGGTCTAGAATATAGGAACTTGACGTTAAAACCATTTTTATTGTAAATATGTAATTGTAACATATTAAATAAAGTTTTATCAAAATGCACTGTTTAATTTAGAGTAGTTGCTATGACTAGATTAAAAACACTTTCTAGCCACATACATTTTCATCATAATAAACATCTGTATTCCCTGTTTTTAAGTCTAGCCAAACTTTGAATCGCCAGTTATAAAGGAGCCGAGCCAAACAGCCTGAAATGCGAATATAGCAACATTAACTGCTGAAAGCCTTCTCCAAGGACCACAAGCCAAAACATGTTGATGCTCGCCCTTTTTACACATTCGAATACGAGAAACTGTGGTTCTGTGGCATGGGCCAGCGCTAGCCTACACCTATTAACTCTTTATAAAATTAGTTGTAAGTTTGACACAGAGGTAATTGAATAACCCTGGGTATCGAAACTTCGACTACGACGCATTTTGTCCAATCGCTGGTCTAGCCTATTCACTCTTGACTTAAAGACCCCAAGGTTGTAGCTATCAGAATACAAAGACTCTGGCAGGGAATTCCACTCCTTAGCTGTGCGCACAATGAAAGTATTCGCAAAACGCTTTGTACGTACCTACCTATGGGTGGGATGTCCACCATGTTTAGTCCTCGCCAAACTTCTTGGCAGCCCTGAAGTTGTTTTACCGTTTTTTAGTTGGTGCTGTTTTTACCCGACAGCCGAAGGAGGGTAATGTGTTTATCAGTCTATGTATGTATGTATGTATGTTTGTTCCTATATGGCGTTCCAGAGACCAAACGCGTTGGCCGATTTTGGTGATTCGTACGTCAATCGATTGGTCTTAACCCTACGAGTGTCACTGGCTACATTAAAATTGAACAATAGAAACATGGCGGATTTTGGGCAACATATCGTGGGGGCCAAATTTTTTTCCGTGTGGGGTATCAAAGTGAAGGGTTTTAAGAGGTGATTTCAAAAATATATAATGCTTATATATTTAAATGCACCTAATTCGAAAAAAAACTAACCTAAACTAACTAAGTTATAAATAAAAAAAAAAATACAAAAAATCAAACAACTCGACTGCTTCAAAAGCGAACTAAAAAGACGTAAACAAGGAGAAAATCATGCTGTGCAGGCGGTGGATACACCAGATTTTGGTCAGCCAGCCCGCGAATATGTATCCTCCGAATGCACATCAGCTAGTGGTCCCGACGGGAATTGTACTAAATGTCGTCGGGACCACTAGTTTTGTTTACGTCAAGGTTACGCAGACCCTACAGACCTCTCTCTGATGGATGCGAATGTCCGACATACTCGTCCCACATCCAACAGGAGAGGGAGAGGGCCGCGCTCCATTAGAGTTCAGACGCGCAGATGCCGCAAAAATGGAGGCAAACAAGTTTGCCTTGTCCTCGGCGGAGTGGGCCAGTGACCCGTCGGGTCTCAGCAGTGAGATCGTAGTGAGGGGCTATAGAAGTTTGTTTCAATCGACTTAGCCAGGGACCAAAACGCTTTGCTACCAGCAGGGCACGAAGCAAGTTTGTTCCCGATTTTGCTAATATGGTCCAACCGTGCCCTTCGCATCGCCTTTTTGCAGGACTTGGCAGCCCTTTTGAAGGCTCTCTTCTTGTGAGTTACGTCATTTGCCTTGTGTACTCGAGTGTCGACCCATGCCAGGTACGTCTTGTGTTTATCCGCGGTTGCACTCTGCACCAAATCATGGTCGGTCAACGCGGAGTCAGAGAATGGAATGTAGTACTCCATCCCCTGGCGCAACACATCAGTCACAGCGTCAGCACCTGACGATGGATCAACCGAAGAGCAAGCAAGTGGGCTGCCAAGGATAGAATGCGAAGAAAGATCGCTTCCCATCCCAGTCTGCTGATCTGTACCGCCAAACCCTCCGGGAGCATCTCGGGCTGGGATCGGGCGGGGAGTAGACGGATACAGATTTCACCTGACAGTGGTGGAAACTACCCAAAGGTAACTGAGTATCGGTCTGAATCTATTGTCAGCAGAAGGTCCAAGCAATTGGCTGTAGGTATGTGAATCAACATCCGGCACTCTCGTAGCCCTCTGCACCAGCTGAGTGAGATTTAGCGCTAGCGAAAGATTTCGCATCTCTCGTCCAGCATGTTCAGTGCACCGGTATGGGAAGAGCCACTCCTGATGGTGGGCATTAAAGTCCCCCAGTAACACTAATTGGGCGGCAGGGTACCGTTGCTGGGCCACATCAGCCGCCGCAGTCAGGTACTGTGTGATCCTGGTTGTCTCCAGATCACCGCTATGCGATTGGTAGATGTGTCTACCGATCGCACGGTAATCTGGCATAGATAATCTCCAGACCTAGGTCCACCAGGGCCCCTATCACTGAGTAGTTTGAGTCTTCAAGGTCATGGAGATGCCGATAGCAGATGTCGTCACGGGCTTACATGCATGCACCCGCACGTGGCTCGAACTGGTGCTCCAGGGTAAATCCTGGGTAAGATAGGTACGCCACGTCTCCGTAACGAACAAAAGTGCTGGAAACTATTGATGATAGAACAAAAACATGTCCTACAATATTAAAGAACATATCAATATCTACAAAAAAGTTCGCGATACCATATGTCCAACTATTGTAGTTAAGTAATTCTAATAATTTTTTTACATATAAAAATTTAATCAAAATGCTGACCAAAATCAGACCAATTTTTTCTTATCTTGGTATATAAACTTACCCAAATAAATTATTTCGTAGTAAAGGCTGTTTCAGTACCCCTAGATTACTTTTAGGGTATCGTACCCAAAGGGTAAAAACGGGACCCTATTACTAAGACTCCGCGATCCGTCTGTCTGCCTGTCACAAGGCTGTATATCTCATGAACCATGATAGCTAGACAGTTGAAATTTTTACAGATGATGTATTTCTGTTGCCGCTACAACAACAAATAATAAAAAACAGAATAAAATAAATATTTAACTGGGGCTTTCATACAAAAAACGTAATTTTATTGCCGTTTGTTGCGATAATGGTACGGAATCCATCTTGCGCGAGTCCGATTCGCACTTAGCCGGTTTTTTTTAATGATTAAAATCGGACATTTCATTCAAAAGATATCTGGAATTTAAAAATGTAATGAAAACAAATTACTAGAAAGATACGCACAATGGGCAACGGAGGGGATACCTAGGTGCGGGAGAGGCGAGTTGCATGACATCCGCTATGTTTAGGGCCGATAACGGGTCCTGTGGGGAAAAGCTAGTAGCCTATAAACTCAGAAGTGCCAATAACTGGAGGAATGCCAGCGAAAAGTTTTACCATAAGTTTTTTAGGGTTCCGTACCCAAAGGGTAAAAACGGGACCCTATTACCTACTGAGACACCGCGGTCTGTCTGTCTGTCTGTCTGTCTATCACCAGGCTGTATCTCATGAATCGTGATAGCTAGAGAGTTTCCTTCAGAGCAGATTGGAGGTGTGGTGGCACAGACTGGAGAAAATTGGCTTGAAATTGAGCAGAACTAAAACTGAATACCTTTTCTGCGATTTTGGCGGTCTCTCCAGTTCCGTGCCTATAGCTCTTGCTGGAACACCCATACCGATGTGCTCCGACTTCCGGTACCTAGGGTCGCTTGTCCAAGGGGATGGCGAGGTAGACCGAGACGTAACGCACAGGATCAACTCGGGATGGATGAAATGGCGACAGGTCACTGGAACAACTTGTGACCCACGGATGCCCCTCAAGTTAAAGGGGAAAATTTACAAGTCCGTGATTAGACCTGTCGTACTGTATGGATCAGAATGTTGGGCTGTGAAAAAGATGGATGAAAAGAGATTGCATGTAGCAGAGATGGATGTGCGGAGTGACGAGAATGGATAAAGTGAGAAATGAGTATATTAGAGGTAGTTTGAAAGTGGCGCCAGTAACAGAAAAGTTGAAAGGAAACCGTTTGTCCTGGTATGGTTATGTGATGAGGAAGGATGAAACGCATGTTACTAAAAGAGTTATGAATATAGATGTGAATGGATGGAGAGGGAGAGGACGGCCAAAGAAAAGATGGATGGACTGTGTGAGGAGTGATATGAAAGAAAAGGGCGTTAGTGATGGAGTGACGGGGGCAGGATGGTATGGAAGAAGAAAACGTGTTGCGCCGACCCCAAGTAACATGGGACATGGGCAGGAAGAAGAAGAAGTCTCAGTGCGAGCTGATCAGCTGACCGTGACAATCAAGGGTCATAGCCAACCTCTGCCTGATTGCAGCTTCTTTTAAGTAGAGGTCGTTGATGTCCATCATTTTCAACTCGTGGTGAGTTCAGTGGAGTATTTAAAGGTTTGGCGTCCCGGGCCATTATAAGATTTGCCGTCCCCTAACCATTAAAAAAACCGGCCAAGTGCGAGTCGGACTCGCGCACGAAGGGTTCCGTACTTGGTAAATTGTGGTTTACGATTTATGACGTATTAAAATAAAACTACTTACTGGATCTCGTTCAAACCAATTTTCGGTGGAAGTTTACATATTAATGTACATCATATATATTTTTTAGTTTTATCATTCTCTTATTTTAGAAGTTACAGGGGGGGGGGGGGGGCACACATTTTAACTTTGGAAATGTCTCTCGCGCAAACTATTCAGTTTAGAAAAAAATGATATTAGAAATCTCAATATCATTTTTACCCGACTGCCCAAGGAGGGTAATGTGTTTTTGAAGACCTATTCATAGATATCTCACAAGTATGGGTTTGAAGAAAAAAAAAATTTTAGTTTCACTTTCAAGTATGGGCACCCCCAAAATTTATTGTTTTTTTTTCTATTTTTGTGTGAAAATCTTAATGCGGTTCACATAATACATCTACTTACCAAGTTTCAACAGCATAGTTCTTATAGTTTCGGAAAAAAAGTGGCTGTGACATACGGACGGACAGACAGACAGACATGACGAATCTATAAGGGTTCCGTTTTTTGCCATTTGGCTACGGAAACCTAAAAAAGAAAACTCTTCGCTGGGTGGCGTGATTTAAAAAATAAATATTTGCTAGGGTGAACGAAGGGCGCTCGAAAATTTTAAGCACCCTGCCTCGTATAGATTCGATTTTCATTTGTCAGATAAGAAATTATGGCGCGGCAGGATAGAAGAGTTTAGTAGTGCTTCTCTCAAGATAATACGGCAGTCTGGTAGGTGCCTCTTAGAGTGTACCGGTCCGGCAGCCTAATTGTGTAAGTGAATTCGGCAAAGGAAACAATCTGTTTCTTTTCCAAAAACGACTTTCGTATTGCGAAAAGTCGTTTTTGGGAAAGAAACAGTTTGTTTCCTTTGCCGAATTTACTTACACAATTAGGCTGCGGATCATGGCTCTCTTGGTCTAAGAGTAAATACGATACGGCCTAAGCTGACGGCAAATCCAACGTACAGCGATAGGCTTTTTTTTATAATTAAAATGATGAAATACCTCACTAGTTTTTGCTGCAGGTTTGCTTACATCACAAACATATTTTTATCACCAACCTACTTGTTGGCCTCGCTACCGTCAGGTACGTCTACGTTGACTTTATAGGTAGATAAGTACGATGTTTGAGGCTGAAAATGCATTTACCCTGACAGGCGGCTTGTTTAGCACCTAGACTAGACCTGAAGTGAAACAATGTAAATAATAGATGAAACGGTACTTCTCGAAAGTGAAGGATTTGTGATCTAAAGTCACAACGCTACGGTAGGTAGCGTTTTTGAATTTCATACGAAAAGCGTAAAAGCTATCAACGTAAATCCACAATTAGGCTGACAATGTAACATTCCATAGACGGCCGGATGGAATAACCAGTTCTTACCTAAATGATATGGAATCTTATTTAACTCACTATTAATTAGTAGGTACCTATGATGAAGCTAGCGGGATGACGTAATTACTACGCCAGCTGCTACGTCAGATGCTCCGCCGTAGCAGATAAACGTCCCGTTCCGCTGCACCTCGAGTTTAGTATTATTTTGCTGAATTTCCGTGATCCTTGGTGCTGGTATACCGAATCCTAATTTACCAATTAACCATTTTTTTTATTAAGTAAGGAGCATGTCGTTCTTACCAGACTCTGCTTTTCAAAATATTGTTAGTAAGTTCATATTACGTTGGAATTGGCTGCTCCATTTGTAGATCTGATTTACATATCAGATTAGAATTTTGCAGTCAGATTGAAATGAGATTCTAAAGGGGATTACTTTGATGGCTTCAATTCCATATTCTTGAATGCTGTGTAAAAAGTTTCCATTCCAGCTTCTAATTAAAATAGCTCCCTGTCAAATTTAATTTTCTCGCGCAATTCTTTAAAATTTATTCTGTAATAAGCACAATGGTAGTCGTAAAAAAAGGATCCAAGAGAGAACTGACGACATTCCCCTCATTAAAATGATTCCAGCTGGAAGCGGAACAATGTTAATTCGATAATTATGCAAATTCCCAGAAATAATTCATCAGAATTTATGACGTACAGTAGGTGCTTACTAAACGGAATCGACTGTACCTCAAGATACCTTTATTTTCATGGTATTTCTGGCAATTTGATTGAAGAGAAAACTTAAAAGAATACTAGGAAAACAGGTTTAAAGTACCTGTAAGTAATTACTGCCTATGACAGTGTGTGGAGGGATGAACTGTGGTCGACGCTATCCGGGTACGGTGTGGACTGGCGCTTGGTACGGGCACTGAAATCTCTTTAAAGGGATTCCAGTGCTTGTGTTAGGATTAATGGGGCGTATACGAACTTGTTTTCCATCTCAAGGGGTGTTAGACAGGGCTGTGTAGCGTCACCGTGGTTGTTTAACTTTTACATGAATAGTTGTCTGATAGGTTTGAAATAGCATGAGTGCGGATTGAGGATGAATGAGTTGCCTGTCAAATGCCTTCTCTATGCAGATGATCAAGTTCTACTTGCATCGTCAGCAGAACAGTTGCAAGACATAGTGACTGTGATGAATGAAGCTTTTAAGTTAAAAGGGATGAATATAAATGTGAACAAGACTAAGGTAATGGTGTTTGTAAGAGAAGACGATGTATCGAAGTGTGAAGTGAAAATAAATGATAAGAGTGTGGAGCAAGTGAACGAGTTTGTATATCTGGGAAGAATGTTCACAAGGGATGGAAATATTGAAGAGGATGTGGAAAGGAGAGTGAATGCAGGGAATAAAGTGAATGGTGCTATACATGCAGTTGTGACCAGCAAGTCGATGTCTCCGGAAGCTCGACTCGCCGTTCACAACAGCGTGCTGGTGCCTACACTTATGTATGGAAGTGAAGGTTGGGTATGGCAAAAAAGACATGAAAGTAGGATTAATGCAGTAGAAATGCGCTCCTTGCGGAGTATGTGTGGTATAACTTTAAATGGTAGATTGAGGACTGAGGTAATAAACAACGTTGTGGTTTAAAAGAAGATGTAGTGACTAAAATTGAAAAGAGTATGTTAAGATGGTTTGGCCATGTTGAGAGGATGAATGAAAGGCGGCTAACGAAAGGTATTTACAAGGCACACGTGAATGGAAACGCCGCGCCGGGAGGGGACGCCCTAGAAAGACATACATAGACCATATAGGTGATGTTCTTCAGAAAGGCCAAGTGCGCAGTACCCATAACCGGCGTGTGACTAGATGTATGACTAGATGTATGAATGTGTGTGAAGCAAAAGAAGTATGTAAGGATCGTAGCAGGTGGCGTTCTGTAGTTTCTGTCTACCCCCATGGGAAAAAGGAGTCAGTTTATGTATGTATGTATGTAAGTAATTAATTTACTACGTAAGCATAACATGTATGCTTATGTATAGTATTTAATTATTTATATTTTAATGTAGCATTACACCACAGACCCTGTTCTATTCTAAGTTAATTAGGTCCATCCATAGGTTGTCTGGTAGATATCGCTGTCAGCGATAAGGCCGCCTTTGTACCCGTAGAAATAAGTATTATTGTAAAAGAGATGTGTAACTTCATGTTTTGGTGTACAATAAAGTATATTCTATTCTATTCTATCGGCATACATAGGAAAATCTATCTACAACATTTGTTTATAAAAAAGCATAAAAGGTGGGCAAAGACCATGAGTAATTCGGATTTTGATTCAACTATAGTGAGTTTATGATTTGCCTGAAAATATAGAGCCTTTTGCCATAACCGTCCGTACACAAAGCTATAGAACAACATTAAAATCCTGTAGCCTAATTGTGTACGTGAATTCGGCAAGGCAAAGGGTTTGACGCCATGAAAGAGTATGACAAATACTCTTTAATTAAGAAGGTATTGCCAAAAGTTATTGGACTCATTCGAAGAGTATCTTCACCAATGAAAGTATCCAACAACTTTTGGCAATACTGCACAGCAAAACTATATTAACTGTGTTAATCAAAGAACCAATATTTTATGTTATAAGTTAGAATTGTATACCAATATAGACCGATGGTACCTACTGTTTACTCGGTAGCTCCGTTCCTCAGCAGCGCCAGCAAATTATTCAATATTCTGTTCAGCCACGTTCATATACGCACCATTCTAATTTTGCAAGTCAAAATGTGACACACGGATTCTCATGAGAAACAGGGTTTCCACATTTCATTCGTGTAACGCCAATGCTGTAACCCTCACACCACCTACACATAAATATAATTTGTGTATTTCATTTATTATACTCGTACAAAGAGGAGCTTAACTCAAAAATTGAGGTTTTCCGAAAATATTTGAGGAGCTGGTTGTCGTTCCAGATGAAATATTATTACCGAAAGAAAATTAATACGATGTTTTAAAGCGTGGATTATTGCCTGCAGGTATTTAATTTAAGCAATGGACTTAAAATAAGCCACAGCTTTCGTATCGAGCTTTCTATTTGTTTTATTATGACTAAAAAATAAATTGTAACTGAGCGACGTCTTGTACATAAGAGATATTTAGGATAATTTTATACGAAGAGTCTTTATATCAGCAATAGAAACATGAAAATATATTAATAGAAACTTTGTTTGTCTATCTGTCCAGATGTTTGTACGCGTTTCACGCAAAAGCTACTTTCTTTCCCGACTTGGGAATTAGTCCTTGGAGACTTCACGTTCGGCATTAGCGCTAGCTATTACTAACAAGGCAGTCAATTTGGCTATGCAACAGTTACTTAAATTACAAATGGCTATAAAATTAAAAAATAATATTTCTACCATCAGCCTAGCGTTTCTTCCAATCCAACCGGTTCCAACTTAACATCAGTACCGATTTGATATGGATTGACTGCCTATCTGACCTCCGCAACCCACTTATTACTTACTAGGTAACACGGTTGTCAGTAGCTCTTCGTTAGTTTCATCATCAGCCTTTCGACTTCTTACGACCCATAACGACTCTCAAAGATTCACGAATGATACTAACGGCTCGTAATCTGCTTTCCGAAACCAAGAGCTTCCTTGTATCGGCTAATTTTTAGTTTTCACCACAGATAATATAATACTGGTTTACTTACGCTAACAAAATCAACAGCCAGGGCATCACGTTCCTGTTCACGTGAACGATGCCGCAGGGACAGCTAGTGATCAAATAAAAAACTCCTTGGAACCCTGAACTGATATTGGTATTCCAGGTGGCATGCACTTCCCTCTATTATAAAAGCAAAACTTTGTACTCGGTTACCTCTTAATAGAACTCATCATGAAACTTTGTAAGAAAACATGGCTTATATCAAAAAAGATTTTATGTTTATACTCGGAAAGTTTGTCTTTTAAAACTTTATAAGATTTTCAGTGACCGTTTAGCCGACTCGCTGTGTGAAACTAACATGCCTAGAGGATAATGATGTATTCGACCTTATTATGCAGATGTGCGGTATTGCTAGACTCCCGGGAGTTTTACATTGTTTGTGAATTTAAGATAGAAATACGAATTAAATTAAAATATAGTTTGCACAGCGTTGTTTGTATTCTAAATTAATATACTTATATAGATACTTTTCTTGCAAAACAACTTAATAAACATGCTAGAATACCTAGAAAGTATCTAGAAGCATATACACCAATACATATAGATATGTACTCACCATTTGTAGGTGCAAACGCTGCGGTCCCATGCCCGCTGCGGCTAATGGGACTTCGGAATGGATGCCGTCGTCGATAACGTTCTCCCTCGTGTCTGGTTTTTGTGTTTTTAGCGCTAATTGCCCAACTTTCTTGTAATAAATTACTTGGCTTTGATACGCCATCAATTACCACGGCCCGTTGTAATGAAACCGGCCTTGTTAAACCTTTATCATCATTTTCAGGATGTGACTCTTGTTTAGACAGATTTTGTGTTTACTGGTTCCTTTATTCAGTTGTCTTTTCGTGCCTTAATTTTCTTTTATTGCTATGTTTTTATAAAATGCCTTGATACCTATTTACGAGTAAAAAAAATAATAACAAACTAATCTTTAACAGGTTAGCAGCTCGATAGGCTGCTTGTTAGGTGAAGATCTTAACAGAATATGAGATGAGTGCGCGGTGACATACTCGCGTCTATATCAGCACTCGTGCGTACAAGTGGAAATTGTATAAAAGCTTTGGCGAGCAAATGGAGTAGGTACAGATAGGTTCACAACGGTTACCTCTCGCAAGGGTCCGGTGTCTCGAGGGGCCGAGTTGGACCGCGCCGCTCCACAAGGATCTCGTTACGTGTATCGTTCCAATATATCCATATCTACAGACCTACTTTGTTGTTACATTAGCTTCACATTTATAAAGAGTTTTTGGAGTAAAATCATACATCCAATGCAGGATTGCCGACGGTTTGGAGTACCTACTAGATTTATTGTTAGGTAATTCCTGGGATGTGATGTTTTCCTGTTATCTGTTTCCTCTACAACTGTCTCTCCAATTTAATGAAGATTTGACGTTGACTCTTTCCATATTATGTGTTCTATTGAAGTTTGCCCAAGAATAAATTGAGTAAAGTGGTTTTTTATTTTTGAAATCTCAACCTGGAAGATCCACCACGCAGGCCCAGTACAGGTTTGTTGATGATTCCACCACGCAGGCCCAGTGCACGTTTGTGGATGATTCCACCACGCAGGCCCAGTGCAGGTTTGTGGGTGGATGATATGACATCCACAAACCTGCACTGGGCCTGCGTGGTGGATCTTCCCGGTTGAGATTCGAATTCGAATTTTTGTTTTAAGACACTTTTTTTGTGTTGAATTTGCTCTTGACTCTAGTCTAGGTCAGAATTGACAGATATAGAGTCGACGATGGAGTGAGCTTACCCAGAAGGAGCCTGTTCACTCTAAATTTGAAGAGGTTCGGGTTGAATGCGTTCGCTGTGCGCATTATGAAGGATGTTTGGAAGCGCTTGGTGCGAATTGGTGTAATGGCAACCAGGTAAGGATGGTAACTTGCAGTACGTCTAGATGTCCGATGGTAGAGGGCTGGTGGGTTGAGGTCGTGGAGTTCTTGAGCACGCTCACCGAAACACACCGTAGCAGACCGACAAGCAGGCAACCTTGCGGCGATGAGCGAAGCTGTTAAGCTTGGCATCCACCAGTTCAACGTCGCCAATGAGCCTCTCGGCTCTGCGTTCCACCGAGTCAAGCGTGGCAAGCTGAGCCATCCCAAAGGTGGCTGCAATACTCCATGCAGGATCGTTCTTGCGCTTTGTATAGAGTTAAAAGCTGCCCAGGCGAAAAGTATCGCTTCAATCTTGACATGCCGAATTCCTCAAGATGTATTACATGCATTTAAGTAAAAACACGCCTTGGCCTGATTAGATCACGCATTGACGTTTTATAGTCGGTTTTTAGAAGAGAGAGACAGGCTGAGACACAATATGTCGGCTTTTGAGGGATACTATTTTAGAACGTCCTGGGAGAGAGAGCCGGAGCTATACAAGACAAATAGCTCGGTCCCTTTTTCACAGTCGCACCATGATGGTTTTAACAAGACATGGTAAGGCCCCTTTGGAATTGGTCAAAATAAGGATTAACATCTAATTAAGCCTTAATAACTGAATATGTGACTTTATTGGTGGCTTGCTTCAACCAATCTCTAGATAAGCTCGTGAGCTTGTTAGTGGGGTCATAAATATACAGTGAAAACCATTTATAGCGACTTCGCTTAAAACGACGTACTGGGCCGGAATGTAAAGTTCCTGTTACAAGGAACTAGTGCATTTATTTATGTTTATAAGACTATGTTTCAAGTTCGTTAAAGAGCCTTCCAACCCCGAGAACTCCGAAAATATACGATATTTAAAACACATCTAGAAAAGGACTAGTAGATACCTTATTTTCACGAGTAAAATTATGAATTCAACTGCACCGCTGATTCACGTACGTTTACCAGTAAAACACGCGGTACGTAGATTAACGAACAGTTCGTGCATTAAAATGCAGATGTAAGTAAATAATGGGGTTTGTTTTTCAGTGCGGTTCCATCAGCAGCAGCTTTAATTTGAGTTTAATTAAAATTTGCCCGCTATAAATTACCTTCTTCCGGACAAGTTGCGTTTCACAATACGCAAGTAAACACGAGCATAGCTTAAGCCATCAATTGTATTGACTGTGGTCTACTTTACGGGTTGCCATAGTATGTACTGAATAATCTATCTGAACTAATATTGTAGTCTAAACGCACATTATAAAGAGGATCTGTACTTTAACCCATAAAGAGGAAAACTTATATGTTTAGGTATATGTTTGAGGGTAATGTCTAGAAGTCCTTCATAGGTTACGTTTTTTCTCAGAAAAAAGTTCTCGTGGTTTCTTCGGGGTAGACTACGGGAGCGAAGCCGCGGGAAAAAGTTAGCATATAATATGCACAAAGCGTACATCTGGTTCGTGTCCGTGAAATTTCGGTTCCGAAGTAGCCGTAGTACTTGTAGGGAAGCTTAAGCACTACATCAGCACTCTATCCGTCCTAATCTGTCATAATTTACAATATTTTGAACTCGATACTCAAATCACGGACACGGACGAATTGTGCGTAACCGCCATAACCAGTGCTTTTGAATATTTTGCATCGAGACACAAATATTTATTATTCGAACATTTATTTAGAAAAATAAATGTTCGAATAATAAAATATAAAGACTGTAAAACGTCAGTGTCGCGGCATATCGACACGGCCCGGGGGAAATAACGAAACAATTTGCAATGGAATGGTAACCGTACATACGTACGTAAGTGCCAACAAAATTTTATTGAGAGACACTTTTCAAATCTAGTCGCGATGTGCGGCTCTCCAGTCAGTCCGCACGTTCGAATAGTAAAGAAATTCGTTTACAAGCTAAAAGCTTTCCATTTGGTGGATAGAACGCTGTTGGTATGGAGTGAGGTGTCACCCTGTTCAGCCGACATATTTCTTGACATTTATTACTAGATATTAAGGTGCTCCCTCACTTGGAGCAATCGCCAGTAATTGAACGTTACAGAGTCGAGCATTACATCAGTGAGGGAGGAGAACCGAGCAGTACAGTGCGCAACCTGTAATGTTACAGATTCGAGCATTACATTGGCGAGAGAAGAAAACCGAGCATTACAGTGCGCAACTTGATGTCATAATGTGTAATATTTTGATACAACTTGTAACATCAACGACCGCTTCGTCTGACATTGTGGCATCAACTAAATGTTCCCCTTTCTTATCATTTTTAGCTGTAAAAATAATGGATAAGGTAAAATGGGATTGACGTATCCATGTGGATGCAAATCCCTTATTACTACAGAATAAAAAACTAAAACTAAATGCTCACACAAAATAATGTGTAGTGTGAATGCAATTAAGAAAATTTGATATATCTGATTATAAAAATGAATATATTAAAACAATGGTACCTACAACCAAAAATGCCAGTAATGTAAGTACCTAAAAATAAACTAAAATGCGCTTCCAAATAAGTAGCTATTAACAAAAAGAAAAAAAAGATCCACAACTTTATTTATTTTATCAATTTCCCGAAATGTTGCCAGCTAACCGTCTTAGCATTAATTTCTTTCTTCTCTGAAATTCTATTGTTTATAAAATCTCATTACAATTTGTTGTAAGATAGTCCCCGCGGGTACGCTACAGCGCAAAGTAATCAAATCGTTACACATCTATATAGATATTTAAGATATCTTTTAACCAATGACGCGAAAAATGGCGGCGCTTAGGTAGAGATCCTCGTGAAAGTGCTTATTTGCATCAAGATGAGAGAGAATGAGGAAAAATGAAGTTTTGTAATTGAAGTGACCCGCATTATTAATTTAATTGCGAATTCATTTTCTTTTAGTGATACGGTTATAGAAAGTATTGATTTGAAGATATAAGGTTCGTTTTGTGCGTGCTGCTGGCTTCACGAATATGTTATGACATATTTTGTTAAATAAACTGCTTACCTAGTACAAAATCTAATAATTTCACATATAGTCAAACATTGTGTCTTAACTCAGGCCAAAACGATTAACTGAACGTTTAACTAAAGATCTTGAACTCAACCTGGCAGCAAAGAGTGTTACACACAACTACAAAGAAAAGCACATTCAATAAACTTCAATTAAAGGCTGTCATTATCAGATACACTTTATTGCAGGCGTCGCTCCTTTGATATCAATTGTGAGAAGTAAGGAAGCGCCAGTTTCTCGCAGTGGTATGTCTGGGCCAGTAAGTCAGCGAGTCTCCTCCGGTACACGGCACAGGCGTGCACTGCCGGCTCGCTGATTGGGCGCTTCCTACCTCCGAAGGCACTCCGCGATACGACACCAGCTGCCCATACCTACTTTGTTGTGAATACAACTACTTAGTAACATTTTGTTAGCTTTAAGAAAACGTTTTATTAGATTTTTTGCTCTATATCGAGAATGTATGTTTTACATTCTAGTTCAACGTTCAAACTTCAAAGAAAACTAATAATGCTTTCTTTACCTTCAACTATATTCGATAAATCAAAGTGAAAGAGTCTGTTCTAGGGAAAAGCTCTTAGGGAATTCCCAAGCTCATAGATATAGTCCGGTCTCTTACTGTGCTAACCGCAAAGAGGCGTAACCTATCCATCTTAGTAGACAATGGTTTATTTCTCTTTCGATCTGGATTTACTGTTATACCGACAATGTGGTCCGTCAGGCTACGGGGAAGACTACCATGGTTGGTGTCGTCCATCGAAATGTGTCGACGCGCTCTGGATTACCTACTTCATTCGGTTTGACAATGTTGTGTTTGTATTATATAGTGTGTTACATACTTATGTAACGTAGGATGAACATGTGACATTTAGCTAAACCTGCGAGTAATCGCCGAAACAGCAGAACCTTCACTTGGCAGCTTACCAGACTCAGTTCCATGCGCTCCGGCTAGATCAGAAGTCATTACTATTGGAACTGCACGTGTAATCAAGATTGGATTGAGAACCTGCAACTATTTATTCTCAAAAAACAAACCATTCCAAAGGAATAATTTTGTTTTTTTTTACTATAGTAAAACCTAGTGCGCTAGGTTTTACTATAGTAACTCGTGCAACAAACTAGCGGTGTAATGGATATCTACTGCAGTTTCCACACGTTTGGGTGAATAGCAAAAAGTTTTCAGCACGTTGTTTTGTGTTTAGTATTTATTATTCTGTAGCACGGAAGTGCAATCCACATATCGTGGAAACACTGTGAGCACTGAGCACGAGAGAGCGGACATAAATGGAGGCAGTTCGCCTTAAGTTACATTTACATCGCGTCAGACTCGAAGAATGTTTACACTTTAATAAAAATGTATAAGAATTTTTAGTCTCAAATTGCGGTACTTCTATTGAATTATCGCACCCCAAGGAACAAGTAGGTAATTTACGCGTACATTACCGTTATATAATGGCATAAACGGATTTCCTCGCAGGTGAAGGCACGGAGGTATTTGTCGCGCCGCGTGCGGGCGCTGCGGGACGGCGCGGCGCGGCGCGGCGGACGCAGGGCGCGGCGCGAGGAGAAAATCTCGGCGATGGCTCATTCACTGCTGCAACGAGCCGAGCAGAGAATTGAATTGGAAGCAAATGTGCCGTACGGATACTGCCGTGGAATATAAACTGAACCACTCCCGAGTGAGCGGCTCTGATCATGAAATAAAGAAAGCCTCAGAAATAAATTTTGTAAACGCCGAGCGATTTTAAATTGGATAATAAATATTGAAAGAGTTCTTGGCGACTCAACTTAATTATCATCACATAGGAAATGAATGAGTAGGTATGTTATTATTTATGCTGGGTAGACAGCTAGAGGAAAGGTATGTAATGAGAGGAGGGTGACTCAGGCGGCTGTCACTCCGGCCTGTCAGCGCGCTGACTCGGCTTCATAATAAGATATCGCTTGTTTACGGATGCCGTTGCGAAATAAGCAATTGACGATGCGGTAATAGACAAAAATATAATATGTACCGTAACATTTAGGTAGGTACTTCACTTTTCCTTTGGTGCAGCAACATTCTATCATGAAGTGACCACGTTTTGAACGGGACCATCCCAGTTATCTATCCCGTTGTCCCCAAATAAGCTCCAGGACGCAAAATTGTCCCGTTTTCCGAAACCGCGCGAAAATTATAGGGCTCGCCGGACGCCGGCAGTGCCGGACCGCATCTTCGACGATAGTGAAACAGGCCAATCAGTTTCTTAGATTATTGATAAAATTTAAAGATAATGGCATTGATATTGATGAAAAGTACGGCTACAGAATTTTATAAAACAAGCCAACATATCTGGAACAGTGGACTTGCTTTCTTACCAAAGAAATGGAGATATTTTAATGGGCAGATTTAAAAAAAGTACCAGCATGTGAAGACATTCAAAAAGCACTGGATGTTTTGATTGAAAAGGGATTTATTATTTGTTATAAAGATACAGAAGTGTTTGACGAATTCTCATCTCATTAATTTCTAACTACATCACGTTGCGTAAATAAACCGATGTCACATTCATGACTCTTTTCAATGTAAACAGAACTAACTGTCTACATTGAAACCGTTCTCGTCAGTTTTAATAGAAAAATCGCACTACACTGCACTATTGTTTGTTCGAGCGCATATTATTTACATGTTCGGGACAGGAGGAGCGGTGGTGGCGTGTTCCGGAGTGAGCTTTAACAAACGGCTGCGTGCAGACCAGCCGAGGAAGCGTTTGTGGGCGGCTTCATTTCCGTGCGTGCGTCCGCGGCTAAGGCCCTATTTCCTCCTCGCTGATAGTCCGTTTACGAGCACAGCTTCTTCGCGACTGCTTCTGCATTTGTTTCAAACCTTATGTGCAATGTTAGAAACAATAAAGTTTCATGGGCAGTTAATGCTTTAGATTTTTGCGAGATTTAACCGCTTAATGGTAGCCATTTATCTATAAATATTATCTGTATCAAGGTAAACACGATAGGTTTGATTGGATACTGTTTTTTTTTAAATTCCATGTCGTGTCATCCAACTCGAATAATTTAATCAACTGTTATAGCTTGTTATCTATGTACATCGATATTTTTTTTGTCTCTTCAAACTGACTTGGAATTAGTTCCGTATTTTAGTACATTAAACAATTTTATTCGATATTCTATTGACTAGTATATTTTCGCTATTGACTGGTTCCACCGCACTCGAAATATTAAAATATATACATAGGTATATACTTAATTTAAAACTTATATTCACTGACAGACAATGCCTAGCCTAAATTGGTCTAAATAGAATAATTTATATTTGTACAAAAGTTTTGTGTACAATGACATTGAGCATCAGGTAAGCAAGAATTTAAGAAAATTCACCATGTATAGGAGTGAAAGTTGGTATGAGAGATTATCATTTATGTTGATGAGGAATTATATCGGAATCACGGTTTGTAGGTATGCAAGATCTTAATAATGTCGTCACATAAGTAGATTGATATAGAACTTGAACGACATTTCAAATTATATGTTAGTATTGAATTCCAAGTGAAGGAAAGCCATTGAATACGAATAATACCTATTTCAATATTCGTTCGTCTCCGATTTGCTCTATCTCATATAATCCAGTGTGGATTCCTATGAAGCTCTGATATTTCATGACAAATGAACTCATATTTGAATAAGAATATCCTACTGTAAATATGCAAAGTAATATTATGCACAATAGTAGGTTATATTATTCGCTATCTTCATTGATATTAAAATTTATATCTAAGTAGGTACACTTATAGGCTTAGGTCAAATAAAAAGTCAAAATGGAACGTTGCAAACAACAAGGTGACGCCGGTTAAAATCACGCCTTGCCGTATAACATACCTAATTACACGCACACACGTACAACGAAACTACGCCTTAGCTTGTCAGTCGAGCTCTAAGATCAAATAAAAACCGGCCAAGTGCGAGTCGGACTCGCGCACGAAGGGCTAAAAAATCACGTTTGTTGAATGGGAGCCCCACTTAAATATTTATTTTATTCCGTTTTCAGTATTTGTTGTTATAGCGGCTACAGAAATCTCTTCAATCATCTGTGAACTTTTCAATTATCAGGCTATCACGGTTCATGAGATACAGCCTGGTGACAGACAGACAGACAGACAGCGGAGTCTTAGTAAAAGGGTCCCGGTTTAAGACGAAACGGGGGCAGAGAGCGCCGACTGAATTTCCTAAGTAAAAAGTCATAATTCGAGGTTTGGCTCTCGTCTATTTTCTCCTCCAATATTGAACCAATTTAAAAAACATTGCATAAACTGAAAATGAAAGATACGTGGGACACTCAGAAAGTTTTGCGAAACTAAAAAAAATTGTTCTATACGTACATATATTTTTATTAAATCTTTTCAAAGTACTTTCCACCAGCCTCTATACAAAGATTCATGCGCCTAAACCAGTTTTCAAAACACTTTTTCCAGTCCGCCGCAGACACCTCGTTTACAGCCTGCTCGAACGCAGCCAGCGCATCTTCCGGCGACGAAAATTGTATCCCTTTGAGCTGATTTTTTATTTTTGGGAATAAAAAGAAGTCACACGGTGCTAGATCAGGGCTGTAAGGAGGGTGACCCAGGAGTTTGACTGGCGTGCTGTCCAGGAAGTCCCTCGTTTTGAGTGCGGTGTGCGCAGGTGCATTGTCGTGGTGGAGCAGTAGCCCGCGGAGCCCTGTGTTTGGTCGCTTGTTGCTTATAACAGAGAAAACTTCTGGCAAACATTTGGTAGTATACCATTCGGCATTAATGCTTCTTTGATCCCGTAAGGGAATTGATACCAAGTGGCCAGTCAAATTAAAAAAGCTAGCGATCAAAATCTTACCCCCGCTTCTAGATCGCTTCACTTTGGTAGGCGTTGGCTCATTTTGAAACACCCAAACAGTCGACTGGCGCTTGGTTTCTGGGTCGTATTGATAAATCCAGGACTCATCACCTGTAACGATGTCGTAAACACGCCGAGACGAGCCTGCTTCAAATTTGTTAAGCATATCACGGCACCATTCCACCCGGGCCTGCTTCTGAGCATCGGTGAGGTTGTGCGGCACCCAGCGTGATACTATCCTCCTCACGCGAAGATGGCTGTGTAGAATCTCGTGAACGCTTCCCGATCCAATCTTCAATATGTGTTGAATCTCCTGATATGTAATTCGCCTATTGTCTTGGATTAAATTTTTCACTGCTAGCACGTTTTCTTCGGTAACAGCCGTCAAAGGGCGACCGCTTCTTTCGTCATCCCCCAAAGTTGGTCGACCGCGCTTGAATTCGTTATACCAACGATACACGGTTGCCTTGGAAGGGCCTTCATCCATGAATGCCATTTGAAGTCTATCGTACGATTCATCCGGTTTCAGGCGACACTTGAAATCGTATAAAATCATAGCTCTAAAATGTTCCCGGCGCAGATCCATATTTCAGTGAGACACAATACTTTGAATTAACTCGCAAAAAATGTGGAGGGAAATTTTGAAATTGGAACTTACTTATTTTTACTTATAAATAATCATATTTTCGAAAAACATTATAACTGGCCAGTCTCCCATATATAAAAACTTTTTTTCGCAATACTTTCTGAGGGGCCTGGTATATTCTATGTCCCTATGTTTTCCTTTTTGATGATACATTATCTATAGAAGCAGTAGAACCCTCAAAAAATGCTCAAAATTGCGCTCAACAGATGCTTAGTGCATAAATTTGACAAATATAAATGAAAAAACGAAAACATAGGGACATTGTATATATCTTACTTTACCAGTTTATGGAATATCAATTAAATTGGTCCAATATTGGAGGAGAAAATAGACGAGAGCCAAACCTCGAATTATGACTTTTTACTTAGGAAATTCAGTCGGCGCTCTCTGCCCGTATTTCCTCTTAATCCTTTGGGTACGTAACGCTAAAAAGCTAGTAGGTTTCATAAATATATTTTGAAAAATATTTATCTAAACTCGTATCATTTTGATGTACCATTCAACACAAAAGTAACACACGATCGAAACGACAATACGATGCCATACTTATACGAGTACCTTTCGGAATGGGGATGACAATGGCGGTCATTCGCTTCATCCCCATAATGAGCACGTAAACGTTCATAGTCCGTTCTGAAAAGTAACTAGTAAAACTTCATTCTAGGGATCTATATAAGCCTCCTCAAATTGTCTAAATCACTGTAATAAGCAAACGGAATGTTGATCGCAATGATCGTTGTTTTTTAGGGTTCCGTATCTCAAAAGGAAAAACCGAACCCTTATAGGATCACTTTGTCTGACTGTTTGTCCGTCTGTCTGTCAACATCCTTTATCTCTAGAACGCGTGGTGGTATCGAGTTGAAATTAATATCGTATACTCAAATTTGCAACCTCTTGCAGCTGAAGAAAAAATCAAACTACTAGATCAACGCAATCAAGAGATACAGCCGTTAATGACGCATATTTACGCAAAGTCTAATAGCACAAGTAAAGGAAAAAAGCCGAAAACCGTAAATTTGTAACTACATAAAAAAAGATTATTAACTTATTTGCAGTTGGTAAACTGATCGCGTCTTATGTCGATGTATGTGGACTACAGTTTTCCAACGGCAAAGTTAATTTTGTCCCTGAATTCTGTTTATCTTATCGTTAAAGCAATGTTCGGTGCCCTCATAGTTTATGAACTTCAGTAATATTATTTAATTATTTTGGCGAATGTAGCTGTTTGTACGGAACCCTCAGTGCACGAGTCCGACTCGCACTTGGCCAGTTTTATCTTTTAAGACAGATGCTGGTGAAAGTCTAAAAATAGAACCGGTCGTCATTACGGCACCCATGGGGGTTGGTGGCCAGTCCTTGCCGGGTCTATAGATTATTTGACCTTGGGTATATATATAACCCAAGGCCCGGATATTTATAGATGTGTATTGTATATATATGGCAAAGATTTAGTGATTCTTTTTGGCTTTCCTTACCAAAAATGGAATTTTTGAACTGGTACCTCTTATCATTACTGTCACCATTCTCCTCTACCGACATATTGTGTTCTGTTAAAGGCGATCTCTTAGATTTATCATCGTGCAGTCAGGGAGGGAGCCTCATTACACCGCAGCATCATTACCCAGGCCCTTGTATCTCAATGGCTCCGAGCTCGGGGTTACAGATAACGGTCGCGCCCTCGATACGTGATTTGCAACCCTTCTTATTACATACAACATTATGATATACTATTTTATGTAGACATCTGTTTACCCATTATCAAATCATGTATTTGGAAGCACGGATTATGAGATTTTGATTTTAAGACGTTGTATCTCATATCACTAATATTATAAAGGCGAAAGTTTGTGAGTGAGTTTGTATGTTTGTTACTTCTTCCCGCCAGAATGGCAGAACGGATCAGGGTAAAATTTGACACAGAGATATATTATAGTCAGGAATCGCATATAGGAAACTTTTTATCCTGGGAATATGTTCTCTCGGGCTAATTTTTGAAATTTACGCAGGTGAAGCCGCTGGCAGAAGCTAGTTGAGTTATAAACACAAAAAGGCAGCGTTATTTGAATAACGTAATGTTTAGTCAATCTTATTCGTTAAATGTATGTACATTGTATGGTTAAGATTCCCAATGATTACTTAATAAAATCTAAGTTATTACCTAATTTAATTACTGCTGCGACAATGTTTTGCTACCTCATGAATTAGAATGATTTTCGAAAGAACGTATTCTAAAATAAGCAAGTACAAACGGAGATCTCTTTTTCTTTTGGAGATATAACCAAACCAACCATAATGTTACCAAATGTTGTCGTGTGCTCGATAAGTAACAACAAATTGGTTTGTATCTGCATGGGTGAGCACTCACTGGTTTTGATAAACACTCATTTTTTATTCAGATCGTTAGACTTTTTCGTATAGAGAATACAATTCACGTAGGTATGTGTATTGGTGGTTATGACGTATGGATATCATTAGACAGGCTCTAACATATATTCTGTTATAGACGTTTTTGACTTTTTTTGTTTTTTTTTCATTATTGTTTCGTGAATAAGGTGTAAGTGGTTTATACCAAATTGAAAATGCAGCCAAGCTAGGGTAAAAGCGTAAATGCGAACAAGAATGCTCACTTACGTCGTGGTCAGCATATATATATATAAATGAGTTCGCTTACCCGGTTCATCTTATCGTTTCGCTGTCACCGCGACTTCACATGAATCTCTACGAATGGCTAGATATTCCAAATCATTATAGGGATTTCCCCTGTATGCGGCAAATATACGGGCACAAAACAACAAAAAAACTGTGAGTTAAAATTAAGGCTCTGAGGTTTCGAAGGCTTGTGAAAACTTTATTTGCATGTTAAATAAAAGGTTGTAAAAATGCCCTTAGGTCCCCTTCGCCGACTTGTCTCCGATGGAGTGCGGTATGAAGATACCAGGCATATCGCCGCACATCACCAAGCTCATCAAGATCTGCATGAACGATGACCTATATATCCTAAACCGGGCAAATTCGAAGCCATAACAGCTCTGTAATCATACAGGAAACGGACCAGATTCAATATTCGGATAAAAATAAAAGAAAGAAATTCGTCGAGGACGTCACAAAACACGCCCCGCAGCTATATATTTGGACGAGTAGAGCACTAAAGCTCCGATAGCGTTAGACAAAAGAATACTTACATACAATAAAGAAGTCAATGTAGAGATCTAAAGCGGACAACGGTTTGTTGAAAACCGCCTTTCCTTTGTGAACGGTTCTCTTTTATGCAAGTTACTATACCGTCTTCCGTTTAAGCAATGCCATTACCTCTCGATCGAATGTGAAGTATTCGCTTTAATGAGTCCACTCGACTCGAGGAAGTCTCCAGTCGGTCCCTATTTGCAAGAAAAGAGTGCATTACCATCGTAAGAACAATAATGGTTCGTTCTAGGCCTACTTTTTGAAGGATCAATGGGTGCGTGCGTACTGGCATTTGTTTGATAAAGTTTATAACATTTTATCTTCGCACAAAGTGATATATTAAGTTTACATAACGGAGCAGTTTATTGAAGAAGTTCAGAGTAATAAAGTTGTCGATACTACACGGATCGTGGTTTTTCATGAACATATGAACGTGCTTAATTACGCATTGTCTAAACAATTGAAAACTCAGGTTTAGAATCATATTGCTTTTTATTAGCTAGATAACCGCCAGAGAGTGTATTTGCATGGCGCAAAAATTAAAGAAACGTTATATCAGCTATTGTAAGCTGCGCTGATCCAGTGAAATATGAAATATGTAGGGGAGCTGGCGGCCCGCCAACTGCTTGCATCACACTATAACAAAGGGTTTCATATCAGGAAATTGTTCCTAGAACAATAGCAGAAAATATAAGCCTGCTTGTATTACAAGCTCGAATTGCCCGCACTTGAAAATATTATCGAAGACATCCGGTGTTGTTCATACACTTATGAAAAGCATTCTTTATGAAAGGTGAACGTTTCTTCATAATTCACTGCTAATAATAGTAGATTATTAACCAAGGGGATAAAGCAGTGTCTTCTGTCGCGGGTGACGATTTAAATCGCGAGCTTAACGAAGGACTCGAGGTTTACTCCCGAGCGTAGCGAAGGTGTTAAAAACTTAAATCACGAGCGAAGCGAGGGATTTAAGACGAGTCCTGAGTGTAGCGAGGGATTTAAGTTCACCCAAGACTAAGACAGCTTTATCACCGAGTAAAATACTCTACTTTTCGTATCATTTGCGAAAAGTAGAGTATTTTCTAAATTAAAAAAGCATTTATTAAAAATAATGACAATTAAAAGTAAAATAAACTTAACGTTTATGTATTTGAAGAAAAAAAAAACGCGGCAAATTCCAAGACTAATATTTTTTTGTCAGAAAAGCAAAGGCATCAAGCTCATACGGCCTCGTCGGTTTTCGTAATTTTATATAGTAATCATAACTGCATAATAAATGCGTATTCCTTTTTCAAAAAGATGTATAATGTTTTATATACAAACTCAATGGTGTAAACACAGACGTAGTTCAGTATAAATTTCGGTAAGTATTCCAAATTTAAATCACATTCTCCCCCTAGAGGATGAATGAAATTCAGTACAATTTTCTTTCCCTGTTTTTAACAGATTAAAAATGACTATTGTTTTGTTCGCTTTTTGTGGCATAGAATGTCGGTTTTTTGAGCAATGGTACGAAAATGTATTTTTTGTTTGTTTTTTCATTATTCGTGGATAATATCTCACAAAAGAATACCTGCACCTTTGAGTATTAAAAATACACACCAAAAAACAAGATATTTTTGAACGCTGATATTTTATGCATTTCATTTTCAAGCTTTGATGTATTTACTTTGAATGTCCGCGTACTTCATGCACAGTTATTAATACTGTTTTGTTTTTGTTCTATGTGTACAGTAAGTAATTGGTATTAATATTCTTTTGTGTTTATATTGCTATGGGTATAAAATAAACAAACGTTGGTTTTCCCTCGGGCGAATAGTACGAAGGAACTGAGGAAAACGGCTTTTATTTGAGCTGGTAGGCGAAGGAATAACAAATACTCAACACTTGTGCACTATTGCAATCTTTTAAGCTCAGTACATATTGCTGTAATGTTAGTAACCTGTGCTCTACGTAACAGACGTCTTGTGCTGATATTGCTTACGAAATAAAGACCGCCCAGAGACTTACAAGAACACATGCCATTCATAGCACATCTCGCGACTATTAATTACGTTAGAGTGCAACTTGCAATGGAACCTTAATAAGTAAGAGCAAATTTTAGTTTGACGATTTAAATTTGTGCTAGTGGAATTAGTGTAGGTCATAGCGTCGTTTGTATTGAGTTAAGCGCGACGCAATCCCGACGAAGCCGCCAGTTGTCCGGGGGCCATCCTGCCGACTGGATATTTTTATTGCTTTTTAGGGTTCCGTACCCAAAGGGTAAAAACGGGACCCTATTACTAAGACTCCTCACTTACTCAAACCACCCCGGTGCTCCATCTCACACCTACGCTGTGGGCCACGGTCTCGGGTTGGAGAGGGAGTGAGGTGTTTGACTCCCCCCGTGACGTCTAAGAGGGGCGCGCGTGGAACACTACGCGCCGCCACCTCGGGTCCTGATGTGTGGGGGGCGACGGACGTCCCCGAGTCCGTCGCCCCTGGACCCATTTAGGGGGGCTGAAGAGGGCGTTGTCCACCCTCCGCCGACGCCCGGCGCGTCTGCTGTGGATCGGGTTAGCGGATGAAATCGCCCTCTCCCTTTCCGCAGTCTCCTTCTGTGAGACGACTGTTTCGCAGAAGGATACCATCGCGTCCCACGACTCCTCGCTGCCGACCATAGACTCGACTACAGCCGGCAGCAACAGGTCACTGCCTACTTCAGAGATGAGGGCACGGCGTGGCTCCTCCCAAGCGGCACACTCTGCCAGCGTATGCCGCGCTGTGTCCTCCCGACAGTCGACGCAGTGGTGACACCGGGCGTCCGGCTCCCTGTTTATGCGACACAGGCACTTCCCGAAGCAACCATGTCCTGAGAGCACCTGAAAAGACAGGGAGCCGTGCCTCCTCCCGAGCCAGCGCTCGAGCACTGGCCGTACCACCTCGATGGTAACGAGGCCGGCGGTAGGGCGTAAAAGCCTGTCCCGCCATTCCACCACCAGGACCGCGCGGAGCTGAGACTGACGCAACTCCATATGTCGCTGCATCAGCCCTTCGCCCCGCGCCCGCGCTTCCTTGAGCCACCGATACAGTGACGTGAGTACCTTCGCCTCCAGGTCCCAGGGCGGGGATCCGGCCAGTACGCAAGCCGCCTCGTAGGAGATCGTGCGATACCCCCTGATGACTCTGACAGCCATCGCTCTCTGTAGTTTCCGCAGAACAGCGATGCTGCCCGCCGTCAGGACAGTCGTCCAGATCGGGGCCCCATACAGGGCCATCGATCGTACGATCCCCACTTAGAGCCACCTACAGGCGGCGCTCCGGCCCCCCAGATTGGGAAGCAACGTTGACAGCGCCCCAGCCGCGCCCAAAAACTTGGGTGCTAGCCACCGGAAGTGGGGGCCAAAATCCCACCGGCTGTCGAGCACCAATCCTAGGTACTTCATGGTAGACTCGACAGTGATTCGAGCCCCCCCAACCATGATGTGGGCATCGGGTGGCGGCGCCCGCCGGGACCATGGACGACCATAGCCTCCCACTTGTTGAAGGCCACCTCCAGGCCAAGGCACCGTATGCGGCTCACCACCTGTGAGACCGCAGCCGTCGCCAGCAACGCTGCTTCCCTGTGCGAACTCCCTCGGGCGGTGATCAGCGTATCGTCCGCGTAACACGTCAGGTCTACGCCCGGTTGGAGTTCGCCCCTCAGCACCCAGTCGTACCCGATGTACACAGGTGCGGGCCCAGGACCGAGCCCTGTGGAACACCGCACGACATGCGTTGCTGGTTTCCGACGCCATCACGTTCCACGTAGGTGACACACCTCTCCGCCAAATAAGCCCCGACGATGCGACGGAGGTAGGGCGGCACTCGATGATACCGCAGTGCCTCCCGAACACAACTCCAGGGCAGGGTGTTGAAGGCGTTGCATATGTCCAAGGCCACCGCCATTATCACCCCGCCCCGGGACACCGCTTCCTCCGCCAGGACTCTCACCTGCGATATCGCGTGGATGGTAGAGCGCCCATGTCGAAAGTCGAACTAGCTTTCGTCCAGGTCCGTCCCCTCTCTGTACAAGTGGCTGACGAGGCGGGCAGCAATAATCCGCTCGAACAGCTTACCCACCTCGTCTAGCAGCACTATGGGCCATTACGCGAACGGCGAGTCCGCAGGGCGCCCTGCCTTCCTGAGCAGGACCAGACGACCAGATATCCACAAAGTGGGAAACTGGCCCCGCTCAAGGCACGCTGTGAAGAGTCCTCTCAGCCAGGGCTCTAGCTCCTTCAGAGCGAGGGCTAACACGTGGCCGTGGATCCCGTCGGGCCCCGGAGCCACGTTCTTGGCCCGGAGTTGAATCACGGCCGCCCCCATCTCTGCCTGTGTCACCTCTGGGACGCTGATGGCGTCCTCCTCTGTAGACTCTGTGGCTGTGGGCAAAGCCATCGGTGGCGGGATGTGCTCCGCTCTCGCCGGGAAGATGGCTGCGACTACCTCCTCCAGCAGCTCGGGTTGGAGACTCTCCGTAAGCGGAGGCGCGGTGGCTCGAAGTTTCCCTCGAACCGCTCGATAAGAGTGCCCCCACGGATCCCCGTCTAGAGTCACCAGCATCTCCTGCCTGGCTCGCTTCTTCGCCTCACCGATGGCCAGCCGCAGGATCTCCGTCCACCTCATACCGCGCGGTTTCTTCGCCTGGGACCCGCCGACGTCTCCTCCGGTATCGGGTGTACTGGCGTCTGGCCGCTACGCACGCGACAAGCAAATGTGCGATCTCGGCGGACCACCAGTACACCTGGCGCTTCGCTGACTGTGCGTGGACCCGGGGCATGGACGCGTCGCTGATTTGGGTCATCACCCCGCGGAACGCCGACGGGTCCGGTCATTGCCGACTCCCGGATCCAGGCCTGAATAATGGTGGCCTCCTCGAGAAGTTCACTGCCGATGCGCTTGCGCGCCCAGCGTGGACCGTCCGTTCGCGGAGCAGGTGTACCGCGGCCGCCTGTGGTCTGGGTGGAGACGTCTAAACGGATATATCTGTGATCCGATAACGTCTCCACCTCCACGGCGACACGCCAGTCGCGGACACGGCTTGCGACAGCAGGGCTAGCAAATGATACGTCCACTATTGAACCGCCCCGCTGCCACACGCACGTTTGGACCGAGCCCCGGTTTAGGACGACCAGGCCAGTGGTGACTGCCCACTCTTCCAGCACTTCACCCCTAGCATCGGTTACTGGCGATCCCCATGCCGACTTGGCGTTGAGATCCCCGAGCAACAGCACAGGGCGAGGGTGGAGCTGGCCTACGACGGCGCCCAAATCGACAAGGAAACTCTCGAAGTCGGCGAGACTCTTGTTGGGCGAAAAATACGCACCAACTATGCCAATGCCGTCCGCGAGGCCGGCCCCCCAGCCGTTACCTCGGGACGGGCTGACAAGAGCCCCGCCAATGATGGCCACCAAAGCGTCGACGTCTCCAACCCAGTTGTCTCTGGGTCGGACGAAATACGGCTCGGCGACCACAGCCACGTGAATTGACCACTCTGGCATGCTTTGGAGCAAGAGATCCTGAGCTCTGGCAGAGTGGTTTATATTGCCTTGGAGGAAATGGTAGAGCGCCATTATACGCAATCCATTCCCTCCACTCCATTCCTAGGCCGGGAGTCGGCCGAAAAGCAGTCAGGTTGACGGTGGGGTAAAGAGCCCCCGGCAACCTTGGCCCTCCTTATCCTCTTCTGCTACGCAGGTACGCCACAGGCCTTTTCGCCTGCTCTGTGCCCAGCTGGCCTCCCTGCAGCTGTACAGAGGCTGAAGTTTGGCGCCGCGGAGCACTGGGCCGCCTTGTGGCCGGGCTGACCACAGCGATAGCACTGCTCGCTGCGGTCTATTTCGGCGGTGCATCGTGCCCTGACATGCCCAATGTCAAGGCAAAGATAGCACCGCAGTGCCCTGGGTTGCAGCAGCTTGACCCTCGCTGCTACCCCCCCAACCAGCAGTCGTCCACCGTCAGCGACTTTTTTCGCCGCCGCCACCGGGCACCGCACCCAAATCATGCCGAGCCCGGAAGCGTCGGCGCGGATCTCGTCCAGCCGAATGTCCGCCGGCTCTGGCGATGGCCGCCGCGACCTCAGCTGTGGTCGTCGAGTCGTCCAAGCCGTCCACACGCAGCTCAGCGGTCTTCATCGGCCTGGACACCCGGACGTCCTCCGGGTTGAGGACCTCCCGCAGCTTGGCGGCCTATATATCCGCCTTTTCGGGGCTTGAGGCACTTGACATCTCTAGCAGCCGCGCCCCCGTAATCGCCGACCTCACTCGGAATCCGGACGGTGTGCCAAGGTCGGGGAACACAACTTTGGCCTTCGCCTCTGATAAGACCACCTTGTACGTGATGCCTCTTTCGATGGCTCTGGGGTGCAGAGTGATCGCTACAGCCGCGGAGCGTGGGGCTCTGACCTTAGGCGGCCCCGCGGCCTTCCTCGTTTCCGGTGCGGATGCTACAGTGGGTGCCGGCGGCGCCGTCTTCTTCTTTCGACGGCGGCCCCTCTTAGGGTACAATATAGTAATTATTGCTTCGTCGGCAGCAATGCACCGAGTAACACCTAGTTATTTTATAACAAAATATTACCACCTAAACCTAATCCAAAAAAAATAATGTATTTTAAGGAACAATAAAGTAATTATTGCTTCGTCGGCAGCAATGCACCGAGTAACACCTAGTTATTTTATAATAAAATATTACCACCTAAACCTAATCCAAAAAAAAAATTTTTTTTTGATCATCATGGTTATTTCCTTTAATGTTTGTAATTTAAATTAATTTAATAAATTGTAATTTATTTGGGGACGGCGCAACATGTCTTATTCTTCTATACATCTCTATTAGTTTTTATGTTATACTAGATTATCTATAATTTAATTTTTTCATTGTTAACTATAGCTTGACAAATTCGTACACAATTACTTCGAGCTGGTCACCATCTATTGAAATCTCATCATCTGCCTCGACTTTTTCCCAATTATGCGGCTTCCAGTCTTACCGGATTATGCTGAGTACCAGTGTTTTACATAGAGCGACTGCCTATCTGGCCTCCAGAACCCAGTAACTGCGTAACACGATACCCCTTGGCAAGACTGGTGTCAGATCTCAGGCTACTGACTACCCGTAATGACTGTCAAAGATCTTCAAATTACAACCGGGACCAAAGGCTTAACGCGCTTTTCAAGGCACGGAGTAAACTCGCTATGTTGAAATGGTCACCCATCGACGGACCGACCTCGTCAAGCGATGCTTAACCTTGAAAATCGGCCTGTGTGGCTGTTAATATTTAGCCACGAGCTCCTTTATTGAAATCTATTCCTCACTAAAAAACTATTATGTAAATTAAAGAATAACCCAAGTAAAATAGGAGTTTTTAGTAAGAGAGCCAGCAGGTGCTGAGTCGGCAGCACTAACAAGAGCAGGGATCAAACATAACCGGTGTTCAACGACCGCGGCGAATGTTCAAACGTTCGCACGTACTTATAGAGCACAGATCTCACACAACCTCATTAAATACCTACTTAATAATTTTCAAAAGACTTGTTAATTTGACGAAGAATATGGTATGTTATTTCGATAGATTTAAAAAAGAATGTATAGCAGATAAGTTTGCCAGGACAATCACTCACATCTATTAATAAAAACATCGTGATCTAGAATTATAATTGACGATTCCGGGTTTATTTCTGATGGGATTGCTTCATAAATAAAGCCTAGATTCGCGCGAGGAAGCGTCATGTCTTCTAGATAACAACCAACTTGCAAAAGTTAAAAACACTACAAAGTGAAAAATAACTGTGCCTGTTTTCGTTTCTGCATTTTTTGACACCGCCTTCCGAATTTGAAGTTATTTTTCACTTTGTAGTGTTTTTATTTTTTGGATGTCGGTTGTATTTTTTTGTAAAAAAAGTTTTTAATTTTTCACTTTTTAGTGGTGTTAATGGAAAAGTTCTATAGTATGGTACCTATAATTCCCACAGTGATGTCGGAATAGATTATCTGAATAACATGTAACTTGAACATAACCAGTGGAATGAGAATGTACCAGGGTGACTGTACACATCTGCGTACCCGTTTAGAGCATACTGGCGTGATGGTATGTTATGAAATGGTGTAAACAATAAATAGACATGCAATTGCAGCAATTCTGAGAGATTTGCCGTCATTTATTGAAGAGTTCTGTTGTGTAATGCCAAAGTTCTTCATCAGAACTTTATCAAATTTCAATTTAAAAAAAAAAACAAATCCGTTTATATACGAAGTTAGCCCGAACATAAATAATATATATATAAAAATCCGAATTGAGAACCTTTTTAGAAAGAAGTCGGTTAAAAAAGTAGTGTAGATAAAAGGCCAGAATATGCGATATTTTGGGAACTGATCTGACAAAGAGTTAGTATTACATAAGGTGACATTATCATTGAGACTAGAGATGCCGATGCATTCCACCAGCTTTTACGACAAATCTTTTACGGTTCAAGCGATGCTTTGCCCGTGTCAATAAGGCGTGCTCAATCTCTGCCCATTTTTAAAACTTTGGTGAAGAATCACTACCTCTCTCTTTAATAGTTGTTTTTCTTGATTTCTTAGTTTTGTTCCATACAAGTTACTGTATATATTTGTCTATATAGTATGTATATATATGTATTTATTTTCTATATAAATAGTACACCAAACTTACCTACAGTACTGTCTTTCCTTTCATTTTTTAAATCCATCCAAAGGTTGTCTTGAAAAGATCGCTTTTAGCGATAAGGCCGCCCATTATGTCACCCAGTGTAATTTTTTCTTCGTCTATACTTTCTGTAACTTATATGGTGTACAATAAAGAGTATTCTATTCTATCATTAAGTAAATTAGTCATTTATAATTAATCCCTTCCAGTAATTGAGCTTCGGCAAACAGTTGCAAGCTAAGGGTTTATACACACATATCAGGGTCAGGGTCTTGCGGGCTCCGGGCCGTCCAGCCTCCGTATCTATATAACAACAGTTAAACATATCCAGAGTCTTTATATATTTGCAGTAGGTGCGACTTTCATAGAGCAAGTATTCTGATGTGATGTGCTGTTTACTGTAGGTATGTAAGAAAATAACAAGACGAGTTGTTCACTGATAGCACTTAGAATAATGTTAGGTAATTCATAGGTAATTATTACGTCATATTGTCAGTGCTTATTAGTCCGTGGTATTCTATTCTAGGAACCAATTATTGTGATGCCTGGGGATATTCGACGTACAATTAATAATCAATCAATTTGAAATTACTGCAGTATACTATATCTATGGCTTTAGTTGACTACAGTTCATATACTTAGGTATACCACAGTGTAAACAAACAGTACTACATCAACTAATACTCCACAAGACCAACAAGAGAGTTTAAAAAAATCTCATAAATCCCTACTCCCGAAGGTTGCATATTTTCATAATTCAGATAAAACTTTATTTACTGCGCTGATTTATTTGTCTATGTACCTGACGTTACTCGTAATTTTTTGATATACGCATAATTTTACTGATATAATTCACAAAGTTCGCGCGAAACCCCAGACAAAAGCGTAATTCATATATTTTAATGTGGGCACATATTTTATGAATACTAACTTTCACTTATGAATTTAATCAATAAAGGGTTTGAAGTTTTGAGGTGGGTTAATTAGACGTGACATTTATTTTATTCACTTAAGTCGTTCTCTTATCGATTGGCTAATCTTGCATAGCGTAGGAAATTACTGGCAGGTCTGTGCACGGGCGCCTGCCGTCTCTTTTGCTTGAGCTTATTCCAAGCCACTATTCATTCGAGCACGAACACGCCAGGCGGAGGCGTCGTCGCAGACGGCAACTCGACAAAGATCAAAGGAGAGTACTTTTCGATTAAACGTCGCCGCTTCTTATAATTTCTTGAATTTCAAACGGCACGCTCTGCTACTTTGACAATTTTCAGCATTAAATCTGCCAATTGAGTTATCTTTTATTCAATTAATTACTGACACTCGGGCACTACCACTGACAGATAGTTTTAACGTTACGTTATAGTTATAAATGAAACATATAACTAGATTATTAACTTTACTTCGCCAATAAAGGCATCAAAGTGTAATCAAAGATGATAAAGTGGTTATTTAGTGGTTCATTATTGAAAAATATCAACAGTTCTTAATGAACAGATATTTTCACACTGAGTAAAACAAGTTGTCGTTTAAACCTTGGCGAGTTACGTCCAATTATTGCAAAACGAGAAGACGACTCCAATTACGACATTCATTTTGTTAGTTCTCAGCTTAATTGAATTACGAGAAGCTATGAGTTAAATAAACAAGTGACAACTTAATCAATCGAAAGATTAATCTATTAATAATGTAAATTGTAATGAGCAACAATTGTGGCTGTAATATGCACAGTCCTAACTAACCTACCACACTGGTGTCCACATATAATCAAATATTTAATTTTGCGGAACAGTTTAGCGTCGAAACTATGGATTTAAATCGTCAACACTATTCATGCACGAAAAACCACGAGCACACATGCTATTATACGTCCATATGTTTCCACGTTTAATAATAAAATAATTCTTGCAACTCAAACCAGTCGCGTAGTTAAAGCCGTGCATACAATAAATATTTCAAGCTGTTGTACATTAAGTAGATACCTTTTAGTACCTGTTGCCGTTACAGTCTCGAATAGTTCATTGTATTCATTGCACGCTGGCATAATTTACGATGCAGTGGGCCCGCGACCTGAGCTGAAACCATGCCAGCTACGCTATTATTGCCTCCTAAAATAAACATAAGTATTCCTCACCTAGTAATTTATATTATTTTGTTGGACGAGTAAACTAATCTCATATTCACATTGTTCACACACACCTCCGCAGAAACTTATTTGTATAAACAGCCGTCTAGACTGTAGCCATAACCTCGCAGTTTTTATTATCATCTGTCTCGTTCTCATTACATCTCGACACGGCGAGAAGTGGCGGGATATCTCCAAGTGTTATACCTTCTCTGTCATTTGCTACATCTGTGTGTTTTGCGACATTTGTATTGTTCTAATCTATAATATCATTACGTTTTTATTCAGTTTGTTCTTGCTTGCCTGAAACTGACAGTTTTCTAATGTGTTTATTCTTAATCCTGTTTTAAATCAAAATATCCATGACTTAGTCAGACGAGCAGAGCAGTGGTGGCCCAGTGATACGGACCGCGACTTACATATTGTAGGTTGTGTAAAAATATTACATCACTACAACTCTCAAAGCGTTGAAGGAAAACATCGAGAGCAAAGTGGCACATCCTAGAACAAAAAAATTAATGACATGTGACATTCACCAAGCCGCAGTGGGCACCGTTCCCTCTCACAGAGACGAGGCCTTTTTTCCCCGCAGGGAGAACATTAAAAGGCTTATGATGAAGATGGTGATGATTAGTCAGACGAATATATCTAGAGCGATAACATTCACTAAAGTAAATGTTATTTATAAACAGCTCGCAGCAACATTGCCATAAAGCCACGTTTACAAGTTACAAATGCGCCGATAACCCGATATATAGCGCCACTAGATAGATTAAATACCGCGGAAACTTGTCCTGTTAGTAGCTGCATATACTTAGATACATGTATGTATTTCCTCGTCGATACATGGTTATAGCGGTGGAATTATTTAAATATTATGAAACTAAATGAAAAGCGATGTTCGGCTCTACCTCAGTTATGTAGCAAGGCTTTTTCCTCATCTTGGAGACAAAACTTTTTTTAGATAGACAGTTCTGTAAGTAACGTGATGGAAGGCCGCATTGAAACTTTATAAGTTGGAATCCCACCGGATTATATGACTTACAATACGAATATATCAAGTTATTCGTTAAAATTGTGACATGGATACATTTAATATTTATATTCAATACATCACGTTGATAGACAACTGAATATTTCAATTTGCCGGAAATTATGTTCATCAAAATAATACACTGAACTCGTATTTTAGACCACATATTTTTATCATGGAATACACTTGCAAGCACAGTATATGTATAAACACTAACTAGGAAAACAATAACAAATTAATGCGAGCATCAACAGAAAGTTAAGTAATGAACAAATGTGCCATCAGGTTGTCATTCTAAAACAACAGGCTTTTAATTACTTGTCTGAAGCGGTTTCCACCAGCGCGACACTTTGTCGTTAGCTTGTAGGTAGGTAGGTATATCTCATGATGTCTCGTAATTGCGTAATTATACGTAGGCACGACGCCACTCGATCTTTTTACAAGCGTGTCCTCGCCGCCGGCTGTAACCCTCGCGAATCTACGCATAAAACTGAAGTGCTGAAACTTGAGCGCCGAACTAACTCTAAAGTGGAAAGATTGACTTCGTACTGTACACGGGTTTCAGTAACTATGTAATACATCGTATAGTACGTGTACTTATAGCTAGTTTAAACTTTGAACTCTAGAAAGAAACACAAGTTTAAATTCATGAACTCTTCAAACAATAGTGTGTGTGTGTGTGTATTTAAGTTAAACTGTTTCATTATGATTTCACTACTTGACTTTCTTAGCTTTATTTGTAATTTAATCAAAGTGTAATCTAATTGAGTTCTTGATGACAACACAAAGATAAAAGCCCACAGATAGGTTCTCTTTTTCCCGGATCATTAAATTTTATTATGAGCTTACCTCCTTCAAACTCTGTGGATTGTTCGAATAACCATAAAATACTTAAATGGGATCTTAATTACGATTCGAATTAAAGATGATAATACGGTGCTCTCGTTTTATTCGGTAGATAATGTTGATAAGTAAGACAAATATATAAAATGTCTATAAATCATCGTTAGGGAAGAGGTTTTCGTATTGAGCGATATATTTTCGTCAGAACCTTTTATGCCGCTCATAATGAATACAAATAATAATTCCGATAAATTCAGCAATAAAACTGTATCTACAGAGACACAAAAAAAAACAGGAACAAGGACTTCCTTGTGGCGATGAAATAGCGTGACAAACGGAACGCGCACAACCCGGAATCAATCCATCCCGAAATTTTTCCATTTGTTGTCGTTGAGTCCGAAGCCGACAGACAGAAATACGAGAAAATTATTTGATCTGTATTTGCTAACGTTTTGGTATAAGAAACGATATATCGTTCATTAATAATAATAAGTAAGAACTGATTGTTTTCTTGTGCCCAAATATGAAAGTTATTCTTCGTCCTAGAATTAGACGTTAGTTATTCTACTTATTTTCGTTGATTCGAGCGTACATTACCGTGGTATGCCCGCAGTTCGATTGGAAATATTCGGATAATATATTGGGGAAGCAATGGTCGGCATCGAGAGGCAATGTCGGTCATTACGGGCAAATGAAGTGAGTGCCGCGCAAATGATTCGGTGCCCGCCTGATTATGCCCGGGGAGCGCTAGCGCTATGCGTGTCACGCGGCCGGCATCCCCACGCCAACCGGTGGGCTTATTACGTAAGGAACAGCAAGTAGCAATTATTGTACAATTATTGCGCGATCAATTCATTGACCTGGCTACTGAGGCCTTTAAGTCAAAATTTTTTTGTTGACAGTCATTTTTAACAGAAGCTATTTTATCTGTCCGATGATTTATAAAAAGTATCTAGTTTGATGAATTAACCAGCTTATGAAAGAGCAACACTTCGTGGAGGCTGTTTTTTTACAATAGTCCATTTGATTACTATTTAGCTCTAATATTCCGATAAATTAATATTCGCAGATGTAAAGTATTTGTGTAAAGTAAATATGGCAGTGAAAATTGGATATTTTAATTTTATTGACATAATATAATAATTGATTTGAAAAATTGGATGACTAAAATGTCAATGTGTAAAATCCATTAATATTTCTTCAAATTGCCGATTTTATACGAAATCGAATCGATAACGCATTAGGACATCACTAAAGAGACTACATCATCTCGTATTTAAGCTATAAAACGTAAAATAGATTTTTCCAATTTACTTTAGACATTGGCAGAATACCCTACTCTATCAACTTAATCACCAGCCCTACAGATCAACCCTACCTTCCTTATCCTACATACCCTATTTACCCTAACCTACCTACATACCCACCTACTTTCCAAACCTACTCAACTAGCCAAAGGTGTTACTGGCTGGCTTCTGAACTAGATAGTGGAAAGTACAGTAAGTTCTAGCGGATTTTATACAGGTAAAATCCTCTCTCTGCAGCCGGGGTACTGTAGCGTTGTGAGATCTCAACTGAAAATAGTCGAATGATACTAATATCAGAATTAGTCGGTTAATAGTCACATCTCTAAAGACACGGCACAACTCTAACTTGCCGGACTACTGTCACTCGGTCATTTCGATTCCGGTGGCTTAGCGGACAACTTACTTTCAATCCTCACGACTCTGTGTGCCCCGATTTAGGGTGAGTTTCTCATTAGTTTAACTATTGTACCTTACTCTTTGTGCCAGGCGACCAATACCGATTCCATCACCTAATTAATATCAGTTTTGCACTGTCATGTTGGACGCGTGGCTAAGGGTCGCCTGGGACAAAGGAATTCGCTATGAGCATGTGTTTCTACCGCATTGGATTGTGTCTCCGTGTTTTATTGTAAGTGATCACGTTTACTTATGTTAATAAATGCTAGCGTGTTCATACTTAACCTAACTTTGCATCTGTTAATGTGCTTGCTATGTTTGCAAGTTTCTTACCTGTAAGCCGCTGCGATGTGCTGAGCTTTCACCTATAATGTTCCCATACCGTTCCTTGGCCTAAAATGGGGACGAAGCTGGTACATCGCATGCGGCTTGCTGCTTTTTGCACCGCATCTAACATGCGCACCCTATGGTGCTTTCAGGGCTCTTCGTACGGGGTCGACGTACGGGCGTACCGTCCGGCTATGCGCTACCCAAGGACGTAGCGGCGTGCGCAGCCTACCCTGCGCACCCCTAACCGCTACAGTCCCTGCGGCCTACCGCTAAGCCGGCCGCGGTCTACTGCCCCACGTCTGCCACGTGCTTCCCGCTGCTCATTGTACGGGCTGAGGCTTGACGTTCTCCTACTACTTGCACGCTGCCAACTACCTGCACGCTGCCTACGCCCACCACCAGGTCCTTTTATCTGACACCTGCGGCTTACCGCCGTGCCAGCCTACGCACGTTGCCCGGTCTTGCCTGCCTACCTGCGGCCTGCCGTCGCGCAAGCCGGTGCCAGCGCAGCCTACCCTGCGCACCCCTGGCTGCTTCAGTTCCGGCGACCTATCGCTGTGCCGGTGCTGACCGGTCCCCGCGTCTACCACGTGCTGCCAAGGGACGGTACCCTCTTACTATTTTATCCGCGTGAGGGAATTTGTTCAGAACTGAGTGGCGCTAGAACCCACGACCTAGCTGTTTTAAATAACCCTAAATATATTATGTATTAAATTAACAAGCTGTTTTTCTAACTACCTCCTAACTATCAGTTAGCGGCCTGCACAGGTTACCTAGCTTATATATAATGCATATTTGCGATTGCAGAGCAATTATTTCGCGTAAATAGGCCTTATTTTTTTTGACGTAAAGCGATTATCGCGCAAATATTGCTAACTGCTGTTTCATACGTAATAAGCCTGCCGGTTTCATGGTTATGAATGTACCTATTGCGTTCATATTTGCCAACGCATGATGTTCTGCGCCTAGTGCTTTAATTAACGCTAATGTATTTAGAATTTAGGATGATAACTTGTAGCGTCATATATCGGAAATATAGTCATATATTTACGAGTTTATTGCTTGTTCTCACAATAAACCCTATTTTGCATGTAGAATCTATTACATTTTATACGAGCACTGTGCAGGTACTTTATGTAGGAAAATAACACTATATATTCTCCCAAAAATATAAGATAAAGGGCCCTTTTGCTGTGATTTGATATTGAAGATAGTATCAAAGTGGTTTTCACACATCAAAGCGGAGAGTGTAGCGCGGAGATTAGCATGTAGATACATCATATCCTATTCCGCTTTGCACTCCGCGACACAGCCCCGGGCGCCCGCGATACGTCGATAGGGAAGTCGCTATCGTCACAGCCCTCAAAATAACATGAACTACTCACCCAGTTATTACTCATCGATGAAAAATAATATAGGAATCATCACGGAGGGTATATATAGTCAACCCTCAATAAAATCTTCTAAGGATTCATATTTTAAGGATATCTATTAATGGGTGTGTAATGTTTAAGTTATCTTTTATACGGGTGGATGGATATTTATTTTCACTCGTCGAATCTGTTCCAAAACCGAATCGGGACACCCCGATTTCACGTAGTCTTTTGGCTGCTACCCCTAGAGTGTATATAAAAACCGGAGGCGTGAAGGGAGAGTAACTATTTAGTAACTAGTCAATATAAAAATTAGGTCAATCAAATAAACGTTATGTAATAAGAGCATTACTTGTATAATGCACTTTTTATTTAACGTTGTATAATTTTGGAAATTATGTTAAATGAACGATATATTAAATGTCATTAGAGCAAATGAAGGTTATATGAAATATAACATAAGACACATGAAATAAGGTTATTTGTTTTTAAAGTATGTGAAAATTATATCATGTGAACGCTATTTCAAGTGATATTATAGTACATACATACATAAACTCACGCCTTTTTTCCCATGGGGGTAGGCAGAAACAACATACGGCACCTGCTACGATCCTTACATACTTCTTTTGCTTCACTCACATTCATACATCTAGTCATTTCCGAAACGTAACTTTGCGATCTCAATACCAAAACTTGTTACGCACAGGTGGATATAGGACTGCTTTGTTGACTAAAAGTATTTTTGGTATGGCACCGGTTATTTTAACCACATTCCTAATTCCATAAAAGAGGAATCAGTAACAACTTTCAAAAAGAAACTAACTATACTTCTATTAAATAAATGTTACTATTCCGTGTCGGACTTTCTAGTTGATAAATTTTAGTTGTGTTATGTATCAATGTTTTCATGTTTGATGATAAATTGCATCAATGGTTGCATGCCAAAATGGTAGAATGTACAAGGATTCTTAATATTATTGTAACCACCTTATTGTAAATACCTACATTCTGAGCAAATAAATAATATTCTTTTCTATTCTATTCTATTCTATTCTATTCTATTCTATTCTATTCTATTCTATTCTATTCTATTCTATTCTATTCTATTCTATTCTATTCTATTCTATTCTATTCTATTCTATTCTATTCTATTCTATTCTATTCTATTCTATTCTATTCTATTCTATTCTATTCTATTCTATTCTATTCTATTCTATTCTATTCTATTCTATTCTATTCTATTCTATTCTATTCTATTCTATTCTATTCTATTCTATTCTATTCTATTCTATTCTATTCTTATCTATTCTATTCTATTCTATTCTATTCTATTCTATTCTATTCTATTTATACACACACGCCGGTAATTTTTTTTTTTTTTTTTTTTTTTTTTTTTTTTTTTTTTTTATAAAAAACGTTGCCCCACACTAGGAATTTCTTCCTGTATCGTGGGTGCGTTTACAAACATATAAACTCACATACACAACACCCAGAGCCGGAACAACTATTTGTAGGTCATACAAATATTTGTTCCATGCGGGAATCGAACCCGCGACACGCAGCACAGCAGTCAATCACTTAACCACTGCGCCAACCGTGCGCGCCGCCGGTTATGAGTATTGCGCACCTGGCTTTTCTGAATAAAATCACCTATAAGGTCTATGTATGTCTATATATGTGATATTATAGTGTCTGTTATTATACCATACACTACACACCCATCTATTAATATGGTAACGTGTCACTAGGAGAGTACCTACAGGAACTGATTAACCCCTCGTAGGCCGCAGGCGACATGCTCTCTCAATATGGAATCCGACCTCTTTCCGGATCGCCCCCATATCGCCACACTCAATCGCTCACCAATTGCTAACACAGCTCAAATTATTCATTCGTATTTTACCTGAACGTTTTATTTGCTTGGCAAACAACTAGCCCAATATATTGTGTCCAAAGTAATAACCACTGAATTTTATTGATGTGAAATCGAAGATTCGATTCGGTAATGTTTATTCAGTAACACAATCAACAGTAGTTTAAGATGTCTCTGAAAGAAATCCATTTCCCCAATATTGCAGACAAAGGTACACTTGATAAATATGTTCCATCTGCATTCGCTTGTCGTTTGCAGTTCACCGGCGAACACAGGTTCAACAATGGCTCCACAAATCACTCGGTTTTATAAATCTGTTCGTAGTGCTCCCTGCAACCTGCGAGCCGCGAGCCACCATTACCATTTCATAGTGACCAGTATAAAAAAAAACCGGCCAAGTGCGAGTCGGACTCGCGCACGAAGGGTTCCGTACCATTTTCGTAAAAAACGGCATAAAAATCACGTTTGTTGTATGGGAGCCCCCCTTAAATATTTATTTTATTTTGTTTTTAGTATTTGTTGTTGTAGCGGCAACAGATATACACCACCTGTGAAAATTTCAACTGTCTAGCTATCACGGTTCATGAGATATAGCCTGGTGACAGACAGACAGACAGACAGACAGACAGACAGACGGACCGCGGAGTCTCAGTAATAGGGTCCCGTTTTTACCCTTTGGGTACGGAACCCTAATGAACCGTTTTTCAGGCTGATCTATAAAATCCGGTTGAATAATATATCACTATTAAGAATATATTATATAAAACAAATCCCCCGCCGCGTCTATCTGTCTGTTCGCGATAAACTACTGAATGGATTTACATGCGGTTTTCACCAATAGACAGAGTGGTTTATGATGAAGATCTAAATGTATGATTTGTTAAGGTTTTGTGTAAATTGGTTGAAAATTTCAGAAAAGTTCAAGACACATGGGAGCTTTAATCTAAAACCCTGCCTAAACCTTTTGAGATATAACAAAATAATGTATGGTGGAAATTTTCTCTTTTATAGGTCAACAGAAAAGTCCGCGATGGCATATGTCTATTTTTTTGATGATAGCTTACTATGCCCTTTCCAACTTCAAATTAAAACTTTTTTGCAAAAAAATACTACCGACTTCCAAATGAAAAACTACAAAGAGAAAAATAACTTTATTTTTGGAAGTCGGTGTCTTTCGTAGATACCAATTATTTGCGATATGGACACCGACTTCCAAAAATAAAGTTATTTTTCACTTTGTAGTGTTTCATTTGGAAGTCGGTAGTATTTTTTTGCAAAAAAGTTTTCATTTTTCCTCCTGTTGTTCTTGAAGATAAAGTTTGTACATTACCAGCAGTTAGTTTTGGAAAAAAAATGGTACATTACATCAACGAACACCTGCTGATACACAGCGCTTCTAAAGTTAAGCGCCAGTATTTCCAATAATAGCATGCAATAACTTGCACAGTGAAGGCATTGTAACCTATAGACTTAGCTGAGCGGGCGGTAATAAACTCGTCTGCTGTCAGACCGAAACTAAACTAATGACCAACTCCGTCTTGATTGGATAAATTTCCAGAAATAGAAACAGCCATGTTCCATCGACGTGCGGCGAACTTCTTCATTTGCGGTGGAACGGGCGACGTCTCATATAATCTCTACGTGATGCGAATGGCTCTCCGACTTTATATCATTGTCCGGCGCTGACAATTATTGAACTTAGCCGAACTCGCCCAACGCCGATACAGAACATTGGAAATTAACTGCAAGTAATTGGCACATTCTGTTAATTTCAATTTAATATCACACAAAAATGGAATAGTTTTTATTAACGTAACCTAAAATTACATAAATCAAAACATAATACAAATAATATTTAAATAAAACAGATTCATTAACCATTCAATAAACAATGAGTAATCACAAACAGAACAAACAACCAGCATCAGTCAGACGACAAACCGCTGTTTTGTTAAACGTTTTAATGACGAAGAAATATTTACGCAATCTCTGCAATATATTACAACTCTACGTGCCCCAAGATGATTTGCGTGTTTTCTGTAAGTTGGCCCGAATAAAGGGTCTGAGGGAAAATCTTGAGTGACGCAGGTCCGACAGCGAGGGATACATTTTTGTCATTCCGCGCCTTTACATTAGTCCTTCTGCCTGTGCCATGTCCAATGGTCATTGAAAGAAAACGCTACAGATAAGCTACACTGCCGATTGGGACCACAAAGGACCGAGTCAGAGGGATCTTCATACGATTTAGATTGATTATTTGTATTCTTGTCTTTTATTCTCTTATGAAAAGTTTAATCACTTCCTGTTTGTCAATAGGCTACGAATAGAAAACATCTCTTACAAAATTGATTAGTAAAAGCCGATCTGACTCGTCAATAACAACAGAATTTTCTCCAAATACTTTGGTATTATTACCAACATGCACACATATCGAAAAGTTATTCTGATATTTTATTATTATCGTTTATTCAAACCTTAAAATATTATTTAAGCAAAATTTCATTACCTTCCTCCTATTTAGGGCTATCCGAACAATTTTACCTCTCGAGCGTTCGGGTAGGGTTCAATGGGAATTTTGTAAAATAGGTTACATTACGACCTAAATAAACATTATGGCATAATTCTAATATCCAAGTTAGCTTATCGTAAATATAAGTCGCAGTAATCTGCGCTGTTTCAGCACCGGTATGCCAACATTGGATTCTAAAATTATTATTAGCTTTAGCTTAGTGCCTCTTTTGCATTTTATTCCGGACGTTTGTTAAAATAAAAAACCTTTTGAAGATACGATGTTTCCATTACACAGTCGTCGATTTAAGAAGAAAATAAACAAACTAACCACTGATTAATATATTTATTCAAAATTTACTGAAGTATGCTAGTTTCCGTCACATTAAGTTGCAATATTCACATTTGCTCATTCCGTCGCAGAAAAGAGTGCGATGATCTGTAAGTAAGACGAATAGAGAAACTACGTGCCTGTGACACGCAGAGAGGAAGATGTAGCGACGCTAGAACAGCTGCTTATGTGAATGAAGCTTTATATGTTCATATCTAGTGTTCATCAATAGGATGGACCCTGATCTTATTACAATCTAGCCTTATAAATACTTATTGTCTCTATTAAGGTGAATACACTTCGTTCTTTTGTTTGTTTGGTAGCACTTTTGTACTTTACACTATTCACATTCACTAACACTAAACACTAACTCGAACGGTTTTGTTATTTTTAGTCTTCTCACTATGTTTGTGTGGTCGAGAATCAGGATTTAATCGACGCTCACATGCTGATGAAGTCTTTTTTCGTTAGCTTCTGCAAATTTCTGGATCACTTTTTCAATGAACTCAACTTTTAGATCCCGATGGAGATCATTATTTCTTATGTAACAAGATGCATTTACCCTTAGCACTTTGTTCTGGAATCGTTGCATAATTAATATATTGCTCTGTTTGGTGCAGCCCAATAGCTGAATAACATAAGTCCAAACTGGCATCAGGACTTGTTTGTATAGCAACAATTTGTTTTGCACGGACAGCATGGAGTTTCTTCCAAGCAGCCAATACATTCTTTTATATCAGAAGTCGAGTTATTCTTTTTTCTTCTTGACGTAGGCTTTCCAGCGTAACTTTGCGTTAAGGGCTATGCCGAGATATTTGGCTGGATTCTCGTATATATGCGTGCGTGTCGTATATGTTGTATGTATGGGCGCACGGTTGGCGCAGTGGTTGAGCGATTGACTGCTGCGCTGCGTGTCGCGGGTTCGATTCCCGCACGGAACAAATATTTGTATGACCTACAGATAGTTGTTCCGGCTCTGGGTGTTTGTGTATGTGAGTTTGTATGTTTGTAAACGCACCCACGATACAGGAAGAAATTCCTAGTGTGGGGCAACTTTAAAAAAAAAAAAAAAAAAAAAAAAAAAAAAAAAAAAAAAAAAAAAAAAAAATGTTCATATGTAATATGCGTGACGAAGATCAGAATATACGTTTACCTATTGAAACATACTTGGGACTATTCCAGTGACTTGTGATAAAAGGAAATAAAACTACCTTTTCTAATAGATGTTAGGTGAATGGATAGAAAACCTAAAAGATTCAGATTACTGCCTCAATTTCTAGTGAAGTAAAGATAAATTGACAAAATATCTGTTTGAAAATATGTCGCTCCCGTTTTGATTTCGTACTGATACACTTCCCTGCCACTTTTGATCATCTCATTCGTTATTCATGACATTTCATTTGTATTGACTTCTAACGACTCATTGGAAAGAGGGTGAACAGCCATTACGACTCAAGTGTATCCTCGCAAATTAATTCAGTCAAATCCTATTTTTCCTGAATCAAAAACATCAGCATGAATACTTTTGATAAACAAAGAGATTTTAATACTTATTTATAAAAGACTTCAAAAAGAAAGAGCTTCTTAACTCGAGTGTATTTTTTGTGTATTTTTCTGTGTATATCCGGCTCTTCGGACCGTTTCGCTTTGGTAGTAGTGGCAAATAAATTAAAGTAAATCAAAGGCGTTTTCGAAGTAAATATTTAAAACTCGTTTATATTAAACGAGTTTTTAAATGAAAAATTAGGTACTGTTTCGCTGCAATTTCTCGAACCATTTATTTCCCGGTTTTAAAATACGGTGTTCCGTCCTGCACAAGAAGCTCAGCGGCACTCGTTTCTTGCGTAAGCATTTTTACCCGACTGCCGAAGGAGGGTAATGTGTTTATCAGTTTATGTATGTATGTCCCAATTCTCTTTTTCTTCCAAATCCATCGTGTGGTGTATCAAAATAAAGAGTTTTAAGAGGTGATTTCAAAAATATAGAACACTTATATGTTTAAATTTAACTAATTCGAAAAAAATAAAAACTAAAAAGTTATAAATAAAAAAAGGCAATCCAAAAATCAAAAAACCCGACTGTTTAAAATGCGAAATAAAAATACATAAACAAGGAGAAAATAATGCTGTGTAGTCGGAGGATACATCTGGTTTTGATCAGCCAGCTCGCGAATATGTATCCTGCGACTGCACAGCATGATTTTCTCCTTGTTTATGTCTTTTTAGTTCGCTTTTGAAGCAGTCGGGTTTTTTTGTTCAATTTATTTGCTATCTTTCTCATCATTATATTATTCGCTGTAAAACAAGTACAGGTTATCTTGTTTTGTTTCAAATGTTTTCACTTATTTTCTGTTACATGACAAATGTAGCCAGCTGCATGCATTAAGGGAAGAGCTGGCGAAGCGCAAAGGTTCGCACAGATAAACTGGTAACCGTCCCCGCGGGTTATCTCGTGCAGAGACAGACACCGCGCCCCACGAGCCACCTGAACACCTACTTGTCTGCACAACAACCATTCTAAATCTTAACACAAGCTAAAGGTAAGCAAACAATGATCGTAATCTGTTCTACGTCGCAACACAAAAATTAATTGCTAACCATCTTCTTTTAACTTTCCCGCTTTCATCGCACTAACTAAAAATAATGCACACGCTGTAGTAAATTCTACTTTTACAACCAACCCTTAATAAACTACTTATACATTTCCATTATACTGGGACTGCATAAAAAAGAAAGAACTTAAATAAAATCCCTCATCTTACTTTCCTTTTAAGGGAAGATCCGAGAGAAATATTACGTCGAAGTGGAAAGATTTTATAGAGAATTATTTCGTTGCGTGGAGGGATGAAGGCGATGATGGCGGTTCGCGCGGCGTAAGCGGCGGGTACGGCGCGTGGCTGCTGCGGCGCGGCGGCGTGTGCTCCGCTAACAAAGTTACGGCTGGCCGGGGACTCTTCCGCGTCTCGTTTGCTCAGATTTATGTTGACTCGTTTAATTACACAAGGGCCAAGCAACGATCTCGCCAACTTTTAAAAATTCTGTATAATCTGACCCAGAAAAAGAGCTAATCACTTTTACTGGGGAGCCAATTACAATATTTCTACTTGGACTCACAATTTAATGACGAGTTAATTAAACATGAAGATGGCCGTTTAGCCGATTTGATTTATCAAAAAAATGGATACGATCTAATAGTAAAATAGAGTTTTTATATTTAACACATAATAAAGTGGGTGTAAGAACCTATAAAGTTTGATGTGGGTCATAAAAGTAGACACGCTGGTAGAGAGGTCAGCCTGAGATGACATTGTGCTGGGCGTGAATAGCCTACTAAATAACTTTTACTAATATTAACAATCACCTCGGCATTACCGAAAATATAAACGTTATGTTTACGATGTACACGTTACGATACAATCCAAAGTGTTTTCTATTATCGCTTAAGATGATGCTGCCGTCATTCTTGTGTTTAAGTGGCACTTCAATTCTTAGCAATCTTATTTTTTGCCCGACTGAAAGGAATGGGTTATGTTTTTCGCGCGGATCTTGTATGTTTATATGTATGTATTATTCTTTATTACCTTATATCTTTTAAACTGCTAGACTGATTTATATAATTACGACAGAGAAATTGGAAATTTGCTCTGTGCCAAATTTCTTTGGCACAGATAGTTTCTATCTCTGTGCCAAATTTCATCCAGATCCATCCAGCTTTTTGAGCGTTAAGAGGTAACAAATACAAACACACACACACACACACATACACTCACATATTTTCGCCTTTTTAGGGTTCCGTACCCAAAGGGTAAAAACGGGACCCTATTACTGAGACTCCGCGGTCCGTCTGTCTGTCTGTCTGTCTGTTTGTCTGTCTGTCTGTCTGTGTGTCTGTCACCAAGCTGTATCTCATGAACCGTGATAGCTAGACAGTTGACATTTTCACAAGTGATGAAAATAAATATTTAAGTGGGGCTCCCATACAACAAACGTGTTTTTTTTTGCAGTTTTTTACGAAAATGGTACGGAACCCTTCGTGCGCGAGTCCGACTCGCACTTGGCCGGTTTTTAATATTAGTGTGAAGTTTGATGATTTGTGATCTGTTGTAAACAACTGTCATATGTTCTTCCTCTTTCCTGTGGTCTGTGACCACCGCGCATTCATGTGAGTAATAGTTAATAATTTATAAAACAAGAAAATTGTATCAATTGACCAGCTTATACAAACAACAGTCCACATACAAAGATATTAGAAAGCTAAAACCAAATTATTCTTATAACATTCTTCAATCTTGTTATACACATGTGAAATGCAATAAAGAATTGAATTGAAAAATATAGAAATAAAACTAACTTTAAAAACGTAAATCATACAATAGTATCGGTAACAAACTCCGCACAATACTTCCTTAAAATACGATTAGTTCCTGTATCTTTCCGCAACATGAACGACTATGGCGCGCGTGCTAAATCTTTACGTCACCATTTATTACGACTAACGCCCTTATATATGTACGCGGACAGGAATAAACTGGAGGCTCTGGCTAGACCCCTCATACCCCATCTTCATACACACGACACAACAGGCACGAGGCAGGACTCCTTTCATCTAGTAAAATATAATCGTTCTTTACTTTTTGATTTTATTTCAGCTTTTCAGGTTCAGTGGGCATAACATGAACAGTTCAGACAACTGGAAAATACTGCATGGCTTTAGCTTTGTATTTTCCAGTTGTCTGCTTAGACATGTCCCACCTAATTATATAAATATAAAGAAAGGACTTGGAGACATGTCATCGTTGATAGTAAAATTCCGCGTAACTAACAATGTTAAATACAGCGTAGGTATGTATGTACACTCTCGCTGATTTTACAGGAAGACCAAAAAACTATTTTTCTATAAAACTAATCGGCAGAACTTTGAACGAAGTTGAGTATAGGACCGTTTCGTTCTTCTTAATCTTTTTTTTTTGTTCTAAATTACAATCTTGTTATAGTTTTACAATTATTATTGTACCATTAAACCTGGATGGGTTTGTGTTGGAAATATCTAATGTACTATACTCGAAATCACACAATTTCAGAATAAATATCATCACAATTTTATTTATAATAAGTAGAATACGTGTGTCATACTTACATTAAAATAATCCAGTAATTACATATAAAAGAAATGTTTGCCCGGAGCGTCACATATACACTGCACACACATACGAATTGGCGTGGATACGCGGCTTTCGTGTCCAAACTTGGTCGTCGAAAGATCCGCGGTATTGTTATTTTTGATATACCTACACTGAGAAAAATGTAATTTTGGCATAATCTTAAAATATCGTGACGTTGGTTTAAAATAGATGCGTTGTCTTATAATATGTTGATAATAAGTAAATATTACGCTAGAACTGAAATGTGTTAAGATGGAATCAAATTTTTTGGATAAATAATGATGAAAACAGTAGTAGAAAGCCCTTACTCCCCTTTTCTGAGACACTATGTGGGGAGAATGGTCAGGTAGCCTTTTTCCTCGCCTTATCGTTCTCTGCACATTCTGCCTCGGTCACCTGCTCTATTTGTTTTGTTTTTTATTATTTTTTATCCTTGTTTGTGTAATACTAACACTAGTTATAAGGTATTTTTACTAACAAAATGGACTCATTTGTTGTCTGAATAAATTAAATTAAATTAATTAAATTAATTAATAGATTATCATTCATATAAAAGGTAAAATAAACTAATGCAATATTATGATACTTGTCATCGTAAAAATTTGTAATTATGAAATAACATTGTCTTCTTCAAATAATAACACAATGTAATAGAAAATGTTCCACTGTCCCATAAATTAGTATGATAATTATTAATAAGATTCTAATTAAAAAACACAATGACAGTCACCGTAATATAAATAGATTTCATAGTTTAATATGAAGAAGTATCTCTAAAAATACGATGACCTCCCCCTAATGTACTTTATTAAATTATAATGCTTTAAACTTATATTTTTAAAGTAAGCATCATTTTTTAATATTACAGTCATATTATTTTATGTGAATCCTATGATAATACGATTAAATAATCTCATATTTTTAGAGTAAGCATCAAAGTTCAATAATATAGTCATATTATTTTATGTGTATCCTACTAAATTATTATTACGGAACCCATTTATGAGTAGCATTTGAATGTTAACTTCGTCCTGTCTCAATAGATGGCGCTTTACATTTACGTCACGTTTCTGAATCGCGGTGTTAAGATTCTCCGCCGTTGAACGACCCTCGCGAGATTTTGTAGCGAAATCATACTTACCTGGCATAGGGGACACCGTGATCATGAAGGCGGTTCCCCCAGGGCGAGGCCTTCCCATTGCACTGCGGTTAGGTTGACCTCTGCGATTATCCCTAATGTGGATAACTCGGATGCGTAATTTTTGGTAGTGGGGACTGCGTACGCGCCGTCCCCCTGGTATTTACATTAATAATAATTTAATATATATTGGATATAATTAATAATAGGATATAACTGGATATATGAGGAAGTCACCGAAAAATAGTAGGAAAAATAATAGGATATAACTGGATATATGAGGAAGGCACCGAAAAATTGTATGACATAACTGAATATGTGAGGAAGTCACCGAAAAATTGTAGGAAAACTAATAGGATATAACTGGATATATGAGGAAGTCACCGAAAAATAGTAGGAAAAATAATAGGATATAACTGGAAATATGAGGAAGGCACCGAAAAATTGTATGACATAACTGAATATGTGAGGAAGTCACCGAAAAATTGTAGGAAAACTAATAGGATATAACTGGATATATGAGGAAGGCATCGAAAAATTGTAGGTAACTAAAACTAAATCCATGGTGACACATCATCTTAAATACTGTTATCATCAACATCAGTATTATCATCGTTCTTTTTGGTGAATCACTATGCTCCGTCCTTTGAGTGAATTCATCATACTTTAAGCTGAATTCACCTCTTTTATGATTATCAGTTTTCTCAGTGTACTCGTCTTCCTATGGGTCGATTCTAAAAGTAGTGTAGTGGAGTGTTTGTTAACGCACCCACGATACAGGAAGAAGAATTCCTAGTGTGGGGCAAAGTTAAAATATATTTATATATTTCTGTGGTTTGGACCTTGGAGGATATAGGATAACCCAAAAAAACATGAAAAAAATGTCATACGGGTCGTCGCCAATCACAATCAGTTACCTAAAACCGCGAAATCTAAGTCAAGCATAGATAGATATAGTCTGACGCGGTATGACAATAATATAATCGACTTCTTGACCTTCCACGATCTTTCCTCCGGGAAAATTGGTTCCAATCCCCTTCAAAGAGGTCAGTATGTTACTGATTTCCATTTCATTTTATTATTACATACCCGAGTATAAATGTTATTGGAAAACGGTATTAGGTCGCCGGAGCTATGGCTTTGCAGTGAATCTTCTGAATTTGTATGAAAATTTGAAAGTGTTTTATCTGTATTGATAAATACAGAACGCCTTTTCCTTCTAATAGTTTTCTTACCACGTATTTACGGTACTGATACCCTGTAGTTTGTTTTCCTCTAAGCACTTGAGCTAATATCACACACACACACACTGCGCCACGCACACACACACACACATTAGAAGCATTAACGCGCATCCAGTTTCGGGTCAGTTTAATCGTGTTACTACCCAAAGTCCTTTTGTCCTTCAGCTCTCATTCCGCTAGATGAGTTCTATATATTTGGCTAACAACGCTTTTCTGAACGTATTCTATTTGAGCAAAGTTTTTACGATGCCATTTACATATCTACATCGTTTATCTGATAAAGTTAGATATTCCGTACCATGGCTACTAAGAACTTGCACAGCCCTCTCAAGCGGCGCGAGCGCATGCAGGGCGTGTCGCGCCACGTCGTGCGCCAGAGTGTTGGGGCGGTCGCCTTTATTTTATAACTTTATTTTCATTAAAAAGGCAACGGACTTTCAAGTTTATATTTGCACATTTTAATCATTCTGATTCAAAATCAACTCATTTGCAATCCAAATGCACGCGAACTATAAAGTTATGAAGAGATAACGTCACTTCTACTATCTGACGTCATTAGGAGCATAGACGTTAAAGTTTAATTAAACTAAATACCACAGACAGCTGAGAACACAAAGAAAATGAATGAGTTTACAGAAAGTCTTAAGATATAATTTTGTTTGGACATTAATATTAAACTATTTTAGGAGTAGAATGAAAACTGTGAAGTAATTATAATGCGATGGTCTTTATTCTTGACGGTCCATAAAAAACGCGTTGTTTTGAAAATATTAATCACAAATTTCGTCATAAAAACATCATAAACCAAAAATTGAAAACATTTTATCAGCGGAGACTTGCAAATAGACTTTATAAACACAATAATCACAACACAATTTCATCTTATTTGTTACAACTGTTCTATCAAATAAAACAAGTGTTTTAGTTCCACAATCAGTGCAGCTCATATTGTATTTCTTTATTGTATCGTAGGAGGAAAGGACTATAATATCCTTGATGACGAAGCGAAAATATTAACTGTTCTATATTAAATAAGGAAAGGATGGAAGATGAAATAAGATAAGATAAGATAAGATAAGATAATGATTTATTTCTCACCACAATATAGGTACATTCAGAGAGACATCAATACAAAATAGGTACGTAACATCAATAATTATACTGTGGGAGACTGGTGCCTAAACTAGACGTGGGGTCTGTATTTCAGGACACCAGGACTCCACCCCTTGGGTAGTGCTTACATTTTAATGTTTAGTACAATAATTAGTGCGGCAAGAAATTCTAAAAGCATAGGCTTTCAAATATAACATACAAAAACACAAATAGAACAGAAAAGGAAATGTTAGCAATTATTGGTGCTTGGTGTTAGTAGGTATGAAAGTGTGTCTGTGAGTGAGTACGGTGTATATGTGAGTGAATGTGTGGAGGTGGGGTGTGTGGGGAGGGGGAATAGTATCTATGTATTAAATTGGCTATTTTGGGACAGCAAGTAGTTTTTCTGTTTCCTCATAGTTCAACTCCCGGAGCCAATTGCTTAGTTTAATTTTGCATTTGGTTTTGGTGAGGTTATAAATTGGGAGTATCACTTCTTTAATAATGTAGCAAGTCTGAAAAAGTAATGTTGAATTGTACCGGCATAGTGTTCCATTTGACAGTCTATTATTGCGGTTACTTTACCCAATTTATTTTTATTTATCAGCAATTCAACCACATTATTAAATGACTAGCTGTCCCACGTGGCTTCGCTCCCTTCAACTGGCTACCTACCTACCCTACCCTACCTACCCTACGTACATGATTTTACGCAGCGCACGCAACGGAAGCTCTCAAAAAGGAATAATATTTCCCGTTATTGCAACATTTAACATTTAAGCTCCGCTCCTTTTGGTCGTAGCGTGATATTATATAGCCTATAACCTTCCTCAATAAATGGACTATCTAACACAAAAATAATATTTCAATTCCAACCAGTAGTTCCTGAGATTAGCGCGTTCAAACAAACAAACAAACAAACTCTTCAGTTTTATAATATTATTAGTATATTAGTATAGATAGGGATCGCTAACATAAAAAATAGAGTGTTTTTTCTTTAATTCCAGGACAATGAATAACTTACAATTTGATTTATATAGGTACCTAGATGTTAAATAATTAGTTCAACGTCCATTAACAACAAAAGATTTTTTACAAATAAATACAACCGACTTCCAAATAAAAATACACCACCACCATGATATCCATATTCCCAAAGGTATTGTTACGAGCTAGGGTTCAGGGATAAATTATTTAAACGGCAGACTTCAATTAATCACTGTTTATTACAAAAACACTTCTTAAACAATTCTATTACTTCGCACTATTTTCCGCTTTGATCGCTCTGTATCGCTTCTCAATCGAAACTGACTCACGACGAACCCGACCGCTCTTTATATAGCCCGGAAGATGTTTCTAGAACGTTCCATACTGTTCTAGGTACTTCGAGAATCTTCCAGAACAATCGACTTTTGAACTCATCGTTCTCGAAGTGACTAGAAACTTCCAGAATGTTCGCTTTGAACATTCTGGAAAATTCTACACGACACAAACTTTCGAGAACATTAGTTCCGCTATTCGATACTAGATGGCGCCACTAGTTACTACTTAGTTCTTCTACTCATCACTAGATAGCGCTGCCCTATCTTGTAACAGTATGTTTATAAATTTGCGCGAGCTCGTTTTCGGCCTAAATCATTATCCATTTTGCCAAAAATTTTGAAAAGTGTGTATTCGTACGCGAACTAGCTTCTTACTGCTTATCAGAGCATCTATTTTATCGCAAGTGTTGTCGGATGAGATAGCATGCATTTTAACCCCGCGCACAAAATAGTTTGTGCCGTCGACTAGGGTAACCTTAATGATATTGTGTGAACCAGTCTTAACTATACAGGGTGATAAGTAACAATCACTGGAGCGAATATCAGGCGCCACAGATAACAGCAAACGTTAATGTTGGAGATTATAATAATCTACTCGCTTACTAGTTGTAATATGTTGCTAATCGGAGAGTAATGTTTAAATTACGGCGCAAGGCGGCGCCTCCACCCTGTATAATCCCCGAGGTGCACGCTTTATGGCAGCTATGGGAAATAATAAGGTGTTCAATTCGTTACTACCATGTTATATGTTCAAACAATGTGTGAATGAATTTATTGTATGTTTATTATTTTTGGGCAGAATTAAAAGAATTACAGAGTCGGCAGTTTTTTTTTATTTTTTTTATTTATAATTAACAAAACTGATGTACAATCGAGTATAAAAAAATATAATGTAAACAAAAAAAGTCTGATTGACATCTACTAGATGTGAATCTTACATGCACATTTTAGAACACTTATTATGTGTTAAAAAAATAGTAATGAATTTAAGAAAATAAAAAATATTTTTAAACCGCTAACAGATGCTGGAAAATAACAAAAGATCAAAAATTAAAATAAAATCAAAAATAAAATTATTATCAAATCGCAATTAAATCAAATCACCGCAAAGCATTAAATAAGTCAAAAATGCAATTAAAATATAATCTAAATTAAATAAAAAACAAATTTAATATAATAGAATTAAACATAATTAAATTACCTTGAAAATTAACATAGAATACAAAAAAAAAACTAAAATAAATTATATAAACAAATCTAATCAAAACCAATTCAAAAATAAATCAAATAAATAAAATAACTAATTATAATAATATCTAATAACTAAAAACAAATCAAAATTAAATTAAAACAAATCAAATTATATATTATATTATATATTATTAAGGAAGCCTTTATCCAGCCAGGAAAACATAGGATAAGTGAAGAAAACAAAAGTAATGTTGGATGGTTTTAACTATATCCTAACAAAGAAGAAAGCTAAACCCAATTAATGATTTTAGAAAGCTCTACCCGGCTACAAGTCCCTTATATATATTAGGTACATTGGCATCACATCTACAATCAAATAGACAGAGAGACATAAGACACATTATATCTACAATCAAACCTTCGCTACCGGCCTTTTTAACCGACTTTCAAAAAAGGAGGAGGTTTTATGTTCGGCTGTATGTTTTTTTTGTATGGTCACATCATTTGGCGTACACCTGATGAAGCACTTCGAAAATATATGTACAACATAACTCTTTTAGGATTGCTGTAATCGCATGTACTTTTATTGTTTATACCATTTTATAACATAATATCACGCCAGTACCCTCTAAAGGGGTACGCAGATGTGCACAGTTCAACTTGGTGCACTCTCTCATTCCACCGGTTATGCTCAAGTTTCATGATAGGAAACATTTTGAAATCATGCCTTTTAAAATACATAATTTATCTAGTAGTAGACACGCTTTGATCGACAATCAATTGAACACGTAATTATGACACGATGTCTTGCGAAAACACCCTAAACAAACTGAACGGATTCTCATCAAACATAGCTAAGAACATACATTCGATAAAGTCACATTCAAACAAAAAAAAAAAACTAAATCAAAATCGGTTCATCCGTCTAGGCGCTATGATGCCACAGACAGATAGATACACAAATACACAGGAACACACGTCAAACTTATAACACCCCTCTTTGTTTTCTTTCTAGGAATAATAACATTGAGTAGGGATGTTTCCTGGGTAGAAAATAATAATTCTATTTAGTCCATCAGTGACATTATCAAATAATATTGGACACACATTCTGCCGTCCTTTAACTAGAAAGCCGTTAACCCTCAAATGGTCAATTTTTACTTTTTAATAGAGAGTGACAGAGTTCAAAATTCTCTATCTTTCTGTATAAGAAACATGTCTGGAATGTAAATAGTTCCAAAGATATGAAATTTTTGTAGGCCGTTAAGTAACACAATTTACGACGATTCCATCACTTGAAAGCGTCTAACCCACACTTCTTCGCTAAATGTACTTTAAAGAACCTTAACTGCCCGATGTGATGGTTATTTTCTAGCCATTTGCTTAACTACAAGTATGTTATCTGATTATTCTTGACTATAGAGACGCAACAGGACTATAACTACTTTATAGTTAAGCATTTAAAGAACAGTTTCAATGAAAAACTTAACTTATTTGCGGTTATTCGCCCTTAAAGCTTTTTTAGCTAAGCTGCTTGAAAATAATTCATGCCTGTTTGATGAAAACACCGGCAAGAAATTAGATTTTTCTTAGCTACAAAGCAGCTAAGTCTCATTACTTAACTAAAAGGCAGTAAGCTGACTCTCGCGCTGCGTGCATTGTCCTTAATCCCGTGGGAGTCAATCTTTCCACCCGGAGCACCGACTGCCACAGTCGTGTACAACCATCGCACATCGGCAGGATCAGGTGGTCAGCCAGTTCGCGAATATGTTTCCTCCGACTGCACAGCATGATTTTTTCTTGTTAACAGCTTATTAGTTCGATTCTTAATCAGTCAGGTTTTTTATTTTTGAATTAACTTTTTTTTTTCTAATCGGACTAGCCCGGAAATATAAGAAAGTTACTAATTTATTAAGCTTGATTAATATTTTTTTTATAATTTTACTGTTTCTAATTTAAGCCATGAAAAAGATTCAAAAGATATAGACATTTGTAAAATAATGTATAAAATAAGTTACATACCTCTATCACCAGGATCCATCATCAATCTTTGTCAATAACGCTTAATTACTTTGTTATATCACCGTGTAAAGCCTTAATTTTGCTGAAGAGTATACAATTTAAAGTTTTTAAACGACAAGATTCTAAAGAATCCTCAAATGTCAATTAAATTTCGAGCGCATTCTCAAGAAATTGAAAAATAATAGAAATTAAATATAATTAAAACATTATCACCGATAAATAATACGCAAGCATAAAATGTTTTAATGGCAAAAATTACTTATTATTCGTGATGACAATGAACATCATCAAAAAACCAATAGAGTCACTAAGTAAATTTGTTTAGTATAATATTTTAATTTCACCAAACGCCTAGAAAGTTTGTGCACTCTATTTCATCGTTCCCTATCCATTTGCATAAAATTTTAAGACATAATATAACATGGCATACTTTTGTTTACCCTAATTATATTTACGCTAAACAGCTTGCGCATAATTTCTCTCATCATAATGATGTTTAAGTATAACATTCTACAGCATAAATTTATTTACGCATAACATTCTACAGCATAAATTTATTTACGCATAATGATATTAAAGCATATTTTATATGCATATAAAAAAGAGCATGCATAGAGAGAAACAGTGGGAAAATACAAATATATAAAAAGCGAATTGAAAAAAAAAATTGATGACGGAGGCCCGCTATGCGGGGCTCCTATTTCTGTCTGCAGGGTCTAAAGTAACCTGACATGAATAAAATGAGAGAATGAGATGAGTTCACTCGCTTTGCTCGCTCACTTCATCCCGTCATCCTCTTCGAACCTAACCTATCGGTGTCGGGGTGCTCTAAATTCCCGAGTTCACTTTGTCCGCTCTTGGAAGTAGTCTCTAATTCGTTGAAATAATTACTTAATAAAATGTATAATGCATGACAGTTATTAATAAATCATTTGCATGACACTCCATAATAAATACGTAAACACAGACAAGACTGCGTGAAGTCGGTTTTGCAGCGATTCGTTTCTGTCACTAAATTTTGTAGCACAATATATTGACTTTTTATGACACCATTTCAATTATAAATTGAAAATGCCACCACGTAACCGGCTATATATTTGTGACCAAATAATATTCCGTAAAATGTTGTTTCGGTGTGGTGAAAACATGACAAATAAAACATTAGACAAATGAAAAAAGTTCAAAAGAGGCTTCGGCCAAAGCAAAATAGTTATTTATGCTACAAGTGCGGAAGGTAGGTGATTTCCGATAAACAAGCAATAAGGCACGAGCAAAATATACGTTCTGCCAAACATATTTAATGAATATTTAAAATTAATTTATTGTTCAAAATCTAAATTTAGAGTAATTAAAAACGCCTAAACTAAAGTATTTGTTTTATTTTACCTTTTATATGAATGATAATCTGTATATAACTAATTTTTAAAACTTTTCTCAAATAATAAAAACTCTATGCGTCGGGCTGGCGTTGGAGTTAAAAATTAAAAAAATACAGGAAAGTAAAAAGCACTAGTGAAAAAAAGTGACACTTCCCGCACAGTTTGGCTGCTTGGAAAACCGCTCTTTTCGAGGACATGCATTGTAATAGTTATTTATGCTACAAGTGCGGAAGGTAGGTGATTTCCGATGAGTGGCATTTTTATTCACGAGCGAGCGAAGCGAGTGAGTGAATAAATCGACACAAGTCGGAAATCATCTTACGTACGTGTATCATACAATATTTTACTATGCATTGTGCGAGGAAATAAACAAAATTAATAAAATGAAATTAATAAAATGGCGGGCTTATTCAAGCGCGTTCAACATATCCACAGATTAACAAATAGTTCCTCGGGCATATCTACTGCGCATGTGCGAATTGCTTTCACATCGTAACGCAATAAGGCACGAGCAAAATATACGTTCTACCAAACATATTTAATGAATATTTAAAATTATTTTATTGATCAAAAACTAAATCTAGAGTAATTAAAAACGCCTAAAATAAAGTATTAGTTTTATTACCTTTTATATGAATGATAATCTGTACATAACTAATTTTTAAAACTTTTCTCAAATAATTAAAACTCAAACAGTCTTATTACAAAAAACTCAATAAACCTTGGTTTAAACCTGGCCTATCAAGTCCAGGCTTATCTGCAAAACCATGGTCTAAATTAGTCCGTATTACAAAACTTAAAAAAACCCTGGTCTTCTTAAAACCGTCATTTGAACCATTGTCAATATATCAACCACAGATTAAAACAAATATCATTCGTTCACCATAATATCATTCAATTGCAACGTTCCGTATGCCCAGAAAAGAAAACTTTTTAATAATACGATAAGGATTAAATGATGTTTAGGAGTGTTAAAATATTGACACATTGTTATTTTGCTTGTATATAAACATTAGTTATTTTATCGATTGCAGTTTTGTTTAGGTTTACGCACATTACTTGAATTCGTATTAATTACTAATAATACATCTACGTACGTGTAACGAAACGTAACATTCTCGCGCGTTACATGAAACCATAACAATAAACAAAACCATCGCTCGTTGAACAAAGTTCATTCATTAGGCCTTGGATTTTTAAGTTCTCCAAGTCTCTATTATAACAATTGCCTCTTTGTTAATAATGTGTTGATATATTATGTGTTGTGATGGACCAACAAAAAAAAAACATCTGAGAATTGGAGTACCGAGGAAAAAGTAATATCCTCAAAATCAATTAAATCCACTATGTTAATATACATTTTCGGGTACAACACAATGAAAAAGATTCTATAACCTAAAAGAAAACTTTGACAGATACGACTTAGACCATCGTTAAACTAGGGGCCGCCGAGGTTTAGCGTTAGACCATGATATGGTCCATGGTTTATCGCTAAACCATTATTTGTAATATCATTTTTATTTAAACCGTGGTTTATAGAGATTTAAACCTAGGTTTTTAGTTAAACCGCTTTTTGTAATAAGACTGTATGCGTCGGGCTGACGTTGGAGTTAAAAATTAAAAAAGTACAGGAAAGTAAAAAGCACTAGTGAAAAAAAGTGACACTTTCCGCACAGTTTGGCTGCTTAGAAAAGCGCTCTTTTCGAGGACATGCATTGTAAAAATATTTTTCACCTCAGCACCTCAAACAAGCAGGTTTTGCTGCTTAAAGACAGTAAGCAAAATTCGATTTTGCTGCGAGCGTGAGACAAAGTAACTTTTTAATTATTTTTTCTTCCAACTACGTAGTAATGTTATCATTAATCACTACAAAACTGATCACAAAGTACGTATTTATTGCTTAGAACCAAAACAGTGCAGAAAAGTTATATGAAATCTCATTGTTGCACTGTTTTACTTTAATGCACTGTTTTGTATATTTTATCTAAACTAATATTATAAAGCCGAAGAGTAGGTACTGTAGTTAGGGTAGGTAGAGTAGGTAAAGTAGGTAGAGACGGTAGAGTAAGTAGAGTAGGAAGAGTAGGTAGAAAAGGTAGAGAAGGTAGAGTAAGTAGAGTGGGTAGAGAAGGTATAGTAGGCAGATTAGGTAGAGTAAGTAGAGAAGGTAAAATAAGTAGAGAAGATAAAGTAAGTAAAGTAGGTACAGTAAGTAGAGTAGGTAGAGAAGGTAGAGTAAGTAGATTAGGTAGAGTAGGTAGAGTAAGTAGAGTAGGTAGAGTAAGAAGAGTAGGTAGAGTATAGAGTAGGTAGGGTAGGTAGAGTAAGTAGAGTAGGTAGAGTAGGTAGAGTAGGTAGAGTAGGTAGAGTAGGTAGAGTAGGTAGAGTAGGTTAAGTAGGTATAGTAGGTAGATAAAGTAGAGAAGATAGACTAAGTAGAGTAGGTAGAGAAGGTAGAGTTAGTAGAGTAGGTAGAGTAGGCAGAGTAGTTAGAGAAGGTAGAGTAAGAAGAGTAGGTAGAGAAGTTGGAGTAAGTAGAGTAGGTAGAAAAGGTAGTGTAAGTAGAGTTGCTAGAGTAGGAAGAGTATGTAGAGAAGGTAGAGTAGGTAGAGAACGTAGAGTAAGTAGAGTAGGTTGAGAAGGTAGAGTAAGAAGAGTAGGTAGAGAAGGTAGAGTAGGTAGAGAAGGTAAAGTAAGTAGAGAAGATAAAGTAAGTAAAGTAGGAAGAGTAAGTAGAGTAGGTAGAGAAGGTAGAGTAAGTAGAGTAGGTAGAGAAGGTAGAGTAAGTAGATTAGGTAGAGTAAGTAGAGTAGGTAGAGAAGCTAGAGTAAGTAGAGTAGGTAGGGTAGCCAGGTTAGACTAGGCAGGTTAGGCTAGGCAGGGTAGGCAGGATAAGCTAGGCAGGGTAGCCAGGGTAGGCAGAGTAGGTAAGGAAGGCAGGGTAGGTAGGTAGTGGTAGGTAGATTGGTAGCCAGTTGACGGGAGCGAAGCCGCGGGGGTTAGCTAGTTTAGATGAAAATTTACCACAGAGGTTTAATGTATCCCATTAAGTTTAATATAAAATATATGCAGTAGATCGAAAAAGGTACTGGCGTGGTACGAGTACTGGCTGAGAAAAAAAATCGGCGTATAAAACTAATTAGGTGACAAAAATGCCCCGCATTTTGTACCATTCTAAAACTTTGATAGGTAGGTACTTCATATTTAGCAAGAAAAGTATTAAAAAATGGAAATAGATGAGAGGTAGATTGGTAGTTGAAAGAAAAGTAGATTACGCACCTCGCTAAAGTGAGTGATAAATGCACTCATGTTAATTTAGTGCCCTCGCGTGCGCTCGGGCACCAACATAACACTCATGCATTAATAACTCACTTTGCGCTCGATGCAACAATCTACTATTTTTAAATGCCGAGTCAGTGCTGGGTCTACTCACAACATTCGAAAGATTTGAACTTCACTTTGTTCTGTCACTTTCACTTCGATACGAAAAGAACGAGAGATAGAAACAAGTCGATTCGAAGTTCGATTTTAAAATTCCATATATAATAGGCTCAAAAAAGAAACCAACAATAAAACGTTCGGAAACACGTCATCTATAAAATTTCAAATCAAGGTTTAAATGTAATTATTATACTTTTCTCTTAATAATCGAATGATATTTTTTATAATCAAATAAAGAGATGTTGAAGTAAAAAATACGAAGTTTATCATGTATCCACATAATTATTTAAAGTTTTAACAATATTTATTGTGACAGAATAATTTAGTTATAGTGCAATTTCCGAACGCATCTTTAAAAAATAGCGGGCTTTATTTTTTTATTGTTTTCTTCTTCTGTTCGCTAGCTACAAAGTGCGATACACGTTGGATATTATTAAAATAATAATAAATAAATATGAGTGAATCCAGTGATGATGTCTGCAATTTAACACCGGAAGAATTGAAGCAGTATGTAAAAAGCGAATCAGTGAATACTCAAACTGAAGTAGCTAAAACAACAATATCGGTTCCATTGGTTCCAAACAAAACTGGTAGGTACTTTTAATTTGCAAAACTGCAATAATTTTACTTTTAACTTTAAATTTTTACAAATATACATGTGGTTTAAATATTACCAAGTTGTATTTTTTACCTTTAGATTATTTGTTCTCGCTGCTGAAGTGAAAAGTTGTATGTGCTACACGAGACCAAAGTTATTTGCATCTCGTGTCTTTGAATCCCTCGCTGCACTCAGGATTCTAACCTAGAATCACTCGCTACGCTCGTGATTCAAATATAGAATCCTTCGCTTCCTCGGGATTCAAAATCAACACTCGCGGCAAAAACCAACTTTGCTCTCTTGTTGCACAAATAACTATTGTAAATGGGCGAAATGTAGTTCGGTAAAATAATACATTATGCCACATGATACTTCGATGATCTGAAAATATGACAAATAATGCATATGGCAAAAAAGACTTCGGTCAATAGTTTTCGGTAAAATGAAATTCGACCAAATAATATTTGGAATAGTAATCCGTTCCCCCAAAGAGTAAAATAATAATTGGTTCCCCTAAACGCGATACCAGCTTAGTACGTGCAATGCTGGAGTTTTGCACAAAATGTTTGTTAACAAATGTGCTGCACACTATTTCGATGGAATCGTACCTTAAGATCTTAATTAGTTATTAGTTGAATATTGCCTATTAAAATTATATTTCTTTTAAGTATCTTTTAAAAGCTGAAATTAAATTTTAATTTTTGAAGATGTCTATAATTTCTCAGATATTCCCATATGCATGCTAAACTATAAAGAAGTTAACCACAATCGAAATATTTGTAGCCCCCTTTTAGATAAGCAAACTAGTTAAGATTTTAGAAAAGTTCCGCATAACATTGGCAACAATTAGCGTAAAAGCAACTATAGCCCCGTAACCGCTCATTAGGAAAGTTATTAAAATTGAAATCGAAGTGAATGTCATGGCTATAAAGCAGTTACGACACCTAACAACTTTTTAGGTAAGTGTTTATGAACAAAATGTAACAAACATTATTAAGGCTATAATTTTAAATAAATTACTTCACTACAGTAATAAGATAAAAAAACTGGATATGATACTTAACAAAATAAGAAAAAAATATTCTAAAAGTAATCAATAAGAGTTTCCGGACGGAAACGATTCTTTAGGATAAATATAATTAAATATCAATTGATGTGTCTTACAACCATTAACCTAAGTATCATAGTTTTTAAGAAACAACGATTCCCGCGTTTTTTGTCATTTACTCGGAAATTACTATTTGGGCTTAACGGCCTTCTAGTTAAAGGACGGCAGCATTTTTTGCTTAACGAAATCAATAAAAATTTACAAATATTAAGAATAATTACTTTTTAATTGGAGCTTGTTCACAGTGACTATAAAACATAATCTTCATTTTTCTATTTTTTTTATTTAATTTCGCAAATATGTTAACATGTATACAATTGAATATTATAAAAAAACAAACCCATATACAAATACAGGAGAGGGAAAAGGGCTTATTGTGCGTAAAAAAAATTAGTCCACATCGATGTCAATGGGAAACATGCCCAGAACGCTGACAGCATTGCCACGTTGGATGGCAATGCTGATTCTCTGACCGAAGAAAAGGCCAGCCCTCTGGTCTTGAAGAGTCGACCAGCTATGTGCTAACGTCTCGAAAAACTCGATTGCACTCGGACCCCATGGACCTAATGTTTCAACCCTAAAAGGTCCAAACATATAACTCCCATTAATTTTGTTATATTTGCGCCATTTGAGGTTTCCTACACCAGCAGCAGCTGCCCAGCACAGCCCGCCGTGCTAAGTAGATGGGATTCCGCAAGAGGATGGGATTCCACATGTTGCATCCCACAGCAAAGCGGCGGAACCGCTTCGGAAGGAGCTCACGGCAACTATCAATTGGGTGGCTGAAATATTTAAAGGAGTTGAATCAGGATGAGGGGTTTCGGGGGTGTCGGGAAAGTTAAGGTCATACGCTAGATGTTTACTCTCAACGACATTTTTTTTTGAATGTCCTATTGTCTCGCGCTTGACCATTATCTCACCTGATGGTATGTGATGATGTGGTCGACGGTGAAGCACGCTTGCCTAGAAATAACCTATTTACTCTTGCCTTACAGACCCCTAGATTGTAGCTGTCAGGAAACACAGACTCCGGCAGGGAGTTCCATTCTTTTGCTGTACGCATAATAAAAGTGTTTCCAAAAAGTTTTGTGCGTATGGGTGGGATGTCCACCATGTATCGATGGCGCATCGTCGTACGTCTGGTAGTCCGATGATGAAACGGGCTAGGTGGAATTATATCGTGCAATTTCATCGCACACTCCCCGAAATGTACCGATAAAAAACCGACAAGCTGGCAACTCGGCGACGATGTTCAAGACTCTGGAGCTTTGACTTGACCAGCGCCTCATTGCCGATGAGCCTCTTGGCCCGCTTTTCGATCGACTCTAGTGCATCAAGCTGGAGAATAGGGCACCACCACATCACTGTTAAAAGCCTGGTTGCACCCCTTATGTCACTTTCACCTAGTTTGGATTCCACCTGGAAATATATTTATTACTGTAAAAGATTATTAAATAGTTGTAATTTTTGATCCAAAATTGTGGATGAATATTTTTTTTTTTTTTTTAAATTAGTTTTGTTAGTGTTTTTGACATTGCCAATTCTTTTTTAACGTGCTGATCCTTTAGGGGAAGGTGAGCAATTGCACCAGGCACTATTTGAGTTCTCTTGGGTCGCAAGACGGATGCATTGCGCCAGACTCAACGGACCATAAAAAGATAAAGTGCATCAAAGTTCAGGAGTGCACTAGCGGCGTGACGTCACACGATATTTCAACGCATTGTATTTTTTTTTTTTTATAAGAGTATGTATGGAGTTTCTTGTGCGTTCTTCTCCATAACAAGCTACATTTCCGAATGCACGGTAGAATCAATTTTTATTAAATGTAAATTTTAACGTTCAAAAGTGCCGCATAATGGTCTACTTGAAAAAAACACATTTGACTTTGACTTTGTATCGCCGTCACTTTATGGTTAAAGTTTGATTAACCTTCACAGCAGCCAATTACTACGAAATAATGACATCGAATAAATTTTCCACGAACAAAATTGTTATTATAAAAACCTATATCATTAACTATTACAATATTCTAGCTTACACGTGCCACTCCACATTTATAAAAAAAAAAGTTGCTAATGTTTTTCTTCAATTACCAATAAAAAATAAACTAAAATAATATTATCGTACCACGTTTTACCTTGTACCTTTTAGCAGTAGAATAATTTTTGTTACCGGATCAGTAGATAGGTACTTCCAGAGATTACTTGCTACAAACAAACGAACTAGTTTTACCTCTTAATAATATTATTTTAGATTGTTTTGTTTTGTAAAACCTTTTTATTCGTAAGTGAAGTGTTCATCTTGTTATTCAATTTTATTCGAGCTGCATCCAGACTTGGTTCATGAGACATGGCAATCAGATATGTTGTCATAAGCGTTCATCGCTATACTCGAATACGCTTCGTCTCCATTGCAGAGTGTAGAAATCAGTTCGGTGTTTGAAAATAAACCGATATATATTTTTATAACTAAAATAAAAGATACATTAACCTTCCAGAATAGCTGTTATTCTGTTGGTGAACTATAGAATATTGATAAAATATTAGTCATACAAACCTACCTCTTCGTAGATCAGCTCACAAAAGATCAGTACTTACAGCTAAGTTGGCTTTGCTGTAAAGCTCTCGTCATCTGGCGCTGTCTCAGGAACAACCAGTCAAACATATCCCAGTCGGGGGAGCAATAAATTGTGCAAACAAGTTGTCTATTACGAGTGCTACGAGTGCTACGCTGCTACGCTGCTGTCGTAGCATCTCGTGCACTTGACTACGGCGTAGCAAGAAAGCGCAAGATGCTACGGTACATACAAACGAGCTCGCTGTCCGAATCAGAAATATTACTTTAATACTAAGAAATGTAAAGCTTAGTTTTTATTGAATTCAGTCAAGTGAAATGTTAAAGGTGATAAAAAATTTCTTAACTAAGCATATGCCATTTTATTGGAAAATTGAAAACACAATGTCCTCGTGCATTAAATGATTCGTGTCCAAAGTGAACATTTTCCAGTACATAACGACCTCAACAGATATTCTGTTGTTGTATTATAAAAAGCAATAAAAATATCCAGTCAGCAGGATGGCCCCCGGCCAACTGGCGGCTTCGTCGGGATTGCGACGCTCTTAACTCAATACAAACGACGCTATGACCTACACTAATTCCACTAGCACAAATTTAAATCGTCAAACTAAAATTTACTCTTACTTATTAAGGTTCCATTGCAAGTAGCACTCTAACGTAATTAATCGTCGCAAGATATTGCTATGAACAAAATACTAAGTACCTAAGTATAGTGGCATGTGTTCTTGTAATTCTCTGGGCGCTCTTTATTTCGTAAGCAATATCAGCACAAGACGTCTGTTACGTAGAGCACAGGTTACTAACATTACAGCAATATGTACTGAGCTTAAAAGATTGCAATAGTGCACAAGTGTTGAGTATTTGTTATTCCTTCGCCTACCAGCTCAAATAAAAGCCGTTTTCCTCAGTTGCTTCGTGCTATTCGCCCGAGGGAAAACCAACGTTGCAGTGCATTTGTTTATTGTATACCCAAAGCAATATAAACACAAAAGAATATTAATACCAATTACTTACTGTACACATAGAACAAAAACAAAACAGTATTAATAACTGTGCATGAAGTACGGGGACTTTCAAAGTAAATACATCAAAGCTTGAAATGAAATGCATAAAATATCAGCGTTCAAAAATATATTTTGTTTTTGGTGTGTATTTTAATAATCAAAGGTGCAGGTATTCTTTTGTGAGATATTTTTACGAACATTTAAAATAAAACAAACAAGAATTCCATTTATTAACAGTGAATTATGACGAAACGTTCACCTTTCATAAAGAATGCTTTTCATAAGCGTATGAACAACACTGGATGTCTTCGATAATATTTTCAAGTGCGGGATATTCGAGCTTGTAATACAAGCAGGCTTATATTTTCTGCTATTGTTCTAGGAACAATTTCCTGATATGAAACCCTTTGTTATAGTGTGATGCAAGCAGTTGGCGGGCCGCCAGCTCCCCTACATGTTTCATATTTCACTGGATCAGCGCAGCTTACAATAGCTGATGTAACGTTTCTTTAATTTTTGCGCTATGCAAATACACGGTCTGTCGCCCATCTAGCTAATAAAAAGAAATATGTTTCTAAACCTAAGTTTATCAATTGTTGAGACACTGCGTAATTAAGCACGTCATTTGTTCATGAAAAGCCACAATCCGTGTAGTATCGACAACTTTATTACTCAAAACTTCTTCAATAAACTGCTGCGTTATGTAAACTTAATATATCACTTTGTGCGAAGATAAAATGTTATAAACTTTATCAAACATATGCCAGTACGCACGCACCCATTGATCCTACAAAAAGTAGGCCTAGAACGAACCATTATTGTGCTTACGATGGTAATGTACTCTTTTCTTGCAAATAGGGACCGACTGGAGAATTCCTCGAGTCGAGTGGACTCATTAAAGCGAATACTTCACATTCGATCGAGAGGTAATGGCATTGCTTAAACGGAAGACGGTATAGTAACTTGCATAAAAGAGAACCGTTCTCAAGGAAAGGCGGTTTTCAACAAACCGTTGTCCGCTTTAGATCTCTACATTGACTTCTTTATTGTATGTAAGTATTCTTTTGTCTAGCGCTATCGGAGCCTTAGTGCTCTACTCGTCCAAAAATATAGCTGCGGGGCGTGTTTTGTGACGTCCTCGACGAATTTCTTTCTTTTATTTTTATCCGAATACTGACTCTGGTCCGCTTCCTACATGATTACAGAGCTGTCACGGCTTCGAATTTGCCCGGTTTAGGAATACATAAAATTTTCACAAGCCTTCGAAACCTCAAAGCCTTAAGCCATTCGTAGATATTCATGTGAAGTCGCGGCGACAGCGGACCGATAAGATGAACCGGGTAAGCGAACTCATTTATATGTATATTTGCTGACCGCGACGTAAGTGAGCATTCTTACTCGCATTTACGCTTTAACCCTAGCTTGGCTGCATCTTCAATTGGGTATAAACCACTTACACCTTATTCACGAAACAATTGCGTAAAATGTAATGCAAAATAGCCCGTCTAATGATATCCATACGTCATAACCACCAATACACATACCTACGTGGATTGTATTCTCTATACGGAAAAGTCTAACGATCTGAATAAAAAATGATGTTTATCAAAACCAGTGAGTGCTCACCCATGCAGATACAATCCAATTTGTTGTTACTTATCGAGCACATGACAATATTTGGTAATATTTATATTTTCAAAAGATTAAGAGAATACTCTAAAATAATCAAATACAAAAGGTACGTTCTTTCTTAAATCTATTCAAATTCATGATGTAGCAAAACGTTGTCGCAGCAGTAATTAAATTAGGTATAGTTGTCGGCACGTAACTTGGCAAGAGTCATTAGATCCGCACAAAAAGTTTTTAATGTCTCTTTTTTTTTTTTTTTTTATATATATTATCGGCTCGCGCTTGACCACTATCTCACCTGATGGTAAGCGATGATGTGGTCGACGGTGAAGCACGCTTGCCTAGAAGTAACCTATGCACTCTTGACTTAAAGACTCCTAGATTGTAGCTATCGGGAAACACAGACTCCGGCAGGGAATTCCACTCCTTAGCTGTACGCATAATGAAAGTATTTTTCTTTGGTTACCAAGCGGGATGCGGGGAATGTTAAAGACCGTTCCGAGCGCGCGATTGGTTGGTCAGTTAATACAAGGATCGACTGACCAATCGCGTCGCGTCCATGTTCCGTTCGCTCTATGTGGTGGTTGGTCAGTTGGCAGACTGTGCGTGAACTTACCCCCATTACGCCAAAACCTTGCCAAGTTACATGCCGGGGACTATAACAACCTAGATTTTATTTCGTAATCATTGAGAATCTTAACCATGCAATGTACATACATTTAGCGAATAAAATTAACAAAATATTATGGTATTCAAGTAACGCTGCCTTTTTGTTTTTATTACTCAACTAGCTTCTGGCAGCGGCTTCACCCCCGTGAATTTCAAAAATTATCTTTAGAGAACATATTCCCAGGATAAAAAGTATCCTATTTGCGTTTCCTGACTATACTATATCTGTATCAAATTTCATCCTGATCCGTTCTGCCATTCTGGCGGGCAGAAGTAACAAACATACAAACACACTCACAAACTTTCGCCTTTATAATATTAGTGAGATGAGATACAACGTCTTAAAATCAAAATGTCATAATCCGCGCTTCCAAATACACGATTTGATAATGGATAAATACGTCTACATAAAATAGTATATAATAATGTTGTTTGTAATAAGAAGGGTTGCAAATCACGTATCGAGGGCGCGACCGTTATCTGTAACCCCGAGCTCGGAGCCATTGAGATACAAGAGCCTGGGTAATGATGCTGCGGTGTAATGAGGCTCCCTCCCTGACTGCACGATGATAAATCTAAGAGATCGTCATTAATAGCACACAATATGTAGTTAGAAGAGAATGGCGACAGTTAAGATAAGAGGAACCGGTTCAAAAAATCCATTTCTGGGCAGGAAAGCTGAATTCTTTTTGAATCACTAAATCTTTGCCATATATATACACATCTATAAGTCTACCCAAGGCCAAATAATCTATAGACCCGACAAAGGACTGGCCACCAACCCCCATGGGTGCCGTAATGGCGACCGGTTCTATTTTTAGACGTTCACCAGCATCTGTCTTAAAAGATAAAACTGGCCAAGTGCGAGTTGGATTCGCACACTGAGGGTTCAGCACAAACAGCTACATTCGCCAAAATAATTAAATAACATTACAGAAATTCATAAACTATGAGGGCACCGAACATTGCTCTAACGATAAGATAAACAGAATTCAGGGAAAAAATTTACTTTTCCGTTGGAAAACTGTAGTCCCCATACATCGACATAAGTCGCGGTCAGTTTACCAACTGCAAATAAGTTAATAATCTTCTTTTTTATGTAGTTACAAATTTATGGTTTTCGTTTTTTTTCCTTTACTTGTGCTATAAGACTTTGCTCCTTGGCAAATTTCATGATTCTAGGTCAACGGGAAGTACCTTATAGATTTTGATTCCCTTGCGAGTGTAAAATATGCGTCATTAACGGCTGTATCTCTTGATTGCGTTGATCTAGAAGTTTGATTTCTCAGCTGCAAGGGGTTGCAAACTTGAGCTCACGAAATTAATTTCAACTCGATACCACCACGCGTTCCGGAAATAAAGGATTTTGACAGACAGATGGAAAAACAGTCAGACAATATGATCCACTAAGGGTTCAGTTTTCCTTTTGAGATACGCAACCCTAAAAAACAACGTTCATTGTGATCAACATTCCGTTTTTCTAATTACAGTGTTTTAGACAATATGAGGAGGCTTATAGAGATGAAGTCTTACTAGTTACTTTATCAGAACGGACTATGAACGTTTACGGGCTCATTATGGGGATGAAGCGAATGACCGCCATTGTCATTAGTCCCCATTCCGAAAGGTACTTGTATAAGTATGGCAGCGTATTGTCGTTTCGATCGTGGGTAACTTTTTAACCGACTTACCAAAAAGGAGGAGGTTCTATGTTCGACTTTATGTTTGTTTTTGTATAGTTTTTTTTTGTATATTTTCACCGATATCTCTGTCAATTATGGACCGATTTTGAAATTTCTTTTTTGAAAGAACGTGTTCCGAAATTGACCCCATTTTAATTTGGTGAAGATCTGATGAAGAACTTTTTTTTTTCTTTTTTTTTCGATAGGCTCGCGTTAGACCACTACCTTGCCTGATGGTAAGCGATGATGTGGCCTACGGTGAAGCACGCTTGCCTAAAAGTAACCTAATTTACTGTTGACTTTAAGACCCCAAGGTTGTAGCTATCAGGGAACAAAAACCCCGGAAGGGAATTCTACTCCTTAGCTGTGCGCACAATGAAAGTATTAGCAAAACGCTTTGTGCGTATGGGTGGGATGTCCACCATGTACCGATGGCGCATGGCCGTACGTCATGTAGTCCGATGATGGAAAGGGCTAGGCGGAATCAAATTGTGCATGTGTGCGTTGATTTCCAGAAGGACATTCTTATTCAAATTTATTTCAAATATGAGTTCATTTGTCATGAAATATCAGAGCTTCATAGGAATCCACACTGGATTTTATGAGATAGAGCAAATCGGAGACGAACGAATATTGAAATAGGTATTATTCGGATTCAATGGCTTTCCTTCACTTGGAATTCAATACTAACATATAATTTGAAATGTCGTTCTATATCAATCTACTTTTGTGACGACATTATTAAGACCTTGCATACCTACAAGCCTTGATCCCGATAGAATTCCTCATCAAATGAAATGTTGAACTCATACAAACTTTCACTCCTTTACATGGTGAATGAGTGGAGCTCGTGGCTAAATAATAACAGCCGCACTGGTCGATCATCAAGTTTAAGCAACGGTTGACGAGGACGGTCCGTGGATGAGTGACCATTTCAACATACCGAGTTCCTCCGTGCCTCGGAAAGCACGTTGAGCCGTTTGTCCCGGCTGTCATTTGAAGATCTTTGACAGTCGTCACGGGTAGTCAGAAGCTTGATATCTGACCAGTCTTGCCAAGGGGCACCGTGTTACCAAGTTGATGGGTTGTGTAGGTCAGATAGGCAATCGCTCCATGTTCCAACATTCTCTTTCAATCAAAAAATAACACAAATAATTTATTAATTGAAATATTTTTTTCAAACAAGCTTTTTCGTATTCTTCTCAGCAAACCCTTTCATTTGATACCCATATCATGTAGTGCACACAAAATAACTAGACCAGCATCTTGGGCCGTCCGCCATATTAGATTTAGAATAACGTCACTTATCTAACCATGCATTGTCATCCAATCTAAACGTGTATACAAAATTTCATCTTAATCGTTGGAGGATAACTACTTCAAAATTTAGTTGCAAGATTTGACCCAAACACACTTACATACATACATACATTGCAAGTTAATTAAAAGCTTGTAATTAAGAGAATTTTCAAAATCGGTTTACAATTGACGGAGAAATCGGTGACCATACCATGACCAAAACATACAGCCGAACATAGAACCTCCTCCTTTTTGGAAAATCGGTTAAAAAGGTCGGTAGCGGAGGTTTGATTGTAGAAATAATGTGTCAAATGCCAATCTACCTAATATTTATAAGGGACTGGTAGCCGAGTAGCATTCTAAAATCATTAATTGGGTTTCGCCTTCTTCTTTGTTTGGATAAGTTAAAACTTTCAAACATTTCTTTTGTTATTTTCACTTATCCTTCGTTGTTCTGGCTTCCATTATCTGCCTTCTCTACCAATCTGCCAGGAACGACTACAAAATAAATTCTTCCCAAAAATAATAAACATACAATATATTCATTCACACATAGTTTGAACATATAACATGGTAGTAACGAATTGAACACCTTATTATTTCCCATAGCTGCCGTGAAGCGTGCACCTCGGGGATTATACAGGGTGGAGGCGCCGCCTTGCGCCGTAATTTAAACATTACACTCCGATTAGCAACATATTACAACTAGTAAGCGAGTAGATTATTATAATCGCCCACGTTAACGTTTGCTGTTATCTGTGGACGCCTGATATGCGCGTCAGTGATTGTTACTTATCACCCTGTATTGTTAAGACTGGTTCACACAATGTCATTAAACATTGATTTTGAATAAAATTATAGTTTATTTTCGTTTGCAGACAGACAGTCGCTTCATGTACAATATTAAACCGTATTCGGTGAGACGATAATTTTAATTAAACGTTTAATTAATAATAAAATTATTATTTAATTATTCGCCTGACCTGCAGCCGTATTACGTAAGTGCGCAAAGAGTTTGAACGCTATCCAACCGACTAAATCGACGAATCACATGCGAGATGAATCACGCGATGTGGATTTCCGTCTTGTGTAATTGGCCGATTTGGTCGGTTGGATAGCGTTCAAACTCTTTGCGCACTTACGCAATACGGCTGCTGGTGAAGGTTGCTGGTTGCGAGACGCACGGGGCCGGTCAATGTGGTGACGTTTGGGGGAGGCCTATGTCCAGCAGTGGACGTCTTTCGGCTGATATGATGAAGATGATTCGGTGAGACTGGAAGCCGACTCCAATATATTTCGAATAAGGCTAGGCAGCTTGTTTTTTATGATGATTATGATGATGATTCTGACATAACGTTGGACATTATAGGTAGAAAAAAGATGCCTTATATGTAACTCAACTAAAAAGTTATAAATAAAAACACTTAATAAGTTATTTACTGTCATGGAATTACAAAGAAGAACAAATATTTTTTATGTAAGTCCCTACAATTTAATAATGCGGTTGAATTGCTGATAAATAAAAATAAATTGGATAAAGTAACCGCAATAATAGATTTTCAAATGGAACACTATGTACAATTCAACATTACTTTTTCAGACTTGCTACATTATTAAAGAAGTGATACAATTTCATCTTCCATCCTTTCCTTATTTAATATAGAACAGTTAATATTTTCGCTTCGTCACCGAGGATATTATAGTCCTTTCCTCCTACGATACAATAAAGAAATACAATATGAGCTGCACTGATTGTGGAACAAAAAACACTTGTTTTTTTTATAGAACAGCTGTAACAAATAAGATTAATATTGTGTCGTGATCATTGTGTTTATAAAGTCTACTTGTAAGTATCCGCTGATAAAATGTTTTCAATTTTCGGTTTATGATGTTTTTATGACGAACTTTGTGATTAATATTTTCAAAACAACGCGTTTGTTATGGACCGTCAAGAATAAAGACCATCGGATTATAATTACTTCACAGTTTTCATTCTACTCCTAAAATAGTTTAATATTAATGTTTATACAAAATTATATCTTAAGACTTTCTGAAGACTCATTCATTTTCTTTGTGTTCTCAGCTGTCTGTGGTATTTTATTTAATGAAACTTTAACGTCTATGCTCCTAATGACGTCAGATAGTAGAAGTGACGTTATCTCTTCATAACTTTTGAGTTCGCGTGCATTTGGATTGCAAATGAGTTGATTTTGAATCAGAATGATTAAAATGTGCAAATATGAACTTTAGAGTCCGTTGCCTTATTAATGAAAATAAAGTTGATATCTAACTTTATCAGATAAAAGATGTAGATATGTAAATGGAAATCGTAAAAACTTTGCTCAAATAGAATACGTTCAGAAAAGCGTTGTTAGCCAAATATATAGAACTCATCTAGCGGAATGAGAGCTGAAGGACAAAAGGAATTTGGGTAGTAACACGATCTGCTTGTTTGAGATTAAACTAACCCGAAACTGGATGCGCGTTAATGCTTCTAATGTGTGTGTGTGCGTGGCGCAGTGTGTGTGTGTGATATTAGCTTAAGTGGTTAGAGGAAAACAAACTACTGGGTATCGGTACCGTAAATACGTGGTAAGAAAACTATTAGAAGGAAAAGGCGTTCTGTATTTATCAATTCACTTTCAAATTTTCATACAAATTCAGAAGATTCACTGCAAAGCCATAGCTCCGGCGACCTAATACGGTTTGTAATAATAAAATTAAATGGAAATCAGTAACATACTGACCTCTTTGAAGGGGATTGGAACCAATTCTCCCGGAGGAAAGATCGTGGAAGGTCAAGAAGTCGATTATATTATTGTCATACCGCGCCAGACTGATATCTATGGTTGACTACTACAATAAGAACTGAGAATGAATAGTTAATATGTCTCCAAGTCGACTCTTTATATTTATATAATTATTTGCGACATTTCAAAGCACTGAATGTCTTTAGCTTTGTATTTTCCAGTTGTCTGTACTGTTCATGTTATGCCCATTAAACCTGAAAAGCTGAAATAAAATCAAAAAGTAAAGAACGATTATATTTTAATGGATGAAAGGAGTCTTGCCTCGTGCCTGTTGTGTCATGTGTATGAAGACGGGGTATGAGGGGTCTAGCCAGAGCCTCCAGTTTATTCCTGTCCGCGTACATATATAAGGGCGTTAGTCGTAATAAATGGTGACGTAATGATTTAGCACGCGCGCCATAGTCGTTCATGTTGCGAAAAGATACAGGAACTAATGGTATTTAAAGGTAGTATTGTGCGGTGCTCGTGGCTAAATAATAACAGCCGCACGGGTCGATCTTCAAGGTTAAGCAACGCATGCCGAGGTTGGTCCATGGATGGGTGACCATTTCAACATACATGAGATTCCTCCGTGCTTCGGAAAGCACGTTAAACAGTTGGTCCCGGCTATCATTTGAAGATCTTTGACAGTCGTTACGGGTAGTCAGAAGCTTGAGATCTGACACCAGTCTTGCCAAGGGGTGTAGAGTTACCTAGTTACTGGGTTGTGGAGGTCAGATAGGCAGTCGGTCCATGTAAAACACTGGTGCCCAGCTGAATCCGGTAAGACTGGAAGCCGAACCCAGCAACAATTGGGAAAAGGCTAGGCAGTTGATGATTGTGCGGAGTTTGTTTCCGATACTATTCTATGATTTACGTTTTTAAAGTTAGTTTTGTTTTTATATTTATATTTTTCAATGTTTTAGCTTTCTATTATCTTTGTATGTGGACTATAGTTTGTGTAAGCTGGTTAATTGATACGATTTGCTTGTTTTTCAGATTATTTATTGTGGTCACAGCACGGTCACAGACCACAGGAAAGCGGAATAACATATGACAGTTCTTTACAACAGATCACAAATCATCTATACCAATATTATAAAGAAAAATATTTTTTTGTTTGTTTGTACCGAATAGGCTCCGAAACTACTGGACCCATTTAAAAAATTCTTTCACATATGGAAAGTTACATTATTCCCGAGTAACATTGGCTATAATTTTGATGGTAGCGAAGCCGCGGGGGTCAGCTATTCATAGATAAAACTAGAAATAATAAAAACACTTTGTTGCCATCAACATACTGCCGCCCTAGGCTGATAGACTACTACTACACTCTTTGCGCTACAGCATGGTGCGGGTGACAGTTACAATAACATTTTTACGCATATACGTATACGCATTTTATGTAGTTTAACGTCATACCATGTTAAACTCACACCACCCGTTAAACTACAAATAATGCGTATACGTATATGCGTAAAAATGTTATTGAAACTGACATCCGCACGGTACGCACAGTAGTACATCAATTATCACTCTTGTTACAATATTTCAGTTAAATTTAAATTAAACCAAAAAACTATCTCTGAGAAGCCTTACATAACACGTTTTCATACCCAAATCTAAAAGTAAAACACTAAATGGAAAATCACAATAATTGTACAAGTTAACTCGCATCTTGCTCTATTTACAGTGCGACTGAATCATTTGAACATAGGCATTACTAAAATGTTGTATTGCTTTGGTAGCGATAGATCAAAAATAAGTTTGCTAAGAATTGAAGTGGAATGAAGGCAGCATCATCTTAAGCGATAATAGAAAACACTTTGGATTGTATCGTAACGTGTACATCGTAAACATAACGTTTATATTTTCGGTAATGCCGAGGTGATTGTTAATATTAGTAAAAGTTATTTACTAGGCTATTCACGCCCAGCACAATGTCATCTCAGGCTGACCTCTCTACCAGCCTGTCTACTTTTATGACCCACATAAAACTTTATAGGTTCTTACACCCACTTTATTATGTGTTAAATATATAAACTCTATTTTACTATTAGATAGTATCTATTTTTTTGATTAATCGAATGGGCCAAACGGCGATCTTCATGTTTAATTAGCTCGTCATTAAATTGTGAGTCCAAGTAGAAATATTGTAATTGGCTCCCCAGTAAAAGTGATTGGCTGTTTTTCTGGGTCAGATTATACAGAATTTTTAAAAATTGGCGTGATCGTTGCTTGGCCCTTGTGTAATTAAACGAGTCAACATAAATCTGAGCAAACGAGACGCGGAAGAGTCCCCGGCCAGCCGTAACTTTGTTAGCGGAGCACACGCCGCCGCGCCGCAGCAGCCACGCGCCGTGCCCGCCGCTCACGCCGCGCGAACCGCCATCATCGCCTTCATCCTCTACGCAACGAAATAATTATCAATAAAATCTTTCCACTTCGACGTAATATTTCTCTCGGATCTTCCCTTAAAAGGAAAGTAAGATGAGGGATTTTATTTAAGTTCTTTCTTTTTTATGCAGTCTCGGTATAATGGAAATGTATAAGTAGTTTAGTAAGGGTTGGTTGTAAAAGTAGAATTTACTACAGCGTGTGCATTATTTTTAGTTAGTGCGACGCTTACATCAGCAGGGAAAGATAAACGAAGACGGCTAGCAATTAATTTTTGTGTTGCGACGTAGAATAGATTACGAACATTGTTTTCTTACCTTTGTAGCTTGGTTTAAGATTTAGAATGTTTGTTGTGCAGACAAGTAGGTGAACAGGTGGCTCGTAGGGCGCGGTGTCTGACTCTGCACGAGATTACCTGTGGGGACGGTTACAAGCGCCAGTTTATCTGTACGAACCTTTGCGCTTCGCCAGCTCTTCCCTTTATGCATGCAGCTGGCTTCATTTGTCAAGTAACAGAATAAAAGCAAAAACATTTGAAACAAAACAAGATAAGGTTATCTTAGGTACTTGTTTTAAAAGGAATAATGAGAAAGATAGCAAATAAATTGAACAAAACATGCTTACGCAAGAAACAAGTGCCGATTAGCTTCTTGTGCAGGACGGAACACTGTGTTTTAAAACCAGAAAATAAATGATTCGAGAAATTGCAGCGAAACAGTAGGTACCTAATTTAAACGTTTAAAAACTCGTTTATATTGAATATTTACTTCGAAAACGCCTTTGATTTGCTTTATTTTTTTTGCCACCTACTACCAAAGCGAAACGGTCCGAAGAGCCGGATATACACAGAAAAATACACAAAAAATACACTCGAGTTAAGAAGCTCATTCTTTTTGAAGTCTTTTATAAATAGGTATTAAAATCTCTTTGTTTATCAAAAGTATTCATGCTGATGTTTTTGATTCAAGAAAAATAGGATTTGACTGAATTAATTTGCGAGGATACACTTGAGTCGTAATGGCTGTTCACCCTCTTTCCAATGACTCGTTAGAAGTCAATACAAATGAAATGTCATGAATAATGAATGAGATGATCAAAAGTGGCAGAGGAAGTGTATCAGTACGAAATCAAAACGGGAGCGACACATTTTCAAACAGATATTTTGTCAATTTATTTTTACTTCAATACAGATTTGGGTAGTAATCTGAATCTTTTAGGTTTTCTATCCATTCACCTAATATCTATTAGAAAAGGCATTTTTAATTCCCTTTATCACAAGTCACTGGAATAGTCCCAAGTATATTTCAATAGGTAAACGTATATTGTGATCTTCGTCACTCATATTACATATATTTAGCTATTTTCATAGTGTAATGTCGTACGGTATTCTGTTGTGGGGAAATGCCGCCGACATCCAGACTATCTTTGTTTTGCAGAAAAGAGCTGTTCGATCAATTTATAAATTAAGCCCGAGACACTCTCTCAGAGAGAAATTTAAGGAGATTAATGTAATGACTGTGCCTTCTCAGTATATTTATGAAAATCTTTTATATGCCCATAAAAATATAAAATTGTTTAAAAAATACAGTGATATCCATAATATAAATACTAGGAACAAACACAAATTTGTAATACCTACAACAAGGCTCAAGAAAATAGGTGGCTCGTTTAGATGTCAATGTGTGCGCTTTTATAATATGCTTCCAAGCCACGTACAAAATCTAAGTCTTAATAAATTTAAATCATTCATTAAACGTAAGTTGTGCCAAAAAGCGTTTTATAGCATTAAAGATTACGTTGAGGATAAAACGGCTTGGGAGTGAGCTGCTCCAATTAAATTAATTTAGTTTTTTTTTTTGTTTAAATATTTTGCACCATGAATTTTGTTATTTTTTAAATATTTTTTTTTTTTTATTTGTTTTCTTGCAATGACAAGAATATTTACTTTTTAAAGTATTATATTATTTTATTTTAATTATTGTGAATGTGAAGACTATGTGGATCATTATTTTGTTTTTTAATTTATCTTAGTTTTTAATCATGGTCTGGCAGTTTGAGTAGTTTATGCGGCCTACCCGAATGTCCTTTCTTTGGTATTGTTCGTCGAATCGTTGAGCTCCTTAAATTCTGAGTTGAGCTGCTCGGTTATTGACAAATGCGTGCACTGACTGGACAGGTCCACTCAATCTGGCTGGTTCTTTCCTCAAAAGACCATTTCAGACATCAGTCTACATGGTCTTCACATGATCGAACCAAGATTTTGTCAGGACTTTAAAAGAGACTGTGACCTCTGAGTTTGTTTCGGCCTTTCTTCTCAGAGTAGTCAGATATGAAACGCCGACCTCATCTAGTTTTAAAAAAAAAATATGTTAAAGTAATAAATAAATATATAATAAGTAGTAAAAGCGTTTGTACAAACCAACTTACAGAAATAAAATCATTTATCATTATCATTTAACATATACGAGAATCCAGCCAAATATCTCGGCATAGCCCTTGACGCAAAGTTACGCTGGAATGACTACGTCAAGAAGAAAAAAGAATAACTCTTCCGATATAAAAGAATGTATTGGCTGCTTTGAAGAAACGCCATGCTGTCCGTGCAGAACGAATTGTTGCTATGCAAACAAGTCCTGATGCCAGTTTGGACTTATGGTACGAGGGCGGCACTGAAAATTTCGGGAATCAAGGAAGTGATACAACATTACTATTTAAAAATGTATTTAATGCTTTTCGAAGTATTCTCCGCGAAATTTGACACATTTTTCCATACGATGAAACCAATCATTGAAGCAACCATTCCATTTGGAAGTTGGGGTCTCCTAAATGGCCGTTTTGTAGGCGTCCACAGCTTCTTTAGGTGATGAAAATCTCTGACCACGCAATTTATTCTTATTTTAGGGAAAGTATAGAAATCATTAGGGTTTAGGTCGGGGCTGTACGCCGGATCAACATTAGTTCCATTATTTTCATATTTTTTTAAAAATGGAACTGGTGATAACAAATTCAACATTAGTTCCATTATTTTCAGATTCTTTAAAAATGGAACAAGTGATAAAAAAAAACAGTCAGTAGTTCCATCATGGAACTGTTAATGGTACTAGTGACAACGAACCAATAATTCTATGTTTTCTTGCTCTAAAAACTCTTTTGTTCTGTGCGCGGTGTGAGAACTCGCATTGTCGTGATGGAGGATGATGCGGCGGTTGTAGTTCTCTTTACAGAGTTCAGAAACGACCTGTGGCATACAAATGCTAGCATACCATTCTGCATTAACCGTTCTTTGTCCCTCAAGAGGAATAGTCGCAACATGGCCGGTTTTGGAGACAAACGTGGCCTCCATTTTTTTTGCAACACTCCGTGAACGAACAATTTTTGTTGGCTTTAACTCATTTTTGAACACCCAAACTCGTGACTGGTTTTTTGTTTCGGGTTCGTACGCGTATATCCAGGATTCGTCACCTGATACGATGTTGTATACAGCATTTGAGGATCCTGCGTGGAATCTTTCGAGAGTTCTGACGCACCAAGTAACGCGAGCCGCTTTTTGCTCTTCACAGAGCGAATGCGGTATCCATCGCGAAAACAACTTTTTTACACCTAATTGTTCATGCAAGATTATTTGTATTTGACTCATGCCAATGTCTAAAGTTGCCTGAATTTCGCGGTATGTCACATGTCGATCTTTCTCAATCAGCTTATGCACAGCATCAACGCCTTCTTGGGTGACTGCAGTTTTTGGACGACCTTGACGGGGATCATCACTGAGCTTGACACGTCCACGTTGAAATTCAGCAAACCAGCGATAAATTGTGGTTTTGGATGGGGCTTCATCACCAAATGCAGAAATCATCCGGTCAACACACTGTTTTTGTGTTAAACCACTTCGAAAGTCATAATAAATCATCGCTCTTGAATTTTCTCGAGTCAATTCATTGAGATAATATGTACTACGTACTGGAGAAGCTATCCTAAGCAAAATACATGCTCCATTTTGTCAATTTTGACAAGAGTTTAAACAAAAAATTCGCTGCAGCGCTGAAAAAATAAATAGTCGTCTAACAAAACAATATAAACATGCAGCGCTAGAGCGCTTCTAAGGTGTAGTTTTCTCGCGACCAAAAAGACGGAAGCGCCGTGATTATCATGGCACTTACGCGTTTCGTACAACGTTCTGCAACACCTTGTCATTCATATAGACTAATTTGCTGACTGACTACAGAAGCGACATAGCTTTATACCTAACAAGCTTCATTAGAATTTTCACTTTTTCAAAATTTATTACATACATACATAAACTCACGCCTTTTTCTCATGGGGGTAGGCAGAAACTACAGAACGCCACCTGCTACGAGCCTTACATACTTCTTTTGCTTCACACACATTCATACATCTAGTCATACACACACGCCAATTCAAAATTTATTAATAGTTGAAATAACCGACTGTTAAAGTATAAGTCAAATGCGCTTACAATAAGTTAAAAAATATCAAATCGGAATAGGGAATTTTACAATTTGCTTGAAACACGAATCTTCTGTACTTTTTATTATAATAATAAACCTTAAATAAACAAAATGTAAATTAAGTCTTACATTATGTAATAATTGTTTGTCATCTTTCATTTTTTATCTTTTTTCATTGAATAACCACAGTCAGTTCTTTTTCTAAATATTTATTTATTTATTTAAACTTCATGTACAATGGTGATACATAGGCGGACTTAATGCAGCAAGGCATTCTCTACCAGTCAACGTTTGGGTTAAAAAGAACACAGCAGTGGTAGGAGTCCAAAAAAAAAAAAAACAATAATTAAAATTAGAATGAATGGATGGAATGGATTAATATATGTTAGATTATTATTTTCCTCTTTAAAAACAAACGTCAGCTAATTCTACCTACACTTGTTACACAAATTGTCACATCTTAATTTTTAGTCTATATGAAAAATGTCACAACATGACGTCCAACAAATATATTGTTCAAATTATATTTTTAAAAGATTATCTATTTATTTATTTATTTATTTATTTATTTATTTATATACACTTTATTGTACACCATAATAAACAAGAAAAAGAAACTTAATACTAAAAACATACAATGGGCGGCCTTATCGCATACCGCGATCTCTTCCAGGCAACCTGGAATGGACAGAGATTACCTGGACATGACATGGGGTTGTCATTGGTGCGATAATACCAACAATGAACATAATGTAATTCAATAATATTTTCTAAAAACACAAATAAATACATATGCTAAATAATAGATACATAAATACATACATACAATAAGCAATGAAAGTAAATGATTTACGATATTCATAGCACATTATGTCTATAAACAAAGAGCACAATCACAGCGATAGGTAATGTTCTTTGATCAGTTTTTTAAATACAGGCAACGACTGAGCACGTTTAATTGGGTCAGGCAATGCATTCCACAGACGAGCAGCCTGGACAGTAAAGGATTTATCCATGAAAGTTGTGGAATGCATTGGCATTCTAAGTCGCAAGTTATCTGATGACCTTAGAGATTTCGTGTGGGAATCGCAGATAAACTGAAAACGATCTTTGAGGTAAAGAGGTGTAGAAGGAGTAAAGAGCACATTAAACAAAAGAGAAAGAATGTGAGCATTCCGGCGAAGGCGAATTGGCAACCACTTGAGCTTTACACGAAATTCTGAAACATGGTCATATTTGCGCAAACCAAATATGAACCGTATACAAACATTTTGAAGCCGCTCAAGTTTATCGAGTTGTTCTTGAGTAAGGTCAAGATAGCTGGCATCAGCATAATCAAGGATGGGAAGAAGAAGAGATTGTGCAAGCGCAATCTTAGTGGCAGTCGGAAGAAAATTACGCAGTCTCCTCAAAGTTGCAGCAGATGAAAACAACTTACGGCTGACTCACCGATGAAAAGTTATTCCTTTGCACTTCGCCGTATTAGTTGAATTATTAGTGCAATATCTTATAACACACCACGGCATATTTAATGCGTCTGAACGTTTTTTTCGTTTAAAAACAAAAAATTACTTTAGCTGTCAAGATCTAGCAAGCAAATGAGTGAAATGCGGCTAGAAAACCGCAATTGAACGGCACGCAGTAGTGATGTGTGATGACTTCTCTAGTGCGTAGTACATTATTACCTCAATGAGTCAATTACATTTTCTCAACGACTAAACAAGTTTGACAAAACCTTGTGACAAGACCGAGAATCTTTTTTAAAATAAATAAATGGTATTCGACTTTTAAAACCAAGGAGTTTTCAATTAAAAAGATTTTAATATGACAGAAACAGTGGAAATATTCCATGCCCGATATTTTAGTGCAGCCTATATATTCAGCTATGGGGCTGCACCAAACGAGCAATATATTAATTATACAACGATTCCAGAACAAAGTGCTAAGGTTAAATGCATCTTGGTACATACGAAATGATGACCTCCATCAGGATCTTAAAGTTGAGTTCATTGAAAAAGTGATCCAGAAATTTGCAGAAGCTACCGAAAAGAGACTTCATCAGCAAGTGAAAGTCGAGTTAATCCTGATTCTCGACCACACAAACATAGTGAGAAGACTAAAAAGAACAAAACCGTTCGAGTTAGTGTTTAGTGTTAGTGAATAGTGTAACGTACAAAAGTGCTACCAAACAAACACAAGAACGAAGTGTATTCACCTTAATAGAGAAAATAAGTATTTATAAGGCTAGATTGTAATAAGATAAGGGTCCATCCTATTGATGAACACTAGATATGAACATATAAAGCTTCATTCACATTAGCAGCTGATCTAGCGTCGCTACATCTTCCTCTCCGCGTGTCACAGGCACGTAGTTTCTCTATTCGTCTTACTTACAGATCATCGCACTCTTTTCTGCGACGGAATGAGCAAACGTGAATATTGCAACTTAATGTGACAGAAACTAGCATACTTCAGTAAATTTTGAATAAATATATTAATCAATGGTTAGTTTGTTTATTTTCTTCTTACTTCGACGACTGTGTAATGGAAAAATCGTATCTTCAAAAGGTTTTTACAAACGTACGGAATAAAATGCAAAAGAGGCACTAAGCAAAAGCTAATAATAATTTTAGAATCCAATGTTGGCATACCGGTGCTGAAACAGCGCAGATTACTGGGACTTATATTTACGATAAGCTAACTTGGATATTAGAATTATGCCATAATGTTTATTTAGGTCGTATTGTAACCTATTTTACAAAATTCCCATTGAACCCTACCTGAACGTTCGAGAGGTGAAATTGTTCGGAAAGCCCTAAATATGAGGAAGGTAATGAAATTTTGCTTTAATAACCATTTAAGGTTTAAATAAACGATAATAATAAAATATCAAGAACTTTTCGATATGTGTACATGTTGGTAACAATACCAAAGTACTTGGAGAAAATTCTGGTGTTATTGACGAGTCGGATCGGCTTTTACTTTCAATATTGTAAGAGATGTTTTCTATTCGTGGCCTATTGAGAAACAGGAAGTGATTGGTTTTAACTTCTCATAAGAGAACAATACAAGACAAAAATCGTCCAAATAATCAATCTAAATCGTATGAAGATCCCTCTGACTCGGTCCTTTGTGGTCCCAATCGGCAGTGTAGCATCGTGTGCTTATCTGTAGCATTTTCTTTCAATGACCATTGCACATGGCACAGGCAGAAGGACTAATGTAAAGGCGCGGAATGACAAAAATGTATCCCTCGCTGTCGGACCTGCGTCACTCAAGATTTTCCCTCAGACCCTTTATTCGGGCCAACTTACAGAGAACACGCAAATCATCTTGGGGCACGTAGAGTTGTAATATATTGCAGAGATTGCGTAAATATTTCTTCGTCATTAAAACGTTTAACAAAACAGCGGTTTGTCGTCTGACTGATGCTGGTTGTTTGTTCTGTTTGTGATTACTCATTGTTTCATTAATTGGTTAATGAATCTGTTTTATTTAAATATTCTTTGTATTATGCTTTGATTCATGTAATTTTAAGTTACGCTAATAAAAACAATTCCATTTTTGTGTAAGATTAGTAGATCAATCTGCCTAGCCTTTTCCCAACTTCATTTTTGGTCGGCTTCCAGTCTAACCGGATTCAGCTAAGTACCAGTGTTTTACATGGAGCAACTGCCTATCTGACCTTCACAACCCAGTAACTGGGTAACACGATACCTCTTGGCTAGACTGGTGTCAGATCTAAGGCTTCTGACTACCCGTAACGACTGTCAAAAATCTTCAAATGACAGCCAGGACCAACGGCTACGTGCTTTCCGAGGCACGGAGGAAACTCGGTATGTTGAAATGGTCACCCATCCATGGACCGACCTCGTCAAGCGTTGCTTAACCTTGATGATCGACCAGTGCGGCTGTTATTATTTAGCCACGAGCTCGTGTAATATTAATAGATATTAAATTAAAAGTAACAGAATGTGCCAATTACTTGCAGTTAATTTCCAATGTTCTCTATCGGCGTTGGGCGAGTTCGGCTAAGTTCAATAATTGTCAGCGCCGGACAATGATATAAAGTCGGAGAGCCATTCGCATCACGTAGAGATTATATGAGACGTCGCCCGTTCTACCGCAAATGAAGAAGTTCGCCGCACGTCGATGGAACATGGCTGTTTCTATTTCTGGAAATTTATCCAATCAAGACGGAGTTGGTCATTAGTTTAGTTTCGGTCTGACAGCAGACGAGTTTATTAACGCCCGCTCAGCTGAGTCTATAGGTTAGAATGCCTTCACTGTGCAAGTTATTGCAGGCTATTATTGGAAATACTGGCGCTTGACTTTAGAAGCGCTGTGTATCAGCAGGTGTTCGTTGATGTATGTACCATTTTGTTCCCAAAACTAACTGTAGGTAGTTATGTACAAACTTTATCTACAACTAGCGACCTGCCCCGGCTTCGTACGGGTAGTAGAGCATATTATGCCTACATGTTTTTTCTGTCGTAGTGTCCCATCATCGGTGTGAGACCCGCGCTTAATTTATTTTTGCGCGCATTGGTCTTTATTATTTTGCGATAACTCCTAAGATATTCATTTAAATTATACGATTTTTAGGATTATGTATGAAATAATGTAATGTGCATGAAATCCTTAAGGTAACTAACGTAATATTAATTAAGAACTTAATAATCATTTTATTTTCAATAATATTTGTACGCCTTCACGGCAAAACATAGCGGAAATGATAATAAACCTAAGATCTTTATGTAAATACCTATGTTTCACAAATAAATATTCTGATTCTGATTCTAAAAAAAAAAAAAAAACGTATTTAAGTTGATAAGGATTAATCCTGTATCCGTCTAAATAGCAAGCTTTCCAATTACCACATTGTACGTGACTATTTTTTTGAAGTTGGAAAGGGCATAGTAAGTTATCATTAAAAAATAGACATATGCCATCGCGGACTTTTCTGTTGACCTATAAAAGAGAAAATTTCCACCATACATTATTTTAAGTCATACTGTCCGAAAGTTAAAGTGATCTAGTGCTTAAAAATTCGATTTTGTGTTTAGAAACATTCTTAAACTGAACCTTATTTAGTGATTACTGTGCACAATTATTGGTAGCGCAAAGCATTCAGTGATCCATAACAAAAACAGTGATTAAGATTTACGAGTGACATTTGCAATAAACATCTTTTTCTTCATCCACCTACATTTTATAATAATTAAACGTCAGATGTCGAAATGTCATTTGACATTTGGAAAATTGTTGCCATTGTAAAAAAATAAGAAAGAAATTAATAATACAATGAGTTGCGCAGGGGTGGACGACCAGGTCCCTGTGACAGAAAATGCTACTGGAAAGACTAAAAGAAACTTTGTGCAGCAAGCATTTCATCCAAGCCTCTTTACTCAAAGACCTAGATCTTCCTCACTTGGGAATAAGTCTATGGCAGACAGTAACACAAAGGAGATAGACTTACCCCCACCACCAGCGATGGCTACAGACAAAGTCGATGACTCCAGCTGTCCTCCCACATGGCAAAGAATACCTACCCAACGCAACCATAAAAGAAAAAAAATCTCTAGCAGCCCACCTTCAGCGGAAAGACATAAGAGTCCAGAACAGAACCTGCAGAGCTCTATCAATACCTCCAATAGATACAGCGGACTTCCAGTAGACTTACCTGAATCTATTGAACATAATAATATGGAAAGCCAAGCCCATACGAGTATCAAGAAACCAAGTAAACCTCCACCAATCATCTTGTATGGTATTACAGACATCTCAAAACTGACGGAACTGCTGAACAGCTCGGTACCAAGGAGTAGCTACAACTATAAAATAGTGAATAGAGATCATATAAGAATCATGGTGCAGACAAGTGAAGCGTATAAAGACGTCATTGACCTAATTCGAAAGAATGGACTTATAGGCCATACCTTCACTCAAAAAGACAAAAGGTGCTGCAGAATCGTGATCAAAAACCTACACCACACGACACCCAAAGAAGCCATTATAGAGGAAATAGAGAAATCTGGTAATAAAGTCAGAGGTGAAATCATATGTGCACTCTCAAGAAAAAACAAAAAGCCACTAAATATGTTCTTCGTTAATGTAGAACCTGGCCCAAATAACCCAGAGCTTAAGCATATAGAATTTATATATAGTACAAAAGTTAGGATAGAAGATCCACGAAAAACTAATGAAATCCCTCAATGTGCTAGATGTCAACAGTATGGGCACACTAAAAATAACTGCATGCGTCCCTTCCGATGCGTTAAATGTGCAGAAGGACATAGAACCATAGACTGTCCAAAAAAAGATAGAAATACACCAGCGACCTGCACTTTATGTCTGGGAGACCACCCTGCCAACTATAAGGGCTGCCAAGTGTACAAGGAGATTCGCGCAAGGAAAATTGTGCAGACAAGACAAAAGAAGGCAACTTTGCCAATTATGAAGGATGCCAGAAATAACACAGTCCCATTTGAAATTGACGATTTTCCACCATTGCCGCCAAGTAGACTTGCAAGAACACAACCATCAAACCCAGCCACTTCAGATGCCAGAAACATTGCACACTGGAACAAAAAAGAGGAGATCATAAAATCTCAGCTAACAAGTTCATTAGAACAAATAATATCTAAACAATCAGAAAAAATAGATATCCTTATACAGCAAATAGGTACCCTAATGGGACTCCTAACGACTCTAGTTGCCCAGTTTAAGAAATGAAATTCCTACGTATTGCAGCATGGAACATAAATGGCTTGCCTCCTAATCAGCATGAAGTGGAAATTTTCATCAGACATAATCAAATAGACATTCTTTTGATCTCGGAGACACATATGACTGATGAAAAAGCCATAATCATCAAAGGATATAATATCTATTACACGAATCACCCTGACGGAACATCACATGCTGGCACTGCTGTTATAGTAAAAGATAGCATCAAACAACACAGTCTCCCAAATTTTAGACAGGCATACCTGCAGGCTACTGTAATATCAATAGACGACTGGCAGGGCCCACTCAACATCGCTGCAGTGTACTCCCCGCCTCGGCATCGTGTTACTGAACAAATGTTCAATGACTTTCTTAACACGCTTGGAGGCAGATATATAGCTGGAGGAGACTGGAACGCCAAACACACCTACTGGGGCTCCAGGCTGACCACAACCAGAGGCAGAGAATTGAAAAGGGCCATAGATTCAAACTCTCTCAACATAGTAACAACAGGGGAGCCAACCTACTGGCCAACTGATCCCAATAAAACACCCGACCTCATCGATTTTTTTATCACGAAAGGAATGTCAGAATTATACACAAAAATCGAATCAAGTCTAGATGGCAATTCCGATCATACACCAGTGATATGTACACTGAGCACCACAGTTATTTGGAAGGAGACTCGAGACACATTGTACAATCGCAAGACTGACTGGGACTCATTCCAGAACTATATAACGGAAAACGCCAACCTGCACCTGCCCCTCAAAACAGAGGCAGATGTAGAAACTGCTGCTTGGTTTACAACCAACCTGATACAAAAGGCTGCTTGGATGTCCACTCCATGCATAAAGTACAGTCGTCAGCAGCAGGATAGCACATTAGAAATACGCGAGATGATAGCTGCAAAACGAAGACTAAGACGACAATGGCATACAAGCAGGAATGCACATGACAAAAGGGCTCTCAACAGGGCACAAAAGATACTGAAGAAAATGTTAGAAGAAAACGAAAATGCTACTCTTCAAGACAAACTGAAGACCTTGTCACCCCATAAACTAGATGATTACTCCCTGTGGAAAATTACAAAAACACTAAAACGGCCACAAGACCACATGCCTCCATTGAGACAACCGAATGGAAACTGGGCGAGAACACCAGGAGAAAAAGCCGAGCTCTTTGCTGAATTTTTGAAGAATGTTTTCAAGCCAAATGAACCTGACATCATGTACCCCGAATATGAAATTGACCAAGTCCTTGATAGCGATCAGCAAATGTCACTACCTATACGACTATGTACCCCAAGAGAGCTATGGAGATCTATTAAAAACCTGAAAAAGAAGAAGGCACCAGGTTTCGATTTGATTACAGCAGAAGTCTTAAACCATCTACCGAGAAAAGGAATTGTTTTGCTTACTATTCTCTTCAACGCAGTGCTGAGACTAAATTATTTCCCGCGCATCTGGAAGATCTCGATTATACATATGGTAGCTAAACCAGGCAAACCACCTAATGAAACTTCTTCATATAGACCTATAAGCCTTCTCCCCATATTGTCTAAACTGTTCGAGAAAATACTACTGCAACGTTTGACACCCATACTTGAGGAGCAGAAGATAATCCCGGAACACCAATTTGGCTTCCGGGCACGCCATGGAACGATAGAACAGGTGCACAGAGTGGTCCACACAATCCGACAGTCACTGGAAAGGAAGGAATACTGCTCAGGTGCCTTTCTTGATATACAACAGGCATTTGATCGAGTTTGGCATAAGGGCCTCCTATGTAAACTAAAAACCTGTTTACCACACGCTGTATACTTGTTGCTCAAGTCTTACCTGGAGGATCGAGTGTTCCAGGTTAAATATGAAGACTGCCTATCATCACTTTACCCAATAGAAGCTGGAGTGCCACAGGGGTCAGTGCTGGGTCCTATCCTGTACACGGTCTACACTGCTGACCTACCCACCTCAATGCAAACTGTAACCGCAACCTATGCTGACGATACTGCAATACTTTCCTGCGATAAAGATCCCATCAAAGCATCCACAAAACTCCAAGAACACCTGGACGTTATTGGATCATGGCTGAAAAAGTGGAGAATCAGGGCTAGTGCTGCCAAGTCTGTCCACATTACATTTGCACTAAGAAGAGGGGACTGCCCAACAGTGACACTTGATGGTAATGCTCTTCCACAGAAAGGTACGGTCAAATACCTAGGTATGCACATAGACAGAAGGCTTACCTGGCGCGAGCACATAAAGGCCAAACGGGATCAGGCAAACAGGAAACTGGCAGACACCTACTGGCTTTTGGGCAGACAGTCATCACTTAGGTTGGAAAATAAACTACTGATCTACAAATGCATTCTAAGACCCATATGGACGTATGGATTAGAACTCTGGGGTTCGGCAAGCCACTCAAACATGGAGATACTACAGCGCTTCCAAAACAAAGCACTAAAAATATTGAGCTGCGCTCCTTGGTTCACGAAGAATATAGAAGTACATGAGTACTTACAAATGCCTACTATTAAAGAGTTAGTGGAAACGTCATACGAGTCTTATAAGGCTAGACTCAAAAATCACAGAAATGAACTCGCTGCAGCACTACTGGAGTCCTCGGACTCTACCTACAGACTGAAAAGAAAAAGAATAGCGTCAATTTAATTTTGTTGGTAACCATAACGAGATGACGCATCGCAGGATGTGAAGAATCTCGAACTGCCAAATGAAGCCACAACCAATCTGATTATAGCTATGAGGCTGATTGCAGATAGATAAATAATATTAAAAAAAAAAAAAAAAAAAAAAAAAAAAAAATACATTATTTTGTTATATCTCAAAAGGTTTAGGCAGTGTTTTAGATTAAAGCTGCCATGTGTCTTGAACTTTTCTGAAATTTTCAACCAATTTACACAAAACCTTAACAAATAATACATTTAAATCTTCATCATGTTTCACTCTGTCTATTGCTGAAAACCGCATGCAAATCCATTCAGTAGTTTATCGCGAACAGACAGATAGTCGCGGCGAGGGATTTGTTTTATATAATATATTATTATATAAATGTATTGATAGTGATATATATTATTCAACCGGATTTTTAAAGATCAGCCTGAAAAACGGTTCCTTTTCATACTGGTCACTATGAAATGGTAATGGTGGCTCGCGGCTCGCAGGTTGCAGGGAGCACTACGAACAGATTTATAAAACCGAGTGATTTGTGGAGCCATTGTTGAACCTGTGTTCGCCGGTGAACTGCAAACGGCAAGCGAATGCAGCTGGAACATATTTATCAAGTGTACCTCTGTCTGCAATATTGGGGAAATGGATTTCTTTCAGAGACATCTTAAACTGCTTTTGATTGTGTTACTGAATAAACATTACCTTTTAAAAGAGAATCTTTGATTTCACATCAATAAAATTCAGTGGTTATTACTTTGAACACAATATATTGGGCTAGTTGTTTGCCAAGCAAATAAAACGTTCAGGTAAAATACGAATGAATAATTCGAGCTGTGTCAGCAATTGGTAAGCGATAGAGTGTGGCGATATGGGGGCGATCCGGAAAGAGGTCGGATGTCCATATTGAAAGAGCATGCCGCCTGTGGCCTACGAGGGGTTAATCAGTTCCTGTAGGTACTTTCATAGTAATATGTTACCATATTATTAGATATACTTAATAAATAAACTATAATTCTTATATCTATCCAATAAGTCTGATATTGTGGTGGTGGACCGAATCCAATGGCGTGCAATGATTGTTGATATTACCGTCCCGCATGACATGAACCTTGTGAAAGCCGAGAAAGATAAGCAAACCAAGTATCTTGACATGGCTCGCGCGGTTGTAGATATGTGTGATGTGGACACAGCGATCATTGTACCAATAGTCGTGTTAGCCAATGGCTTAATAGCCACGAGCCTCGACCAACGTCTTAGGAGGCTCTCGTTAGGTGGCTCGGTCAAGGGCTTGATCACGAAAGCAGTACTGCTGGAAATGGCTCGAATTGTTAGGAGGTTCCTCTCTCTGGAGCCCTGACCGTCGGTAGCCGATCTGTTCCCGATACCGATAGGCCTCTGTTATTTATATTTTTGAATGTTATTTTTATATAATAAGAACAAAGATGCATAAACGAGATATACTTAAAATAATAATCCCAAGAAGATTTTATTGAGGGTTGACTAAATCCTCCGTGAGTATACTTACCTATATTATTTTTCATCGATGAGTAATAACTGGGTGAGTAGTTCATGTTATTTTGAGGGCTGTGACGATAGCGACACTTCCCTATCGACATATCGCGGGCGCCCGGGGCTGTGTCGCGGAGTGCAAAGCGGAATAGGATATGATGTATCTACATGCTAATCTCCGCGCTACACTCTCCGCTTTGATGTGTGAAAACCACTTTGATATTATCTTCAATATCAAATCACAGCAAAAGGGCCCTTTATCTTATATCTTTGAGAGAATATATAGTGTTATTTTTCTACATAAAAAACCTAAGCAATGCTCGTATAAAATCTAATCTACATGCAGAATAGTGTTTTATTGTGTAAACAAGCAATTAACTCGTAATTATATGACTAAATTTCCGTTTTCCGATATATATGACGCAACAAGTTATCATCCTGAATTCTAAATACATTAGCGTTAATTAAAGCACTAGGCCCAGAACATCATGCGTTGGTAAATATGAACGCAATAGGTACATTCATAACCATGAAACCGGGTCGGCGTGGGGATGCCGGCCGCGTGACACGCATAGCGCTAGCGCTCCCCGGGTATAATCAGGCGGGCACCGAATCATTTGCGCGGCACTCACTTCATTTGCCCGTAATGACCGACATTGCCTCTCGATGCCGACCATTGCTTCCCAAATATATTATCCGAATATTTCCAATCGAACTGCGGGCATACGACGGTAATGTACGCTCGAATCAACGAAAATAAGTAGAATAACGTACCGTCTAATTCTAGGACGAAGAATAACTTTCATATTTGGGCACAAGAAAACAATCAGTTCTTACTTATTATTATTAATGAACGATGTATCGTTTCGTATACCAAAACGTTAGCAAATACAGATCAAATAATTTTCTCGTATTTCTGTCTGCCGGCTTCGGACTCGACGACAATAAATGGAAAAATTTCGGGATGGATTGATTCCGGGTTGTGCGCGTTCCGTTTGTCACGCTATTTCATCGCCACAAGGAAGTCCTTGTTCCTGTTTTTTGTTGTGTCTCTGCAGATACAGTTTTATTGCTGAATTTATCGGAATTATTATTTGTATTCATTATGTGCGGCATAAAAGGTTCTGACGAAAATATATCGCTCAATACGAAAACCTCTTCCCTAACGGTGTTTTATAGACATTTTATATATTTGTCTTACTTATCAATATTATCTACCGAATAAAACGAGAGCACCGTATTATCATCTTTAATTCGAATCGTAATTAAGATCCCATTTAAGTATTTTCTGGTTATTCGAACAATCCACAGAGTTTGAAGGAGGTAAGCTCATAATGAAATTTAATGATCCGGGAAAAGGGAATCTATCTGTGGGCTTTTCTCTTTGTGTTGTCATCAAGAACTCAATTAGATTACACTTTGAATTAATACAAATAAAGCTAAGAATATCAAGTAGTGAAATCATAATGAAACAGTTTAACTTATATACACACACACACACGATTGTTTGACGAGTTCATGAATTTAAACTTGTGTTTCTTTCTAGAGTTCAAAGTTTAATCTAGCTATAAGTACACGTACTATACGATGTATTACATAGTTACTGAAACCCGCGTACAGTACGAAGTCAATCTTTCCACTTTAGAGTTAGTTCGGCGCTCAAGTTTCAGCACTTCAGTTTTATGCGTAGATTCGCGAGGGTTACAGCCGGCGGCGAGGACGCGCTTGTAAAAAGATCGAGTGACGTCGTGCCTACGTATAATTACGCAATTACGAGACATCATGAGATATGCCTTCCTACCTACAAGCTAACGACAAAGTGTCGCGCTGGTGGAAACCGCTTCAGACAAGTAATTAAAAGCCTGTTGTTTTAGAATGACAACCTGATGGCACATTTGTTCATTACTTAACTTTCTGTCGATGCTCGCATAAATTTGTTATTGTTTCCATACATATACTGTCCTTGCAAGTGTATCACATGATAAAAAAATACTTAGTCAAAAATATGAATTCAGTGTATTATTTTGATGAACATAATTTCCGGTTAGTTGAAATATTGAGTTGTCCATCAACGTGGGGTATTGAATATAAATATTAAATGTATCCATGTCACAATTTTAACTAATAATTTTATATATTCGTATTGTAAGCCATATATTCCGGTGGGATTCCAACTTATAAAGTTTCAATGCGGCCTTCCATCACGTTGGTTACAGAACTGCCTATCTAAAAAAAATTTTGTCTCTAAGATGAGGAAAAAGCCTTACTACATAACCGAAGTAGATCCGAACATCTTTTTCCATTTAGTTTCATAATATTTGAATCATTCCACCGCTATAACCATGTATCAACGAGGAAATACATACATGTATCTAAGTATATGCAGCTACTAACAGGACAAGTTTCCGCGGTATTTAATCTATCTAGCGGCGCCATATATCGGGTTATCGGCGTATTTGTAACTTGTAAACGTGGCTTCTTGGCAATGTTGCTGCAAGCTATTCCTCTGACTCATCATTACCATCTTCATCATAAGCCTTTTAATATTCTCCCTGCGGGGAAAACAGGCCTCGTCTCTGTGAGAGGGAACGGGCCTTGATCCATCCATCGCGTGCCCACTGCGGCTTGGTGAATCATTGAATTGTTGTTCTAGGATATGCTAGTTTCCTCACGAGGTTTTCCTTCACCGCTTTGAGAGCTGTGGTGATGAAATATTTTTACACAACCTACAATATGTAGGTAAGTCGCGGTCAGTATCACTGGGCCACCACTGCGCTGCTCATGACTAAGTCATGGATATTTTGATTTAAAACAGGATTAAGAATGAACACATTAGTAAGAACATTTTCAGTTTCGTGCGAACAAGAACAAACTGAATAAAAACGTAATGATATTATAAATTAGAACAATACAAATGTCGCAAAACACACAGATGTAGCAAATGAGAAGGAAAGGTATAACACTTGGAGCTATCCCGCCACTTCTCGCCGTGTCGAGATGTAATGAGAACGAGACAGATGATAATAAAAACTGCGAGGTTATAGCTACAGTCTAGACGGCTATTTATACAAATAAGTTTCTGCGGAGGTGTGTGTGAACAATGTGAATATGAGATTAGTTTACTCGCCCAACAAAAGAATATAAATTATTAGGTGAGGAATACTTATGTTTATTTTAGGAGGCAATAATAGCGTAGCTGGCATGGTTTCAGCTCAGGTCGCAGGCCCACTGCATCGTAAATTATGCCAGCGTGCAATGAATACAATGAACTATTCGAGACTGTAACGGCAACAGGTACTAAAAGGTACTTGGTCTACTTAATGTACAACAGCTTGAAATATTTATTGTAATCTTGTTGTATGCACGGCTTTAACTACGCGACTGGTTTGAGTTGGAAGAATTATTTTATTATTAAACGTGGACACATATGGACGTACGACGCATGTGTGCTCGTGGTTTTTCGTGCATGAATAGTGTCGACTATTTAAAACCATAATGTCGACACTAAACTGTTCCGCAAAATTAAACCTTTGTTTATTTGTGGACATCAGTGTGGTAGGTTATTCAGGACTGTGCATATTATAGCCACGATTGTTGCTCATTACAATTTACATTATGTATAGATGAATCTTTCGATTGATTTATTTGTCACTTGTTTATTTAACTCATAGCTTCTCGTTATTCAATTAAGCTGAGAACTAATAAAATTAATGTCGTAATTGGAGACGTCTTCTCGTTTTGCATTAATTGGACGTTACTCTCCTAGTCCTAGTCTCTTGTCCTAGTTTGGGTGTCATCAGTTTCTAGCTTTTAGCATGCACTAATGTAGCCTAATCTTTGTATTTGTATTTCTTCTTACTCGCCAAGGTTTAAACAACAACTTGTTTAACTCAGTGTGAAAATAACTGTTCATTAAGAACTGTTGATATTTTTCAATAATGAACGACTAAATACCCACTTTATCATCTTTGATTACACTTTGATGCCTTTATTGGCGAAGTAAATTAATAATCTAGTTATATGTTTAATTTATAACTATAACGTAACGTTAAAACTATCTGTTAGTGGTAGTGCCCGAGTGTCAGTAATTAATTGAATATAAGATAATTCAATTGGCAGAGTTAATGCTGAAAATTGTCAAAGTAGCAGAGCGTGCCGTTCTAAATTCAAGAAATTATGAGAAGCGGCGGCGTTTAATCGAAAAGTACTCTCCTTTGATCTTTGTCGAGTTGCCGTCTGCGACGACGCCTCCGCCTGGCGTGTTCGTGCTCGAATGAATAGTGGCTTGGAATAATCTCAAGCAAAAGAGACGGCAGGCGCCCGTGCACAGACCTGCCAGTAATTTACTACGCTATGCAAGATTAGCGAGTCGATACGAGCACGACTTCACTGAATAAAATAAATGTCATGTCTAATTAACCTACCTCAAAACTTCAAACCCTTTATTGATTAAATTCATAAGTTAAAGTTTAGTATTCATAAAATATGTGCCCACATTAAAATGTATGAATTACGATTTTGTCTGGGGTTTCGCGCAAACTTTGTGAATTATATCAGTAAAATTATGCGTATATCAAAAAAATACGAGTAACGTCAGGTACATAGACAAATAAATCAGCGCAGTAAATAAAGTTTTATCTGAATTATGAAAATATGAAACCTTCGGGAGTAGGGATTTATGAGATTTTTTTAAACTCTCTTGTTGGTCTTGTGGAGTATTAGTTGACGTAGTACTGTTTGTTTACACTGTGGTATACCCAAGTATATGAACTGTGGTCGACTGAAGCCGTAGTTATAGTATACTGCAGTAATTTCAAATTGATTGATTACTAACTGTACGTCCAACAACCAGGCATCACAATAATTGGTTCCTAGAATAGAATACCACGGACTAAAGGCAGTGACAATATGACGTAATAATTACCTATGAATTACGTAACATTATTCTAAGTGCTATCAGTGAACAACTCGTCTTGTAATTTTCTTACATACCTACAGTAAACAGCACAACAGAATACTTGCTCTATGAAAATCGCCCCTACTGCAAATATATAAAGACTCTGGATATGTTTAACTGTTGTTACATAGATACGGAGGCTGGACGACCCGGAGCCCGCAAGACCCTGACCCTGATATGTGTGTATAAACCCTTAGCTTGCAACTGTTTACCGAAGCTCAATTACTGGAAGGGATTAATTATAAATGACTAATTTGCTTAATGATAATGTCACCTTAAATAATACTAACTCTTTGTCAGATCAGTTCCCAAAATATCGCATATTCTGGCCTTTTATCTACACTACTTTTTTAACCGACTTCTTCCTAAAAAGGTTCTCAATTCGGATGTTTATATATATATTATTTATGTTCGGGGATAACTTCGTATTTAAACGGATTTGAAATCATATTATTAAAATTTGATAAAGTTCTGATGAAGAACTTTGGCATTATACAACAGAACTCTTCAATAAATGACGGCGAATCTCTCAGAATTGCTGCAATCGCATGTTTGTTTATTGTTTACACCATTTCATAACATACCATCACGCCAGTATGCTCTAAACGGGTACGCAGATGTGTACAGAGTACACCCTGGTACACTCTCATTCCACTGGTTATGTTCAAGTTAGTATTCAGATAATCTATTCCGACATCCCTGTGGGAATAATAGGTACAATACTATAGAACTTTTCCATTAACACCACTAAAAAGTGAAAAATTAAAAACTTTTTTTACAAAAAAATACAACCGACATCCAAAAAATAAAAACACTACAAAGTGAATAATAACTTCAAATTCGGAAGGCGGTGTCAAAAAACGAAGAAACGAAAACAGGAACTAGTAATTTTTCACTTTGTAGTGTTTTTATTTTTTGCAAGTCGGTTGTTATCTAGAAGACATGACGCTTGCTCAAAGCGGATTCGCGAATCTAGGCTTTATTTATAAAGGCAATCCCATCAGAAATAAACCCGGAATCGTCAATTATAATTCTAGATCACGATGTTTTTATTAATAGATGTCAGTGATTGTCCTGACAAACTTATCTGCTATACATTCTTTTTTAAATCTATCGAAATAACATACCAAATTCTTCGTTAAATTAACAAGTCTTTTGTAAATTATTAGGTATTAAAATAAGCATTTAATGGGTTTGTGTGAGATCTGTGCTCTATAAGTACGTGCGAACGTTTGAACATTCGCCGCGGTCGTTAAACACCGGCTATGTTTGATCCCTGCTCTTGTTAGTGCTGCCGACTCAGCACCTGCTGGCTCTCTTACTAAAAATTCCTGTTTTTACTTGGGTTATTCTTTAATTTACATAATAGTTTTTATAGTAAGGAACAGATTTCAATAGAGGAGCTCTTGGCTAAATAATAATAGCCGCACGAGCCGATTTTCAAGGTTAAGCAACGCTTGACGAGGTCGGTCCGTGGATGGGTGACCATTTCAACATAGCGAGTTTACTCCGTGCCTCGGCAAGCACGTTAAGCCTTTGGTCCCTATTGCCATTTGAAGATCTTTGACAGTCGTTACGGGTAGTCAGTAGCCTGAGATCTGAGACCAGTCTTGCCAAGGGGTATCGTGTTACCCAGTTACTGGGTTGTGGAGGTCAGATAGGCAGTCGCTCTATGTAAAACACTGGTACTCAGCTGAATCCGGTTAGAATAGAAGCCGACCCCAACATAATTGGGAAACAGTCTAGGCAGATGATGAGATTTCAATAGATGGTGACCAGCTCGAAGTAATTGTGTCCGACTGTATCTCATCATCATCATCATATCAGCCGAAAGACGTCCACTGCTGGACATAGGCCTCCTCCAAGTGTCGCCACATTGACCGGTCCCGTGCGTCCCGCATCCAGCGAATCCCCGCAACCTTCACCAGGTCATCGGTCCACCTGGTGGGAGGCCTTCCAACGCATCGTCTTCCGGTTCGCGGTCGCCACTCCAGAACTTTTCTGCCCCATCGGCCATCCGTTCTGCGAGCAATGTGCCCTGCCCACTGCCTCTACAACATCAGAAATGGCCAATAGAGTCCATGGCAGAAAATTCATACATTGTATTCCTTAATAGTTTTATGGTATGTTTGTAGTAAAAGACTTTTAATACAATGTCACCGAACACATGAGACAAGTTGTTATAGCTTGGCAAATTCGTACGTGACACTCCCATGGTCCGCGCGGGTGGCGGGGGACGTTACTACCCGATGACCAGGCGGAGCGATGACGCGACGACGCCCCCGTCAGGTGGCACCCGTCCCGCGCTTACGTTTTACCACCCCCGCTGCCTTACTTCCTCCGCGCCCGCGGATTATGGGACTATCATGTACGAATTTGCCAAGCTATAGTTAACATTGAAAAAAAAATATCTATACTAATATATACTTGATAATAATAATATTATAAAGGGGAAAGATTTGTATTTTTGTATGTAACGAATAAACTTAAAAGCTAACGTACCGATTTCAAAAATTCTTTCACCGTTTGGAAGCTTCACTATCTAAGGGTGACATAGGCTACTTTTTATCCCTGTACTCCCACGGGAACGGCAACTACGCGGATGAAACTGCGGGGCGTCTGCTGGTTATAGATAATCTAGTACAACATAAAAACTAATATAGAAGTATACAAGAAGAAGTCATGTTGCGCTGATCCCAAATATATTGTTACAAGATAAGGCAAGGCCATCTAGTGACGAGAGGAAAAACTAATTAGTTACTAGTAACGCCATCCAGTATCGAATAGCGGAACTAATCTTCTCGATGTTTCTAGTTAATTCAGGAACAGTCAGTTCGAATGTCGATTGTTCTAGAAGATCTCGAATTATCTAGAACCGTAGGAAACGTTCCAGAAACATCTTCCGAGCTATACAAAGAGCGGTCGGGTAAAAAAAAAAAATCTTCGTGAGCCAGTTTCGATTGAGAAGCGATACAGAGCGATGGGAAAAGGAAAATAGTGCAAAGTAATAGAATTGCTTGAGAAGTGTTTTTGTAATAAAGTGTAATTAATTGAAGTCCGCTGTTTAAATAATTTATCCCTGAACCCCAGCTCGTAACAATATGTTATAACATTTAAAATGTTTAGATTAGGTTTAGGTGGTAATACTTTATTATACTGTAACTAGGTGGTATCCGGCGCTTTGCTGCCGCAGAAGAAATAATTATTTATTATATGCTTTATTGCACACCTTAAAATACATTAATAAAAATAAACTGAAAACTAATACACATATAATGGGCGCCCTTATCGCATTCCGCAATCTGTTCCAGGCAACCTGGTATGGACAGTAATTGCCTGGACATGAAGTGGGAATTGTGATTGCTTTACGTAAAGGTTATTGGCATTGCCTAATTAATTTAGCCCAATTAACAGGCAGGCTATAGTAGTCTATAGCCTTCCTATTACATTCGCGCAAGAGCAAGTATCGCAATCGAATGAACGGTATAATAGCGCATGAAATACGAACAAACGAACAACCAAAGATTTTCATATAGCAAATAAACAGAACAATAACCTGTATTAAGGTTAATGAAATAATAAAATACTCACTAGGCTTAACGTATTAATGTTATTAGTTTTACGCTGTAATTCCTAGTAAAACAGGTTCTTAGCTACTAATTCTAAGTACTTATAAGAAGAATATAACTTAGCTTAGTTCCAAGTAGTTTCTTTTATCATACTCTAGCTGTCCCACGCGGCTTTGCTCCCGTCACTGGCACTGGCTACCTATCTACCCTACCCTGCCTACCCTACATTCATGATTGTAGCAGCACACGCAACGGAAGCTCACAAAAAAGAGTAATTTTGCCCGTTATTGCTAGATTTTTCATTTGTACTCCGCTCCTATTAGTCGTAGCGTGATGTTATATAGTCTATAACCTTCCTCGATAAATGGGCTATCCAACACAAAAATAATTCAATTCCAACCAGTAGTTTCTGATTAGCGCGTTCAAACAAACAAAAAACAAACTCTTCAGCTTTATAATATTAGTATAGATATGTTATTAACAGACTAAAAAGTTCAGAGACATTTTATTTTCTATAAATTTCACATAATCGTAACATATTTGAATCCTAATCTACACAAAAATGAATACCAAAATCCAATTTCTACATCACTCCATCCAATATGTAATCGGTTAAAGAGGGTCAAACCGTTATCTTAATTTGAAAGAAATCACATTTATTATCTGCACGACCATAAAAAGATAAATCGGAGGTATGAGGCGAAGGCGAAGGCGATGGTATCGGTGTAATGTTGTCAACAAACAGTTGTCCACTATCGCGCACACATCTGTGTCGGCCGCCGGAGATTTATAGAGGCGAACAAACACTATAAAACTTACTATATTATTCCATCAAATATGCCGCTGACTCGAACACTCTCAGATTTCATATATCCTAACATGAGGCCTCATATTTAACACGGCAACTTTTATTTTATTTTTATGATAAGAGAAAAAAAAGCAATGAGCTGGTGGCTAAATCATAACAGCCGTACGGGTCGATCGTCAAGGTTATGCAGCGCTTGACAAGGTCGGTCCGTGGATGGGTGACCATTTAAACATTTCGAGATTCCTCCGTGCCTTGGAAAGCACGCTAAGCCGTTGGTCCCGGCTGTCATTTAAAGATCTTTGACAGTCGTTACGGTTAGTCAGAAGCCTGAGATCTGACACCAGTCTTGCTAAGAGGTATCGTGTTACCCAGTTACTGGGATGTGGAGGTCAGTCTGGCATTTTGCTGAACTGGACCTTTTTGGCGCAGCCGCGGGGCACACTATGTATGTAATTGTTTTTTAAAATTACGTTTCCTTTTATTTGTACATTGTGTGTATCTGTATGTGCCAAATAAACTGGTTTTCTGTCTTTCTTTCTAAAACACTGGTGCTCAGCTGAATCCGGTAAGACTGGAAGCCGACCCCAACAATAATTGGGAAAAAGGCTAGGCAGATGATGATAAGAAAAAAATATTTAAAAAATAAAGGTTCATCCTCGCATAAAATACAAACATTAAATCTTGTATAGCAACACATAATAATTATCTTTATTTGTATCTTCACTTAATTATCTTCAAAAAGCTGAAACACCGCTTGTTTATTCATCTAATTATGTTTTGTTGGGTGCGGACAGTCGCGTAGCCGTATCGTATCGTAGCGGCGGCGGCGTAGCGGTGCTACGGTCAGTGTTGACGTAGCAAACATTTAGCGCTACGAGCCACGGCTCCGCTACGCGGCCAGCCCCGAGCTCGGGCCGCGGGTTTTTATTTAAAAAGTAAACTTTGTTTAATTTCCTACTTATTTCCGTAAATGGATTGTGGAAAGCATTAGCTTTAATAATGAAGTATTTTATTCTCAATTCGCTAATGTATCGGTGAAAGATACATATTTCGTCTGTATCTAAAAAAATACAAATATTTCCCTCGATAAGTGGTTGGGAAAAGTACGTAACAAAAGGTAAAATCAATACGATGGATTTATCGTTATTGGCAGGTACCGAGAAGCTATTATATTAATACGCAGTAAAAGCGTGAGCGGCAAGACGAGTGTGGACCTTACCCCATTAATATTCATGGGGAAATTATTCCTTTCACTGTCTCCCACCTAACGAATTGAGATCCAGAAAGTAAAATAAACGTGTCGCGGTGAAATACTGGCAATTGTGTTGTGTCGGCTCAAGAGCTTTACCATCGAGCGATCGAGCGCGAATATTGTAATTAGCGCACCGCGAGCCACTGTACTCCTTACACGTGTATATAGTGTGAACTCTCCCGAGTGCGGTTTGTTTTTGCCCACAATGCTCAAGTTTATCTTCGGAACGTTTTCTAAAACCATTTTCTATAAATACCTTTTTTGCGTAAAAAAGTTTTTTTATAGAAAATGGAATTAATTTTTGGAATTCGGTGTCGATATCGCAAAAAAATGGTACCTACGAAAGATACCGACTTCCAAAAATTTAGCTATTTTTCACTTTGTAGTTTTTCATTTGGAAGTCGGTAGTATTTTTAGAAAAAAAGTTTTTTTATTTTTATTTTTTTAGTTTTACCTACCCAATAGGCAAGTAGTTTAGTAAGGTCCCTATAATGCCAGAATAGATTACCCGAATAACATGAAACTTGAACATAACCGGTGAAATGAGAGATTTGCGTACCCCTTTAGAGCGTACTGGCGTGATGTTATGTTATGAAATGGTATAAACAATAAACAGACATGCGATTGCAGCAATCCCGAGAGTTTTGCCGTTATTTATTGAAGATTTCTGTTGTATATCTTCGAAGAAAATCTTCTATATATATCTTCGAATGAGAAAAGAAGAAAAGAAAAATCTTCTACATATATCTTCGAAGTTCTTCATCAGACCTTCATCAAATTAAAATGGGACCAATTTCGAAACATACTATTTCAAACAAAAAAAGAATTTTCAAAATCGGTCCACAATTGACGGAGATATCGGAGAAGATACACAAAAAAAAAACATCAAACATAAAGTCGAACATAGAACCTCCTCCTTTTTGGTAAGTCGGTTAAAAAGCGTGAACGAAAAGTTTCGCGTGAAACTTTCGTGTTCAGTTTTACATAAATGTAGGTAGTTAGCAGTAGGTGAGTTAGCTGTACGGTGAAAGCAACCTACATTTTAAGTTGGTTAACAGTTTAGCAGAGACGGAAAGTTTGAGGGATTAATTATGTATTCACGTTGTACCTGGTTATCACGGCGCTGCACGGAGCCATCCGCATTTTGTGAACCACACAATACATGTCACGGAGATATACACCGTTAGGACTTTGAAGATAGAAAAGAGAAATAATGAAAATACATTTAATTGTCACAAGCCACTAGAGCACACAATATAAAAAAAAAGAAAAACAAAAAGGAAACTTAAAACTATACAACGATAAAAAAACAATATAAATATGACATTATGTGTCCCACGGCTGCGCCAAATAGGACCAGTTCAGCAAAAAGTCCAGCAACTAGGGCCCGACGCTGGTTTTCAACTGGACCTGTAACTCTCCTCCTCCTGCAAATCTCTTTTAAATCGGGCGCACGGTTAGCGCAGTGGTTGAGCGATTGACTGCTGCGCTGCGTGTCGCGGGTTCGATTCCCGCACGGAACAAATATTTGTATGACCTACAGATAGTTGTTCCGGCTCTGGGTGTTTTGTATGTGAGTTTATATGTTTGTAAACGCTCCCACGATACCGGAAGAAATTCTTAGTGTGGGGCAAGATTAAAAAAAAAAAAAAAACGGACGTGAAGCAGTTTCATAGTGACAAATGTAAAACAAGTACTTACTTATATAAAAGATAAAAATCAAAAAACCCGACTGCTTCAAAAGCGAACTAAAAAGTCGTAAACAAGGGAAAAATCATGCTGTGCAGTAGGAGGATACATATTCGCGGGCTGGCTGACCAAAATCTGGTGTATCCTCCGCCAACTTTTTAAGTTTTTATCGATTTAGATACATTTAAACATATAAGTGTTATATATTTTTGAAATCACCTCTTAAAATCCTCTATTTTGATACCCCACACGATGGGTTTGGAAGCCAAAAAAAATTTGGGCCCCCACATTATGGCGCCCAAAATCTGCAATTTTTCTATTGTAATGTAGCCTATGACACTCGCAGGGATAAGATGAATCGATTGACTTATGAATCATCAATCGGCCAACGCGTTTGGTCTCTGGAACGCCATATAGGAACAAACATACATACATACATAGACTACACACTAACAACACACAACCCACAACACACATTACCCTCCTTCGGCAGTCGGGTAAATAGATGTGTAATAAAAAAAATAACAGATACACCACATATGAATAAATAAGGTGAGTGTGACAAGAAATGAGGTGAGGGTAGGTAGGATAATGCGTCAAATTATTGAGGCATTCAGTAAAGCAAGATCACGGTGGAGTGGCTACATAATGATCAGATGTCGATATGCATAATGGACTTTTACAAATTGAAGCGCTTTGGTTCACTCGATGCAATAGTTATTTGCATTTCATTTACAAAGCCGCCTTTATCACGGTTACCAACATATCACCGATAAACAAAAAACGCGCATGACAGTAACAAATTAAAGGAACAAAAGCTTCAACTGGGGATATGATGAAACATAAATGTAATCAAAACAAAAACTGGTTGATGGAAAAATGAAAAATGAATACCGCCATCGTTTGCCGCTTAGCTGGAATATTGATGACGTCAAGTGGGCCTGTTTGGTCGGCGGAACAACAGCAAAATAAATCGAAACTGTTGTTGTGTAGAACACTTCTGCAATCAATCTGCCTACCCTTTATCCACAACCCAGTAACTGCTACCCAGGTTATATATTATATCTCTTGGCAAGACAGGTGTCTGATTTGCCGACTACCCGCAACGACTGACAAAATTGTACAAAGTAGCCGGGACCAAAGGCTTAATGTACTTATAGGTCTACCAGAATCTCATGGCATTTTTATTTTTTTTTAAATTGTGATTTTCATATGGCAATGTTCACTAATAAACACTGCGATTATCACCCAGTCTATATAAATGGCATGCAAGTGCCTTATGCGAATACAGCCAAATACCTTGGCATAACACTTGACGCCAAGTTGCGTTGGAAATCTCACGTCAAAAAGAAAAGACAGGAACTCGATATACGGTACAAAAATATGTATTGGTTACTCGGAAGGAAATCCTGTCTATCAATACACAATAAAATTATAATATTCAAGCATATTCTTATGCCAATTTGGACGTATGGTATCCAACTATGGGGCTGTACTAAACAAAGTAATGTAAAAATTATACAACAATTTCAAAATAAAGTACTCAGAGATGCTGTTAATGCACCATGGTACATCAGAAATGACGACCTTCACCGCGACCTTAAAATGAAACTCGTCACCACCGTTATTCAAAACTTTGCTGAAACCCACGAACACAGACTTCATCGACATGTGAATGTGGAAGCAATCCAGCTGCTAGATAACACGGACATAGTGCGTAGGCTAAAGAGAACTAAACCATTTGAGTTAGTGTAGTGTATAATAAGTGAAAAAATAATAGCAAAGAATACTGTGCTATACATGTAACACGTGAACTAAGTTTTTTTAACGTATCAGACTCTAAGAAAGTGCTACCGAACTGTATAAAAGTGCAAATTGACACTATTCTTAGTCATAACATTTTACATTATAATAATAAGTTAGAGTTAAATTGCTTATTAGTCTATTAAGGCTAGATTGTAATTTGTTTTTAAGAACATTAGTTTTTATTAATATAGAAAAAAAAAAAAAAAAAAAAAAAAAATATGCCAATGTAAATTGTCACCTGTCAAATCAAAGTACTTGATGTGTGTTTTTGGCGGGATTTTTTCGAGTGAAGTTCAGCGGCTGTTAATATTATTTGCAAATTGATTCCTAGTGGATATTGTGATATAAAATTGGTGTAGTTTTGTGTCTCAACTGTCTACGCAACTGGACAATATGTGAAATCATTGACAGAAGCGATCTCTATTGTAGTATTGACTACCTCCGCAAAGCTTACTGGGAAGGCTGACTCGTAACAATTTGCTGCCAAATACTCCAAAAAACATTAGAATCTGTTACACCCGTATTCTAATGCATACTCAAGAATGTTAAAATTGCACTGAAGACGAGGCGGTATGGTCCAAGACCTTAGCCTGCCCGAAAAGGGCGAACAAAAAAAAAAAAAAAAAGTACTTGATGTGTCAACCGCTGCTGAAATTTTTTGATATTATCTTGAAAAGTTGTTATTTTTGTGAAAATGTCGAAAAACCCACTTCGATCTCAAGCGAGACATATTGTTTTCAATGTGTATCATAAAATAAGGGAAGAAGAAGGCGTAAATCAAACTCAATCTTTGATTTTAAAGTGCGTCGTAGAGTGGACCGGTAAGTTGGACTGACTTGTTTTAATACTTTTAGTTTATTTTATATTTTTCTTACTTAATTTTTATTTCTTTTCATTACTAAAAATGAAGAAATGGCAGCAGTAATGTAACTGTTACTAATTCTTCGACAAGATATTGATTTTAACTGAGATGGAGAATCTTTGACGTAAGAAAAATATTAAGTATTAATCTGCGCCCTGCAGTGGGACGTGTATATAGACGGGCGTTTTTGGCCGGATTTTTGTCGAGTGAAGTACAGTGGCTGTTAATATTATTTGCAAATTGATTCCTAGTGGATATTGTGATATATTATTGGTGTAGTTTTGTGACTCAACTGTCTACGCAACTGGACATTTTGTAAAATCATTGACAGAAGCGATCTCGGGATAGTGGAGCGGAGTATTTTATTGTAGTATTGACTGCCTCTGCAAAGCTTACTGGAAATACTGACTCGATACAATTTGCTGCCAAATACTCCAAAAAACATTAGAATCTGTTACATCCGCATTCTAATGCATACTAAAGAATAAATATAAGATCCAAAACTCTTTCCAAAGACGTGGCTAACAACCAGCCTAGGTCCTAGCAACCAGGCCATAAAACTTACATAAAAAAAAAGTATATATAGACTGATGATGATGAATGACTATAAGTAACATGATACATTTTATTATTGTTTACAGACTTTATACATAAAGAGATTGGTTTTGAATATGTTAAATGCCAATGAAAAAGAACCATTTTGATGGAGAGAGATGGCATAAAACTACAAAGATACAAGTTTTTGAAATGCCAGTGGAGTTCATGGAATCGTATTCTAGTTCTGAATGAGGTTTTATGTTATTAGTATGATTTAAATGATATATAATAAATTAGTACTTAAATTAATATTCAATTGATTTATTTTTCCTATGTTAAGAACCCGATGTATAACAACATTCTTCATACACATACCTATAATTCTCACTCACAGCGGATCATTGTGTCTCAGAATTGGTTGCAAGACCCTGCGCAGTTTGTGTCAATGTTGAAGGTGAAGATAGCATTGTATAACTGTCTGTTTCACTCGCTTATGTATGTCGCATCATCCTATCTCGCTTACTCTATGCAGTATACTCGATGACAAACTAGTTCTTACGCATTAATTGGCAGGACCTACTTCAGTGACACAAAGATCCGCTGTGACTACTATAAAATAGGTACCTATTTTATAGTAGTTAATACTAAATACATAAATAAAAATTAAACAGTATCAAGATCGTTGAATCCAATTTCCCCAGTATTGCACACAACAAATTTTTATTTCCACATTTGCCATGAGATTCTGGTAGACCTATACCTAGGCACCGAGAAGTCTTGATAAGTGATGGATGCTTCTTCTTCTTCTTGTCGAGCCGATGGGAAACTCTTTATAGATTTTTGGCCCAGTAGGTGGCCATACCGATTGCGGCGTCAGTGGCGAGCATAAGGTTTTCCAAAGTGTAGGTGTATGGGCACTTGGGACATTCCAGCATATGTGCCATATTTTGCAAAGGGGCACCGTACTCACACTGGGTATTAGACGGGTCTATAAAATCCCATTTTGCCAAGTTGTGTTTGCAGCGACCTACTTGGGTGCGCAAACGATTGAGTGCTTTCCATAAAGGCCACTGCAGTTCACGGATGGTCATCTATCCATAGACCAACCTTAGCAAGCGTTGCTTACCCTTATAGATCTTAGGTATTATTTCGTCACGAGCTATTGTGTTTGTAAAATAAACGCGTGAGACGAGGCATGAGTCGACGCGCGTCGCATTCCTGCGTTTGTGTCGTTTCGTTTACATTTTTCCGCAGATTGCTTACAAACATTATGCGCGCACGTAAACATTCCGCTTGAGTTGAGGCTGATTATTTCCAAAGGCATCACATTGTCTATCGCAGAGAGGAATAACAAACATGTTTTTAATAACAAACGTTTGCGGGCTGTGATGTGTTGAACACTCATATTTATTTGATGTTTTTCTTCATAATTAGTAAGGTCTCAAGATGATTAGCAACAGCATACTTAAAGGTACAGGTGTCTTACCTGTACCTGTACCTACCAAAATATCATGGTTTCACTGTAAGAGGTATACAAGACAAATAGCTCTGTCCCTTTTTAGGGTTCCGTACCCAAAGTGTAAAAACGGTAATCTATTACTAAGACTCCGCGGTCCGTCTGTCTGTTTGTCTGTTACCAGGCTGTATCTCATGAACCGTCATAGCTAGACAGTTGAAATTTTCATATACGATGTATGTCTCTTGCCGCTAAAACAACAAATACTAAAAACAGAATAAAATTAATATTTAAGGAGGGCTCCCATACAACAACCGTGATTTTTTTGCCATTTTTGCGATAATGGTTGCTTCGTGCGCGAGTCCAACTCGTACTTGGCCGGTTTTTTCACAGACCATGTTAAATTTGACAAGTCCCAAGATTATGTATTACAACCAGCTTGTAACCTTAATTCAAAAATCATATCTATCTGACATTCATGTCTACAAGATACGAGTAATAATGTGGCGGCAAGATATCGGTTTTTTTTCGTTTATTTTCCAATACATTAAATTATACTTATTGTACAGAATAACACTTGTCGAAAACCTTAAAAGGTTTATGTGACAAAGTGGAGGAAGCAAACTCGCACCGCATATTACTACAAGTAAAATTTCAAAACCCCCGACACATTTATCTTGCGAAAACACCCCGATTCCAACAGTAAAACGCCCATAACTTTTGAACGGCTAAACCGATTTTATTCAAACATAGCTAAGAATACTCTCGACAGAATCACATTTCAAACAAATAAAAAACTAAATCATAATCGGTTCATCCGTTTAGGCGCTATGATGCCACAGACAGACACACAGATACACCGATACACAGATGAAACACGTGAAACTTATAACACCCCTCTTTTTCCGGCGGGGGTTAAAATAGGTAAACCTGTACTTATAACCACTTAAAACTTAAGATGTGATGTCACTAGTAATATAATAATTTTTGAAGGTAAATTTTCATTTTTTATATGTGCTAGTGACAATATTTGACTGCACAGTTTTAGAAATTTTATTCAGCTTAGTTGTTCAGTTAGCTATAGGTATGTATTATTCCTGCCATTAACCCACACTAGCAAGCATAGTTGCTATTTACTTTAATTTTAAAATCAGCATGAGATAGGCGTTGGTCCTGTTCAAGTTATTCAGAAACTCGCTACAAGGCAGCGCAGGACAACATACCGAGTTGGTGCCAAAAACTTTAATATTTTGTTATTTCATTTCGTATGCGGTCACAAGTTTCGCACTATGTTGTCTAAGAATGTAATTTTGAAGCTAGAATTTATTGAATAGATACGACTTGATGCAATCTTAGATAACGATGGTATAATATGTTAAATAGTTTTCGGGAATAAGTAAGGTATTTATTTAAATGGAACTCAAAATTAGATTCAGATTTTTAGTAGTTGCATTATAATTGTTTATTAATAGTACTAGTGGCCCAGTGGCTTAGAACTCGCCTCTTGTGATTGAGGTCGTGGGTTCAAATCCGGGCAAGTACCAATGTGACTTTTTCAAATCGTATTGTACTTTCTAAGGAGGAGCTCGTGGTTAAATAATAACAGCCGCACGGGTCGATCTTCAAGGTTAAGCAACGCTTGACGAGGTCAGTCCGTGGATGAGTGACCATTGCATTATACCGAGTTTCCTCCGTGCCTCGGAAAAGCACGTTAAGCGGTTGGTCCCGGCTGTCATTTGAAGATCTTTGACAGTCGTTACGAGTAGTCAGAAGCTTAAGATCTGACACCAGTATTGTCAAGGGGTACCGTGTTACCCAGTTACTGGGTTGTGGAGGTTAGATAGGCAGTCGCTCCATGTAAAACACTGGTACTCAGCTGAATCCGGTAAGACTGGAAGCCGACCCTAATATAGTTAGGAAAAGGCTAGGCAGATGATGATTGTACTTTCTAAGTTTATCTTGGAAATCGCTGAGGTCGGTGAAGGAATACATTGTGAGAGAACCTGCAGCCTTATTGCATAATGAATTTGGCAAGGTAAAGGCCAAAGGGTATGAAAAATCGACCGATCACATAGACGGAAATGCACATCGCGTCTTTCATCTAAAATCAAAATCAATATTTTTTATTCCACATAGGCCCACATGGGCAATTATAAAACGTCGACAAAAGGTGCACGGTTCGGGTTGGTCGTTTCCTATGGAGAAGAACCGGCAAGAAACTCCATGGTTAATCTTTTAAAAAATTGATTGGTTTTACAATATTTCCATGTTACAGCAATACTTAGATGGGGGACAAAGCAGGCCCGACAATAAGTCGTAAGTAACTAAAAAAAAAATATTCATGTGATTGGTCGATTTTTGATACTCTTTCGCCTTGCCGAATTCATTACGAAATAAGACTGCTGGACTTATAGATAATATAAATTTGAAATCACCAACGACGGGTTGGCGATTTCAAACTTCTTTCTAACAAAGCAAGCGTGGTGATCAGTGCTCGTGCCTTCTCTGTATGAGAAGATACATTTGCCCAGCAGTGGGACAGTTACAGGCTGGTATTATTATTATCATATAGTAGTTGTAATCCAGAACCATAGTTATGACAAATTAATATCTATTACGCGATACAATTTGAACTCTGTTTGTCTAATTAGTACGTTTTGCGCACGGTTGGCGCAGTGTTTGAGCGATTGACTGCTGCGCTGCGTGTCGCGGGTTCGGGAACAAATATTTGTATGACCTACAGATAGTTGTTCCGGCTCTGGGTGTTGTGTATGTGAGTTTATATGTTTGTAAACGCACCCACGATACAGGAAGAAATTCCTAGAGTGGGGCAACGTTTTTCTTAAAAAAATAAAAAATAAATAAATTATTCATGTATGAACATATATTGTATAATATACTAGCTGTTCCCCGCGGCTTCGCTCTCGTGACCCACCCCACATGACTCGTTTTCGGGATCAAAAAATAGCCTATGTCACTCAGGAATAATGTAGCTTTGTATTGGTGAAAGAATTTTTAAATCAGTCCAGAAGTTTCGGCGCCTATTCGGTACAAACAAACAAACAAAAAGTATTTCCGTTTTATAATATAATTATATATATATTATTAGTATTAGTATAGATGTCATATCATAAGTGATTCAGAAAATGTAAAGTGTAGACACCACAAAACTACTCGTAAGTAAAAACGACAATACCAGACTCATATATTCCCACTGGTAATTTTATGTATTTGAAGCACATTTGTTTCTGTTTTATTTTGTAACTAACATTAAAGTTGTGGCACTAAAAGGGTCATATATAAAATTAAAAAAAACCACTTAGCTCAAAACTTCACTAGTAAAAAGTTCTAAGAGTAAAAAGCCACCTTTCACCCTAGTATTGTACAAAGGGGATTTTAGAATGACACTCTATACCTACACGAAATAGAAGTGAGTGGAATTCTTTGTCGCTAAGTAGCGCGACAGGTGATAGCCTGATGGTTAGCGCTCGCGGGGGTGAAGGGAGCGGGGAGGGTCGGAGCTAGGAGTGTTTGTCGGGCAAACAGCGCGCGACTCGAGCACGCGGCAAATATCGCCCCAGCACTCGCAGCGTTACAGTTATGCTTACAGCGACTACGCAAATATTATACCCGTAAACTCATCTTTACGACATCCGAAATGAATACTCCTTTTTTAGTGAAACGTCAAGATAACGATCTTTTTCACATTGTTTAGCTGGAAACAGCATCTGAACGATGTATCTTATAGAAAACACTTAAGCAACATACAACTTTTCAAAGCAGATGTTCCAGAAATGTATGGAGACTGGGCTCCATACATTTCTGCTTCTTTGAATTCACTTTGTTTCAATGTAAACTCAAATTAACTTTGTCAAGTAGAGCAACACAACATACGATTGAATATGGTGGATTAAGTTCTCTGAGCATGGTGGATCAAATCAGCAGTATGCGAAAAATTACATTTTGACAATGACATTTGATTGAGGTGTCGTCGTTTATATGCGTTAAAAAAAACAACACGAATTCTATAGCAACAGATAAGCAATCAATCAATGTCCGTAGTAGTAAACTGGGTTGCAAAACAATCACTAAAAACGCCGAAATTTATCCAATTCAAAGTCAAAACTCAAAGAGGTTACTTCTGAAAAAGGTCAAAGTCGTCAAACGTCATGTCAAACAACTGTCATGGCTGCCCTAAAAATAGGGTTAACTTATGAAAAAAACTTGTCAAATTATCATTTTTGTACGCCTGTACCCATGGTATAATAACATACTCCGTATACTTCGCCTGGTATTCTCTTCCCAGGATGGCCAAAGCCTACGTCACGATAAGTGTTACCATTGATTGTCCTTTTTAGAAAATTTAGGTACTTTCTCATATAGTTAATGAAAATAAAATAAATTATTAACTAGATTAACTATTTCGTAACTCATGTGATTCATCTATTTATTGTTAAATTTATTTGTATATTGAATTATTAGTTCATAATTGCTTTGTTAAGATAAAAATGCATTTTGCTCGGGTAATTCAATCACACACAGTGGCAACATATCGAATTGACAAGTGTCATACTGACAACTAGCCATTTCATCGCTATTGTCGTGTCACTCACACCTATAGCGTTGTTTCGCTCGGTGAGAAAAATACTGTGGCTCCCAAACATTTGTGATGAACCCGTGAACTTTGAAAGATACACAAGAAAAATTGTTAATTGTTTCGTAAACTGTAAAAACAGCAGTATAAAAGGCGGTGTAATATATTTTTTTCTTTTCCCAATGAAGAGACGCTATCATATGCGTGGCTTCAATATTGTAACTAACTTCACCTAAAATAACTGGTATGTGCCTTTCATTAATTTATTATTTAATTTATATACGCTTTCCATAATTTAAGGCATAGTTGTGTCAATACGTCGTTCCGTCGTTCTATTCTATTCTATTCTTAACCTAACCTTATTATTTTTGACTTATTTTAGTCAAGTCAAGTTTTGTGAGTTTTCGTTCCGAAATAAATAAAAATACTAAAATGCAATCAATTAAAAGAAAGCAAAGTAAATAAATACAAAAAGTATCAAATATGACGATTTATTAAGAATTATAAAACATTTGTACTTATTGTATTATTTTTATCTTTTTCCCCACTAAAAAAGTTTGAGAACCGCAACGCAATTGATGACGTAGTCTTAGGCCAATCACGTGACCCAGCTGTCACGGGAGGAGAATACCATGTCTTGTTCTACCATGCCTGTACCCTTCTTCAAATTAATTTGTTAGTATTTTTATGAAATTACCCTATTTTTTCTATTTATCTATGTAGTGTAAATAGTGGTGGCCCAAAATCAAACATCTCCTTTATATCTATACTATATAATATTATAAAGAGGTAAAGTTTGTTAGTTTGTGACGTTGTAGGGAGTAATCTCTGAATCTAGTGAACCGATTTTGAAAATTCATTCACCAGTAGTAAGCTACATTATTCCTGAGTGTCGTAGACTAAAATATATTTAAAAAAATTAGAGATTCTTATGAAAATTGTAATAATGTAACCCAAAGTAGCAAAATGTTGCCTGTAAAAATAAACAAACTACAAACTATTGATGATACATAAAAAATATTAGGATTAGTACCCTTGAGTACCCTGCTTAGGTAGGGTAGGGTAGGCAGGGTAGGTATGGTAGGCAGGGTAGGCAGGGTAGGCAGGGTAGGCAGGGTAGGCAGGGTAGGCAGGGTAGTCAGGGTAGGCAGGGTAGGCAGGGTAGGCAGGGTAGGCAGGGTAGGCAGGGTAGGCAGGGTAGGCAGGGTAGACAGGGTAGGCAGGGTAGGCAGGGTAGGCAGGGTAGACAGGGTAAGCAGGGTAGGCAGGGTAGGCGAAGCCAGTATACTAACAAATAGAACAAACTTTGTTGGATTCTTCGAAACAGTATCGCATGAAAAGAAAATACATGCCAAATCGACTGAAAAATGAATGATGTTCGTGGACACTGAAATAGAGTCAGTGATATATGACGGTAGCAAACGGGCATCGCTCGCGCGTCGGTAGTTAATATCCCAATGCTGTATATTGATCTGCAGCTGCCTAATGTGGCTTTTGTTATCCACTAAGCTGTGAAACTATTGAAACTGTGATACAAATGTATATCTACAAATGTAAACAAATGTTTAGCCATTTATTGCCGAGAGACCACATTTCATTGCATGCAAAAATATTTTTGTACATTCCTAAACTGTGGCACCTTACGAAACAATACGCAGAGTTTTATTGCGTCTGCATATAAACGTAATTGTTTTTACTGGAGAAAAACATGCCACGTGGTATCCATTACTTGGATTGGTTCCATAGATTGATATAAAATGCGTATGGCAAGTATATACCGGTATCCTGGCGTGGTGTTAAAGTTTTTTCTATATATCCCGATACCTATCTGTTTGTCTAATGATCTGCGTAACGCTTCAACCCCATATAGCTGGAAATGACTACCATCAGTTGTTCTTTATATTATAAAAAACCGGCCAAGTGCGAGTCTGACTCGCGCACAAAGGGTTCCGTATAAACAGATACATTAATAAACAATGAAAGCACCGAACATTGCTCTAACGAAGAGACAAAATTAAATTTGCCGTTCGCAAACTGTTGGCGGTACAAAAATTGTATATTGATTTATGGGGACCGACATGAATATATTTTTCTTTTTTACTTTTACAAGTACATTTTGAAAGTTGGTCGACTATTATTCGTAAACTTGTAAAGCTTACTTAGCTGTGATAGTTTTCCTTTTAATTTCGTTATATATGCTACTGCCGTGATTTTTTTCACATATCCAAAAGCAAACATTTTGCTGGCAGGGGATGGGGCACTTGACTCTAAAAAACATAGCTATTTTATGCAAACGGATCCCTGAATTAAAAATGGTTTTCACAGACTCGTGATATTTTTGAATGGACTATCTGACGATACCCCCACACCATGGGATAGACGAGAAAAAAAAAAACATCTCCAGTTTACGTGTACACGAGGTACTATATATATTTTTTTGCATTGTTTTATTTTAACAATTTGTCGGCGTTATTAATATGTATATCCATGCCAAATTATAGTTTTCTAGTACCAAAATTCTCTGAGGTAAGCTGCGGACGGACGGACGGACGGACAGACGGACGTGATGAAACTATAAGGGGAACCCTTGTTAACTACGGAACCTTAAAAAGGAATTCTCACACACGCTACACACATTCGCACACGCAACACTTACTCACACACGCGACACATACTCACACACACAAGTTGTAGTATTAATCACTGGATATAATTTATTTTGTTAACTTTTTGCTTCTTTTTTTATTATTTCATTATTATTACTTTCTTAAGTTTGTTTCTTTTATTCAAATGTTTTATTCAAAATTGCTGTTATGTTTAAAATGAGGGTAGGAGCGAGTCAGGCCCAACACAAGTATTCTTAATTACTTAACGGGGCTGCCTACAATAAACATTTATTATTTTTATTATTTTATAATAATTTTTTTTGTCCATCACATAAATCAAGAGACGATTTTCCGACCCGTAAACGTAAATGAAAATAGAAGGCAATTTCTGTCGTTAAGGTTTTCACGGTTATTTTCTTTTATGAGTTTACCGACGAACGTCACGTCATTTTAAAAATAGGCGGGTAAATTAATTACTCTCTCATCTAGTTGGTCTTCCCGTTTTATAAAGCTACAGGTGTGAAATAAGGCACAATTTAGTTATTTTTCTCGCTGAGGCTTTTAGGCGGTTGCTTTTTATGGAGGCGCCGTTCTTTTCAAGATAAAATATTATTTATTTATTGGCTCTAATCCTGTTAGAGGCAATCTCTAAAGACATTGTATGTCACAATACTAAAGGAAAATATGTTTAAGGCCGAAAGAATGGAATAAGTAAACAGTGAAAGAAAAACCAATAAAAGTTGTTTTATTGGCCACCCACCGAAACACCTGCCACATAATGAGATTTTAGTTATTCCAGGGTCTCATTGATTAAATTCGATAAACATTTTATTCGACGAATATGGGAGGTAAAATGTCAATGCGTGCAATGGTAAAATGCAATGTCTTTGCGATTGGAAACTTCAATAGCCGCGTACCCACCTAGCGCACAGGCTCGCGCGGCGATCCTCGCGAGCCAAACGCTCGGCTGGTGTGGACGTGCCTCGGCCTGCCTCGGGCGCGCGTTTGCTCGACCGAGCACGGCTCGGCCCCGAGCCATCTGTTGTCGGTAAACTTGACGCGCTCAAAGGTGCCTCAGTGTGCGCTGTGCATTAGGTGGGGACGGTTATGTTTTGGCTCGCGCGCGAAGCTACTACAAGTTTACACGACTTGTCCATTACGAATACTGATGGCTCAGCCTGCCTCGCGAGGCGGCCTCGTGTAAATTGAACAAATCTACTGAGGCTGCCGCGGGAGCCATCGCTCGCGATCCGGACACCGAGGCTGCCGCGCGAGCCTGTGCGCTAGGTGGGTACGCGGCTATTGGAATATGACCCATGTGAGAATACCTTGCTTATCTTTATCGTGTTTCATCTACCAACATGATTCTGGATGGCTGATGAAGTAGAGACCGAATAGCTCTGGCGTTACTATTTGTACGTGAATTGTGCTATCATAGAAAAAATGTTAACAAGACCGAAGAAAATGGAGGAGGTTCTATGTTCGACTTCTACTTTTTTTTTTATGTTTACACCGATATCTCCGCCAATTGTGGACCGATATTGAAAATTTTTTTTTGTTCAAAGAACATGTTCCGAAATTGATCCCATTTTAATTTGTTAAAGATCTGATGAAGAACTTCAGAGATATACAACAGAACTCTTCAATAAATAACGAAAAAACATTCGGGATTGCTTCAATCGCATGTCTGTTTATTGTTTATACTATTTCATAACATAACATCACGCCAGTATACTGAAAGGGGTACGCAGAACTCTAATTTCACCGGTTATGGTCGAGTTTCATGTTTTTCGGGTAATCTGTTCTGGCGTAATAGATACTTACTAAACAACTTGCAAAAGGTAGGTAAAACTAAAAAGGGAAAAATAAAAAACTTTTTTGCAAAAAAATACTACCGACTTCCGAATGAAAAACTACAAAGTGAAAAATAACTTTATTTTTGGAAGTCGGTGTCCATATCGCAAATAATTGGTATCTACGAAAGACACCGACTTCCAAAAATAAAGTTATTTTTCACTTTGTAGTTTTTCATTTGGAAGTCGGTAGTATTTTTTTGCAAAAAAGTTTTTTATTTAAAAAAATATAGTGAAAGATTAGAATAAGTACAACGTAAATACCTTCGTGTCATGAATTTTAGATGTTATCGGAATAAAATGTCACACAACTTACTAATCTTGAAGTCAAGACGGAAACTTCAGGAAGTTATGACTCTGTTCAATGTGTGCCGCAATCATTTTGATTGTCCGGACCTAGCTAGGAGTCTGAGTTACCTGGTTCCTCGAACAGTTCATGTACGTGAGGTACGCACTCGACATATATTTGCTACTAGCCTCTGCAAATCCAACGCTGGTTCGCGTTCACCACTTCATCGTTTGGTTGAGATATATAACGATGAGTTTAATTCAATCCACATTCTTTTCTTAGTAAAAAAGCATTTAAGAAACAAATTCAAGCAACCCTATGGGATCAGCGAATTAATATATAATAACGTAATATTTAATAATATACGCACTCAAGTTTTCTTCTTTTTTTTCTTTTTTAAATTATTTAAAAATCAGATATGAGTTCTCGGTCATGACCTTTGTAGTATTGCATCTGTGTTACTAGCTAGTTTTAAATAATTTAAATTGTAATCTGTGGAGAACATAGTGGGTAGCATAAATGTAATATTTAAGATAGTATGACTATTTCTTATAGTGCTAATTTTTCATTTCCAATAAAAAAAAATGCTCCTTTAAGTTCTCTTTGCAGTGGTTTTTAACCGATTTACCAAAAAAGAGGAGGTTCTATGTTCGACTTCATGTATGTTTTTTTTTTACGTATGTTCACCGATATCTTCGTCAATTGTGGACCGATTTCGAAAATTCTTTTTGTATGAAAGAGTATGTTTTGAAATTGGTCCCATTTTAATTTGGTGAAGATCTGATGAATAACTTCGGAGCTATGCAATAGAACTCTTCAATAAATAACGGCAAATAATTCGGGATGCAATCGCATGTCTGTCTTTGCAAAAAAATACTACCGACTTCCAAATAAAAAAACTACTAAGTGAAAAATAACTTTATTTTTGGAAGTCGGTGTCCATATCGCAATAAAATGGCAAAAAAGAAAGACACCGACTCCCAAAAATAAAGTTATTTTTCAGTTTGTAGTTTTTATTTGAAAGTCGGTAGTATTTTTTTGCAAAAAGGTTTTTTTTATCAATATCTGTCAGGGTGAACTTTGCCTAAAGGGTTGTGGAGCAACAGTAATAATCTTGAACCTATTGTTAGTGACGAGAATTCCTATAAAAAAAAAGTTAAATCAAAAAATCAAAAAACCCGACGGCTTCAAAAGCGAACTAAAAAGTCGTAAAAAAGGAAAAAATCATGCTGTGCAGTCGGAGGATACATATTCGCGGGCTGGCTGACCAAAATCTGGTGTATCCTCCGCCTGCACAGCATGATTGTTTACGACTTTTTAGTTCGCTTTTGAAGCAGTCGGGTTTTTTGATTTTTTGATTTGTCTTTTTTTATTTATAACTTTTTAGTTAGTTTTTTTTTTGAATTAGATACATTTAAACATATAAGTGTTATATATTTTTGAAATCAACTCATTTAACCCTTTATTTTGATACCCCACACGATGGGTTTAGAATGAAAAATATATTTGGGCCCCCACATTATGGCGCCCAATATCCGCCAATTTTATATTGTCCAATTTTAATGTAGCTTATGACACTCGCAGGGTTAGGACGAATCGATTGACGTACGAATCATCAAAATTGGCCAACGTGTTTGGTCTCTGGAAGCCATATAGGAACAAACATACATACATACATACATACATACTTACATACATACATACATACTTACATACATACATACATAGACTGATAAACACATTACCCTCCTTCGGCAGTCGGGTAAAAAACGCATGACTTCAGCCGTTATAAGTTAAACCAATAAAAATAAAATGTCATTCAAAAAACAGATCTCTAGAGTGTTTCAACTCGTCAGAGTACATATTCTATTCTGCAAAACAAATACATTATGTATGATGTTGCACGCATTAACGATAAACATGAAACTCGAGAACGTGAAAGAAGTTCTATCATTTTACGATTTCTATTTTTTCGGGTCGCATTGGAAAATACAAAGATAATGTTTAGCATCTCACCTTGTAAGTTGAGCCAGATGTTACATATGTCCTCGGAGGCTGTGTATCTAGTGACCCTGGTCACGTCCGCGCCAATGTTTGGGATAATGTTTGAACTTTGTGTATTCTATTTCAAATACCTTCATGTTGATATTTTTGTTTACAGATTGAGATAGCAAAAGCAAAATTTACAATTACTGTGCCCATTATCCTTATATATGTTACTGTGTTATATTTTTTTAATATATACCAGTCGTGTGATTGCTGGTAAAAGCCCGAAATTATCGATTATCATAGATTATTTCGGACTTTTACCAGTGAGACTAAGTACTGTCGACAAAGCTAATACATGACCCACCATAAGCTAATTTTTCTACAGATATTCTAATAGAATTAGGTCAAATTTTGCTTAAATATATATTTCCTTAGCAATAAACTTGCTATCGATTTAATAAGACAGTGATAATTAGTTTATCCATCTTTCTGTCATTTCAATGACGTGCCTCCATTTTAATATCTACTTGAAGATTTATTAGTTCGTTAGAGTTATTTTTTAGAGTTCGTGTATGTTTTTGAAATAATATTCTTCCATGTTTCTTCCTCTATCCATACAATGCTGGACATCAGTTAATTCCAAATTCAAAACTTAATTTTTGATTTATCAAAAACAATATCAACCAAAATACTAATTAATCCAATAAAAAATCTATAGCAATGAGCACAAAGCTCAAAATTTCACGACCCTATGTCTGCATTGATACAGTTTTTTAAATTATATAAAACGTCTTAAGTACACCATTAGTGGTATAAGAAGAAAGCTTTAATATATTGAAGGTTTCAAACAAATTTATCGGCCAAATGGGTCATTTATTAACTTGCTTGACTGTACATCCGGTAAATGCTGGGTTTTACCGTAGTTTAGCCTTTTACAGTTACATATATATCTAGCTTCTAAAAGCGCCTTCACCCACATGAAAGTTGAAAATTGACCTATGGTCCTTCTCCAGGGTCTAATCTCTCCCTTGGTCCTAAATTCATCAACATTGGTTCAGCGGTTGAGGAGTGAAACCGCAACAACAGACAGACATACAGAGTTTTTTCGCATTTATAATATTATTATAAAGTATAAATGTAGTTACTTACTGTATTTTATAGCCTCATACTCGAATAAGATATTATCATTCAAAAATATGTAAGTATGTATAATTCATACGGCATAAACTTTTTACTGCTTAGAAGATTGCTAATATAGAAAATGGCATGTTACTTTTTATAAATAGAATTTTTTATTCGTTCGTTTATTCGACATCGTAAAATTGAAACAAAGTAGCATCGCTGCAAAAACATAAAAATGCGTCACTTGTGTGACAGCGCTCTTTCTGGTTTAATGAGAATTAAATTATTTTCTAGCACATACATTTTAAAATAACAGCCTAAATACATAAAACAAATACACAAACAGGCTAAATAATAACAGCCGCACGGGTCGATCTTCAAGATTAAGCAACGCTTGACGAGGTCGGTCCGTGGATGGGTGACCATTTCAACATAGCGAGTTTCCTCCGTGCCTCGTAAAGCACGTTAAGCCGTTGGTCCCGGCTGTCATTTGAAAATCTTTGACAGTTGTTACAGGTAGAGCCAGAGATCTGACACCAGTCTTGCCAAGGGGTATCGGATTACCCAGTTACTGGGTTGTGGAGGTCAGATAGGCAGTCACTCCGTGTAAAACACAGTTATTCAGCTGAATCTGGTAAGACTGGAAGCCGACCCCTACATAATTGAAAAAAGGGTAGGCAGATGATGACATACATATTCCTAAATATTTTAACGTTACCATATATCCTCCTTTGTTAAGGGTTAAAATAGCTATTTAATGAGTCAACAGTCGACGTACGGCGTGTCTAAATTAAATGACAATTGTGCCTTGTTTGTGCGCAGGTAGGTAACAGGTGTTCTGTGTAGCCATATGAAAAATGAGCTCCATGATATTTCTCTAATTCAGTATTTTATTTAAACATTATGACAGAATTTCGGGCGAGTTATGAGTTTCAAACTGTTTAACATGTCTACATGTTGACTCGTAACGAAACATATTAAAAAGACGTCATGTGAGGAAAAAATGTTTCTTCTAATAATCAAAGTCAGATTTTTATTTCACAAGGCCTACATGGGAACTTATAAAACGTCGACAAAAAGTGTACGGTTCGGGTTGGTCGTTTCCTTTGGAGAAAACCGGCAAGATACTCCACGGTTACTCTTTAAAAAAACTGGTTTGGTTTTACAATATTTCCATATAGCATTAGTACCTAGATATGGGGGGACAATGTAGGTCCGACAATAGGTCGTCATAAACTAAAAAAACTGATTATATAATATATAAACAAAATAATAAAAAAAAAGTAAAACGAGATAAAAAGTTAACACATGTTAACAAGAATAAATTCAGTCCAATTAGATATGTAAGTCAAACAAATGCTTTATTATCGTAAATGTCTTCGCTAAGTTTGGATACAAATAAAAACAAACAAAGCAAACAAACGTTAATGAATAAAACATAGAAAATGTAATTAATTAAAAATGTCTGCCACAGCAAATTGTTGTAAATGTCAGTCACTCTATCTGTGGTCTTAGACAAAGTACTTACAAGTAGATGGATACTTGTAGCAAAGCTTAATTATTTCCTTAAATTGCAAAATAAACTCTTCTATAAAGTTCGGTGCTCCTCAATTAATAACAAGGGTCGGAATGTCTGTCCGGTCTGAGAAACTGTATAAAAGATTATCGAACGGAAGAAAAATAGTGTTCATATTGCTGCGGCTCCAGGGTGTCCTTTCATCACGTTTTATGTACTCCTCAGGCAGTTGAATGGAAGTTTTTTCTGGTTTAGTGGAGGTTTTTGTCGGAGTAATGCGGAGGGCCGCGCCTCCCGCGTTCCCCTCACAGCCCCGATGAATATTTTGTGATTTTTACGGGACAACTGGCTGGGTTATTTATTTGATCAAAACTTCTTGATTAGGAATGTTGCCCACGAGTGCGATGTGTTATGATAACGTATTGATACTTCGCCTCGCATGAATGCGCCGTCTTGAACTTTTTATGGAGTCAATCGCATTTCTTTTATATGTCTTGTGTAACAGTTATTAGGTGCTTGTATTTCAGAGTAAGTGTCAACTGGATGACACAATTAAATTGTGTTTATGACGTATTTATTTGGAGTAGGTATAAGATTTTGAGAGAGCAGTGTGCAGGTGTGCAGAGAGCGAGAGGGCATGGGAAGCTGTCTCCTCCTTCTGCGAAGCAGTAATGCTCGTAAAGGAGGAGGCGGAACGCGTGAGGGAGACGCAAAGGAGACGCCCTCACGCCCCTATCCACCGCAGGAGACGCCCCGGGCGTCGGACGTCGGGAGTCGCAAGCCGATTCCCAGCCACCGTAGGCGCAGGCTTGCGGACGGCAAGTTATGGGTAGCTTACCGTCCGATAAGGACCAAGCCCGAGTTTACGGCGCGTAGTGTTCCACGCGCGCCTCAAAGAGATGTCAGCAAAAGTTACGACTTACGTTAAAGACTTACGTTAAGAGTTACGTTAGAAATAACTCGGACACTTCGACCCATTGGGATCTATTGTGTTCGGCTAGATAACTTACTCCTCCCCAATGTCGTTGAAAACTCTTTTCATGAGTTTTACAACGAGACTAGGTGATTTGAGCCTATAGTCTTCTGGTTTTGGATATCCAACCCCTAGGAGACTCATTCGCTTACCAATCAGTGCATAAAAGGTGCTCCATGCGTTCTGTATGTTCCCCACACAACCTGCACATGGGTGTCGCGGTTAGACCCATCTTCATGAGCATTTCGTTGGTTCCAAAATGCCCTAGTAAAGGCCCCAAGCAGGTAGCGGTTTTGCCCCCTGCTCATATTCCAAATGCATTCCCGGGCTTTGAACGTAAAGCCTAGGATTTTTTTAGAGAAAGTTACGCTTAGAACTATTTGGGAATAATTGATATGGGGCACAGTTTACGTCGTACCGTAAACGTTAAGCTTTCGCAAAACAACAACGTCATGCGATATCTGCATTGTTATTTGTTACTGACCTACGACGTCCCCTCGGCTGACGGATATTGGGGATACCCATCAAACTAACCCGTATCAGTTTAAATAACCGAGATTAGTGACGGCCGTCGCTTCAGGGGGACACCGTGGCCATCGACTTATTTCATAGCGTTGTGAAATATAGTCCACGAGTGGCGATATTTTGCACCTATTGCGTGTAGAGTCTCTAGATAAGTTAGATTATATCAAGGAAATTGCTGCGACAGTGATTGGTAAAAAAGTTAATTTAACAAATCAAAAATCCCGAGTACTTAAGACGGTACCCTGACCAAAAAATCGCCATGAGATATGAGCATTCCTATTGGTCTAGCGGCACTGGTGGCGCATGAATTACAGTAGTGAATACGCCCAGATTTTAGAATAAAATCTTTATAAAATCGAATTTTGGTCTATTGATAAAAAAATAATATACAAAAATGTTCGTTATTAAATTGTCTATCCATTAGTGGTAGTACAAAAAATAATTAATAAACACTTTACGAGGAGATGCATAATATCAATAATTATTTCTCATTTTTATGTTTTTTTGGAAGGAGATTAGTGAAATATATACAACATTAAAAAAAAAACTAAATCGACCATTTTAGAATCAATATTATGTATAAATTTAATGTATTTTTATTAATTGATATTTCTTTTTAAATAACGAGTAAATAGCTCCTAAAACAGCACAAAAAACGGCTTGCGCGGCGTTTTGCTCGGGGTACCGCCTTAAGAAGCGAACTAAAAAGACATAAACAAGAAGAAAATCATGCTGTGCAGTTGGAGGACCAGAGGCTGACCGAAACTAGATGTATCCTCCGATTACACAGCATAATTTTTACGTCTTTTTAGTCCGCTTCGTAAGCAGTCGGGCTTTTTGATTTTTTTAATAATATAAGTGTTGTAATTTTTTTAAATCACCTCTTAAAACCCTTTATTTTAACACTCCCCACGATTGGCCCAAAAGCCGCCATGTTTCTGTTTTCCAATTTTAATGTAGCTTGTGACATTTGCAAGGTTAAGACGAATCGATTGACGTAAGAATCAACAATATCGGCTAACGTGTTTGGTCTCTAGAACGCCACATAGGAACAAACATAAATAGACTGATAAACACATTACCCTCCTTCGGCAGTCGGGTAAAAAGTCGAGAATGAATGGGGATGCCAAGGGCTATCTGAATGACACATGATAACTTACATTTTGCTATTTTGACTTTGTCTATAGCCTCAGACTGACTACTCAGCCCTGCTATCTTGTTGGTCGGCAATTTTTTTTAACTACCGTCAGAAAAAGAGGGGTGTTACGTGTGTACCTATGTGTTTTTGTCTGTCTGTGGCGGCATAGCTCCTGAACAGATGAACCGATTTTGATTTCGTTTTTAGGGTTCCGTACCCAAAGGGTAAAAACTGGACCCTATTACTGAGACTCCGCGGTCCGTCTGCCTGTCTGTCTTTCTGTCACCAGGCTGTATCTAATGAACCATGATAGCTAAAGAGTTGAAATTTTTACAGATGATGGATTTCCGTTGCCGCTATAACAACAAATACTAAAAACAGAATAAAAACAATATTTAAGTGGAGCTCCCACAAAACAAACGTGTTTTTTTTGCCGTTTTTTGCGATAATGGTATGGAACCCTTCATGCGCGAGTCTGACTCGCATTTGGCTGGTTTTTAGGGTTCCGTACCCAAAGGGTAAAAACGGGACCCTATTACTAAGACTCCGCCGTCCGTCTGTCTGTCTGTCTGTCTGTCTGTCTGTCTGTCTGTCTGTCTGTCTGTCACCAGGCTGTATCTCATGAACCCTGATAGCTAGACAGGTGAAATTTTCACAGATGGTGTATTTCTGTTGCCGCTATAACAACAAATACTAAAAACAGAATAAAATTAATATTTAAGGGTGGCTCCCATACAACAAATGTATTTTTTTTGCCGTTTTTTGCGATATTGGTACGGAACCCTTCGTGCGCGAGTCCGACTCGCACTTGGCCGGTTTTTTATTTTTTCGTCTGTTTTTTTCTTTATCGAGAGTGTTCTTGAAAGAAGAGAAGGGAAGGGATGTGTTTGTTGAAAACCGGTTTAGCCGTTCAAAAGTTATGGGTGTTTTACTTTTTTAAATCGGGTTTCACAATATATCGTAATATAATTACGTGTTCAATAAAAATGTGTCAGGCGTTTTTACAAGTTTTTTATTAACTTGCAATGTATGTATGTATGTCTGTTCGGGTCAAATCATGCAACTGAATTTTAAAGCAGTTTTGTTTAACCGATTATGATGAAATTTTGCATTCACGTTTGGTTTGACGTGAATAAAAAGCTTCTTTAATAAAAAGTTATTTTTAATTGCAAAAACGTATTAAAATTTTACTTGTTACACCAAATTCTTTACATATTTGATTAAATTACGTATGTGGCCTACCTGAAACTTCTAGTATATATTTTGCTAATAGAATCTCGAGATTCACTCCGTATTTGATCGCTAAACGAAATCTAGGGAACGCGAAGCTTCACTAGACTGATTTCTTGTTATCCGATTTAGTGTAACGCTGTATCGGCGGTGGAGGAAGCGGTTATCGGGAGCTGATTGAGCGCGCTATAAATTCGGATTGCTTTCCTACGTGTACCCCACCCCTATGACTCGCGGGACGCACTAATACATAAATAACTATTACTCTGTTACATTTACTTTACCAATACTGACGTTATACCGAGATAGTACTAAGTCATGGTTATATAAATAACGGACATAACTGTATCGTAATAAGTTATATATTATAGAAGCATGACGCGCGGCCGAGCTTTTTGTGCCCCTGAAAATTGATGGTGACACTTAGTGCTAAAGCCTATGGAACATTATAGTATACGTAATTTTTAGGGTTCCGTACCTCGAAAGGAAAAAACGGAACCCCTATATGATCACTTTGTTGTCCGTCCGTCTGTCTGTAAAGGCCCTTTTTCTCAAGAACGCGTAAAGATATCAAGCTGATTTTTTTTATCAAATACTGAGGTCTACTGTCCCTTATTGCTGTAAAAACAATTGCTGTCAAACTTCTAAGCCAACGCAATCAAAAGATACTGCCTTTTATGCCGCAATATGCGTGCTTTATCGTAGAACACATGGTCAAACGCGAGCCTCTAGAATTTTAAAAATCTGCACATTTTCGACACTCGCAAGGGAATATAAACCTAAAGGCTACTTCCCGTGAATTTAGAATCTTGAAATTTGGTACTAAGCAAAGTCTTATAGCACAGATAAAGAAATAATTGCGAAACCGTAAATTTTAGTTACATCTTATAATACAAATATTTTTAATAATTTACTTAAACTTACTACCCCTTTCCTGATGAACGCGTAGAGGTATTAAATTGAAATTCATATCAAATACTCAGATCTATAATACCTGTAAGTTGACGTTTGTACAGAACTCTCGGTGCGCGAGTCCGACTCACACTTGGACGGTTTTTCTTTATTGAATCACGACTATCACTTGTTATTAAGTACTCTACAGTAATTTAAAAACATTACGTTAACCTTTCTTTGAGAAGAGCGTAAATAAATTAAGCCAATTACCAACTTAAACACGAAAATGTAAGCGCGTGTTTGTTTCATGTAGTCAGTTCCTGCAAGTGGCGCGAGTCGCACGATATTACGAGGTACCTATACTACCTACGCACATAAAAGAAAATGGTAACCAACAGAAAGGTGATAATGGAATTAACCGAGGTTGGGCGCGAGACTACGTTTAGTACACATAAATATGATCGCCAATGTTTGTATACATATTTTCGCCAACAACTTTGTTGTTTATTCTTTCAGAGTTCTCCTTATTTGTGGCAGCAATTACAGGTCTTGTCATCCATCATAGCTCATCATACCCAACCATTTGAAAAATAAAATACATCAGTAACCTACGGCAAATATTCAGGGCACACATGGTGGTGCTTAATGTTATATGTATTTGGTACATAGTAAACCAATATGTTTATGACATAGATAAAGTAAAGGATATAATATCGTGCAGTCGACAAGTTGAACCGTCTGGTGGTATATACCGTGTAAGTAGCACGACGAACGATTTGAGTACAAATGTTAATATTCCGTGTAATATTAAAGATTGTATAGCATAGAATATTTATTTGCCAGATATATGGTGTTAGCAAAGGTATTCATTTCATAACATTGCATATTGCTACATGTCTCAACGTTTTAACGGCATGCAAAATAAATTTCCAATTAAATTAATTATTTACACACATTTTCAATTTAAAATGTAAATATTCGTTCAATCATAATTATAGATCTGTATACTACACACTTCAAATTTTTACCGTATCATTAAATAAAAAAATACATTTAACGTATTATCACTTAACTTAAATAAATACTTAAGCCTGTATTTTGATGCCAGATCAAGGGAAAAAATACAGGGACATTTTACAAAAAAAATGTAAATTGAGTAAAAAAAATCCAGCAAAAACCACTTCCGTAGAGCCGTAAAAAATTTTTGAAGGTTAGGTAATTGACTTCGGCAAAGCATTATAAATTAGGGTAGCCATGTAGATGCAACTCTTTTGGAAGAGTTGCAACTTAGGAACAGGTAACTCGAAATCCAAATGTACAGCTTTCCTCTTATTTGTATTATCCCTTCGTTCAAATAATACACGATTGGGACTCAGAAACTTGGCAATTTCAAAGATATATATGCAGGGCACAGTCAAAAGATAATGTGACTGAAATATCGTTTCGAAAAATTGTAATTTAAATAAGTATTGTTACGTGTTCCTTGCTTGAAAACTTGTAAGTCGACATATTGGAGAGGGATATATTATTTTTATTACTAAAGTAGAACTTAATTTAATACACATTCTTATGATTTTGTCTAAATATCTCAAGGACAAGTTGGCAATAACCTAATAAAATATACAATTTAAGCAAAAATAACAATATTCATGAGTATTTAATTGGTTTGTAAAGTTTTTGAAAGGCTGCTGTTTATATTATCTGAAAGTTTTAGTTTACACTCGACTAAGAGGTGACTGTGGAGGAGACTCAAAAAATCAAGGCACGCGGTGGAGTGTGCGTGCGTGGTGACGAGGCTGGTGCGTGGTGTGGGAGCGGGCGGGCCCGGCGGGCGCGGCGGTGGACTGGGTTGGGGGTATCGATCCCCGCGGGGCGCGTGCGCCGAGTGCGAACGGGCCGAGCGCGAGCCAGCCGCGCAGTCCGCAGCCGGCCGCCAGCAGCGACCGCCGACCCGCGGGACCCGCGCCGCGCGAACCGTCTCGAGCTACGTTTGACATTCAGCGCGCGACAACACTCGCACAACCTCAAATCGCCTCACTCACAGGAATTGCTCTAGTGTTAACACTTCGAAACTATTGAAAACTTCTAGTTACGGCGACGTTTACTTATTGACTTGACTTTGAATTGACACATTTCAAAAAGTGATAAACTTTATTTATTTACATACTTTAATAAATGTGCAAATTAAAACTTAAAAACAGCATTATCAGAGGATGTCTGAAAGCTAATTCAAAGTTGGTGTTGTGGTGCAAAGTATAAAAAGCGGTGTCTGATAATCTTTTGAAGTGATCGTGTTTGTGACTGAAAAAATAAAACAGACGCTGGAGCGTTGCTCACGAGTTCACGGGTCGTTAATTCGGTGGAAGAGAGAATCCGAAAAAAGAGGTCTCGCTTACGTCCGCTCATCGGAGTGATAAAATTTATGACAAACGGTAAGGAGCGTGTAGTGATAAGGGTTGGGTGCGTTATCTGTGCGGCGGCGCGTGTGTCAGCTCGGACTAGCGCGCGGTAATTACTGCTCGGACCAGGAGCCGCCAGCGTCTCCATTAATTACTCTTATCACACTACAATTACATATTGCCGCCGTAACTGTCCACTGATAACGAACCCTCCTGTAATTTAGTGTAAGTAGCACCAATCGATAGAGTTTCTTCTTTATTGGCACTTTAGCTTGGCAGATTTCCTACTATATTTCAGGCACTCCGGATAAAAGGCTTTCATTGGATAAGAACTCGTAATCTAATTATTGGAGCATCACTAAGTAACTTAATCTTTTTTGAGGTATTACTTTCCCGCCCGCCCATCAATTTTTTTTGAAAAACTTATTGTCAGCTCATTTTTTTCGCACATTTTCCTTCCTTATTCCACGAAGATTATATTGGCGTCAATATTTCAGCAGAGGTTTTTACGATGAAAAACATTTTATGATTTAAAGTAAATTGAATTCTTAGATTTCAATAATTGTATCAGTTTTCCCTTAATCCCATCCTACTATTGAATTCTATCCTATAATCTGTTCCTCTACTTTCCTTTTCCTACTTAAATGTATGCATAAAACTCTTATTACTACTTAAATGTATGCTGGTACCCAATTAGCACTAGGGAGGCTTTCTTAAGCCATGTTACAAGAAAATAGAAACACCAATTTATCATGTCAGTAAATTACACAGATATACAAACACATTCAGCAGTAGTTGTAAGTACGGCCATTTATCACATGTTAAGTACTACCCAGCACATTTATTTTACACATATAGCTACAATAATTCTGCTCCATTTAGCCTAGCGTTATAGAGGAAATAATAATTACCACTGGACACTTTGTTTTAGTTTTGTGACGAAAAAGGGTCTTGTTTCAATAACACACTCGTTAGTCTAAAAATATTTGTTGCGGGGGTCCACGGGTTCAAATTTGCGTGAAAATTTATGCGAATGTCGTATGTCTTAGAGAAGTGTCTGTGGGTGTCGGACAGCGGACACTGGGCTCGGATTACACGCGCGGTTTTACAACCCGCCCATGCCTCAACCGACCTTTTTAGACGTTACCTCTTTGTACGTGTCGTTCAGATTAATCGTGTTATGTTCGGTTTCTAAAATTAACGTTTCAACCTTTTCCGTTGAAATAATTAGATCAGTTGTTTTTGCCAGGCCATGATTAACCATGGTTCTAAATAAAATGGTTCTTTTATATCAGGATACGAACAATCACATAATAACCTCTGATTCAGCTTTCGGGTAAGTTAAACCCAACGCCACTAAAAAAAAAGCCACACAATTAGGCGCAGTATTGGAAAGTATTGAGAACCATTCATGTGTAGTAAGTTACTACTATCGAGCGATGACTCACCCTAGGAGCAGCAAAAAAAGACAAATTGCCAAGTCTGCCGTCTGTACGTTCACGTTATTGATAGATAAATGGTCTTTAGAGCTACTAAAACTCTACGGATTTCACTAGAAAATCTGTATGTAACCGGGCTTGCTATTCTCTACATGTTTCGGGATCGGTATTTGTAATAAACACAATAAACCTTTAAGAAATTCGGCCAAAAAATCTATTTGAGAATCCCGTTTCGGTTGGAAAACTTCGAACAATAGAAGGCACCAAGCTATATACATAAAATACCTCATTACTTTTTATAACTTGGAGAAATAAAAGAGAGGTTGCCCAGGGGAGCGGCAAGTTTTCATCAGTCGTGTTACTGAACAGTATCTGTTTGAAGACGTTCTTATCTTCAGACGAGACCCCGAGCATGTCCACAAAATAAATCGTGCGGTGACGCCCGCGGTTCAATTTTGTGTGAAAATTACGAGTTTAGGTACGTATCTTCAGAAAATTTGGTCGAACAAATAGATAGCAGGCCGAGGCTGGCCGAGATTCGCGTCACGTCTCCCGCGACCACAGGGTACTTTAAAAATTCGTTTCCCGACCTTCCGACAAGTTCGTATGCTGCGGTGGCGACCTTTTCTGAAAGTGCTATGACCCTACGCGGTGAAACAAATAATGGGTTTTATTTTTAATGCATTTCATTCATGTTTGCTATACATTTTTATAACTGTAGATTTATTGTTTATAAGAAGAAGAAGTGGGGGAAGGTGGTCAAAAATCTCACATTATTGTAGATGCCATAAAATTAAACAAATAGATTATAAGGAGATCAAGAGGATAAAAGGACATAATAATCATCATTTATTTTCCCTCACAATGGTTTTAGCACTAATCCGTTTGTAAATGTATAAATTCACATTGTGAGAGCTGGTGCCTGATGTAGGTTTAGTTAAAACCTGTGTTACAGGTCACCAGGCCCCACTTAGTGGCCTCATGCAAATTAACAGGCAAGTACCATGTATTTTCACTAAAAAAATAAAACAAGAAATAAATAAATGAAAAGGAAAATAAAAGTAACATCAAAAGCAGTCAAAAGGTTTGTGGTGAATGTGTATGTCAATTGTGGTAAATTTGTAGGTATTCTAAGGAGATTGCAATTCAAAGCGCACAAATACGAAATACGCCCATGGACTATTGTGCGATTGAATTGGTTGATAATGTAAAGCGGTTTCCAATCAGCCTGCCCACTATGATTATTATGGAAATATTGACCTCTGTCCCTTTCTTTTATAAGGGCTCTTCGTGAAGGGCACTGAGCTCTAAGAGCCAAGAACGATTGTAATTGAGTTTTGATTAAGATTTGTACATAAGTGCATATTTCGCTAAGCGCGTAGTACATAGGTACAGACTAAAATGCGGTGGTAATTAATTTGAGAACTGAAGAAAATTAAAAGGCTCTCAAAATAAAGCTGAAGCCCGTCTGTCAGTTTCGTTGATAACTTAATTATTACAAAATCCGTGTCCGCTTTTAAAGTCGCTATCAGTATTACGAGCTCGTCGTGTTGAGCATTCAATCTTCCCTCGTGAGGCTTCGGTTCCTTATTTTATTCAGGTCGTGAATCGAACCGTAAGAAGGTGTTAAAGAGTGAATTGGCACAAGGAGCGAATGAATGGAATATGCGAACAGGTCGGCGCGTTGGTTCCGATCGCCATTCGAAGCTGAATAATGAATGCGTCAGGGACGATAATACTCACCGTGGCCCAAAGCCACCGCTGCCGCCCTTCGACAGTCTTATTACATACGTACACTTGATTCTCTTGAATAGACACACACGGTCTAATGATACAATACACCGCTCAACTCCACACTATATACATACACGATATAAAAATTTATAACAGGAAAAACTCAGTTTTAAACAGATAGGGATGATCTCAGTTTTTTATAGAAAGAAAGAAAGAAAAAAAAACCGGCCAAGTGCGACTCGGACTCGCACACGAAGGGTTCCGTACCATAATCGCAAAAAACGGCAAAAAAATCATGTTTGTTGTATGGGAGCCCCACTTAATTATTTATTATATTCTGTTTTTAGTATTTGTTGTTATAGCGGCAACAGAAATACATCATATGTGAAAATTTGAACTGTCCAGCTATCACGGTTCATGAGATACAGCCTGGTGACAGACAGACGGACCGCGGAGTCTCAGTAAAAGGGGCCCGTTTTTACCCTTTGGGTACGGAACCCTAAAAAATGATATTGACAGTTTTCTGCGTAGACCGTGTTTTAGTTTCGGCGATGACTCTGTGTTCTGTGCGATTTTGTGCGATCTTGGACACACACAGACCTATCTGGCTTGCATTCGACATAATTTGTAACATAGGTATGTAAGAGCGGGCGTACTCAGGATTCTCAAATGATAACGATCAGACATCTTGTTTACACTTTTTATTACTCACACCAACAGTAAGTCTCACAACTTAATTTTATGAAGATATGTGCACAGTTCAATACAATTCAATACTGAGTTCTTTCGACTAGAACCAGCCTATTTATACGTTTAAACAAATGACAAGACGTCACACAGCAACAACATCCGGTGACATTCGTTTATCAATTAATAATAGATTTAGGTTTGTAAAAATACAGTAATTGTGTACATTATTTGTTTAGTAATTAATAATACTTTTTACAAATATTTTGAACGAATATAGTTACCAATTATTTTATTGAAATAAACTAACAGTCGGTGAATCTACCTTCCATTTTTGACTTTAAAATATTACTCAAATAAAAACAAATCTTTACAATAACAATACATAATTCGTGTTTCCGTTATGTCATCTGCCTTTTTGACGTTTTGATTTCGTCTCTGCTGCTAGTTTCATTTACCAGCGCTATCACGGCCATACTGACGAGCGGGCCTTGCTAGGCCCAGCGAATCTCTGAAAATCATAAAAAAAAAATTAAAATATGAGTGAGTGAATGAGTCAAACTCAGAGATCGCAGATAGTGGCTTGTCCATTAAGATTCAGAGGCCCATCTTTGACTTGTTTTGACTTAAATTTTATTGAATCATCCAACTTAAACCATAGCCATGACCAAGGCCTTTTTACACATCCATTTTGCTAACTCAAATCAAATTCAGAGGTATCAGATCGTAGCTTGATCATAAAGATTCAGAGGCTAGTCTTACGACTTGTTTTGACTGAGTTTTATTTAACTATCAAACTCAGAGGTCGCAGATCGTTGCTTGATCATAAAGATTCAGAGGCCCCGTCTTTGACTTGTTTTGACAGAATTTTATTTAACCAACTAATTCTGAAACTCAGAGGTCGTAGTTCGTTGCTTGATCATAAAGATTCAGAGGCCCCGTCTTTGACTTGTTTTGACAGAATTTTATTTAACCAACTAATTCTGAAACTCAGAGGTCGTAGTTCGTTGCTTGATCATAAAGATTCAGAGGCCAGTCTTTGACTTTTTTTTTTTTTTTTTTTCATTATTATTTATTCTTGCTATCACGGTCTAGTCGTTCAAAGTTCATTGAGTGACCAAAGTCCGTTGCTTCCGTTTCGGCCATTCTATGCTTAGGGTCTAAACGGATATGGTATTTTCAATTGCAGGGGAGGGGCTATTTTACCTAGTTAATCAAAAGGGCCATTCAGTAGCCTTAGATTTCGTATATTTTAATGCCAATTACAATTCACCTATTTTATTAACCCAAACCCATTCAGTTTGACTGTTAGCTCTAGATGTACCGCGAGTAATAGCATGATGTATGAAGAAAAAGAAAATAAAAATGGCCTAGATTCGCCATTTGTAATAATTCTACATGAGGTACCAAAAGATTAATTGAAATGATCATCAATAGGGTGAAGTTCGGAACGCAAAAGCTTCTAATCTTCGTGATTACAAAGTCCAAGTACCACTGATAGTCACTAATGTCACATTAAATGAAACAAAAGAAAAAGACACCAGGTATCTTATTCACGACCTTTAGCCATCACATAGCTCTCTTCTCAATTGCTCTACTCGCACATCCCTACGTTGTCGAGTCAACTCAACTCTCTGAACTCAGAACCTGTTCACACAGAGATTTAGTCTGTCCTATGTTACGTCTATTCATCATTTACAATCTCAATTGGTACTTCAGCTTTGTATATCTTACTAACACAATCTACGCATAGTAATAAAAATTAGAAAACCATAATTATTTCAATTTTCGTAACGAAGGCTTGTCGATTCGAACGTCATCAACATTAACATGGTGACCTCACCTCTCGTGTGACTATGCGAGTTTACTTTATCTTAACCTCATAACTCTACTGGAATCCTCTGTAAGGTTCCTTACACAAACGTGTTTATTTTTAACCAACTTACAGGACCACAGTTGCCACACTGGCCTACAGTTGCCATAAAGGCCTCCAGTTGGCACACTGGCGTTTAGTTGCCACACAGGCAACCAGTTGCCATAAAGGCCAACAGTTGCCACACAGGCCAACGCACAACGCTCGGCTACTCCTGACCAAACTAGATCATTGGGTTCGTGACAATAGGGAAATTTAAGAACTTTGATCTTTAACTAAATCATTACCCTGGGCCATGTACCACCAGTCGCTCAAATCAAACTTTAAAACTTCTTCTGCAGCGAAAACTGCCAAGATTACAGAAACCCTCGAGTAAAACCTCTAACGCCACGGCTCTGTAGCCGAACAGCAATTATATTGCTCTCACACAACGGTCTCTCAAGACCCCGACCTCCGCCAGAATTCACTGGTACGGTCAAACATAATACGGCTGATAGACTCAATTACTCGACATTTTAAGCTTGCTCATCATCATTAAAATCCTTTTACCATCAACATCGACTGGTACATGACCCGCTGGCATCTTCCTTAACCTACCGTGTCCATACTTGTAGGTTTAAGCGTATCTATTTAAAGCTTTCGGTGTATAATGATCATTATCCTGTCATAATCACCTATCGCGGACTTAATACCGGGCCTCTTCAGTTTTCGTACTAAAGTTTCCCACACAACACTATTCATTAGAAAAAGGTCCGACGATCAACAAGTTAAACTAAACAAAGTAAAGGCAATGCATACTCAACTCATAAACCCACTTTAAAAAAAAAAAACATCGCCACATGGTACGCATGAGGTGCGGTCCAGAATTGGTCTTATGAGTAGACATGTTAATCAGATTCGGTTTCACTACCACAGTCATCAACTATGACGTCTAATTCTCAAAGAACTTGGCGATCGGGTATCCTTCCAACATGATTCGCGTTTTCTACTTAAAGATTTTGGAACATACTGATGGCTTATAAAAGGGAAACAACTAACCCTGATACTATTAAGGAGCTTCACGAATTAACTCTGATCAATATCATAAATATCAGATTATCAACAGTAACCCTTTACTGTCGGTCACTAACTCAGTTTTCATGTAAGAAAAACAATCGCGTGATATACTGTTATCATAATATTACTTTGAAAGTAAGCAAGTGAATTCAGATCTGAAGACGGTGGTTGTACATCGTTACGCAACAAGATCCGACCTGAATACACGCAAATGACCAGTACCGTTACTAACTCGATACAATTACGATAGCCCAACGACATTACTAACTCGCTTTGCCACTGAAAACGACTAGTTATTCAGTCATTTTGGATATCTCATCTCCTTCTTATGGGATATCTCATCCTAAAGTTCGTACTGAACCAAATGTTGAAACTAGGAAAGTACTAACAACCCAATAGGTAACTTATTAGCTACTTGCTTTTTACCAGGTGTGTCTTAATTACCTAGTGATAGTGCTAGGTATAACCACTACCAACCAATTCAGTGTTCCAACATGAACACTTAAAACTCGAAATAGCATCTCATCACTAGAGAATATTCGACTTCACTATCAAAATAAAATGGAAGCGACTCACCGAGTATTCCATTCCAAACTTGCGCACGTTCGTACCGTTCGGCTAAGACCAACGAACTGCTTGCATGCTGTTCTTCTTAACCTCTCAGATGTTGACACGTCAACCTTCGCGCTCAGCATCTGAATCGCTAGCCTTCAGCAGAAGCTTCAGGCTGCGACACAATATGGTATCTGAAACATGAAAAATATTACGAGAGTATAATGTTCACACGGTTCTCTTAACCATACACAGCTTTGATGGAAATTAACCTGTGCATCGGTGTAGTAACCTAAACCAATCAATCTGCCTATCCATATGTATAAACGATTACTTTATGACAATTATGTTTCCTAATGTACCTGGTAAACAACAATAACTAAGACCGGTCTACTCTCACGTATTATTCATTACGACTACTTTATTTATGCTCAAAACTTCTAAATCGTCCATCAGGTGGGTATATTATCGACATTAGCCTTTATAAATCCTTTATCACAAGACAAAATAAAATTTGTTGTTTAATAATATTTTTGCACTTATTTTCGGATATATTTAGTCAATCTACGTGTAGTTGACACTGTAGTATCATGATTTCCTTGAACGTTATGACGCCACCAACATGGCGACCAATTGTGGCTGCGTTTCGAAATACATAAAGAAAGTCGTTTTTTTTTTTTTTTTTTTTAAATTCAACTACCCTCTTAACCCAGAAACATTTCTCATAAAGTGAAAATTTTGAAATACTATCAATTAATACAAGAAAGATATCACCTCTTTTTAGTAGACTTCTCGGCGTGAAGGTGGTGGTGCAGCAGATGAAGCAGAAGTTGTCTCGGAATGTTCCTAGTGTTTCTTTGTATACCAGCAGCCCTCAAATGGATGAACTGGTTTCTTGCAGATTTTACGAACAATGATCTGCAATCACGAGAAATATGTGGTTTAATGCAATTGTATCACGTCGCAGATGAAAGCATACCTTGGTTGTTTAGCACAGGGTTCAACTGATATAACATCGGCGGGTTGTTAACTATATTTTGCTAATATAGCAAATCAGTTTGATTTGTGTTCTTGATGCTTGACCCGAGGGGTTCAGCTTGGTAAAACTATGATTTTATGCCACTGGAGCATTAGGAAAAATACTTGAAAGTAAACTTTATGACTTGGTACCATATTCAGTAAAAGATTTAGCTTGATTTGAAGTCTATTCAATACACACACAATTCCAATACACAATATAATATCTAGTTTAGCTACTTAATATTGTGCTACGAGTGCAAAAGAATGAGCATTAGTGTCTACCAATTGCTTGGCGCGTCTTAGCAAGCATGAAAATCCCTTCATCCTAGCAATAGACTGAACTACCTCGCACGGTGGATAGACAGGTAACTTGTCCACTCAATTGTTATTTTATGCTGGTCAAGATCATAATTAGGTAAATAAATTTTACTTAGCTTGTGGGTATTGGTGTTTTGTTTTTGAAAAACATCCTTTTCTGCAACTTGATCTGGCAACGAAGTAAATTCAGCTCATCCGAATGTCCTGGTCGAGTGGTCGGTAGGCTAGGCAAGGCGACTGTGTTGATGGGTCCAGTTGAGGCTCGGGTTGATCCCTTTCTTCTGATGTAAGAGCGGGCGTACTCAGGATTCTCAAATGATAACGATCAGACATCTTGTTTACACTTTTTATTACTCACACCAACAGTAAGTCTCACAACTTAATTTTATGAAGATATGTGCACAGTTCAATACAATTCAATACTGAGTTCTTTCGACTAGAACCAGCCTATTTATACGTTTAAACAAATGACAAGACGTCACACAGCAACAACATCCGGTGACATTCGTTTATCAATTAATAATAGATTTAGGTTTGTAAAAATACAGTAATTGTGTACATTATTTGTTTAGTAATTAATAATACTTTTTACAAATATTTTGAACGAATATAGTTACCAATTATTTTATTGAAATAAACTAACAGTCGGTGAATCTACCTTCCATTTTTGACTTTAAAATATTACTCAAATAAAAACAAATCTTTACAATAACAATACATAATTCGTGTTTCCGTTATGTCATCTGCCTTTTTGACGTTTTGATTTCGTCTCTGCTGCTAGTTTCATTTACCAGCGCTATCAGGTATGTAAATAAAAAAAGTCAATAAAAAAAACAAAAAACCCGACTGCTTAAAAAGCGAACTAAAAAGAAGTAAACAAGAAGAAAATCATGGTGTGCAGTCGGAGGATACATGTTCGCGAGCTGGCTGACCAAAACCAGATGTATCCTCCGACTGCACATAATGATTTTCTTCTTGTTTACGTATTTTTAGTTCGCTTTTTAAGCAGTCGGGTTTTTTGTTTTTTTTTTATTTAATTATCTTTTTATTTATAACTTTTTTTTTTTTTTTTTTTTATGTATTAGGTACATTTAAACATTTTTTTAATATAATTATATATTTTTGAAATCACCTCTTAAAACCCTTTATTTTGATACCCCACACGATGGGTTCGGAAGAAAAAATAAATTTGGTGCCCCACAATATGGCGCCCAAAATCCGCCATTTTTATATTTTCCAATTTTAATGTAACCAGTGACACTCGCAGGGTTAAGACAAATCGATTGACGTAATAATCATCAAAATCGGCCAACGCGTTTGGTCTCTAGAACGCCATATAGAAACAAACATACATAAATAGACTGATAAACACATTAACCCTCCTTCGGCAGTCGGGTAAATAGCCGCACAGAAGACACGAGATAAGCAAAACACAAACGAAAACAATAATAAAAAATAAATAACCCCGTGCGAGACCAAAAAGGCTCCTATCTCAGCATGTGCAACAATATTTAAAAGAAAATAACGCTGCGCTGATATTGATGATATTTATACGTGATTATGGTAATATACGTAAAACAGAAACAAATCTGATGTTACGGTAGATACATATTAAAATTATGTAAATTAATCTGTAAGCCGAAGATCTTCGTAAATACGTTCTATTGCTGATTCTAGGACAAAAGCGTCTTGTTACTATGAGTGAAGAAAACTGCTGGAATAAGCCACAATACTAGCATTAACTTAGAGCAGTAACTGATAAGATTAATGTTATGCTTCACTACTTCAGAAACTACTTAGATCTCAACTATAATCTTAGTTTTTGAAACTGCATTCAAGTCCCATTACATGCGATGTTCTCTGTCATAAAATGTTATCATGTAGATATTATTTTAATGGACAGTAGTGTAAACAGGAATGAGTAAAATTGATCAATATCTTTCGTATATATCGGTAAACATACAGACGAACATATTGTTTATGTAAACCCCCACCTCCTTTTTGAAATCGTTTAAAAATGGGGGTTTATAGTGAGTGTCATAATAATATGTATGTGGCTAAATCTAGCAATAGTTGTTCCTTTCCCTCCGGCCGTTTTCGCAACTGCGATTCGTAACCAGTTGCGAATTAAGAATTTTTATTCCTTGTTTGCAACCGGTTGCGACTCAAGCAAACTTTTTCCTTAACCGCAACTTGGTTGCGAACAAAGAATAAGAACTTTGGAAAGTTGCATAGTTGCGATGGGAGAAAAGCATTTCTTAATTCGGAATCAGTACCTAGCCACAGATAATATAATACCAGTATAAAGATGCCTCATCCCATACAAAGAAACCGTGCCGCGCCATCTATTGGAATCAATTTTAAATGATCCGTTCAAATAATCTTTGAAATGTGAATTAAGAGCCCAATATCCCATAATTTTGTGCTTAGAAGAGTAGATTAAAAAATAACATACAATTTTTATGATCAATTCTAGAAATGTTGATTTTACACACAATTCAATAACATATCGAAGCATATCACGCCATCTAATGAACATTCACATTTATTTGAACTAAATTTTGTTTGTTAGCGCTGGGACCCGTGACCTAGCTAAGATAATGAATAAAAAATGTAAATAAAACGAAAAATCGCAATTTACGTATATGTATTTCACTTAAAAAAAATAAACAAAACAAAACTTATAAAACAAAATACCTATTCTTCGTTCTTACATACCAAATTAAATTATATTTTTGGATCAGGACACGTTTACAGATATGAATTTATTTCTGATTATCCGTTAGTTTCGGTGACGGATATTAAATTTTTAAGAAATTGTAAAAATAAAACACAAATCCATACTAATCCTATTACTATTATAAAAGTTTGTGAGGATGGATGGATGACTATTTGTTACTCTTTTACGAAAAAAACTACTGAACGTATTTAGATGAAACATTGGCTATAATTTATAAAGATATTGGGAGATGCACTAATACATAGCGGTAACTCTGTCTGTCAAAATTTGCCACGGAGATAGTTTGAGATCCTGGGCAGGACATAAGCTATTATTTGCATAAAACACGACGGGAGAGAAATGGGGGAGGGAATTAATTTTGTTTGAAACATCTTAGTAAGACTTAAATCGCTAAACCGGTTTAAAATGAAATTTGGTATGGTGATAGTTTCAGACCCAATAATTAACGAAATAAACTTTAAAACAAAATATTCTTCTTTACTACATACAAAATTAAATAATAGTTTTTGAAGAGCCTTTTCCATAACTTTGCCCTCACTCAGAATCAGATTGCATATGGGCAAATAATTTCTATGCAGTGGCCCACGCTAATTATTCCGGACTTCAGCAGCCTAATTGTGTAAGTGAATTCGGCAAAGGAAACAATCTGGTTCTTTGGTTTCCGTTGCCGAATTTACTTACACAATTAGGCTGCAGGTCGTTTATTGCCGAATCGATTTCCGCATCTATTTCATCGTATTCTTTTTCTTTTTGTTGCTGACTTTTCTTAAATCTAAGCACTTCCATCCATCCATCCTCACAAACTTTCAGTTTTATAATAGGATTAGTATGGATTTGTGTTTTATTTTTACAATTTCTTAAAAATTTAATATCCGTCACCGAAACTAACGGATAAACAGAAATAAATTCATATCTGTATCCGTGTCCTGATCCGAAAAAAATAATTTTATTTTGTATGTAAGAAAGAAGAATAGGCATTTTGTATTATAAGTTTTTTTTTGTTTGTTTTTTTTTTTAAGTGAAATATGGATTGCGATTTTTCGTTTTACCTACAACTTTCGTTGTATAGGCCCGTTTTAACACTTTGAAATTTTGGTATGGCCTCTTTCAGATGTTGAAGACCGAAGTAATTTAATCGCTTTACTGTTTTATCATATTCTTGTTGTATTGAGTTAAAAATTACAGCTACTTGCCCGTTTGAGATTATCAAATTAAAAAGATTCGATAATCTCAAACGGGCACAATAGTAATTAATCAAACAGATAAAATACTATTGTGAAATAACTTACGACGTGAGCACGTCAAGATGAGTGCATTGTCAAGATTATATATTTTTTTTTTTTTTTTTTTAATAAAAAACTTTGCCCCACACTAGGAATTTCTTCCTGTATCGTGGGTATATATATATAGTAATTATCTATGGATATTATTATAGTGGCCAGTATCCTCCTGAAAATTTTGTATGCAAATCAACAAAATAGAGTGTCAGCAAACAGATAACGAAGGTTGCGTATAAGGAATAAAAATCTTTTAACGTAACTGGTTACGAAACTTAATCATCAGAAGGCCTAGTTACGGTTAAGGAAAAAGTTTTAATGTTTCGCAACCGGTTGCAAACAAGGAATAAAAATTCTTAATTCGCAACTGGTTACGAATCGCAGTTGCGAAAACGGCCGGAGGGGTTCCTTTTTGCCATGGCAATAGCAGTCAGCAGAAATAAAGATATAAATCCGTTCTTAATCGATGTCTATCGTGATCTTAAATTTTTTTTACTAATGTAAAACTATTCGTGATTGTTGTGGTTCCCAAAAAAACTTTTTTACAAAAACATACAATTGACTTCCAAATAAAAACACTACAAAGTGAAAAATTACTTCAATTTCGGTAGTCGGTGTTCCTGTTTTCGTTTCTTCGTTTTTGACACCGACTTTCGAAATTAAAGTTATATTTCACTTTGTAGTGTTTTTATTTGGAATGCGGTTGTATTTTTTTTTTATTTTGTCTTTTTATTTTTGGTACATAATGTCGAACATCATCAATGTCGTCGAATTCAATTAAATACGCATTATTAAGGATTACTCAAAAAGTACTAGTCAGATCTTGATCAAATATAATATATTACGTGGGTATAAATGGGAGCACATGATAATTACCAGCTTTGAAATAAAAAAGAATCATCGAAATCGGTTCACGTAGTAAAAAGTTCTGAGATAAAAAAAAAACTAACAGTCGAATTGAAAACGACCTCTTTTTTGAAGTTGGTTAAAAAAGTATTAGAGAAAGGGCCATGAAACTATCTACTATTGCTATGCTAAAACAAAAAAAAAACTGTAGAAGCACGTTTGCATTTAGGTTAAGTACAGTGGACCTCAAGTATTTTATACTCGAAGGTATATAAAAACAGAATGGTACAAATAACTCTAGCGATATTGCGTGCAGTAAGGCGGGAATCGTCTCACCTGTCGGCATTTATGTCTCATCATATACAGCGTCGGCAACAGACATGCCAGATTTTCTTTTTATTAAAGTACTTGTTGTCGACATTTTGTTTTGCGGTTTTGTCACTGATGAAGTTATAGTCCCATAGTCTCAGACTAAAATGGCTGTGAAACAACCGGAGAGACAGACAAAATAAAAACGTTACGTTTTCGCCCTTTTGCTATGGGACCCTAAAAATAAAAATTACCAAAACCTTTTTGCAGCATGTGTAATGAAGATGAGGACACATATCATATTTTAATGAGATGTGTCCGGAATCAGTTACTGAGATCACAAATTGGTGCCCACAACATAAATTTATCCATACCTTTATCAAACAAAATTCGACAAATAATAAATATGGTTAAGTTCGTCTTGAAGAACAGACCCAGAACCTAGTTTTATTAATTTGTTTTAGTGTTGCGTATGTCAAGTATAAATACTGTATTTTACTATGTACTAGCGAATGCCAGCGGCTTCAAAAAAAAAAAAATCTTCGCCCGCGTAAATGTCGAAAATTATATTTTAATTATATATCTGTGCCAAATTTCATCCAGATCCGTCCAGCCGTTTGAGCGTAAATAAGTAACAAACACACATACACTCACAAACTTTCGCCTTTATAATATTAGTGTGATACCATACAGAGCGTCATATTCGCATTAGCGAAAAACCTCTTTAATAAAGACGAAAAAAAACCTTAAAAATAATTATTTAATTAATCTACGTGTTCATTTAGCTTAATAAATCCACAAAACTAGTAGTTTGTTATAGAATTTATAACCTCAATATTGTATATCATCAATCTACTGAATACGTTTTGCATACAATGTTAATTGTTAGTTCTAAAGCACATTGCTTGCACTGACCTAAGTGTACTGAATAAAATGTGTATTGTAATGTATATTGCCGGTTTTGTAGTAACTTTTTAATGTTTAACGATGTAGAACTTTCAATGTACTCTAAATGGCAATTGTAAAACAGAAGTAAGATAGAGGTTTTCAGCTTTTCGCTAACGTTCCTTTGTGTCTAAGTCCACTGAGTATTTTCAGCGCTGTCCTTTGTAAAGGTCATATATAAAAAGATCTTAAACCTGCGAGAAATGTACAGAAAGAATTCTTTTGTACCTTTCTTTGACGATTTCCTCAATGATCCCTGAACGTCATTTCCGTACAAAATATGATTACGTACATGTTCATAACCTCTACTAAAGTGAGGACATTCTTTGAAAATTTTCCTGTTTTTAGGTCAAACAAAACATCTTATGCGGAGGTATCGTATTGAATAAAATATAAATATTTTTGGAACGTAAAACTTTCTCCGTATCTCGTCCTTGTGAATATTATGTAGCCATTCATTCAAGTCACGCGTGCTTCTGCTGTTTATACACATTCGCATTGGCGTACGTAAATAATGGGGTAACTTTTCCGAGTCGCGACTCGTGTGAGACATGCTTCAATAACCTATTTACTTTAAATCATATTTTCCTGTTTCTCGACTGCAACTAATACATTGTGAGGGCACGGAAAATGTGCCAAATTTTATGGTTATTTTGAAAAATATTGTCCATAAATCAATGCTCATAAATAATGTCAACAAAGGCGTATGAATAAAATCTTAGGCTTTGTCAGTATTCGTATCAGTATTTATGTACGTAGCGCTTCCGATGTTGTACTTACTTATAATACAACCGCGGCTGGTATCCGAATACCTTAAAATTGTGTCCATAAAGATAAGATTTTTTGCGACTTCGTTTCGCTAGGCTCGAGGTTCCCTAAAAATTTATGATCACATTTCATGACTTCGTGAGAGTTCTGTTGGTTTTTCTTAAAAAAAAATGTGATATCCGATGTCCTCATTCAAAGGAAGCTTTATAAATTGTCCGTAAGGTTGAACTATACTCTTTGCGCTGTAGTATGGTGTGGGTGACAGTTTCAATAACGTTTTTTACGTATTTTTTGTAGTTTAACGTCATACAGGCAACTATGGTATATGGTATGACTTTAAACTTCTTCTTATATTCGTGTGAAGTGTGGCCACCTCTGGAGTCAGAGTTATTTAAGCTGCTGCTGGAAAACCGTACAGGCCTCTGACTTGGCTATTTCAGACTTATACTTACTATATAAGTCTAGGTTTCCTCACGATGTTTTCCTTCACTGTTGCCTGTTATGTCCAATATAAACTTAGAAAGTACATATGCATTTGAAAAGTCATTAAGCTGACATGGTTACAATCATTAGAATTAATATTTGTTTCGGGATATTTACTATGTTTTTTTTTATTTTGGTTGAGATTTTGGTCAGTTCTCGTGATCATGGCGCTCGTAACGGTTCCGAAATATCGAGCTCTCAACCAAAATCCAAATTATACATGGTAAATATCCTGAAACAAATATTAATTCTATTGAAAAAGTCACATTGGTACTTGTCCGGATTTGAAACCACGACCTCAAGCACGACAGGCGAGGTCTTAGCCACTGCGCCACCACGACATATAGCGTAGACGTTAAACTACAAAAAATGCGTATACGTATATGCGTAAAAAATATATATTGAAACTGTCACCCGCACCATTCTACAGCGAAAAGAGTATAGTGCTATTAAATTCTGCTACGACTGCTACGATTTTTTGTAGCAAATGCGTAGCTGCGTAGGCCGCTACATAAACTTATAATTTGGAACGAGAAGGTTCCAGCCGTGAATTTATGTTGTTTACCTATGCCATTGTAATATAATTTTGTTGACGTGCCTACTTTTACGCCAACACGAAACTGCATTATTCATTGTCCTCAGAAATTATTCGTGGCGATTTTTGGTGAACAATAGAATTATGAAAATTTTCGTGAACCGCGGTTTTGTTAATAGGCCTCTAAAAAGGGACGGGTTCTAATTGCTTTGAATAATGTAAGTATATACGTAGGTATAAGTAGGTACATCGGTACCTCACATGGAGCTGACAACTCGGTCAGCTAGCCTTTTGTTACTTCGAATTTAATTAAGGGTTTGTTAATAAAGAACTTATTGACACAGGTTATTTTGTAACCTAGCTAGGATATCTGTTGCGATTCTTATACTGAAATCAAAACCAAATTTACTGTTCATAAGATTGTTTATTTGTCTTTTTTCTTTTGTAATTTGATTGTCGGTTTTTATTGTGTGTTTAACTAATAAAGCATTATTATTAATTATTAATAGAAATATTTTGAAAAACCACAGACTAATACTAAGTTAGTAACAGAATGGTATCCAAGAGATAGCAAAAGAAATAGAGGCAGACAAACCAAAAGATGGGAAGATGACCTCAAGAAAATAGCTGGTCCGATGTGGACCCGTTTAGCAAGAGACAGGAGTACGTGGAAATCTTTAGAAGAGGCCTTTCTTGATAGACAAGCTGTTTCACATAAACACCCAGTTGCCGATCACGCAATTGCAAGAATAGATTAAATCAATTTAGTTTTAGTAAGTAGGCATGTAATAATTAAGAGGAGCTTGTGGCTAAATAATAACAGCCGGACGGGTCGATCTTCAACGTTAAGCAACACTTGCCGAGGTCGGTCCGTGGATGAGTGACCATTTCAACATTCCGAGTTTCCTCCGTGCCTCGTAAAGCACGTTAAGCCGTTGGTCCCGGCTGTCATTTGAAGATCTTTGACATTCGTTACGGGTATCGGAGATCTGACACCAGTCTTGCCAAGGGGTATCGTGTTATCCAGTTACTGGGTTGTGGAGGTCAGATAGACAGTCGCTCCACGTAAAACACTAGTACTCAGCTGAATCCGGAAAGACTGGAACCCCAACAAAAATTGGGAAAAGTCTAGGCAGATGATGATGAGGCATGTAATAATTAATTGTAAGAAAGAAACAGCAATAAAGGCTATTTTATGTATTTTATTTTAATATTGTGTGAAGCTGCGTTCGGAGTGAACGTGCATGTAGGAAGTCTTGAGTACATAACGAGAGAGAGCTCTTAAGGTCGTCTTATGAATTATGGGCGGCATGCAGCGTCGCGACGCGCGCTAATTGATTCCTGAATTCAACCCTCGCGTAACCTCGTTACTCCAAGTGAATATGAAACATGTCAGTTCATTCTCGCAGTAATGGCACTGTTCCTTTATCTCCGTTCATATGAGCTAGCTAAGTGAATTTCCTTGGCATTTTTTCTTCGCACGAAATGTAATTTTCACTCTAATCCGCCTTCTCGTAAAAGAAGCCACTTGACACCCGTCCTTTAATAGATTTCGTTAAAACAATTGGAATTGGACGCTACCAAGGTTAAGTAATGCGACAATCTGTGATTTATAAAGTCACATTAACATTCAACCTTGAGAGGGCGTTTGGAAAGTCAGTAGAGACCGAGAAGTTGAATCAAAATGGTCGACTTTTATTGGCAGTGTTTACAAGTCGTGTTTTAGATGTCTTTCGACCATTTTATTGTTACTACCCACTTGTAATACTAATTTAACTATGAAATGGTTGCCCTCATTCACGATTTTTTAGGGTTCCGTACCCAAAGGGTAAAAACGGGACCCTATTACTAAGACTCCGCGGTCCGTCTGTCTGTCTGTCTGCCACCAGGCTGTATCTCATGAACCGTGATAGCCAGACATTTGAAATTTTTTCAGATGATGTATTTCTGTTGCCGCTATAACAACAAATACCAAAAACAGAATAAAATAAACATTTAAGTGGGGCTCCCATACAACAAACGTGATTTTTGTGCCGTTTTTTGCGATAATGGTACGGAACCATTCGTGCGCGAGTCCGACTCTCACTTGGCCGGTTTTTTTATTACTAGTACATAGTAGGAACCGGAGGAGCTTGTGGCTAAATAATAACAGCCGCATGGGTCGCTCTTCAAGGTTAAGCAACGCTTGAGGAGGTCGGTTCGTGGATGTGTGACCATTTCAACATAGCGAGTTTCCTTCGTGCCTCGGAAAGCACGTTAAGCCGTTGGTCCCGGCTGTCATTTGATTATCTTTGACAGTCGTTACGGGTAGTCAGAAGCTTGAGATCTGACACCAGTCTTGCCAAGGGGTACCGTGTTACCCAGTTACTAGATTGTGGAGGTCAGATAGGCAGTCGCTCCATATAAAACACTGGTACTCAGCTGAATCCGGTAAGACTGGAAGCCGACACCAACATAATTGGGATAAAGGCTAGGCAGATGATGATAACATAGTAGGAACAGCTTGGTAATGAGAGCGATTGTAATAAGTTTTAGTCACTAAAACACCTGTAAGCCTGTTAACACACTGTATGATGGTAACCTAACTGTTTTTGTATAAGAATAACAGAATAGATTCACGACTGTGTCATCAAAAAAGCTACCATCAATTGTAAACATTAGTGTAAGAGCCAGTTTACTTATATGATAACATGATAATATTTAACCCCTGACGGAAAAAGAGGGGTGTTATAAGTTTGACGTGTGTGTCTGTCTGTGGCATCATAGCTTCCAAACGGATGAACCGATTTTGATTTAGTTTTTTTTTGTTTGAAAGGTGACTTTGTCGAGAGTGTTTTTAGCTATGTTTAAGTAATATCGGTTCAGCCGTTGAAAAGTTACCTGCTTTTTACTCTTTGAATCTGGGCTTTTACTCAAGACGTTGTCATAATTACGTTTTTTGATAGATTAACGATTGAACCGTGTTTATTACTATGTAAATTATATGTAGCTTAAAAAAGCATGACATACAAATTAAATTTAAAACTTATAAAAAACCCTAACACAGAATCCTCTAAAAAGCAAAAAAAAAGCCTCGTACTCGCGTCGGGAAACCGCCAAGTACTTTAAATAAACTGCCGTAAATGTTAGCGGTTCCCCGACGCGAGTGTGAGGCATATTTTTTTATTTTAGAGGATTTTGTGTCTAGGTTTTTTTATATTTTTATTTGAATAAACACGTATCTATATTCTCAAAGTTCATTGCACGTCGCTAAGATAGTGCGATGCTAATCACGAAGCGCGGATCTGCATAGCAACAACACACACAATACACCGGCTGTGACAAAGTCTGACGCAAAGTTACTCCATTCAGTTTAAAATCCAAATGTTTCGCATAACTAAGACCACACGTTTAAGCAAACTGGCGCGCTGACGTCACCAACCAGCAAACTCGTGCGAGTAACCGCGTTTCTATAGAAATTACGAAGGAGTTGGTAAACATGGAGTGATGCTGCGAGTATACAATCATACTTTGAATTTCAGTGGTGTTCAGGGAGACGCCTAATGCTAGCTTTATATTTTAAGCGCGTTATTTTACACGCTTTATTATATCGCGCTTTTTTATAACGAACGGGCGCGGGGCGGGCACGAATTAAGCAAGTGCGGTGACTGTTAACTCGCAGCTCCTACCCTATCGTTGGACTCATTGGACAGACATCATGCTTAAAAATATTACATCGCTTTTATGGATTTATTACGATAAAATGGAGCAGTTAAAATAAACAATAAACTTTCCCTCATACATTCAGTTCTACTGCCCTACTTTAAGTTCCATATTTGTAAATCACTATTTCTTTAGACATTTTCGTCCACTATAAATACGCAAAAACAAAACATAAAACAATAACACAATCTCTCAATAAATCGTCCTTACTTACACAATTATAATTAGCGCCAAGTGAGCGCCACGATAGCGTTTGCTTTATGATATGTTAAATAAGCACGCTGCTTTAAGTTGCTATACGTTATATTAACTACCACAACATTTATTTATTTATGTACACACAAAACACATAAAAGAGAAAGTACATATAAAGAAAGTATAGCACAAAGGTGCTGCTTATTTCTAAAGAAATTTCTTCCAGCTGACCTACGACAGGAGAATTTGATAAGACACATAGACACAGTGTGTATAAGTACAAGGAAAGATAATAACACTAAACTAATACGAACATAATATACAAAATAAAACAACATGCCTAAACATTATTATAAATTATATAAAAATACATTTGATGACGACCACGTCACGTTATTCTGCTGGTTTCCCTCATCATGAAAATAAACAATCTTTTGTTTATAATGTCTGTTTTATAGGCCACTGGCACATTTTCACTTAATATCCTACTACTTTCTTGTTTAATTTCACAACAACACCTATTGTATTAGTCGATTATACGATGCTTGTGTAGTGTTCTCACCTAAGGAGCTCTACACACGAAACTCTCTGCGATTATATCTATGTTTCGCTAACATTAACTATACCAAGACAAAATAAAACAAAACACGGTGCCAGAAGCGCGCCGCAGCGCAACGCATCCGCTGTGCGGGACCTCCTTTGTGTAATCTTTCGTTTGCTCAACTTTAAGACCTCGGTCTATTAAATTCATAGCAGAACAGAGTCACTTGAAGTGTTATGATTATTGCATCCGTACACATTATCCCATGAGGGGGAGCGACGCTGCTTTAAAACATGAACCCTTGTTTTTGTGACGAGCACATTCACTTGAAGCGGCAACCATTTTGTTCTGAGAAAATTCAGTAATTTCTATTTACTCAGCGGTTTTCCCGATGTTTTTCCTTAATTTTGTCACAGCTTTATCATTTTTACGAAAAAAATATATCTTTATTTAACGATCCGTAGCGGGTGTGTTTTATTAAAATGGTTTACGGCAAACCATTTTATGGTCCTTTGATTGCTTTGATCTTAGTTGCTTAACAGACTTTTTACTGTAATCTGATTATTAAAAATGTGATTTTAATAAACATGGCTTAATTAGACTGTTGAAGAGGAAAATTTGCATTAAAATAAATTCAAAATACCTACATAATAAATATCATAGCGTTATTATATTTCACTCACATATTGTCACTGTAGTATTTTCATTTCAGTTTATATTTTTGAATATAAAGCATGTTTATTATTACCACTTAACCGCCGCCGGCAGTCGGGCAACCAGCTTGTTAGCAACTGCCTTTACATATCTCTTTTGCCAGCTACCGAGATTCTAATTAAAAAAAACAATGAGACAACGTAATTGTGAGCGAATACCTACGCAAACGTAAGGAGGTAATTGTATTTATGGTATTTCTAATATAATGTATATTGTAACGTTTTCTTCAGTGTGGCCACGTTCAGTTCACGCTGTTTATGAGTTTTGTGAACTATTCATGACATAGCTAACTTTACTATGAATCTATGCCATGAATGGAGCATGGAAACTTTTGAAAAGCGACGTTATCTGTTGTCAAGCGTTTGCTGCATAAACTGCGAATAGGCTTCTAAGATACCATATGATGACGATTCTCAACAGCAAGAGAGCACATCAAAACACGAAAATTATGCATTATGTCACTAAAATATAGTTATTCACAAATTAGTGTGCGAAACAAGCAATTTAATTTGCGTTTCCCGGGGACTGTTGCCTTCGTCATAGTTTGATAAAGTTCTTGGAGAATTCTGCTTAAGTAGGCCAATTGATAATTGAGTTTTATTTGTTATGAGAGTCATTAGGAGAGGAAATCTTGTTAGAACAAATTTCGAGCGAAGTTTGTTTGGAAGCCTATGTGCGGGCTCGGGTAATTACTGACGACGATGTTCATCTTTTACCTTTACCGCCTCTTTTAACGCGTCGCGAGAAAATTGTTAATTATTTATACTGTTTACACAATACACGTACAAACCTTGTGACGTCAGAGAGGTGCTATTCTAAGAACAAAAGGGTTCGCTGAAGTGAGTATTGTATGTGAGGGGTTTATTTGTGTTTACTGCTCTTAAAAGCATTTTTGGTAAAGGGACGAGCGTTGTTCTGTGTAACAAGTACAAAATATTACAAGTACGCGTATTTATGTTTTAGGCCTGCGGTCCCCACTAAACGAGTGCTCCTGTTTATTGCTCATAAAGTAACGTTTCATTCTAGAACGTCCGTATATACTTTATTGGTCGTTGTAACTGATCGAGCACATCACTTTTACACATTTTACCTGTTTTGTACGGTGACATAATCATGGTTAAATTTTTGAAAGCGCCATAAATGCTTTAATGTGCTTCATAAAGTTCGGCCATTCGTGTCAATTGTTTTATAGTTCTATTTTAAAGGTTTCATAAAATTGGTATTACTGAGCTGTTTTCTTTCTGTCGCCAAGTTGATATAAAATTCATGATAGAATATGAATTGGGAGTCTGTGTCTTGATTTGTAGTCAATGTGGGTATGAATATGGGGTTTATATGAGTAAATATTGGAGTGGTCGTGTAGTGGCGTGTCGTATGAGTCAATACGTATGCCGAGCAGTCGTACGGCGGTGTAGAGCAAGCACATAAATGTTATGGGTATATAACGTACGACGTGCGCGGGCGGGCGGTGCCGCGGCGCGTGCCTGTAATGTGGTTTACTTTTGCAGCCGCACGTCCATGTGATGTTAAGTGATGAGTACCGCTGTGCCGCATATGTACATCTACTCGTTTCATGTAACCAAACCGTACGATAAAATGACTATATATTGGAATCTTATTATACGAATATTCATCGATGAAGTTGTAATTTTACTTTTATATTGGTACACAGTATTAAAGCAGTATGTGAAACTGAAAGCTATTTTAAATCTAGATTGAAGTCAAGAGCGTTTGAAAACCGTTTTATTTGTAAACTAGTTTAAGTTTTCGATGAATGATCGAGTCATGTTTCAAATGTGTATTTACAATATTGATATCGAGCTATTACTTACTCAAATTACCTGTTGAACGAGTGTACATACCTATATAGAATCAATCAAATTCAATTTCACTATTATTTCTAAATAGACATAACACACATGGACATCGCTGACAACGGTTAAGGAAATCATTGTGAGGAATCCCGACTTATTTGTAAGTTTGTGCTAAATCTATAAATAAATAGCGTTAAATTTAATTAAGAAGCAAAATTCTGAAAACTTGATGTGTATCGATATCTATAATCGCGATGTAACGAACGTCTTTTAAATTCATGCAACTAACCAGTTACATGCAACAACAATAAGCGGCCGCTGTAATTGTTACAGCGGCCACTGGCTCGTGTTACTTAGAAGTTTAGATTTTTTAACCCCTATTTCATGAACACTTTTTTTCGGGTAATTTCGAAATCTGTGTAAAAAGCGACACGATAACAATTTCATAGAAATATTAAACAGGTTTTTAAACATCATTTTCAATGCTAGAAAATGTTTTATAACTTGATATTTCTCGGTATAATATTTATTTATTTAAACTTCATGTAACATATAGCTACATAGGCGATCCGAATGCCGGAGGCATTCTCTACCAGTCAACCAAGGGTGGTGGAGAGATAACATGGCAGGTGCTTAAAAAAAAGAAGTATTTACTAAAGTTAAATGCGTACGCAAATATTTATATATATGTCGCATCAGGGCTGGCCGATAGATGCAAACCATCGGGAAGTCAGGATGTATTCCCATAGGTTAAGACATCGTGTGTGGGCAGGTCGTTGGGTACAATCGTGCAAATGAAATCACAGAAGTTATTCGATACACTGGGTTTATTCAAATATTCACAGTTACAATCTTGCTTACTAATATTACGGATCGACACTGATTCTACGACGTGTTAGCTCTACGGCGTTCAGTACTCAACTGCCATATTCTATGTTCCCCACCACGCAGGTGGTTAGAAATAGCGCGCCAATGCGTAGTTCTTGCTTTGCCGCCAGATGGCGTGCTTGCGATTTGTTTTAACGTCCGTACTATTGACTAAACCCGACACGGCCATCCTGCGAGACAGGCGTCCTCGTCTGTTCCTCATTGTCAGGGTTAACAGTGTATCGAATCATGTGGAAATTCTCATGAATGTCCTCAGCTCTTGGGGAAAGCTGAGGGGTCTGTCAGACTCCTACTGACTAAAACCACATGGTGTTCTCTAGGCCGTAATTTACCTTGAGAGGCGAGCGTGGAACACAACACGTCGCCTTCTCGGGCCTCTCTCAGGTGACAGATCCCCAAATCTATCACCCGCAGGCATCATCGTCTTATCCTTGTTCACTGCCATCTCATGTGTTGCGCCACACGTCCTCTTAGTCTACTCCGACCCGCCAGTCTCCCATCATACAAGGGATGTTTTTCTGAAACACAAAATTTCCAAACAGTATTCACTCGTCCAATCCTGACTCATACTCTAGAGTGAGGAAACATTTTGAAACAATCAAACATGATCATTTAAATCTCTCTGTTCACTATTGCAAGGAACAAGTAATTCTATTTTCAATTTAAAGAAAATAGCAACTTAATCATCGATCCGGTACCTGATAGCACGTAATCTTCATGATTACAAAGTCCAAGTACCACTGATAGATTAATGTCAAATTTAATGAAACAAAAGAAACAAGACACCAGGTATCTTATTCACGATCTTTAGCCATCACATAGCTCTCTCAGCTATCACATAGCTCTCTTAGCAATCACAATTGCCCTACGATGTCAAGTCAACTGAACTCTCTGAACTAAGAACCAGTTCCACACAGACATATAGCCTGTGGTATGTAACGTCAATTCGTTATCTACCATCTCAATTGGTACTTGAGCTTTGTGTATCTTATATACTAACACAATCTACGCATAGTAATTAAAATTAGAAAACCAAAATTATTTCAATTTTCGTAATGAAGGCTTGACGATTCGAACGTCATCAACATGGTGACCTCACCTCTCTCGTGACTATGCGAGTCTACTTTATTTTAACCTCATAACTCAACAGGAATCCTCTGTAAGGTTTCTTACACAAACATGTTTTTTTACACCGACTTACAGGTGCCCACAGATGCTACAAAGACCTCCAGTTGCCACACTGGCCTACAGTTGACATAAAGGCCTCCAGTTGGCACACTGGCCTTTACTTGCCACACAGGCCAACAGTTGCCATAAAGGCCAACAGTTGCCACACAGGCCAACACACAACGCTCGGCTACTCCTGACCAAACTAGATCATTGGGTTCGTGATAATAGGGAAATTTTAGAACTCTGATCTTTAACTAAATCATTACCCTGGGCCATGTACCTCAGTCATTCCAGACAAACTTCAAAACTGCTGCAGCAAAAACTGCCAAGCTTATAGAAACCCTCGAGTAAAACCTCTAACGCCACGGCTCTATAGCCGACCAGCAATTGTATTGCTCTCACACAACGGTCTCTTAAGACCCTGACCTCCGCCAGAATCCACTGGTACGGTCAAACATAATACGGCTGATAGACTCAATTACTCGACATTTTAAGCTTGCTCATCATCATTAAAATCCTTTTAACATCAACTTCGACTGGTACATGACCCGCTGGCATCTCCCTTATCCTACCTTATGCATACTAAGGTTCTAGGCGTACCTATTTCAATCTTTCGGTGTATAATGATCACCGTCCTGTAATGTCATGTCATGTAATGTCACCGTCCGGTAACCTGTCGCAGACTTAATAAAGGGCCTATTTAGTTTTCGTACTAAATATTCCCACACAACACTATTCATTAGAAAAAGACGATCAACAAGTTCAAAACTAAACAAAGTAATAGTAACAATGCTGTTACGGTTTCTTATAATTAATTCAAAGGTAATGCATACCCAACTCATGAAACCTCTTCAAAAACCCATCGCCACATGTTACGCATGAGGTGCGGTCCAGAATTGGTCTTACGAGCAGACATGTTACACTGTCATCAACTATGACGTACAATTCTCAAAGAACTTGGTGATCGGGGAACCTTCTCACAAGATTCGCGCTTTTTACTCAAAGATTTTGGAACATACTGACGGCTTATAAAAGGGAAACAACTAACCCTGATAATATTAAGGAGCTTCACGAATTAACTCTGATCAATATCATTAGTATCAGATTATCAACAGTAACCCTTTACTGTCGCTCACTAACTCAGTTTTCACGTTAGGAAAACGATCGCGAGATCTACTGCTATCATAATATTACTTTGAAAGTAAGCAAGTGAATTCAGATCTAAAGACGGTGGTTGTACATCGTTACGCAACAAGATCCGTCCTGAATACACACAAATGACCAGTACCGTTACTAACTCGATACAATTACGATAGCCCAACGACATCACTAACTCGCTTTGCCACTGAAAACGACTAGATATTCAGTCATTTTTGATAACATCTCCTTCATATGGGCTATCTCATCCTAAAGTTCGTACTGAACCAAATGTTGAAACTAGGAAAGTACTAACAAGCCAATAGGTAACTTATTAGCTACTTGCTCTTTACTAGGTGTGTCTTAATTACCTAGTGATGGTGCTAGGTATAACCACTACCAACCAATTCAGTGTTCCAACATGAACACTATTAAAACTCTAAATAGCATCTCATCACTGGAGAACATTCAACTTCACTATCGAAATAAAATAGAAGCGACTCACCGAGTATTCCATTCCAAACTTGCGCGCGCTCGTAACGTTCGGCTACGACCTGCGAACTGCTACCCTGCCGTTCTTCTTAACCTCTCAGATGTTGACATGTCAACCTTCGCGCTCAGCATCTAAATCGCTAGCCTCCAGCAGAGGCTTCAGGCTGCGACATAATATGGTATCTGAAACATGAAAAACACTACGAGAGTACTTGTTCGCACCGTTATCTTAACCATACACAGCTTTGGTGGAATTTAACCTAAACCAATTAATCTGCCTAGCCTTTTCCCAACCACATTGGGGTCGGCTTCCAGTCCTACCGGATTCACCCGAGTACCAGTGTTTTACATGAAGCGACTGCCTATCTGACCTCCACAACCCAGTAACTGGGTAACACGGTAACCCCTTGGCAAGACTGGTGTCTGATCTCAGGCTTCTGACTACCCGTAACAACTGTCAAAGATCTTCAAATGATAGCCGGGACCAACGGCTTAGAGCTTTCAGAGGCACAGAGAAAACTTAGTATGTTAAAATGGTCACCCATCCACGGACCGACCTCGTCAAGCGTTGCTTAACCTTGATGATCGACCAGTGCGGCTGTTATTATTTAGCCACGAGCTTCTAGTAGTAGTAACCTGAACCTGCAAATGTCTTATTATGGACACCGAAAGTGACTGCAGAGTCCCTGTCCAAAACATGAACCACACATAATAGTGTCCCAAGTGCTCAGGTTGGTATATGAGCTCTAAATAAACAAAAGAATGCCACCGCATTTTAAGTAGCAATTAACTAGGCCTGGTAGGGTTTACCACCTTTTAGATAGTTTGGCCCTCCGTCCACAAAAGAAGAATACTATGCTTCTTCTCAAACTTAGTTAACTCTCACTACATTAAACTCATCACAAACTAATCAAAATATTTCATTTGGAATTTAAATAATTTCCAGACTGAAGTGTAAGGTAGGTACGTCACTGTCACCATATCGTTCCAACTTCCAAACAATGATAGCCAGCCAAGGCCAGTCAAGGGTTATTGCCCGTGATAGTAGAATAATAACCCCTCAACAACACCGAAACTTGACCATCAATAACTGGCATGAAACTATGACCTGACACGGGCCACCCCGGTGAACCACTGACCACCATACCGTACACAAAACCAGAATTTTGATTAATGAACACACTTTTCCATAGTCAAAACAATATGAAAACGACTCACCAGATTGGCATAAAGATCAGAGCGAATGGATCTTTCCACACGTGCACACGCTCCTCCTTGTCCTGTCCAGCTCCTTTGTTGCTGCTAGCCTCCTTGCTGCTCCGTTTCCGACTAGTTTTTCATTATTTAAGACTGAGGGTAGTCTCAACTGACACCGCGATTTTTTTGCAAGATTGTAACCACAATTTTCACTAGCATTATTTCTACGTGTGATCTCACTAGCACGACCGAATCCCAATTCTGATGTCGCATCAGGGCTGGCCGATAGATGCAAACCATCGGGAAGTCAGGATGTATTCCCATAGGTTAAGACATCGTGTGTGGGCAGGTCGTTGGGTACAATCGTGCAAATGAAATCACAGAAGTTATTCGATACACTGGGTTTATTCAAATATTCACAGTTACAATCTTGCTTACTAATATTACGGATCGACACTGATTCTACGACGTGTTAGCTCTACGGCGTTCAGTACTCAACTGCCATATTCTATGTTCCCCACCACGCAGGTGGTTAGAAATAGCGCGCCAATGCGTAGTTCTTGCTTTGCCGCCAGATGGCGTGCTTGCGATTTGTTTTAACGTCCGTACTATTGACTAAACCCGACATATAGATAAAATAGACATACATATATACTAACCATAATAAATACATAAATACATGGAAAGTTGTTGAGACGACTCTGCTATTGATGTAGAAAATATTTCCGCAACTTTCGTTTAAATGCATATTGGCTGGTGGTCGTCCTGATATCGAGAGGAAGCGAATTCCAGAGAAGAATGGACTAAGTGTGAAAAGAAGAGTGAATAAAATCAGAAGTATGAGAAAGACAAAGCAAGAGAAGATAGTGAGACAAACGCAGACCTTCACGTATTTCCTGATCGATAATCAAAATCATTTTTTTTAAATTTCATTTAGCCCTACATGGGCACAAAAGGTGCACAGTTCGGGTTGGTCGTTTCCTATGGAGAAGAACCGGCAAAAAACTCCATGGTTACTCTTTTAAAAAATGGTTTGGTTTTACAATATTTCCATGGGGTCTCCCTTGTTTTACCGAAAAGAAATTGCCAAATTATCACTTCCCAAACAAATTTTCGCATAACTTCATTTGCCAAATTATTACTTACCAAACAATCTCTTTACAAATAATTGTTACGAAAACCTATGTTTGGCAAGTGAACGTTTGAACAATAACTTGTTTACCAACTAGTACTTTTAACATTTTTTATTTATTCAAATATTTCACTTGGAATAACAGTTTTTACGCAAAATCAAATAAGCCAAATATTTATAGTTTTTTATTTCTCTTTTTTTATATATATTTTTTTTAAATTTAATGCAGGTCACAGTTTTAACCTAACCTAACCATTTTTAGGGTTCCGTAGCCAAATGGCAAAAAACGGAACCCTTATAGATTCGTCATGTCTGTCTGTCTGTCTGTCTGTCTGTCTGTCTGTCTGTCTGTCTGTCTGTCTGTCTGTCTGTCCGTCCGTATGTCACAGCCACTTTATTCCGAAACTATAAGAACTATGCTGTTGAAACTTGGTAAGTAGATGTATTCTGTAAACCGCATTAAGATTTTCACACAAAAATAAAAATATAACAATAAATTTTGGGGGTTCCCATACTTGAAACTAAAACTAAAAATATTTTTTTTCATCAGACCCATACTTGTGGGGTATCTATGGATAGGTCTTCAAAAATGATATTGAGGTTTCTAATATCATTTTTTTCTAAACTGAATAGTTTGCGCGAGAGACTCTGCCAAAGTGGTAAAATGTGTGTCCCCCCCCCTGTAACTTCTAAAATAAGAGAATGATAAAACTAAAAAAAATATATGATGTACATTACTATGTAAACTACCAGCGAAAATTGGTTTGAACGAGATCTAGTAAGTAGTTTTTTTTTAATACGTCATAAATCGTAAACCACAATTTACCAAGTACGGAACCCTTCGTGCGCGAGTCCGACTCGCACTTGGCCGGTTTTTTTTTTTTTAAATAACTAATTATCCTAATCTTAATAGTTCAGTTCCGGGTAACCTACTAAAAACAATCTCTTTTTTCTATTAATGCAAGTCGTTTCTGGCACTCGCCGGCCGCTGCCGCGGCACCGCTCGCTTCGCTCGCTCGGCTCGTGCGTAGGAGGTCACAGTTTTAACCTAACCTAACCTAACCATTTTTTTAATAATTAACCTACTCTAACTACTTCCATAAATAAATTAATATCAAGTAACCATAAATTTGACTTGTTTCAGACAAATTGAAAGAATTAATCAAAAAATAAAATTGTATTTTTTATTATATAATTCAAAAAATCTTATGTTTGCCTTAATCCTTTTTGTCTTAACAAATCATTTCACCAAACGTTTATTGTCTGAAGATTGTTTGCTGTAATAAATCATTTGATTAAAGACCAAATGCCATAATGACATTATACTTGGTAAAATTTTGCCATGTAAAAATTTGACCAAATAAAAATATGCGTACTAAAATCATTCGAAATATTGCAATGGTATAAAAAAAGATTGCTGAAATTTTTTTGGGTAATGAAATTTTGTCAAAATCTTTTCGGCAAAACGGCAGGATCCCATTTCCATGTTACAGCATTAGTACTTAGCTATGGGGGTACAACGTAGGCCCGACAATAAGTCGTAAGAAAAACAAAAAAAATATTATATATTAAATAAACAAAAGAAAATTAAACGAATTAAAAAGTTAAAAAATGTTGACAAGAATCTAGAAGGCCTACAATGTTCACACATTTACAAAACAATCGGTAAAAGAATCTATACAAACGTAAAATAAAAAAAATAAAAATAAAAAATTACTAAATTTAACATGTGGCACAAATGTTGTTATCAGTGCTGTAACTATTCAATATATAATGTTGCTGAAAGGTTTTCTAAGAAATTAGGTGGCAATTTTATTCAACCTACTTATATCTATTTCTCAGGATCGAAGTTTTCGCCCTACATTCCTATCTCCAAAACTTGTCGTGTATCTGAAACTTGTGCCTTATATTACATAATATAGCTGGCTACTGGCGCGCTGCTAACATATATATTAAGAGCGTCATAGTTACGAACAATCTTCAAGCAGCTAGTTGAGGAGGCAGAGTGTCCTGTACTTTAGTAATTTACTTGAATGTAATTAATGAACTGACCGTCTGCGGCGCACCACTTCTCGGTCATTAGTCAAGTGCTTACTCATTAGCTCACGAACGTTACCATTCAGGTACTATAAATAAATTGCCCCTTCATATTTCACTGGACGCCTCGCTTTCTGTGGTTTTATAAAACAAAATACTAACATTACCAACTCCTATCGCGAATTCATGACACTAAACGACTAAAGAAATTATGCAAAACATAGGTTTTATGATGCAGTGTAGGTATAATTCTATTTTATGACCTATAAAAGTGACTAATTTTACATATAGACGGGAAATTATAGGAGCGGGTTGTAGTCGCTTTGTTGGAGCCAGTAAACATCGGTTCCGTTGCTAATTTATGGCCGTCGTTCGACAATAGCTTTGGCGGAGTTGAAAAAGTAGGTCTCTAAATTTTATCTTTAAAAGCAGACGTAGTGTGAATATAATCACAAATACTTTATTAATTAATGGTTAAAAAAAACACGCATTAATAGAAAACCAAACTAAAAAGTAGAAAATAATTTTCTATAAATTTAAATTTGTGCTTTTTGAGATATTTTCAAGAGGACTCTAATTTTACCAATATCTGTCAATAAAATATTATAACAATTGACAACAAGCGCCCCACGCTTTTTTACAACATTTTTTTTTTAATCACTCTATTCTTAATTATTTTTTTTCTCCTTTTCGTTTGGTTTCCTATTAAAGCGTGTTTTTTTTGTTATTTTAAACTATTTTTATTTTTTTTTTATTTTTAGTTCAATCGCTAATCCTGAAGATCCTGGTATTTAATTGGGACAAAATATTTGAATTATTGCATTATCATCGGTCCTTAATAAGTGTGCCAAGTTTCAAATTAATCCGACGTTTTGAAGGGGGTGAAAATCACGTTCAAAGATTCCGTTACATAGATACATACATACCAACCAAGCTAATAAATCCGTGATAATATCCAATCATAATTTCAGAGAAGTAGTTGTCGTCACAGTAAACATCAACTATACATTGGTGTATGAACCACATGAAAGCGGTACAGAACATAGCTGCTGCGGTTTGTATACCTGTAGTACTAATTATGTACAAAAATTATTATTAGAATAATTACCATCTTGTTAGGTATAGGTAGTCTAGCGTTCTAATTATTGACACGTTTGGTATACCACAGCTCACTTTAGTGTGTGATACATTCACCCGCCTAGCCTTATTAGAACAGATAATATTTGGGTCGTATTTAAATCTAACTCCTTTCTGCTGAATAACAGTATTTTACATGGAAAGAATAGTTATTTATGCTACAAGTGCGGAAGTTAGGTGATTTCCGATGAGTGGCATTTTTATTCACGAGCGAGCGAAGCGAGTGAGTGGATAAATCGACACGAGTCGGAAATCATCTTACGTACGTGTATCATACAACATTTTACTATGCATTGTGCGAGGAAATAAATAATTTAATCAAATGAAATTAATAAAATGGCGGGCTAATTCAAGCGCGTTCAGCATATCCACAGATTAACTAATAGTTCCTCGGGCATATCTACTGCGCATGTGCGAATAGCTGTCACATCGTAACGCAATAAGGCACGAGCAAAATATACGTTCTGCCAAACATATTTAATGAATATTTAAAATAAATTTATTGATCAAAATCTACATCTAGAGTAATTAAAAACGCCTAAAATGAAGTATTAGTTTTATTTTACCTTTTATATGAATGATAATCTGTACATAACTAATTTTTAAAACTTTTCTCAAATAATAAAAACTCTATGCGTCAAGCTGACGTTGGAGTTAAAAATTAAAAAAATACAGTAAAGTAAAAAGCACTTGTGAAAAAAAGTGACACTTTCCGCACAGTTTGGCTGCTTGGAAAACCGCTCTTTTCGAGGACATGCATTGTAAAAAACATTATTTGTGATCCGCACAGGAGACACGAGAAATAAGAAAAACAATAATAAAAATAAAACCCAGTGCGAGACCAAAAAGGCTCTCATCTCATCATGTGCATCGATATCCAAAAAGGAAATAACGCTGCACTGATATTCTGATAAGGCCCGCTGTTTATGCCACGGACGGAACGATGGCTGATCTGGCTTTCAGAACCCTGTTACTGGGTAAACCGATAATGATTACCAACACTTAACATGCCTAACGACTCTCAAAGGCCCACGAAAGCTGAGATCCCAGATCTCAGTACGTAATAATTAATTGATGGTTACCCATCCACAGACCGAGAATTGCTTGACTCGTGCGGTGTAATGATCTAGCCACGAGTCCCTCTTTAGTGTGCGTAAAGGCCACTATCAATTTGGTACGGCAGCAGATAATAAATATTTTATTACAGCCTCGGACGGAGCACGTGAACCGCAAAATCACTATTACGGCGTTGTTATACGGATAATTTGCAAATATTATCGTAAAACCGGCAATGATGCCTGTTACAAATCACCACGGTAATATATTGTTATTAAGCCGTGCATTTAATATCGGTGCGCTGTTCAACATTGTCCCATTAAGGTTACACTAGTCGCTCATTCTGGCATACAAACGTAGTCTGGCGATTACTCCGCTGTTTGACGATGTACGTTCAAAATAAAAAATGATGTCAATTTGTCTTAGCATTATCTAGCCCTGTATGGAAAGAAAAACGTAAAAAAATAATAATTGAATGTTATGAGCGTCGAAAGTTCCATATATCAACACTAATTTTAACGCATCTTTGGGCGGAAATAATTACCATAAGAAGAAGGAAAATTGCAAAACAGCCACCATACAGGGATAGATTAGTAGTTCATCAATGCAAATAATTTTATTTTATTTTGAAAATATACATTTAGTAGTTTTTTCATAATATCTGGACTCCCAAAGTTCTGTTTACAAAAATTCTCGCGCTCGTTTTCATCCTAAATCATCATCCATTTCGCTACAAACTTGCAAACGTGCTAATTCGTACGCAAACTAGCTTCTTACTGCTCATCACAGCATCTATCTCTTTCGCACGTGTTGTCGGATGAGATAGCATGCATTTTAACTCCGCGTACAAAATAGTTCGTACCGTCGACTAGGGCAACATTAACTATGTTTGATATTACATGTTTTGTTTGAACATGTATTTTCATTTCAACGTTCCTGTTAAAGTCATAAACTATGGATATTCAGATAGACAATAAGCACTATACAAACACAACATCAATTCAGTACAATAGGATAGTTATGTTACTTTAGTATGTATTAGCGTATCTAGCGAGTTTCAAGCACGTTAGTAGATATTCAAATAGCTCGTAGTGAACTGCAAGCTGTGCTGATATCGGCACGGCCAATAGAACATTAATTTTGATTGTTTGTACAGTAGTGCGATGATAATATTATGCGATATTGGTCATTGGTAGTGTGTTTGGGGTCGGCTCAGTGAGTCGTCTGGTGGATAGTGAGAGGTGGAGCAATTATGATGACTCGTCGTGCGATGGACGCGCGTGCGCTGCCGAGGTGGTGCGGCAAACTGCCCCGAGCGCGACAATTAAGGCGCCGACTCCCTTGAGTAGCTGATTTTAAAATGAGAATCACGTCTAAACGGCTAGTCGTAATTTATTGGAAAAATATATGTTATATTAGACCATTTTCTTAATAATTTCATCTGAGCAAATTTTATTCGTATAACATAGTGTAATTAATTTGTAAAGTTATGTCTAAAACGGACAAAAACACGACAATCACACCAAAACCGCTGGGCGTATTTTAATGAAATCGACACCATATCAAAGACAATTTAATTATCTACATTTTGATCTGAAGCTTTTTTTTTAAAGTCATAGAATAATAAGGAAAGTCCAAAAAAACTACTAAATTTCGGGTCACGCGGGTGTGAAACGAGTGCGCGTTTTGTTCCCTCAAGGTCGTTGGCGTTAGTCGTTGTCTTAAGAGCCTGAGATAGGAGCCTTTTTGGTCTCGCACGGGGTATTTTTTATTGTATTATTGTTTCATTGTATGCTTATTTGTCGTGTCTCCTGTGCTGGTCACAAATAAATACTTTTCTTTCTTTCTTTCTTCATTAAGTACTACGTGTACTGTGAACCCGCACTTTTTGTAATATTAAGTAGGTTAAGTTACATCAGCGTTTGCATATGCACCATTATTTATTCCACTTGATAAGTAAAATAAATCAGTAATTTTACCACACTCAACACGGGCGGTTTAATTCATTATCCCCGGGTTTCCATCATCGCAACTGTACAGAACAATCATCGTGTACCTGAAAAAAGTGTGTAATAGACCATCGTCGTACACTGCGTTTGTTTACGTAACTGGTGGTTCCGCACATAAAACTCCCCAATTTTACTTACTACTACATTTTACTCCATATTTATATACGAGGAATTCTATTCGTTCGCATGTTCAAAGATGTTGTATATTTGTAAATCGTTCAATCATGCTATAACAGCTAAACGGATCAGAACGATTATAACCTGGATAGGAGATATAAAATTTTATCCCTGCAGTACGTTCCCGTATATGGTATAACTATCCCAAGGGTATATTATACCAGGATGAAAAGTAGCTTATGTGCTATTCCAAACTATAATCTATCTCTGTGCCAAATTTCATCCAGATCTGTTCAGCCGTTCTGGCGTAATTGAGTAACAAACATACACCCATCCATCCATCTAAACTTTCGCATTTATTATATTAGTAAGAGTACCTGGGCGATCGAGCTCTGCTCGGATGAAAGTAGAGAAAACGACGTTTTCTATAAATTAAACCTAGCCAAATCGATTTATCGCCCCCAAAAAAACCTGCATACAAAATTTCATGAAAATCGTTAGCGCTGTTTTCGTGATTCAGATCATATATGTACAAGAATTGTACGTTTAAAGGACTTAGATAAGATTTTCGACTATAAAGCAGGCGACGCTGCTGGCAAAACTAGAAAAATAATAAAAATACTTTTAAACTATTATTAGACAGAATAAAGTCACGTTGCGACCAAACTATCATTTTTCCGTACACGTTGCTAATATTATTTTCTTATTGAAGTGTTTCAATTAAAGTAGGAGGGTGTGTAAATCAAACCAATTCAACAAAGACAAGCAAAGTGACACAAAGTATTAATAATTATTTTTTAACTGTGTCACACACTTTGTTTATTAAATTACCGACAAAGGTTAAGTTATTTTCGGCACAGCGGCAAACCTCTTGTACAAATTGGTTGTTACTAATTAACGAATTCCAACAGAAATATCAAACAGGAAGAAGAAATACTGCTTGTACTTTGATTAATTTCTCCATTTTCCTGTTCTTCGTGAATGAATAATATTAAGTAAACTTACTTTGACCACTGTATTCCATAGGGAAAGACATTGCCTTCCTTCTGGGGTACTCAGGTAAAATAAGACCTGTATTTCGGTTTTTATTAAGTTGACACATGAAATTAAACAACGGTAGAAAACGACTTTAAAACCAAAGCATTCCGAAACGCTCAATGTAGGAGGAGTTAAGGAGGAGGTTCTCAATTCATCAAATCCCCAGTTACTGAAAGACGCCCGGACCGATATGGAAATTTCTTTTGTTTGAAAGGGTATACTTCCCAGGTGGTCCCATCATCATCAGTTCAGGATATGATGATGGGTTCCTGGAGAAATCGAGGGAACTCCTCAAATATTCAAATATTATTACCTATAATATTATGTATACCTATAATATTTGAGGAGTTCCCTAAACCACCAAAAAAAAAAAAAAAAAAAACCCAAAAACCAAAATCGCTATATAGCGATTTTGTTATTTTCATCAACAATACAAGGAACTCGTTAATGCTAATTATATCACGGGTATAAGATATCTAATATTTAACCGACTTTGATGAAGCAAACACTTTTCAATTAATGCTACTGATAAAAATGGTACCATCGATCTGATCTGATGATGAAGCCGAAAGGTAGGCACTGGAACGCCGAAATAAAACAATGTATCCTAGTCGTGGTTGGGGTGATTGGAATCTTCATGAGACGAACTTTGACTATAAATGATTTTCATGGCAATTGGGGGTACCTACCAAAACTAAAAAGATATAAATTGAAAACTTTTTAACAAAAAAATTAAACCGACTTCCAAAAAAACACGACTAAGCGTTTTTTTTTACTTTACCTGTTAATATGATATCACAAACACACAAATTATCTGTTTTGGTGACCCCAAATACGGTAACGCCAAATCCCAAAAAAGTAAGTCGTCGGTCAAATATAACACAGTAAGTTAATAAATTAATTACTGGCATACGTCTTAGCAGGCGACAAGGTGTCAGCTGTCAGCTCAGCTTCGCATCAAATGACGCGCTATGGATATGCTGACGCGAGCAAGCATGATCTCTGGCAATACAGCCATGGTATATAGCGTTTGATAAGTTACGTCTATACATATATCAAAATATGAAGCTATTATTGTTATTGTAGTTGTATTAGTGTACTGCCAGCGACTTCATCACCCTATATTCCCCCCGTAGAAACTTCGACAAATCTGCGGATATTATACTATTGTATATTTTATCTAGGATCATACATAGCCGTCACCGTCACAATAATTAACTGCCTTAGAAATTAGAATACGGCAGTAGCAAAACTGAAAAGGCAAAATCACACAATTTTATGGACGGATTTTGTATCAGAAAATTATGAAAATAATTTTGATAATTAAATATAGCAAGATTCAATATGGCAAGACCAGGGGCCTTATACTATGACGTGTTAAAACTATCATAGTGCGACGGTGGATAAGGGACAGAGCTATTTGTTTTGTATAGCCGTCTTGCTTCTTGCGTCTATGATCCTATTTAACAACAAATGTCAAAAATCTGTTGTCAAAGACAATATGAGTCATATGTTTTAAACATAACTCATAGAGCTGTGATCCCCTCTTATACATGTAAACATGCTATCAGCGCTTTCGACTGTCAAAAAATCAAAATGAAATGGATTGACCAAGTAACATTTCTCTTAAGTTCATGTCAATTCCAAAGACTTGACTTATTGATAATCACTAGCAGAATGTTACTTTGTCTCATCATCATCCTGCCCTTGTCCCATGTTACTTGGGGTCGGCGCACCACGTTTTCCTCTTTCATACCGTTCTGTCCCCAGTTACGCTATTACTGACTCCCTTTTCCTTAATATCACTCCTCACACAGTCCATCCATCTTTTTTTTGGCCTTCCTCCTCCTCTCCATCCATCCACTTTTATATTCATAACTTTTTCAGTAACATGCGTTTCATCCCTCCTCATCACATGACCATACCAGGACAAACGGTTTCCCTTCAACTTTTCTGTCACTGGCGCCACTTTCAAACTGTCTCTAATATCTACTCATACTCATTTCTCATTTTATCCAATCTCGTCACGCCGCACATCCATCTCAACATTCTTATCTCTGCTACATGCAATCTCAGAACTTTTCTTTTGTATGTATTGAAAATACTTGATGTAGGTATAATGTATTATAATTATCTATCGCTTGAGTTATGTTATGACTGATAGATTACTCGATAAAAGGCGTTCTAAAGGTAGTTTTTTCTTTTATTACCTATAAAGCCTTTGTAGCGCTTGCCAAATGTGTCTGTTAGTTTTTTTTCTATAGCCATCGATTTACTAGTGATTTCGTAAATACAAGGGAAAGCCTATTGTAGGTTTTTTTTATTGATTTACCATTAATTCTCGTTGACTGAAACTCTTCACTTCCACTTGAATAGTTCGTTTATCATAATTCTGATCTTTTTCATTTGTTTTGGATACAATACATTTCTTTTTTAGTCGGTTGGCTGAACGATTCACGTTGAAATTATGGGCTTTATGTACTTTTTAACAAAAAAGATTTTGTGACAAGTCATTTTGATATATGAGTTACTATTGAAATACTAATATGTTTGTTACTCTTTCACGCAAAAACTACTCATCGGATCTGGATGAAATTTGGTGCAGAGATAGAATACAGTCTGGAATGGCACATAGAATACTTTTTATCCCGGGAATAAGTTCTTTTGGGATAATTTTCGACAATCACACGGGTCAAGCCGCTGGCAGAAGCTATTTGAAATATCATCATATCAGCGATCATCGTACCGAAAGACGTCCACTGCTGGACATATGCCTCCCCCAAGCGTCGCCACATTGACCGGTCCCGTGCGTCCCGCATCCAGCGAATCCCCGCAACCTTCACCAGGTCATCAGTCCACCTGGTGGGAGGCCTTCCAACGCATCGTCTTCCGGTTCGCGGTCGCCACTCCAGAACTTTTCTGCCCTTTTTCTGCGAGCAATGTGCCCGGCCCACTGCCACTTAAGTTTGGCAATTTTTCGGGCTATGTCGGTAACCCTGGTTCTCTTGCGGATCTCTACATTTCTGATTCGATCACGCAAGGATACTCCGAGCATAGCCCTCTCCATTGTCCTTTGCGTGACTGTAAGCTTTCTGATGAGGCCCATTGTGAGCGACCACGTCTCAGCGCCATAGGTCATCACTGGCAACACACTCTGGTCATAGACCTTCGTCTTGAGACACTGTGGTAAGTTGGACGAGAAGACACCGCGCAATTTCCCGAACGCTGCCCAGCCGAGTCGGATTCAACGGTTAACCTCTTTCTCGAAGTTGGCCCTACCCAACTGGATCGTTTGTCCCAGGTAGACATAATCTTCCACAACTTCGAGTGTAGAGTCTCCAACCTTGATATGAGTGGGTGTTACATGGGCATTCAACATAACCTTGGTTTTGTCCATGTTCATTTTAAGACCCACTCTTTCGGAAGCTCTACTGAGGTCATCGAGCATTATACTGAGGTCCTCCATGGTCTCAGCCATGACAACTATATCGTCGGCAAACCGAAGGTGAGTGATGTACTCGCCATTGACGTTGATGCCTAGCCCTCTCCAGTCCAGAACCTTGAAGACATCCTCCAGTGCAGCGGTGAACAGTTTCGGAGATATTACGTCTCCCTGTCTCACACCTCGCTGCAGAAAGATAGGTTCCGAGGCCTGATCCTGAAGTCGGACTGACATGGTGGCGTTTTTGTACAAACACTTCAACACCTCGATGTACCGGTAGTCGATTTGGCACCGTTGGAGAGACTGCAGTACAGCCCAAGTCTCGATTGAATCGAAGGCTTTCTCGTAGTCCACAAACGCTAAACAGAGAGGCAGGTTATACTCTTCGGTCTTCTGTATAACCTGCCGCAGCGTATGTATGTGGTCTACGGTGCTAAAGCCTTTTCGGAATCCGGCTTGTTCGGGAGGCTGGAAATCGTCAAACCTGCGCGCGAGACGATTCGTGATGACTCTTGAAAACAGCTTGTAGACATGGCTAAGAAGTGAGATGGGCCTATAGTTCTTCAACAGGGCATTGTCACCCTTCTTGAAAAAGAGTACCACCACACCCCCGCACCATGCCTGTGGCGTTTTCCCCTCGAGTATGACGGCACCAAACAGCTTCTGAAGGGCCTTAAGTATTGGTTTTCCACCCGCCTTCAGGAGTTCGGCCGTAATGCCGTCATCACCCGGTGCCTTGTTGTTCTTAAGCTGTTTAAGAGCCATCCTAATCTCGTACAGGCTGACGTCCGGTATAGTGACGGGTCAATCTAGCTCTAGGGTCTTTTACTAGATTCGCGACGGGTTTACTGGTTGACGTGTACAACTGCCCATAGAATTTCTCGATCTCCCTCAGAAGCTCCGGTTTGGCGGATACGATCCTGCCATCGTCGGTCTTCAGTTTCGTGTGCTGGCTCTGCCCAATAGACAGATCTCTTGCAAAGACCTTGGAGCCCTTATTCCGCTCAATTGCGTCTTTAATACGCTCAGTATTATAGCGGCGGAGGTCGCTTTTCAAGGACTTTGAGATCCGTCTATTAAGCTGCCGGTATTTCAACGCATCGTCTGAAGACTGCAGGATCATCTCACGCCTCTCCTTCATAAGCTTGAGAGTAGGATCAGAGATCTTTTTGTTTATATCTGTACGGCGGGTCTTGAAAAACTTAGACCCGACCGTATGGACAGCTTCCACGAATCCGTCGCTGTATTCGTCCACGGAGCTCCCTAGGCACTCGAAACGATTCTGGAGTTCGAGCTGAAAGCTCTCGGGGTTTTGGATCTGGATCTGTGCTGGACGGAGCGTTGACTTCATCAGTCGAGACCTTTCAAGCTTGATATTAATGTTCAATGTGCCTCTTACCATTCGGTGATCGCTCCCGGTTTTCACCGAATTGATCACAGAGACATCATTGAACACTTGCTTCTTGGTTGACATGATGAAGTCGATCTCGTTTTTAGTTGCACCATCGGGGCTTTGCCAGGTCCACTTCCTGTGCTCACGCTTTCTGAAGAAGGAGTTCATCATGTAGAGGCCCTCCTTCTCCATAAAACTGGCCAGTAGGTGACCCCGGTGGTTCCGACGTCCAACTCCAAATTGCCCCACTTGCAGCTCATCCTCGTCTCGTTTGCCCAGTTTTGCGTTGAAGTCCCCAATGACAACGGTGAAGTGAGTTTTGAAACCATGCATGGCTATAGAGATATCCTCATACATGGTCTCTACCTCGTCGTCGGGGTGTGCCGAGGTCGGTGCGTAGACCTGTATGACCTTCAGCGAATATCTCGAGGATATTCTGAGTATAAGGTACGCCACCCTGGTCGACACACTCGATCTTCACCACGTTGTTCACAAGGGACTTGTGGACGATAAACCCGACACCACCCTGGGACTGCCGGTCACCCTCTCGGAAATAGAGCAGGTTACCGGATTTGAGGATTATCGAGTCCTCCCCCTCTCTTCGGACTTCAGATAACCCTATAATACTCCATCGCAACCTGCTCAATTCTTCCTCGAATTCGGCTATCTTCTCGTCGGTCCGGAGTGTCCGACACCCACGGGAAGATATGGGATGGTGAGATTTTTTACGTCCGACACCATACGACACCAAATTTGAAATATAAAAGTTCACAATTTTTTTTCAACTTTCTTCCTTTTTTTTAACTTTAGAATACATTCGAATCAATGTCTGAAAATGAATTAAGGTACAAATAGTTACCTACACGTCGCGTATTATATTTTTAATACCGTAATATAAACGTATATTTTTCTCACCATTTTACTTGTCATAAAAGTTATACGGAATCCATATAAATTATATAATGCTTCATTTTACGTTTGAGAATAGCTTGAGTTCGCACAAACCGTTCGTTTACGATATCTATATACCAGTTAATTCTAGGAACTCTTCCAATGCGAGATTAATGTGATATTTGATTCCTCTGAAGTTTTGCTTTCATACAGCCTCCGATGATTTGATTATATGCCCGATATTTGAATACATTTTGATTTGTGAGTTTCACAAAATATTACAGTATTCGCCGAAATAAGATCCGCAGATATTTTTGATTAATTCTTTACTTCGTTATTTCTAAATATAAAAACATTTCCCGAAATGTAAGAAGTACTCGTACTTCGATGGGTTCACGAAATGTCACGTTGTTATTGTTCTTCTGAAATGATAAATAAGGTAATTAATTTCATACGTTTCGGAGGGCCACGGAATTAAATGGACCGTTCTAGTATTACTTGGCACAAGTTAAGGATGAATAAATAAAAAAAGTATGAACTATGAACGGTAGTAATTTTATTACAGTAATAAAATAAAGAAATTTTCTCTGAGAACATCGTAAATTTTTATATTCCTAGGGTTTACGAGTGTGTGTCACCAGTTTCTACAAGCCATTATTAAATTTCCAATTACTCGAATTTGTGTCGTACTCGTGTCTACTTACAGCCTCATTTTGCCATGTGTGATCTCATTTAGAAATGGACTATGAACAAATCAGCAAGATTTTAAAAACGTTTTAATTTTTAATTTTCATTAACGCTTGAATTTTCGATCGCTTACTGCTTTTATCTTAATCTATAAATGTTAAATATCTAATTGTTTTTAGTCATTTATAGACAAGAGCACTCACAAATCAACTCAAAAAAGAACTTGAACTTACGTTGTAATTTGCTTCTCGGCTATAATACTCACAACGGATCTTTGTGGCTCTGAATTGGCTGCAAAAGGCTGCGCACTAGCTATTTTTGTGTCAATATTGAGAGTGAAAATAGCATTGTATAACTGTCTCTTTCACTCGCATACGTTTGTCGCATCATCCTTACTCTATGCACTTAATCTGTTTCGTGCGCAATAGTTGACAGTGTGGTATTTATTCCACATCTACTTACGTTTCATAACACTCCACAAACCATCTTCATATCTTTTGATATTGTATCAATTTTTGCAACTCTTTTATAAGTAGTCTATGATATTCTTATTACCTGTAAAGCATATTTTTAGTTATTTCTGATTGATTTGTATTCTTTAACTTAATTTCTATTGCTTATTTGCAAAATTTTTGGATTTTTTTATACTCTGACATTTTCATCTGACATGACATCTGTCTGTCTATTTTATTTTCTTAAAGCCATAGACATACCATAGGTACCATGGACTACCTAGACCTTTCCTTAAGCTAGTTGTACATTATTGTAAGGTCTGTGCAGACTGACCCGCCTTTGTAAAGCCGTTTTTATTCGTTCTGGTCTTATTGAGATTTGAATTTGAAATTTAGAAGAGATGGCAGAACGAATGAAAAACGGGCTTCAGTTTTTTAGTCTTGGATCTGGTCTGAACGCCAGGAGTGGGTTATACTGTGTACTAGAATACGAAGTGTATTTTCTATTCTGAAACTCTTAAAAACGGTGAATTATCCGCTTATGTAAAACTATAATTATTTGAAGTGCACCAATTAAATATATATATTTTGTGTGGTTCCCGAGAGCATTATTTCCTGAGACTTACCCTCAACGGCCATCTCGTGACATCAAAGGCCTCGCTGTTTAGCGTATTGAGCCATAGCCGGCCTCCACACCCCTCGGAGCCTACGTACTTACCCGTTTGCCTGTTTATCCGTCCTACTATCTACTCTACTGCCTACCTGCTTGATTTCCTGCCTTGACCACCTACCTGTGGTGTCTGCTGACCTGCCTACCTGCCCGATTGCCTGTATGTCCGTCGTTGCTGCCTGATCACCTGCCTACCTCGGGCATTCCACGACTTCCTGCCCGAGCTGCTGCCTGGATAGCTGCCCACGTCGTGCGAAGCTGTCCAAAGTTCTAAACTCTATATCCTTTTTATTTTTCATAGCCTTAATTTAATTTTAACCGTTTTTATCTTAATTTTATTAACGTGGCTTACGTATAGCTCTCCGGCGCTATACGTAACGCTACAACAGAGCCAACATCAGAGCCACAAAGATCCGTTGTGAGTATTATATGAAAGTGCAGTTTGCGTAGCTGCTACGGCGTAGCAATGTAAGCTACGGCGTAGCAATGTAAGCTACGGCGTAGCAACAACTAAGTTCTGCTTCAAAGGGCCAAATTCAGCAGAATAAGCTGAATCGGCGATAGGCGGTATCAATACAGATGAATACTACTGCTCAGTGACCCTTGGGAAATAATGGGTCGGTCTATCGCAGCCGAAGCCAGATGGCGCCTCTAGAATAGAAAGTACCTCATTTGTGAAAATCTAGTAATACATTAAGTACTACGAAGATTTATACAATAAGTAAATTATCTCTCGATCGAAATTATAACTAATCTAGGGTTGGTTACGTGAAAGGAAAAAGTTATTGGAGAAAGTGTTTATCATCTGGGTCCAATTAACTAACTGTACCGTAGCGTCGGACAGTTTATTTCGCCTCGTTATTTTAGGATTGTTCGGCTCGATGTAATTTTTCGTGGCTAGATAAGCAAGCGTGTCACGTACGATAGACTCGGAGAAACTATAGAGGTGTCTAATTGGGTTCCGCCGGCGGCAACCGAGGGGCGTGACGACTCCGGCACCGCACGGGCCCCGAAGCCTTTCGATACCAACCTCTAATCGATCACCAGCACGCTCCCATTCAAACTTACCCTTTGTTATCGATAGAGAAAAGGCTTTTGAAATGAGATTCTAATCTCATTATGCGTGCGTAGGTAGGTGATCCAATAAAATTTGAAGTATCCACTTGGAAAGATCGTTTCGTTTAAAAATATACGGTTGAAGCCACTTTACTTGAAGATTTAGGGGCTTAGGGTTTTAATTAACGCGCGGTTTTAATGGAAAGTTTACTCGTCTGGGGAGGTTATGTGGTCTGTGCTTACGAAATTTCATAGGTACACTTCATTTTACTAAGTACTTTTTTAATCTTAGTTTTAAAATGAATATTAATTCGCATTGTAGATTGAATAATAAAATTTTAATTTTACCCATCTCCTTTGTGTAATTTTTTTTATCAAAATGCTTACCGCTTAATAATAACTAGGTTTTGGCAGGGGCTTCGCCTGCAGGCAAGTTGAAAATTAACTAACCTGAAGAAAAAGTATCCTAAATATCCTATCCAGGCCACGGTCTACCTATGTTCCAATTTCACACTAAGCCGTTGAGGTGTATTTGATGTTCAAACATTCAAACAAATATACTTTTCTATGTATTTATATAGTAAGAGACTTAATTTAGACCGGGTGAAAAATTATTGTTAGTGAAAAGCTTTTCCAGTTAAATAGATGTTCATCCTTGTATACGGTCGCAAAACGAAACAAGCCAATTGACTGGGCGGCGGAATGGTGACCGTGATAAAAATAATTAATTGAGTTATTATTGGAAAATACTTCATAACGACTGCAATTGAAGCGAATGATATTAATTAACAACCCATATCTTTAGCTTTAAGTGGTTTTTATGAAATATGACGTATTTAAACTACTACTACTATTTTAAAGGCGAAAGTTTGTAAGTTTGTGTGTGTGTGGGTGTTTTTTACTTCTTCACAATCAAACGGCTAGACGGATCTGGATAAAATTTGACACAGAGATATATTATAGTTTGGAATATCATATAGAATACTCTTTATCCCGGGAATATGTTTCCTCGGGGTAATTTTTGATATTCAAGCGGGCGAAGCCGGTAGAAGCTGGTGAACGTAAAAGTTTGTGAGGATCAGTGAACACATTGGATTCGTTGGGGCTAATTCAAATTCAAATTCTTTATTTCAGACATGAGTCCATAGTGTTAGTAGCAACAAGATAACTTAATAACTAGTGTTAGTAATAAAGAGACAAAAAGTATTTAAAATATCAATTGGTATGGATCCTCACCCAGTGCCGTAGGAGAGGGGAGTCCCACTGATCTGAGAACACGCTCAGGAGACTATTGGTGGCGGAGCGCAGCCGGCCGGCTAAGGAGGCGGTCCATTTTCTTATAATGGCGTAAAAATCGTCTGTCTGCACCTCCGCCAACATAGTGGACGCACTACAACGCCATGACAGCCCCAACAGTATCCTAAACGCGTTATTGTATTGGACACGCAGGTCGCTGTATGCCCTCTGAGTGAAACGGGTCCAAAGACTGCACGTGTTGAATGACTGACAGAAAGCCAATATCTAAAAGACTTTTATTGCGAGTAAATCATTTATCACTGTTTTAAGTGAAATATTTTGTTTCAAAGTCAAAAGGTATAAATATTTATTTCAACTAGGCCATTAATGCGACACTTTTGAACGTCAACAATTAAAAATTACATGTAATAATAATTGATGCTACCGTCCATTCGGAAAAGTAGCTTGTTATCGAAAAGAATGGAGAAGAGACTCCAAAATAACTCTTTAAAAATATGTTTTACGCTAATCACATCATCATCATATCAGCCGAAAAACGTCCAGTACTGGACGTAGGCCTCCCCCAAGCGTCGCCATATTGACAGGACCCGTGCGTCTCGCAACCAAAATATACATAAGTATATACATTAATAAATTAATATATATGCGGAATATGCACCCAAAATAGCACTACTCTACTACGTATAGGTATAAAGTATTCAAAAGCATTAACATTAATTATTAGGTAAATTCATTAATTTGATAAATAGAAACATGGTTCTCCCATACTTAAAAATATTGCAAACATAGGTAAAATACCTAATTCAACAACACCGGAACAGCATGTGAGGCAATTTCTTAAACAAATTTAAAATTAATACAATAACTATTAATCGGTATATAAATTAACTGATTTTGTCTACACAAAAGATTGCCCATGGAGCAGGACCAGCATGCTGCCAAGCATTCTTATCTTGAATATAATCATCCAATTTGTAATATGCTTGTTTAAAAAGTGTGCTTTCAACAAAAGTTTTCAATTTTCTTTCATTTTGTTTTAATATTTTGTTTGTATTCGAACTATCAATACAATAGATGAACTCTATCAATTCAATAGCATTCTATCGGTTTTAAGGTTCTATATTCAGTCGAGCAGTTTTAAGGTTGATCCACTTCAACAGCAATAAAGGCTCATTAAGAAAGAAATCGTTTTGAAATTCACCTTAACTGAAAGTAGCAGCGCACTTAACGTATTTTATCTTTTCACCTTATTTTTTAAGACTATGAATAAATCGCTTAGAAATTGCTTACGTAACTGTGATTTCTATCTTCCAAAACGATCCTCTCTCTAATTGGAATGATTGAATTAGTGAAGTTAAAAGCGTAAAGGAAATTTGCCCTTGGGTACAATTTTAGAAATTTTTGTTATAAAAATGTACAAAAAAATCTTGTTTAAACTTTTTTTTTTTTTAAGTCTGATCATCATCATCATCCTTTTAATACTCCCACTGCTGGGATACAGGCCTCCTCTCTATGAGAGAGGGAATGGGACCACCACGCAGGCCTACAAACGCGGTTTTTGGACACGTCGGTATCCTCACGATGTTTTCCTTTAGCGGTTTTAGAGCAGTGGTATTGATATAATTTAAACCAACAAAAGCGCCTGCCTGGGTTCGAATCCACGACCTACGACACGTAAGTCGGGGCTGTTACCACTGTATTACAACTGCTCAAGCCTGATACGCGGTGATAACTTTCTTAAAACTTTAAATTGATTACGTAAAAGTGGCATGCAGTCATAAACGCACTACGAATATTTTTGTTTTTTTTTTGCCGGGTAAAGTATACAATGTAATAATAATCACTATCAATATTAGTATAATTATCATCATCATCATCATTTCAGCCGAAAGACGTCCTCTGCTGGACATAGGTCTCCCCCAAGCCTCCTGTGCGTTTCACTTCTACCGGCAAATTTGGCCAGGTCGTCGCTCCACCTAGAGGGAGGCCTTCCAACGCTGCGTCTGCCGGTACGCGGTCGCCACTCCAGAACTTTACCGATTCAGCCTCAACGACCATCCGTTCTGCGAGCAATGTGCCCTGCCACTTAAGTTTGGCAATTCTTTGGACTATGTCTGTAACCTTGGTTCTATTGTGGATTTCTTCATTTTTGATTCGATCATGCAAGGAAATGCCGAGCATAGCTCTCTCCATTGCCCTTTGGGTAACTATAAGACTTCTGATGAGGCCCATTGTCCTGTAAGTAATTACTGGCAACACACACTGGTCATAGACTTTAGTATTATTAGTATATTACAAGAACCAATTGCTATCTGAACTTTGTACGTATCATCTCACGACTTTCAGTCGCAATTCTGAAAAAGGTAGTTTTACAAACATGCGTTGAACTTTATAGGGCTTTAAAAACAATTTGTGACGAAAAGCATTGATATTCGTATGACGGATGCAATTGACAGCTCAACTTGTTAACAAAAAATGGCCACAAAGTAACAACAGCGCTCCAGTGTATAAAAAAAAAAATCAATAAATAAAAAAACCCGACTGCTTCAAAAGTCGTAAACAAGGAAAAAATCATGCTGTGCAGTTGGAGGATAAATATTCGCGGGCTGGCTGACCAAAATTTCGTGTATCCTCCGCCTGCACAGCATGATTTTTTCCTTGTTTACGACTTTTGAAGCAGTCTGGTTTTTTGATTTTTGAAATAAGTTTTTTTATTTATAACTTTTTAGTTAGTTTTTTTTTCGAATTAGATACATTTAAACATATAAGTTTTATATATTTTTGAAATCCTCTCTTAATACCCTTTATTTTGATACCCCACACGATTAGTTTGGAAGAAAAAAAAAATTGGTTCCCCACAATATGGCACCCAAAAGCCGCCATTTTTCTATTGTCCAATTTTAATGTAGCCCATGACACTCGCAGGGTTAAGACAAATCTATTGACGTATGAATCATCAAAATCGGCCAACGTGTTTGGTCTATGGAACCCTATATAGGAACAAACATACATACATACATACTTACATACATACATACTTACATACATACATACATACATATATATAGATCACACATGCAAAATACGACAGCAGGAACGAGCTCCCGAGTTCTGAAAAAAAAAACTAGAAAGATAGTAACAAAAACAAAAATTGGTGCTCGAATCGAGTGCAAACACATAAAATAAAGGAGACAAGAATGGAATTAACGCTGAGCGAATTAAAAACAATGAGATTTTTAAAACGAGTTGCCGCGAGAGGCGGAAAAACTGTGGATCCGTGATCCCACTGTCAGTTTCACGTTGAATAACGATAAGTCATATTGTAGAGCGTGCAATCGAGCATTATCAATTTGTGGGGATACGAGGCTGACAGCAGCGGCCGGCGACGGTACATTTGTCAGCGAGATTAAATGACGTCACACACACTACACCCACGCGCTGAATGTTTTTACAAGCTTTTTATTAACTTAACTATGTATATCTGCATGTATGTATGTTCGGGTCAAATCTTGCAATTGAATTTTAAAGCAATTATTCTCAACGGATTTAGATGAAATTTTGCATACAAGTTTTGTTTGGATGACAATGCCCGGTAAGCTATTTTTCATTAATTGTAAATTAAATATTTATCTGACAAAATCATTCCGACAAAATGTTTAACAAAAGTCAGAACTCTCACCGCTCACCTCTCTTTTAAGAAATGAAAAGTTGAAGCTCACCAAATTATTTCAAAGACTACTTATGTATTTAAGTTGCTCGAAATAAATTATAACTATCAGGTGAACCCATTTGTTGCTAGTTTTGTGAAGAATTAGAAGCAATTCAATTTGTCTTTTTACCCGACTGCCGAAGGAGGGTAATGTGTTTATCGGTCTATGTATATATGTATGTAAGTATGTATGTATGTGTGTTTGTTCCTATATGGCGTTCTAGCCTTGGCCAATTTTGATGGTTCTTACGTCAATCGATTCGTTTTAACACTGCGAGTGTCACTGGCTACATTAAAATTGGAAAATAGGAAAATGGCGGCTTTTGGGCGCTATATTTTGGGGGTCCAAATTTTTTTTCTTCCAAACCCATCGTAAGGGTATCAAAATAAAGGACTTTAAGAGCTGATTTCAAAAATATAAAACATTTATATGTTTAAATGTACCTAATCCGAAAAAAAAATAACAATAAAGTTATAAATAAAAAAAGTTAAATCAAAAAACCCGCCTGCTTAAAAAGCGAACTAAAAAGACGTAAACAACGAAAAAATCATGCTGTGCAGGCGGAGGATACACCAAATTGTGGTCAGCCAGCCCGCGATTATGTATCCTCCGACTGCACAACATGATTTTCTTCTTGTTTACGTCTTTTTACTTCACTTTTTAAGCAGTCGGGTTTTTTGATTTAACTTTTTTTTGTGTTATATTGACGATGAGATTTGATCTGCAAAAGAAGATATTCTATTTATAGTCCCGTATGCTAAAACCATTAGATGTAACCAGACATTGTGTGGAGGGGGCGGTCCGCAAAGTTTAAAAGTACTTGCTCCGAGAAATAGTTATGGAACTAACTCAATACTTGGACAGGTTTCTCGCTGAGTAAGACAGATAGATTAATGGTTTCACATATCTCTTGTGTTATTCACAATAGACACCGAGTTTCTTACACAAATTCTTATACAGAGATATTTTCGCAATCACTCGATTCTCACTCCAGTTTCCTGACCCCAATTCACTTCAACGCAAAGTTAAATATTTTCAGGTCTGCACTGAATATTATTATTTATTATTATTTATTTAATCCAATAAGTTACACCTTTAATAATAAACATCAGCTGCCAAACTGCAAAGCAATTTGTCGGCAGTAGGTTCTCGTGGACACACGTTAAACAAAAATAAAACTAAAGTTAAACAAAAGAACAAAACTAAAGTCAAAATCAAGACCATATCCATGGCTCTGCTGGCAAACACTCCATATTTGTATACAGAGTAGGTACCCACACAACCATAGATTCCACAAGCACAGCTACTACACTCAGCGGCATCAGCCAACGAATGTCACGAGACCACCCCATAATAATAGGTACTATTTTGTTATTCAAACTTAGTAAAGCGACATTGGCCGACCGAGGCCGCCGAGGACCGCAGCAACTATGGACACATTGACATGTAATGTTTCCTTAGGACACTTTTAAGGTGGTTTTTACTTTTTACACGATCGATCATTCCCTCAGGTAATTCATTAATTAATGTAGGTATAATCCATCGTCTCGTACGCTTACCATAATAGTTATTTATCTTTGGCACCTGCAGCTTATTTTTCTTTGCAAGTCGGGTTGGGTAGTTATGTGCTTTTTCTTTTTTATGTTTGTTATTGTTATGTTGTTCAAGAATCATTGTCATTTTTACTTTCATGTCAACCGGTAATATATTGCACTTCTTAAATAATTTTTCATATTCCTTGTTCAAGCTCTGTTTAGTTCTTTTACTCACTAACACTTTTAGAAGTCGTGTTTGCAATATTTTAATTTTGTCTAAATGTGTTTTAAAAGTAAGTCCATACCCACACAACCCATAACTTATAATCGAATCGGCATATAAACAGCTACTCAATTCCGCTAATAAGATATCTGAGTCGTAGTGGGAACGTAGCGGTTAGGCGTAATTCCGTCAATATTGGTAAGGGCTGCCAGATGCCTTTTTGGGAAATCCAAACCTAGCGAGTGCTAACTGCGAAGCATTGAGAATTAGCTATTTAGACTGACATTGATAGTAAATGCGATAAGGCTAAATGTGAGACTGGTCTTAAATATTAAATGCGATAATGTTAAATGTGGAACTAATCATATATATTAAATGCAATAAGGTTAAATGTGAGACTAATCATATATATTAAATGCAATAAGGTTAAATGTGAGACTTGTCAAAAATATTAAATGCGATAAGGTTAAATGTGAGACTAGTTAAAATTATTAAATGCGATAAGGTTAAATGTGAGACTAGTCATAAATATTAAATGCAATAAGGTTAAATGTGAGACTAGTTTAAATGATTAAATGCGATAAGGCTAAATGTGAGACTAGTCAAAATTATTAAATGCGATAAGGTTAAATGTGAGACTAGTCAAAAATATTAAATGCGATAAGGCTAAATGTGAGACTAGTTAAAAATATTAAATGTGATAAGGCTAAATGTGAGACTAGTCAAAAATATTAAATGCGATAAGGTTAAATGTGAGACTAGTCTATGCTATTTTTGTGTCATTTCAGAAAATCTAACATACTTAATTTACCTTTGTGTATTAAAGTAAATATAAGAATAGACAATGTAACGTTAGCCCCTACCCCGTAACAAAAGCTAATATTACTAAAACCAGGCAGAAGAACTCCTAGAAGCTACCACAAAAGGATATGTCATTTTCCATCCGAGAAATATAAGAGTATGTTCGCATTAACCGCTTGAAATATTAAATATGTACCTGACTATATTTACATAACTCCTTTACATAAATAAGCTCTCACCTTCCAACGTACGTCCTAGCTTGACACAAAAGTAAAATAACGCACTTGCCTTAGCATATTATAATTTTGATCATAATAAAATTATATTATAAGGCGACACGTACAGCGAGCCCACAGTGTATTACTTTGAACAAACAAAATTAATAAGGATCTCCCGAAATCCGTAACTGAATGTTGATAGACATGAAGAACAATTCCGTTTAGAATTTCAATTAAGAAGTTAGGGTCCTATTAAAATTCAGGAGAGCGTTGTGGACGCGAGAGCGCAGCGAGAATGCGATTGTACAGAAATAAACGTTAGTGTTTGGTAAACGAGTTTGAGGGGCTATTAATGAGAGCGGCCTCTTTTGCTCTTTAACATTGGCTCGCTGTGATTTACCGAGATGAGATTAAATGTGTTTCAGACTCAATTGTACGTGTTCCTTACACCTTTCGCTTCCGCGCCTTTGTTTTTCTTCAGACACTTTGTTTTACTAACATTTAGAATTTATTTGCTGTTTTCTCAGTTGTTTCGTGAGGTACCTTTTTATACGTAGCGAGGAAGTTATTTATTCCGTGTCCCACGAGTGAGACGACCTAGACTTTACGGCTCACTGTTCACATCGGGTAATGATTTCTTACGCAAAATCCGAATCCGATGTTGGGAACTGGATCCGCGTCTCGTGGGAGTCCGCAACCCTTTTCAGAGGTCGTTACTTTTTAGCTGCGGGTAAGTCACAACTCTTTGGGGAGAACATTTACATTTGTTTAAAATGCTGGTACGGCGGCATCATTTAATTTTGTGAAATCGTGACGCGACGAGGTATACATATAAATGGTTTGCTCGTCTTTAGTGACGTCACTTATCATTTTTATGAGCATTACTTTTTTGTGTCGTTTAAATGATACTTCTACGGAATTAATCATGTTAATTAAATAAAAAGAAATCTGAACTCATCATCTGCTCAGCCTTTTCCCAATTGTTGTTTGGGTCGGCTTCCTGTCTTACCGGATTCAGCTGAGTACCAGTGTTTTACATGGATCGACTGCCTATCTGAACTCCACAACCCAGTAACTAGGTAACACGGTACCCCTTGGCAAGACTGGTGTCAGATCTCAAGCTTCTGACTACCCGTAACGACTGTCAAAGATCTTCAAATGGCATCTTAACGTGCTTTCCGAGGCACGAAGGAAATTCGGTATGTTGAAATGGTCACCCATCCACGGACCGACCTCAGCAAGCGTAGCTTAACCTTGAAGATCGACCCGTGCGGCTGTTTTTAGGGTTCCGTACCCAAAGGGTAAAAACGGGACCCTATTACTAAGACTCCGCGGTCCGTCTGTCTGTCTGCCTGTCTGTCTGTCTGTCTGTCACCAGGCTGTATCTCCTGAACCGTGACAGCTAGACAGTTGAAATTTTCACAGATGATGTATTATTGTTGCCGCTATAACAACAAATACTAAAATCAGAATAAAATAAATATTTAAGTGGGGCTCCCATACAATAAACGTGATTTTCTTGCCGTTTTTGCGATAATGGTACGGAACCCTTCGGGTGCGAGTCTGACTCGCACTTGGCCGGTTTTTATTTAGCCACGAGCTCCTCTGAAAGAAATCTGAACTATTTTTTTAAATAAGAAGCCAGGTACTTAGTTTTTGTCTACAACTTTTATAATCGCGTTTTTGCTTTTGAATATCGTATCCTGCGCATACTGTCTTATTAAATATGTAGTAATATTTCCAGGCACGCAAACCACCTACTATATTATCTTGGTGCTAACTTTTTTAACGTTTGTAATATTTTATGAGCATAAATCTCGGTGCGTTCATAAATGTTTACGACTTCATGCAAATAAGAAAATGTCGGCGAAAAGTGATACTACCTACTCACCATTAATAATATTGTGTTGTGAAACATAAAATAGTTGTCAACTCAGTTACTATGTACGAGTAGGCAATAAAAAAGTTAGCTGGAGAGATGAACAAGAATAGTAAACATTTGAGATTAATTGGTATCTTGTATATATATCTTGTATAAATAAAACATAACTAGCTATTCGCTTGAGGCGTGTGAGAGTAGAAATAACAAACAATACTTAACAAAACCTTCATAAAATTTATTATAACGTGGTCGCGTTTTACATAAAATTCCCTTCAAGTTCAAATTGACCTCTGTCTTGTTTAGGTAGGCGCGCAAAGTACTGTCCTGGCTTAACGCGAAGCTGGTGACGTCGCGACAGCCGAGGAGTTGACCCCGAGGCGAGAAGCGGGGTTGAGATGCTGGGATGCGCTGGCAGGTTTGGTGAAGGCCGCCAGATGACGCGGCAGCCGTCCGCGATCATTCTGAAAGGTTGAACTTAACGAGCCCAACACTTCCACTCCGAAACTTGAACCCTGGAATTGATGACCAGCGGTAAATAAAGAGTCTTCTGCAACCCTCCACAGACAGGGACCACGCATTGTAAGTGAAAGCGTAGGCAGTATACGGTCACCATCAGATGCGGAGTTTATACAGGAAGTTATAAAAAAAAAATAGTGTGAAGAACTATCTATTCCAATATTATAAAGAGGAAAGATTTTTTTATTTGTTTGTTTGTACCGAATAGGCTCCGAAACTACTGGACTGATTTAAAAAAATCTTTCACCTATGGAAAGCTATATTATTCCCGAGTAACATAGGCTATAATTTTGACAGGAGCAAAGCTGCGGGGTTCAGCTAGTGTTAAATACAGTGACTCCAAAAATCAAACAAAGAAAAGATGATGAAACAAATTTTTTAGAAAAGTAAGGACTATTGCAAAATATGTAAGATAAGATAAGATAAGATAAGATAAGATCATTTATTTGTTCAAAACATGAGTATGCACACACATGGCATGTAGAAAACATGTATTGAACTATGGGTGTGGTAGGTTTAGTGGATCGATTGCTTAAAACTGTAGGAGGACTACTGGCTCTTGCCTGACCACTGTTGAACTACACGGCTATAAAATGGAATTATTTATTATCAATTATTAGCGTAGGTATTACTGGGTTAAAAAAACATTAATGTCCTTAATTACACCATACTTAAAAAACAAAATAAGGTTCTCAAATGTTTTATTATGCAAAATATTTAATAACTAGGAACGCTAGAACCTTATCGCCGTCAAAGACGACATAGGCTGGTCTTAAGATACAAAAAAAAACACAAGAAAAATTCATTAGCAAGACAAATGGCAGAAAGTTATTTAGGATATTCCGTTTCTGCTGAAGAAATTTTCATTTTCTGTTTCATTAGTAAAATTTAATCTTATTACGAGGGAGGGGAGAAGCTACGTCTTGAAGGAATCCTTGTAACGAGTGCGGGGAAATGTTTCTTGTTTTCTGAGCTATAAATTTTGAGTGCGAGTTACGGCTGAAATTGAAACGCTTTGCTGAACTTCTGATCAGAAGGCCCAAGGTAAACGTGTACCGACTAATAGATAAAATTATTCAATTATCAAACTTAAGGAAAAACATTTATTTAGAGTAGGCACAGATAATATAATACTAGCATACAGATGCCTCATCCCATACAAAGAAACCGTGCCACGTAACTAGCGTTTTTCATCTGACTATCCCGATTATTTTTTGTAAATCGATCACGTTCGGTTCCGTTCCACGGCGATAGATAGATCACCATCTAATAATCAATCGATATCGATAGTTAAATCAAATAATCAGTACAGTACGTCGGGACAGTTTCTTTGTATGGGATGAGACACCACTGGAGTAGGTTATGTCAAGGTTAAGCAGCGCTTGCCGAGGACTGTCCGTGGATGGGTGATCAACCTCCATACCTCATAAAGCATTTTATGCCGTTAGTTCCGCCTGTTGTTTTTAGATCTTTGATAGTCAGTGGTCAGAAGCCAATGCTAGAGCAGTGGTGGTCCAGTGGTAACGGCCGCGACCTGCGTGTCGGAAGTCATGGGTTCGAACCCGACAGGCGCTTTACGTTGTGTCCGTGTGGAAACCGGCATGACCTAGAACCAATAATTCGAAAAGATGTTACATCCACCAACCCACCCAGTACGGGTTGGTGACATGTAACAATCACAAACCCGCACTGGGCGGTTGGTGGATGTCACATGTCTTCGAATTTTGTGTGGTGGATAACGGACCATTTACTTTCACAGAGAGGAGGCCTGTTTCCCAGCAGTGGGAAAATTAAAAGGCTGATGATGGTGGTCAGAAGCCAGGAAAAATTTACCTTAGCTTTGCCCAGGGGTATCGTGTTTTCCAGTTACTGGGTTGTGGAGTTCAGATGACCTAGCTGCATTCGGTAAGACTGGAGACCGACAAAGACGTAGTTGGGGAAAGGCTAGGCAAATTCATACATGTTCAGAAACACTTTTTATTTAAGATTTGCTTCTATTATGGAGATCAAAGCTTTGCCTATCTACTAAGCAAATTTCACCAACGAAGCCGTACGCGATCAGCACATCTGAATCGCGTTCAAGAGCTGTCAATGCCATTCACAGAGTATTCTATACAATGTGTCCGGACTTGTAATAATAGAACTTCAAGGCCGTAAAATCCAGTTATTTTTATCGATAAAACACCTCACATTAGGGGTGAAATCACAACACTCCCAAAGGTAGATCAATTTTAGTACTTGGACTTTGGACCTAGGTCTCACAGAGGCGTACATTTAATGTTATTTGTACGGCCATAGCATGGAGAATATAAAAAATATATATTTATCATACACTCAAAATATAAGAAGTTTTTATATTGAGCCATTAAACAGAAAACAATCTTTACGTAATTTCACAAGTTTTAATTAAGTTCCTCCACAATAAGAGAGTAGTCATTTGATCCTCGACAAGCTAAACGAGGTGATTGTAGAGATATCTTGCAGTACGTAGAGATACGTCGCAGAACGTTTGCCACTTCCGCTGTCTCATGCACGGTTAGGTTGGGTAATAGCTAAATTACTAGTTGTTTACCTAATGCCTGGCTCTGGCTATCTGATACGACAGATATACTGTTACCTATCTTGGTCTTGGGTCTCTCTGTTTGGGACATGGTATGACAGTAGTGAATAAAGATTAAATCTAGTTGCAAGCTAAAAGGGCAAGAAAATTTGTTATAAGCTTAGGTTTAGGCTTGCAGAGTTTGCGGTATGCACACAAGTATATAAAATACTATAATGCTAGCATACAGATGCCTTATACGCCTTTTTTGACGGCCTAGACGGCTTATTTAAGAGTACTAAAAGTACATCGACTGCCTTCAGTCACAAAGTACGTTAGCGGCGGCGCGCCGCAGACAGAGGGGCCACTCTCACTTTGACATTTCGTTTTTACAGGGAATATTGGGCAATATTGGACCGAGCTCAGTCGCGGCTGTCATGATTGCTTTGTGCAGGCGTTTGTCACGTCATTCATACATTAAGTACTGTAACGAGGTTGGTTGCATTGGATGGGTTACCTTTATTATTTGTTATAGACCGAATTTACTTTTTTGTTTTTAATTATTTCTTTCAATTATTTTTAAGTTATAAAGGTCATTAATCTTTCATGATGAAAAATTTGAAATTCATTATCTAGGATTATAATAAATTATTTTAAGCCCATAGATGAAATTGGGAACTTGTCATAATAATAAGGTTCAAGTCATACAGCTTACAAATATGTTTCCTAATATATAATAATATAGCATAATTTTCTTCTTGTTTAAGATCATCTTTGGTTTTTTGATTTTATTAGGTACCTGTTTTTTCGCATTTATATTTTTGTCGAGCTTGGAGCTTTTTACAATTTATTTTTTTAAGTGGGCTCATTATTACACTATTATTATACTACGTCTTTTTACTCTCCAATATTCATCGTATGTGGCGTAATATTAAGTGTTTCGTGATATTAAATGGATGTTTGATGCCCTGTCTACCCTCTAAGGCATGTCAGCATGATATGATGTATGTTTAGACGAATCTATGTATTTATGTTTGTAACTTGGGCAACCTACTCTTTTTTTTAATTCGGAATGAATATAGTAGCAACCCTAGTGAATCTGTCAAGTTTAGCTGTCAATTTTCTAAACGGCGGGAGTGGCCCTTCTGTATACTTACTATTTTGTGCTTGAGTTCTGTCCCGCGGCTATCGCCGTGTAATTCGATGGTGAAAGAAAAAACAATGAAAAAAACCCGTGCGAAACCAAAAAGACTCCTAGCTCAGTATGTGCAGCGTTTTTTTTTTAGTTTTTTTTTTAATATATGTGCATTGGCATACCATCAGCCTAACTCAGCAATCATTTGTCGAAGCCGACAAACGAAAGAGCGCGCGGGCGCAGGCAGAAATCTATGGTCAGCTATCGAAAAGTTTTTTTTTAAATTTAACATAATGATGGGAATAAATAGTAGATTATTAACCAAGGGGATAAAGCAGTGTCTTCTGTCGCGGGTGACGATTAAATCGCGAGCGTAACGTAGGGCTCGAGGTTTACTCCCGAGCGTAGCGAGGGTGTTAAAAACTAAAATCACGAGCGAAGCGAGGGATTTAAGATGAGTCCTGAGTGTAGCGAGTTTATTTATTAAAAATAATGACAATAAAATTCAGTACAATTTTCTTTCCCTGTTTTTAACAGATTAAAAATGACTATTGTTATGTTCGCTTTTTGTGGCATAGAATGTCACTTTTTTGAGCAAGTGGTACGAAAATAGTATTTTGCTACTTATTTAGTAATAGATAAAACAGAGTGGTGTGAGTGTTACTGTGTGTAAAAAATTAATACAAAATTCAATAATAAATCGATGCATTTCACGCCGTCTAGTGAATTTGAACCAAATTTTCTTTCTTCATGTTGGGTCCCTTGGGCTTCAGCTATGCGATCTATAAGCTTAATCTACCTTAGCTCTGAGTCTGCAACAGATTTTATATTGTGCTTCAAACGTTGACCCTGATTAGCTCCATATTTTTTTTAGATCATCTTTTTTGAAACATTCCGACTGATTAGCTTTCTGCCAAATTCACAAACCGAAAAACGCTTTAAACAGATATAATCTAGAGATAAAAACTGTTAAAAAAAAACAACAATTATTTTCTTTTTAATTATCTTTTTGTTTTTTTCGGCTTAGGTTCTTTTAGACATATAAGTGTTACATATATAAGAAGTATATATTTTTGAAATCACCACTTAAATCCCTTTATTTTGATAACTTACACGATAGGTTTGGAAGAAAAAATATAGGGCCGCCCAAAATATAGCGACTAAATACGACATAATTTTTTCAGCATCATCAATTTTCCGTTTGGTCTCTAGATTGCCATATAAGAACAAACATACATAGACTGATAAACACATTACTCTCCTTTGCGTCGCGCAGTTGGGTAAAAATATCCATCTATTGTGATTGGTGGATATTCATTAATGAGCTATATCGGCGCATAGATCAGGTGCGAGCTTGGAGGGATAATCGGGTTTATTCGAAGGGTTTTAATGAAAGCCATCAGTCACGCAACCGCCGCCACGGGTACATTGGCCACCATGTCCCGCTAAGCTTGGTACAGGGTCTCCGAGAAACCAATCTATATATACTACAGAACATTCGACTTAATGAGCGTTGTCGACATGGACCGGCCGCATCAATATTGAATAAGCCCGGATAGTCTAATCTTATCAGCATTATCTTAGATAGGATTGCTTAGCCAATACCCATTTGTTGTTTTTAGGGTTCCGTAGCCAAATGGCAAAAAACGGAACCCTTATAGATTCGTCATGTCTGTCTGTCTGTCTGTCTGTCTGTCCGTCCGTATGTCACAGCCACTTTTTTTCCGAAACTATAAGAACTATGATGTATTCTGTGAACCGCTTTAAGATTTTCACTCAAAAATAGAAAAAAAACAATCAATTTTGGGGTCCCCATACTTGAAACTGAAACTAAAAAAAAAAAAACCATCAAACCCATACGTGTGGGATATCTATGGATAGGTTTTCAAAAATGATATTGAGGTTTCTGATATATTTTTTTTCTAAACTGAATAGTTTGCGCGAGAGACACTTCCAAAGTGGTAAACTGTGTCCCCCCCTCCTGTAACTTCTAAAATAAGAGAGTGATAAAACTAAAAAAAATATATGGTGTACATTACCATGTAAACTACCACCGAAAATTGGTTTGAACGAGATCTAGTAAGTAGTTTTTTTTTAATACGTCATAAATCGTAAACCGCAATTTACCAAGTACGGAACCCTTTGTGCGCGAGTCCGACTCGCACTTGGCCGGTTTTTTCATTCGATTCGGTTTAATCAGTATAATTATTGATGGTTTATAAAAGCTTATCATGTTAGGTGTAGGTGTCTCGTTGTAGGCATAATATTATAATGCTTTTAACGATAAGAAATTGGATTGCATTGCTATTTGTGTTGTATTAAGGCGGTACCCTGACCAAAAAATCAGCATGAGATATGAGCATTCCTATAGGCCTAGCGGCACTGGTGGCGCATGAATTACAGTAGTGAATACGCCCAGATTTTAGAATAAAATCTTTATAAAATCGAATTTTAGTCTTTTGAAAAAAAAAACTACGACAAAAATGTTCGTTATTAAATTGTCTATTCATTAGTGTTAGTACAAAAAATTACTAATGAACACTTTACGAGGAGATGCATGGTATCAATAATTATTTCTCATTTGTATGGTTTTGTTGGAATGAGATTAGGGAAACATATACCTCTTTAAAAAAAAAAGTATACGACCATTTTAGAATCAATAATATGAAGAAATTTAATGTTAGCGCGTCGTTTTGCTCGGGGTACCACCTTAACCTGTTTTCTCTGATTGGTTACTGAAGTTTATACGTATTCGTCTTATATGCCATTTCTCTGATCTTCCTATCTGATATCAAGTCGAAGTGAGTTAGCTCAGACGACAAGGTCCATTAAATTCTGTGTTGTGTTTAGCAATTAGTCTCTCCCAGTAGTAAACGTCTTGGTCTCCGAGCCAGCCAGTCATTGTGAATGTTTCATATACCTACACATAATACACAGGTACAACGTACGTCACTGTGGATTAGTCATTCCTATTCATCTTGTTTTTTATAAGACCCTACCTACATTTAAATAAATAAAAAAATAGTTTTTTAATTCTCAGTACACGCCAAATAACGAATATTATAAAATAATGAAAAAAATTTTCTTATGGATTACTGATTTTTTTGAAAATAATTTATTGCCTATGTTACTCGAGAATAATGAAGCTTACCATAGGTGAAAGAATTTTAAAATCAGTTCAGTAGTTTCGGAGCCTATTCGGTACAAACAAACACAACCAAAAGAAAAATTGGTTTCAATCAAGGTCAAAAGCCGTCTCATCTTCCGACAGCAGTAATCAACACTCAGTATTCGGATCACGCCGCATATTAATCTTCTAATAGAAAGAATATTGTGTCAAAGACAATAGAGGATCATGACCGAACATAATAGAGGAAGTATAATTCACAGGCGGAGACAGCCCCATTTTCCTGTGACCAAACAAACTTCGACACTATTGTGGGTAAAACAGTTACGTTTCGTATGGCCTCAGGGCATTTCATCCCGAAAATATTTTTCCTTATGTTAGGCGTTAAATGGGCTCCAGATATATCGCTATTGTTTTGTCTGCTACAATATACTGGCGAGAATTAGTTTTGTTTATTTGTATTTTAGGATTAGCCCAGAATTTATAATAAATTTTTGAACCCTTTAACTTGTTAAGAATTTCTCTATTCTTAATTAAAATTGCATCTTCCAGACTAACAATAATTTATTCACGATGTTAATTCTGCTTACAACAATTATTGCTCTGCGCTGTTCGGTTGAATCTTTTAATAAGTTCTCAATTATCTTTGATGTTACGACCCTTTTTACCTTTGACCCGCGCTTATTCAAAGGTCCTTTGCTGTCCGGCGACTTCAAAGCGAACTATCTCTAAGCTAGCTTACCCTTTGTGCGACTAGCTGGTAATCCGGACATTGTCTGCCTCAAATTCCTATTTGACAGATGTTTTTTGGTCGCATCAAGTATTTTGTCGTACCGTACTTAACCTAATTGGTCTCGTGCCGAAGACTTGCATGACGTAACTCATAATTCACGCTGATATTTCGCTAACAGACATGAAATGTATGTGACCTCGGACCGGCTGGAGAGCTTTTGAGTGTACCTACCACGCTTTTCTTGGAATCAAGTTGTGTGTGTCAAGTGTCAAACATAATTCAGTTCCTTCATTTTATCTCCACATATAAGTGAACGAGTTTGTATATCTGGGAAGTATGTTCACAAGGGATGGAAAGATTGAAGAGGATGTGGAAAGGAGAGTGAATGCAGGGAATAAAGTGAATGGTGCTATACATGCAGTTGTGACCAGCAAGTCGATGTCTCCGGAAGCTCGACTCGCCGTTCACAACAGCGTGCTGTTGCCTACACTTATGTATGGAAGTGAAGGTTGGGTATGGCAAAAAGACATGAAAGTAGGACTAATGCAGTAGAAATGCGCTCCTTGCGGAGTATGTGTGGTGTAACTTTAAATGATAGATTGAGGAATGAGGTAATAAGACAACGTTGTGGTTGAAAAGAAGATGTAGTGACTAAAATTGAAAAGAGTATGTTAAGATGGTTTGGCCACGTTGAGAGGATGAATGAAAGGCGACTAACGATCGGTATTCACAAGGCAGACATGAATGGAAACGCCGGCAGGGGACGCCCTAGAAAGACATACATAGACCTTATATGTGATGTTCTTCAGAAAGGCCAAGTGCGCAGTACCCATAACCGGCGTGTGTGTATGACTAGATGTATGAATGTGTGTGAAGCAAAAGAAGTATGTAAGGATCGTAGCAGGTGGCGTTCTGTAGTTTATACCTACCCTCATGGGAATAAGGCATATATGGCCTTTAAATTTGCTCTATTAATGTTATCGTTCACATCAATATAGATCGGTGAGTGTTCGAAAAAGTTAAATCGAGGGACCAAATCGTTTGAAGCTAGCGAAGCTTTGGTTAAATTACCCAATCAACATATAAAGTGGCTACTAAGTAAATGGCGCTTGAAGCCAGTCACTAGAGATAAATGAATGTCACTGATTAGATACTAAAAGCTCAGTAATCGATTCTGCTGTTTGCTGGCCAGAGTTAATTTTAACAGTGTGATGACAATATATTACGCTTGCCTATCAGAATTGTGCAGTGAGCGACAATTACCCAGTGCACACATCGAACACATTAAATATTACTATATAGAGTGGAATTTTGTAATGCCACCTGAAGGGAAAGTACCCTTAATACTGTAGATAGAAAATTTTACTCAAAGAAAACATTCCCTTATTTTTGAAAAGAAAGAAAACTGCATTCAAAGATTTTTTAAAAATCGCTTGCCACACCCGGAAATTGAACCGACTAACTTATTGCATCGATCGTTAGGGTGAATTATAGGGATGAAATATCTCTAACAAACTTGATAAATTAAATGAAAGGAAAACCATGAAATCTTAAATTATTTTAATTAGGTATTTACAAAAAATGCTAAACTAACTAATTAGTAGTTTCATTTTAATTAACACATATACAAATTTATTCTTCCAACGAATTCTAGTCTTATCTAAATAGTATATTCGTCATTTTAATGCATAAATAACGTCAATGATAATTAATAATTACTCACATAAGGATACAGATGGATCTTTGAGTAAAAGTGCTTTAACTTGACCCATTGAATTTATAAGTCCAGATAACATGGTTTTCCTTTCATTTAATTTATCAAGTTTGTTAGAGATATTTCATCCTTATAATTGACCCTAACGATCGATGCAATAAAAGTACAGGGTGTAATTTTTTTAGATTTTAGTCGGTTCGATTCCCGGGTGTGGCAAGCGAATTTTCGAAAATCTTTGACCGTCGTTTTCTTTCTTTACAAAATTAAAGAAATGTTTTCTTTGAGTAAAACTTTCTATCTATAGTATTAAGAGTACTTTCCCTTCAGGTGGCATTACAAACTTCCACCCTGTATACTGCCTGTAGTTATATCACTATGTCTAGCTATGCCAACACAACTAACAACCAACAATCTGAGCATGAAACTGAAAGTAATTCAATATCAATAGCGGCCATAAAAAAAAAAAAAATGTATTTGGAAAAATAAGTAAAGAAAATCCAACAAAAATATGACCGTGATACCGAAAACCGAACTGTTTTCCCCATTACGCTTTCCACAACAATGACAATAAACTACGTCGCGATGGCTCCATTTCGGGTGTTTTTATTTTTTTCGGGCTAAACTTACATGCGTGGTCGATATTATTTCTGACTTCGACATACAAAACGGTATGCGATAGTTTCGTGAAAATGTCGCAAAACCCTCACAAGTAGTACATTTGATTTTCACAGTTACCACACTCTTTGCGCTGTAGCATGGTGTGGATGACAGTTTCAATAACAGTTTTTTACGCTTATACGTATACGCATTTTTAGGGTTCCGTAACCAAATGGCAAAAAACGGAACCCTTATAGATTCGTCAAGTCTGTCTGTCTGACCGTCCGTATGTCACAGCCACTTTTTTCCGAAACTATAAAAACTATGGTGTTGGAACTTGGTAAATAGATGTATTCTGTGAACCGCATTAAGATTTTCACACAAAAATAGAAAGAAAAATACAAAAAATTTTTGGGGTTCCCATACTTGAAACTGAACCTTCCCCACTGTAACTTCTAAAATAAGAGAATGATAAAATTAAAAAAATATGTGATGTACATTACCATGTAAACTGCCACCGAAAATTGGTTTGAACGAGATCTAGTAAGTAGTTTTTTTTTAATACGTCATAAATAGTAAACCGCAATTTACCAAGTACGGAACCCTTCGTGCGCGAGTCTAACTCGCACTTGGCCGGTTTTTTGTAGTTTAACGTCATACCATAGTTATACCATATACCATAGTTGCCTGTATGACGTTAAACTACAAAAAATGCGTATACGTATATGCGTATTTTTTTATTGAAACTGTCACCCGCACCATACTACAGCGCAAAGAGTATAGTGAATTTCGTTGATTTATGTCAGTGGGAGTCATCAGTGCGGCACGGTACATTAGGCAGTTGAATCGCTGTCAAAGCAATCACACGTTTTTGGTAGCATTCGACTGATACCAACTCATTATGTTGCTCAGTCGTGCGGCCGAATAAACGGCGGCGCGTCGTCGGCGCCGATCGGAGCCGCACGGAGCCGCGCGGCCGCGGTCGTATCGACGCGGATAACGGCCGCCAGTAATTACCCTCCCGGATTATATTTCGATATTGTAGGGGAAACAATGGCAATTCTCAATTTATTCAGATAAAGCGATTATTGGCACTTGCTTTGTTCGTCAAACTTTCGTATGGACGTAGTTACAATCAATTAAGTAGGAAGGTACTGTAATTTAAATGCTGTTGTATGTGTTTGGTTTCCTTTCCGCGTACTCTAATGCTACCTCCACACGCTCGCTGTTTGCCACCCACAGGGCGAACAGCAAACACGTGCCGAACACTGACCACAAAAACCCAACAAAACACGGCATCCACACGCTTGGCGAACATGCTAGTCTATTCCGGATTGGCAAACATGGCGGACGACGAGCTTGTTGTGGCAGCGGTTACTTTCGGGTTAAACTCCTCATTTTTCCTTACAATTTAGCCTAGGATACACAAAATGTCACGATTCATAAATTTGAACACTGCCGCCCGCCGCCCAAAAGCTCGCGCGTACTTCTGAACTGAACAAGCGTGTGGATACATCACAAAAACGTTCGTCGAACACCCTTTTATTTGTGCACAAAAACTGATACCGATGCCGAACACGGGCGAACACAAACAAAAACAGTCAAACACCCATCCACACGTTCGTGTTCGAGCGTGTGGAGGCGGCATAAGGATTATACCGTTTCGATGTCAAGGTTCTACAATCTCAACTCCAAGCGTGTTGATTACAGTATTATCCCCACAAGATTCCTCATTAACATTGTAAAGGTCCATGGGATATAACCCATGTTATGTGGTGGACTCAAGCACCAATTAATACAACTATGTAAAGCTGTTTCCAAGGGTACATTATTAATTATATTAACACCTAATTACACGAAATTGCGCAACAAAAGGCGTCTTGCTACAAGGTTTATAATGCCGCAAAAAGTAATTGGCTAATTTAAGATAAGAATTTGTTTTCCAAAGTACTTGTAACACAAAGAAGGTGGGTGTAGAGTGTAAACTTATGTACCTACCTAAATAAACATGTTGGTGTATGGCGCCGTAATTAGTTGGCGCCCTGACGTTAACTTACTGCGTACCTACTTACACTAGAGGAGGATCTACTGAGGTATTGGATGGGTACTTAGATAAAGTACCTACAGATTTAGCCATAAAAAGAGCTTGATTGATAGAGCGAGATCGCTAATTGGCAGCCCCATGTAAATAATAAGGACAAAAGATTATTTTTTTTCTTTGTCACCATGGCCGGCTTTTGTTGTTTGTCAAACGCTAATATCATGGCAGGTTTGACAAACTAACTCGGTCGTGTTTGATATTTTTGTGATTTCGCTGGATTACGTGTTTATTGAGACAAGGAATTGGGTTATTTATAGATAATAAGTATCAGTGCGATGGTGGGTTGAAGTGTTCTAGGCTGTAAAAGCCAAAGTGTTATTGTTGTTTCATGTGCGGCCACGCCATGGCACCATCTATAGGTACTTTATCTAAGGATGGGTATCTTTACAAATTATCTGCCGCAGTCTGTTGTTCTACATAAGCTGTTATTACCGCACAAATTCTGAAAGCATTTATTTATTTAAACGTCATGTACAATAGTGGTACATAGGTGGACTAAATGCCACTAGGCATTCTCTACCAGTCAACCTTTGGGTTAAAAAAGACAACGTTGTGAACGGGTACAAAATAATATTTAAAAATAATAACTTGTATACGAAAATGTTTATACTTACATATATATTAATAATGTTGACTACATACATACATATACAAATAAAATAGACTAATCAATCTGCCTAGCCTTTTCACAAATATGTAGGGATCGGCTTCCAGTCTTACCGGATTCAGCTAAGTACCAGTGTTTTACATGGAGCGACGGTCTATCTGACCTCCACAACCCAGTAACTGGGTAACACAGAATCCCTTGGCTAGACTGGTCTCAGATCGCCAGCTTCTGACTACTCATAACGACTGTCAAAGATCTACAAATGACAGCCGGGACCAACGGCTTAACGTGCTTTCCGAGGCACGGAGAAACCCGGTATGTTGAAAATGGTCACCCATCCACGGACTGACCTCGTCAAGCGTTGCTTAACCTTGATGATCGACCCTTGCGGCTGTTATTATTTAGCCACGAGCTCCATAAAGCAAAATAGATTAATAATTATCAATAAAAACCTTTTAATAATTATTATGACTAGTTTAAGAAAGGGTATCATGGTTCTTAGTGAAGATGTTCATTTGAAATCAGAATACGTACCAGTCGTTCGGAATAGATCGATACGGCAATAACGATATGCAAATCAAGCGATACTGAAGACAAATAACAATATACAACTACTCGATGGTGACCCAGTTATATAAGGACTTGATCGTAGAATCTTAACTTCCCACGCAAAGTTCATTAACACGACTCAACCATGTAAAATAAACCTAAGTATACAACAACAATACCAGAGTAACATTTGACAAATTAATAGTAATGCAAGCGTAATTAAATATAATATAACAATTAGCAGAGAGCGTCAGAAGCTACCAACTTACCCTGTAATATTTGTATTGCCATTTGCACTGTATCTACAGACATTGCTGCGGTAACATGTGCTGGAAAATGTGAGCTTTGAGCAAAATTTAATTCATTTACAACTATGGAGATGGAAATGGAAGAAGATAAAATGGCAGGATATTGCAACGTGATACAGCGACAAAGAAAAAAGATCAATACACTCTTATCGGCTTTAGTAACCGCCGCTCACGGCACCAGGTGCACGTTTTGTATTTTTTCACTTGTTTCAGTAAAACTGTTCCATAAATGAATTAACGGTAAACGTTCGAAAAGTTACCAACTCAATATTTCAACATAGTCTGCGGAAACAATGAAAGTAAAATGTTCATTTTTCTCGCATTCAGTTTGTGAGGAGCTGAAAAGTTTGTGTGTTATTATTGTATCTTTCGATTCTGAAATAAGGATATAATTTAAATTTTTATTTTGTAAACATACCACTGTTGTATCCTTTTTAATCCAAAGGTTGATTGGTAAAGAATGCCTTGCTGCATTAAGGCCGCCTATGTATCACAATAGTGAAGTACATGACGTTGTTCCATATCATGGCAGTGCACAAAAAATAACTAGTCCACCATATTGAATTTAGAATGACATCACTTAGTTAACCATGCATGTGTATGCAAAATCTTATCTTAAACGGTTGAGGGTAACTGGTTCAAAATTCAGTGGCAAGATTTGACCCGAACACATTTACATACATACAAGTTGCAAGTTAAATAAAAGCTTGTAATAATAAATATAAAGACAATGCTTTAAAAATAATACATATCTACGCGGCGGCAAATTAATGAAAAGTTGTTGGAGTATTCAATTTAAGCCGCAACTTTGTTGTAAACTTGTTCTTTATGTTTGCCAATAGGGCCCGATTTTGCGCGAAGTTAAATATACATTTGGAAATCGCAGCAACAAGCCACAGAACAGCGTGGGCGTGCTGTTGTTTTGATATTTATCGCCATTGTGTCGCCGCAACATATTCAGCTGCAAATACAATGATAGGATTTGCTGAATTGCGGTACAGTTTCATGTGGGACGCTAAATCTGTGGATTAGTTTAGTTCTAAGTCAGCAATTTCTAACGGATACATTGTTGAAATTACGACTTGAATAACTTATACGTGGTAAAGTAAAATATAACATTATTTCCTTGGTTTACTATGCAATTTAGTTTCCTCTGTTCTCAAGTTAGGAAACTAGTAGATAAACCCAATATACGAGCAACCATAGTTGCACATGCAATGAAGCTGTTTCAGTTTGTTCCGTATTGTTACTTCTTGCTCCGGGCACGTAGGACATAGTTTCTCCGGTGATGTCGCCTAATTCAGACAGCTGTCCTAAAGTCCAGCATCCTAATTTGGCAATATACCGTTCCGGAACATGACTGAGTTCCTAATTGACTTTACGGAATCCTTAGAGACTGGATAAAGGATAGCAAAGTTTCTTAGTGCCTCACTTCTGGTCCTGTTAGGCGCCTCCTGCCTGAATAAACTCTGATTGTATGCTAGCAACCAATTGTTAACCCAAAAATAAAGGCCTCCTTTCTCTGGTAAAGGCATTGTTAATGGGATACAATCGGAACTCAATCAAGAATAAGACCCTTTTTGAGCAGTTACTTGTTGTGTAAAAGTTTAAGTTGTAAATGTAGGTACAGCGGTTTGTGGGTATAAATGTTTAATTAAGTAGGTACTAAGCTGTTCAATCTTTTCCTTTTTAAGCTGCAAGGAAAGGGTCATGTTTTTCGCGCGTATTTATTTATACATTTAAACTTCATTTACAATGGTGATACATAGGCGGACTTAATGCAGCAAGGCATTCTCTACCAGTCAACCTTTGGGTTAAAAAGAACCCAACAGTGGTCCAAAATATTAAATAAAATATGAACAATAATTAAAATTGGTTATTAAACTATCTAACTAATAAAATATGCGTATCTTGTATGTATGTATGTAATATTCTTTATTACCTCATATATTTTAAACCACTTGACGGATTTTTATAATTAATACATCGTTAGATAGGTCTTAACCGCCCAAGTGTCGTACAGTTAAAAAAAAGAAATATGGCGGATTGCAATTTGTTTTCTTCCAAACCCATCGAGTGGCGTATCAAAATGTAGGGTTTTAGAGATGATTACAAAAATATATACCACTCACATGTTTAAAAGTCATTCGAAAAAGAAATATAAATACATAAAAAGTTTTAAATAAAATAAAAAAACCCGACTGCAAAGATGTAAACAAGAACAAAATCATGCTGTGCAGTCGGAGGATCAGGGGGTCAGCCAGTTTGCGAATATTAATCCTCAGACTGCACAGCATGATTTTCTTAAATCCTTAGTGCTGGTTACAAACATGGGTACACTCTTGTTGGCTTTAAATATGAATATTAGTACTAAATCTTTTGCATACTCGTAAATGCGAAACCCAGATACGCAAAAGATTTTGATATACTATATTATATAGTAAGTAGACTAGACGAGACAACATATTTCGCGATATAATAACCGTGAAGTTTAGCCAAGTAATAATATTAGAAGAAATTGGTTCACTAATAAGTTATTTATAAATATTTCTGAGCAGAGAGCGTCTGGGACCGAAAAGTTGTAAACAATATTTATTTTAAGAAGGTCTTTTTATTTTCCTAAGGATGATTCAATGGACAATTTAAGCGCTAAAAGACGACGCACGTATAATGGAATTTACAATGTCAGACTGTCTCCAAGGATGATTTAAGAAGATACAGTCTCATATAAGTTAAGGTTGACCTTGCCTAGATTTCGCTTCACATTTAGTTTAAGTTATTTCGTTGGGATTGCCCGGGATTTAGAAGTTTTATTTTCTCCGTTTATCCGACGACAAAGAAACTGGATTACATGAAGCAGGTAGGTACTTAGTTTCAGTCATAAGGATTTGTGCAAACTTCTGCTGTTTTGTATCTATATTATTTATCTAGGATTTGTTCGAGTTACTTATGAGCAGGTTTTACTCGTAAGCTGTACTTGATTCAAAATATTTGATGCTTACGTATTTAATTTTAACTGTTCAACAATGAGAAACATTGGCAATGATATTTTGAAAAAAAAACCAGCCAAGACAGTGCGAGTCTGACTCGCGCACGAAGGGTTTCGTACCATTGTCACAAAAAAGCGGCCCAGTGCGAGTCAGACTCGCGCACGAAGGGTTCCGTAACATTATCGCAATAAACGGCAACAAAATCACGTTTGTTGAATTGGAGCCACACTTTTTTTTTTTTTTTTTTAGTATTTGATTTTATAGCGACAACAGAAATACATCATCTGTGAACATTTCAACTGTCTAGCTATCACAATTCATGAGATACAGCCTGGTGACTGACATATAGACAGACGGACAGTGAAGTTTTAGTAATAGGATCTCGTTTTAACCCTTTGGGTACGGACCCCAAAAAAATATCTTGTGGTAAGTAAGTGGTTATTATGGTTGTAGGTAGGTACAGCTGTTAAATAAACTGAATAACAAAAACATGTTACAGTTCCATTATAAGAACCAATTTATTTCATAACAACAAATACTTAAGTTGTTTTGCCAAAACAGTTTGTTTGTACGAGTAAGTACTCGTATATTGGTATAAATTTAGGACCAGCTTTATCTTATAAGTGGTCCGACGGTCCTTTGCGATATACCTATTCGTATAACAAAAGTATCTCGAATAACATTTCTTGAATTGCTATGCATTTTTGGCTTAGTAGGCGTTTCGGCCTCTGAATTTCGTCCGATCCGGTCGAAACAGGAATTTCATTATTATTAATATTTTTGAGAGGTGTCTCGGATTATACTTTTTTTAAGCATATTTTGTACATTCAGAATGAAAAACCTTATATAGGGTTGGTTATATTTAGTAAAAGTCCGAGAATTGTTGGAAAAATATATAGTTTAACATATATATATTACAATTACAACAATCAACAGTAAACGTAATAAAATAATAATCACAATAATCAGTCTTATAAAATAACAATTGAAACGTGTACAACAAGAATATTAAATGTTAATAATTATAATCAATCTTGTATATCAATTACCTATTTACAATCACTTTGTCATCAATCATTTATTTTTCTATAATCAGAAAATTAATTCTTAGCGATAAAGGTCACATGAAATACTAAAAGTTCATCACAATGTTCTAGCGAAATCGTGTGATTTTCCGAAGCCGAAATGGTGCTAGAAATGTGGCCATTTTAATTATAATATGTTTCTGAAGTTCTTTGCCTGTAAAAAAGGATTCGTCCGAAACACCACTCAAAAATATTAATAATAATAAAATTCCTGTTTCCACCGGATCGGACAAAACTAAGCGGTCGAAACGCCAACTAAGCCGCATTTTGCACAGCTATAGGGAAGTACTTGATTATTGCGAAAACATGACTTGCATTAAAACTGCCACACTCACAAGTTAAGCTCATTGGCTTAAACTAAAATAGATTCAAAACTTATATTTTTCAAAAATTTATAACAAGCAGAGAAATTTCTCGAAACAAAATGCATATTTTTAAGATGATATTCTTACCGTACCGTGTTATATCGAAAAACTCTTCGGATTTTAAATATAAAGCTCCATTTTATACCGTTGGCTGTGCTCTAAGTAGCAGAAATAATACTCTGTGACTGGTTTGAGTTTCGCCAGACACTAAGACCTGAGCTTTGCTGCTGCAATGATTTTTAGGAACTGATATTTAGGATTTATAATTCCGGAAACGCCTGTTTTATTTGGAGTTAGTGTCTGCAGAGCTAACAGAATGCTGCTACTGTATAGTCTAGTACTCATGACGTACTAAACGTTAGATTTGGCGGAGCTTTGTGTCTTTTAGCAATGTTCCTTTAAGTATGTCACTGGATAATTGCAAACGCAATAAATCTTGCGAGGTTATAAAGTCTCGATATATTGTGAACAGATAATTTCAAATACAGTAAACTCCATCCATATTCAATAGATTATGTGATACTTTGTGAAGAGTGAAATAAAAAACATAGTCATTGTCGTTGTTATGGTCGTTGTCGTTGTCATTGTCGTTGTCATTGTCATTGTCACGGTCGTTGTCGTTGTCATTTTAGTTGTCATTTTCGTTGTCATTGTCATTATATCCGTGCCTTATTGAGAAGAAACACACAACATGACACGACACGATTTTATACTAACGGTGTTTGAGCAGTAACCTGTTGTCAAACATTTATGATTTTTTAAACCGAACTAAGATTTTATTGAAGCAGGTAATCATGTGCTTCACATTTTCACAACGAAAAACACTAGCCTATAAAGATTTATGCGTGAGCAGCTCAAATGAAATTTATTTGAAGATAAATTCAGGTACGTAAGCAGGTTTTAAGCAAGATAAATCTGTCGGTACCGTTTACAGACGTCTCGTAGGGAAGGCCTTTAGTAATTTCTACGAAAAGGTGTGCGCGGTCTTTTGTGTCAGACGAGATAATACTTAGTTTACGTGGAGATAGCACAAACTGCGATCACCGGGTCAACTGTGGCTGCGATAAAATCTTTTAATAATAAAAAAAAGTTAAAAGAGGACTATTTGTCACATTTTTATGATGTCGGTAAGATGCTAAGCAATGCTATTTATAGCCTACATAAAAAATGTCGTGATAAATGTGCTTCGGAATGATTAGACAGAAGCGACACTGACAAATGGCATTGTAAGGACGCTGAACATCTGTTATTCACAAGAATAAGATAAATACGGAATGTTTTTGTTACATGAAGCTCGCCACTTTAGGGACTCATTGGACAGATAAAGGTTGCCATGTATTGTTTGCGATTGTGTACTGTATACATGTATAGTTTTATGTAATAGTAGTTTATGCAATTGTCATTTATTATGGGTTATTTAAACACGAGCGTCGGCTTCGCCTCATGTGATAATATTAACACGCGAGTGTTTTAATACCTAATTATATGCCGTTGCATACACTATTTTATCTTCACTCATACAGTTGAACTAAAATAAAAGTGGAAACGGAAAAATATGCAGTATTGCGGGCAATTTAGATTCTCATTGCACCATGACAGCGCAGCGCGCGCATCCATAGACAGTGACACTAGCTCATGAGCGCCAATAAATTAAAAAGTAAAAGTGTGCTATAAAAATTAAAAAGTTATTTTATGATGCAGTTGTTTGAAAATCGAAGAAAAATGTTGCACTGTAATGGTTTTTTTTTAATTTTACTTTTCCACGAATATAAAGTACGTGTTTATGCAATACTTTTTGAATTCATAATTGGAACATTACGTTATAAAAACTAATATCAGAACGGTTCGAGGCCAGGACTCAGGGCCCTTTAAATCTTTTTCCACTATGTAAAGCAAACAAGATTTGATCATAAAGTTATTACAGTGTAGCAGAACGGTATTGAGGCGACAGTTGTTTAATATTGACGCAGGACAGATTTACTTTATCGAGTTTTACTCGGGGCTATTGTCTTCCTTTGTCGCAGTTCCAAATAAATTACTCATCTCGCGAATAGAAAACCAAAATATATCTAACTTGTTTAATTATTTTCAGACTTTTTTAAGTATCGTGTAAATCAGTTCCACTGGAATTTGGACTGGTCCACAAAAAAATGTGTCAAGGAAATAGACGTGAAAAAGAAAGTACTACAGTAAACCAAAACTTTGCTGAGCGATGTTATTGTTTTAAGAATTCTAAAAACAATAGCATTGTGCCAAGTATTTCGTTTGGTTGTATTTTTTAATTAGGGTAGGAACTTGCTTGCTCTAATAACTTATGGCAGGGTCCCAGGTGCGATGCTATAATCCGACAATCCACAAAGATGCGTCAACTCGTCTATAGTAATTTTATAGGTAGGTACATACAGTATGCGAATGTTTTTATGGGGGCAAAGTTCAGTTGGTTTTCTTTTGTCAGGCCCGTAGTCCGATGCTTATATTCGACTCAAACTCAAAACTTGGCCACACCTACCAATCTACTGCCAACCAATCACAACTCTCGAGTTTGGCATATGATTCTACAGTTTGGCATATGTGTACTCAATAGAGGCCCAGGCAGCTCAGACGTTACTGAATTCTTTCTAAACAATATATTTGGTAAGTACGAGTACGTAACAAGTACATGCTAACGCTACTGATCCACTGGTTTTTTGTTAAAATAATTCAGTAATGTCTGGGGCGTCTATGATCTTAGACTTGAGCACGTTAATAGAAAAAAAAAGTTAACCATTCACAATTGTCTATTTCCAGTTTGTGATGAGTTGAGTATGAGCAATAGCATTTTGAATACCGGCCTGTGGAGTCGCTTTCTAGAACTAGATTCGCTATACTTATACCTACTGGACAAGATGTAATTATAAGAATTTTGTAAAACCACAAAAACCCGGCAAAATGAAAGAGCGCTCTTTTTTATTCCCCTCGAATCACAGAGATAGGCTGGTACATACATATGCAATGTTGTCAAACTTTATGGAAATTCTAATAAACTTGGATTATTATCATTCAAATGTTCTTCCGAAATGTAAGAACAGTCTCTTTCACTTTTCGTATTTACCGACTTCTTGTTTCAAATACTGAAGTTTGTCTTACATTTTATAGGAGCGTGAAAAAGGACTGTGATCCACGGGATGGTCAATAATTGTTAATTAATTCTTTGTTTAACAAGCTTTTTCAAGCTAAAAGTAATATCACTTGTCTATACACATCCAATAAGCCCAAATACGATGGTGCTATCTTAGCCTAGACCGCTAGAGGCCACCAAACACTGCAGCGCACTGCGGCGCGATGTCAGCGGAGGCGATAGTCATCATGTCAAAATGTAAGGGATTGATCACGTGATTTTTCGATATCGCTTGTCAATCTCATACAATTTTGCCTGTTTGACAATCGCTATCACCACGCTTTCGATGATATAATGTCACTTGTCTAGGGCCTCTTGTCTACCCACCAGTGGGTTGCCGCATTGTCGAGGTGGGGGAGCCAGTAACCGTGGCTTGGTCACCCACGGTGAAGTGAAGAGGAAACCGAGGAGGGGCCGCTCGTCAGGGCTTATGCCGATTAAGCCAATTTAACGACGTAGCGGCCAATTAGTAGGTTGCGGTGCCGCTTGGTAACGGGCGACATCGCAACTGAGGCGGGCCGCAATGTCTTATGGAGCGTCCCAGACCCTATACGATGTCGCGGCTGAGGATTGAAGGCCGTGGCGGGAGAGGAGTGCCGGTATTGCAGTGCGCCGCTCTCTCTACCGTCCGCGGTCTGGACGGGGTCACCACCGTATAATGGCGGACGCGGTGGGGCCGCAGGGGAAGAGGAGTGTCGGTATTGCATTAGCCTCTGACCCTATCCCCTGCTGGCGAAAAATAGTAGGAGGCGGGGCCATTGACTTTGACTCGCCACGGGGGACCAAGGGTGCCACACACGGGGTCGTCTGGCGCCCATGTGCTGGTTTGGTCACTGAGGTGGTCACAGCGTACAGTGTGTTCTGGTGCGCTGGTGATGGGGGGTACTCCCCTGAGTGACGGACAGCCGCGGCGCCTTTGCGGTGAGTGTTTACGCGTGCCCGTGTGCCGCCATAAGCGGCGCAAGAGGTCCGTGGATTTTTCGTGGGTTGGAGTCCCACATAACTGCACTATCTCCCTGTGGTAGTGCAGTATGCAAGAGCATTTCTCCAGGCACAAAAAAGGGCCTCTTGTCTGGTTAAGATGTTGCTATGACCACATTCCGGCGCCATCATTAAACCAGCTCCTCCAATCATATTATTTAAATGTTTTCAAAGTTACATAAGTAACTAGACTAGAGTACCTGCACCGCTGACCTAAACTAGAGTCAAGAGGAAACAAATATAAAAAATTACGCCAATTTCAGTCAAAATTCATCTTAATTAGATGCCTAGAAGTGCGTGAAAGTGGGTTATTAGTTACCGGACACATACGATTAAAGCATAGTAATATAAACAACTGCAAACGAAGACAGGATGACATTTAATTTCCAAATAGCACCGCATAACACAGTATTTGCCAAACGTCATCCGTACATTGCAGCTCCTTGTCTTTACAATAAAATCAGTAAAAAAGTGACCTTGTACAAATTGAAAAAGTTTTAGTTTAAAGAAATAGTAAAAGCCTTTCTCGCATCATTGGACTACTTAGAAACCGAACGACTATTTCACGTACCTCATTGAGATATCTCAAATTAAAACACGCCCTACCAATCACGAATCATACATACTACATTCATCATTCATGCACACACACACCCACACCCTCACAATTTTACACTCTCCCTGACACACACACATCGTGCATATTTTAATCAAGCATGTTAAATTAGTAACTCTAAATTGTTTCTTCCAATTTTAATTTTAATATTTTATTTTCTTTTTCTTTATTATCTACTTTTTAATTACATAAATACGGACTGATAAACTATGATTGTAAATTAGGCCAACTCCGATCCCTACTGTCACTTATAGCACAGGGAATCCTATTTTAAGGGACAGAGTATTGTTGTTGTATTTCTGTTATTTTTTGAACCAATAAACGTATTTGTATTTGTATAAAGCTTGTTTGTAAAAATATCAGACAAAAAAACATTTAAAATAATTTATCGAGAGAACTTTTGCATCCGTATTATCAGTTCTTAGCTCGGTGAACGCAAAACCTCTAGTTTTCTTGTTAAAACAAAGGCGTGTGGTGTCCTCGTTAACAAAGCGGTCTGATGTAACTTGAAAAAGAACCTGCATTAGCCGATATTGTTCGGGCTATTTACAAGAATAGTTTTAAGCAATATTTTTGCTCTACTTTATAAAATATTCGCTCGAAAAATGAGTATATTTATAGGAAAAACTGTTGCTGTTGGAGAAACTTTTGTAAATAGTTGTACGTTTTAACTTGAGTTATGCAAATAATATGCAGGAACATTAATGCAAATTAAATTGAACCTACCTGGATACAAACGGCATCGACTGACCAATATATACGCCGTAGTTTTTAACCTACCTGTGCGTACTTTTGTTTTGATACTTATTTAACTTTTGTATGTTCCACTTTTAATGTAAATCACACCTTCCATTATGGATACGATTCATTACTAAATAATAAAACAAAGCCTTTTAACAAAAAAATCAAACCAACGTTCAAAACAAAACACTACAAAGCGAAAAATAACTTTCTTCTCCGAAGTCGGTGTCTTTGGTACATATACGAAAAATGGATAACATAATGTACAACTCATAACGTTTCCAATAAGCCCAAACACGACTAGGATATATTGTTTAATTTCGGAGTTACCAAATAAAACAATATATCCTTCCGATTTCATCATCAGATCAGTTCGATGGTAACATTTTCATCAGTAGGTACCATTTATTTAAAAGTATTTGCTTCATCATAGTCGCATATCTATTCGAGATACCCGTGACTTAGCATGAAGGAGTTCCAGCAGCCATCTGTGGTCTTCTTCATCAGTTTCATTTCACCAAATGATACTTTCTGAGTGCAAATAATTGCATTGTTAATGAAAATACCAAAATCGCTATATGTATGCCTTTAATATTTGAAGAGTTTCCTCGATTTCTCCAGGATCCCATCATCAGATCCTGATCTTATGACTATGGGACCACCTGGAAAGTATACCCTTTCAAATAAAAGAAGAATTTTCCAAACCGGTTCAGGCGTTTTTGAGTAATCGGGTAACATACATAAAAAAAAGATTCCGAAGATTTGAGAACCTCCTCCATTTTTTGAGGTCAGTTAATAACGTATTTCGGTAGCTTTGATTAAAATCCTCTCCTCATAAAACACCTGCAACTTCCCATTAATATTCGTCACGTAGATCTTATTTTCAGCCATTAATAAAACTAAAACTTTTTTCGCGAACTGAACCCCATAAATAGCAGCGTCAACACTCATTGATTTTGCATATCACGGCATCTATTTCCATGTCACCGCTGATATAGAATCCATTATAAATCTACAGAAGAAACCATTTGTAGAACAAATTGCGCGACACGCTAGAACACGTCGTAACATAGATTACCATAGTAAGTACCTACCGGGGAAGATTTTTTTTATTCTATTGTTCCCGGAAGGCGGGAGAGTAATAGTTTTTCCATTAGGAGAATTGCGACGCTGATTGACTAGAGATGTGATCGCCGAGACTCCAATCTTTTAGCCAATTTTGTATTATTAAAAAGCTGTTCCCTTTATAAATGAATTCGCGTTGGGGAAAGTGAAAAATTGGATAAATTATAATAAAATTAGGGAGATGATTCTACATAAATCTCTCTATTTTCGTAACTTATTTGTGATAGAAACAGACGCTGTCGTCATCCATTTTCTTTTGCTAGAAGACGATTGAAAGTTTCTATGTTGTCAAATGAGGTTCTTAACCCATTACTAAAAGTGATGCCTAAAGTTCTTTCTTCACCAAAATATACTACTACTTGTGTGGTAATAATAACCATTAATAGAAATTGAAACAAAAGTATCTATAACGAAAATCCAACTTAATTGTGGGATCAGAGACAATAGTTAGTGGAGTGTGAGCCACAGCGGTGAAGGGTTGACACTCAATGTGTCCAGTTTGTGCCGCGGTTAGTTCCAACGTGACACACGTCGGTACTATCGCCGGTAGCTCTGAACTGAGCAGTGAGCACTACACACGCCCCCATTTATGTGCTTTTATTATTAAAAGAACGAGTGGGTTTCTTCAACTGTTTACATTCCCGTTTAAAGCTGCTCGTAAAGCTAGAAATGAATTCTTAAAAACATTCTCTGCTCTGGCTTTTCAACTATTGTTTTTCTAACAGTTCATCTTGCTACATTAAATCTAGTCAATTCTAACTTTAACTTAACATAAGGTCAATTTATTAAAAGGTTCACATAAACAGTCCATAAACCACTATCTACCGGTTCATTTATAACCTCTTAAGTAACCTAGAGTCATTAAGTGCGGGTAAAATCACGGCAGAACTTGTTCTTAATAATTCAAACATAAGTTACGGCTCCTGAAGACGTCATTGGCGTCTTGGGCACGATTACTTAGACTACTTAAGTCTACGCTGGCATTTAAAGGGTTAGTAGTAATTAAGGCTTTTAATTGTTTTTCCTCATCAAGTTGAATAAAGTTTGTTTTTTATCCGTCTGCTCCGCTTAATGGATGTTTTGGTAGAGGAATGGTTTTATCAATTGAAGGTCTGGCAATTGGCTTCTCGTAAACTTTAAAGGCCAAAGTGTTAATTGGTCTGTGTCGAATTACAGGGCTAAAAGAAATGGAAGCTGTATTTTCCTGCAATGGATTTCAGTTTTATTTCTTCGTAAAAGAGCAAGAAATGGAAACATTGGCTTCGTTACCACGCCGTGTATCTGTCTGTTACATCACAGTTTTTTAGATGTCCTCTTATGTTTTGGTCGAAATCGCAAAATAAAAAGGTTTTATTCTCTTATTTTGACTTTTCTAGTATTACAATCGCTGTTCACCAAGGTTCGACTTTAAGTCCATTCTTGTTCATTGACTATCGGGTAACAACGTCGAGACGTTACTACCTAATAGTCATAAATCAGCCCCTATCTCTTTTGATGTACCTCCAAACGTACATATCTCTCATTCATTTATATGAAGAATATTATCCGCTCGGTGAATTTACAACTTTTCGACTGTCTTACACATTATTCTACCTAAGTTAGAACAAATGACAATGCTATTAAATATGGTATTTACCTATGAAATTGCCGTTTTTTATGAACTAAGCTAACGTATATTTTTCTATATTGTTTATTTCTCAAAATAGTCACCCGTGAAATCGATGCATCTTTGCCAACGCAGTGGCAGTTTATTGATGCCTCTCTTGAAGTAATCAGCCGTACAAATTCTTCCAATGCATTTTATACTGCCACTCGGAATTTTTTTTTCCCGCCTAAATGTTATCCAAATTCAAAGCTGGTTGGAGACGTGCGAGCTTCTCCATCATTATGTTCAGTTGGTCACAGTACATATCTGCAGTATTGCTTATCCCGTTTGTTGGCAGTGACCATCACTTTTCTAGGCGTAAGTTATCGTTTAGGGCATTGTTTAGGTGCTAAACCAGAATCCAACCAATTTGCTAAGCGCTTGCGATTGTCAAACAGAATACATTTTTTGTCGCAGTTAACAATGCGGTCCAAAATTCGTTCGTTTGTGTGCCTATTGAGCGGGGCAAGGCTCCTTTCGAACGTACTTCACGCTGGCGATCATTGAGTTCGTGGGCCACCTATTTGTCAAACTTTTTTACCTTGCCAATTCGACATAAATTTAACAAATATTGTTTTGATGCTAACGTCGAAAGCTGCTGCTAATTCAGCCGTAGATTGAGTATCATCAGCTTTCACAATCGCCTTTAATTCGTCATTGTTGACCAAAGTTTTCAGACGACCAATGGGTTTATTTTTCAGGTTAACATTTCCAGGACGGAAGCAGGTTAACAAATAACAAGTGGTGCGTTCGTTTGTAGTACGGAGAGAAGCTGCGTAAACGTCTTTGATGTTGGGTACCGCTTGTACCGCATATTTGCCACGACGGTACTCATATTCCATAATTGCTCGAGCTTTTTACGTATCCATGATGACGACAAAGATTCAAATGCGATGAAAACATAATTCTAATCAATAAACAAATGAATAATTTTGAAAAAAGAATGCCATGTTTTTAAAATAAAATTAATTTGAAATTAGAATTCTTAGCCAAAAAATATTTTTTGATTTAAAATGGCCAGTACTGCAGAACGGCAATTTCATAGGATTTTATTTAGTCTAATAAAAATGTTATAATTATACACACGACGTATCAGATGGCACTAAGTATCCTTTTCTTTTTTTACAAAAGTCGAGACAGTAATATTATTTCCAAACAGATATGTATTATTTTCATATCTATGTAAATATTTAGGGACGGTACGTTCCGAGGACGAAGAAAAACCCGGTCGGAGAATAGCGTGTCGTACACACAAGGGATTCGTAACTTGTCAATTAGTATAAATTCTCCGAAAGACAGAGAAAACAAAAAATGTCAAGGAAAATAAGAAACAAAACAAATTGCAAAAAAAAATAGGCTCTACGATGAATGCCGCAGTCTGATTTAATGTGACATTTTAGACAAAAGTTATGGTTTTGGCAGGATCTTGTTATTTTGTTTGTTCAACCATTTGATGTGTTTGTTTATTTTAGTTAAGGTTTTTATTACATACGTATGAAGCAGAAATAAAACAGGTATTTGTCATTTAGAAATAAAGTAATAATTTAATAAGCGCACATAAATAATTTGAAAAAAATATAAGTTCATAAACAGCGTTTTTTTTTCGTTGTCATCTTCTATCGTAATAATTATTTTAGAAGCCAGAATATTTAATGTTATAGGCTGGAAAAGCCGTTCCAAGCTCAAATAGACCATTGCATTTTCACATTAAAAAATAGGAAACCGAAGAAAGTAAGTGACTCTTATTGATTTTTATTTGATTGTTTTTTTTATTTCATATTTAAATAAAAATTTAAACCTTGCCCCACACTAGGAATTTCTTCCTGTATCGTGGGTGCGTTTACAAACATATAAACTCACATACACAACACCCAGAGCCGGAACAACTATCTGTAGGTCATACAAATATTTGTTCCGTGCGGGAATCGACACGCAGCGCAGCAGTCAATCGCTCAACCACTGCGCCAACCGTGCGTGATTGATGCTTATTGGGCATAGAAAAATGCAAAGTCTTGGAACGCTGGCAGGGATATTTTGAAAGTTAATTTAGTTGTCAGGATGGTGTGCAAGGACTGGGTAACTGAGTAGAAGCCAAGAACCAAACTCAGACGAAGAGCAAAAAAATGAGAATGAAATTGAAAAGATTGAGATTAAAAAAGAGTTTAAAAGAAGATGTATTGACTAAAAATTAAAATAGTATGCTAAGATGGTTTAGTCATGTTGAGAGGATGAATGATAGGCCACTATCAAAAGGTCAATTAATAAGGCAGACGTGAATGGGAACGCCCAGAGGGGACGCCCTAGAAAGACATACATATACCTTATTGGTGTAATTCTTCAGAAAGACCAGGTACGCAGTTCTCATAACCGGCGTGCGTGTATGACTAGATGTATGAACGTGAGTGAAGCAAGAGAAGTATGTAAGGATCGTAGCAGGTTGCGTTCAATAGTTTCTTCCTTCCCCCATGTGAAAAAGGCGTGGGTTTATGTATGTATTTAATTATCTAATACTATAAGCACATAAAAGTACTCATGCCTTAGGCATTTTCTACCAGTTAACCTTTGGGTGATATATGATAGCTCACCTATACACACATACACTCACGCATACTCACATCCACACACTCACCACATAATTACAGTCACACTCGCTCGCACCTACATATGCTCATATACATACGCCACTCACACACCTACACATTTTCATAAACATACACTATACACACACCCACACCCATACACTAAATCCATTTAATAATAAATTAAAATGATGTACATACTTACAAATTACTTATCCAAAGTGTCAACGGTGTCACGTGTCACGAAGTGTGTGTGTCTTACTTGCCAATTTTTTTTTCTGTGCACTTATTCTTGTATTGTAAAAACTCAAGGGGAATGGTGCTGATAGCCGAAATACCGGCTATGCCTAGTTTGAATAAAGACTCTAATCTCTTAATTATTTTATCTACACCCATGCTATAAATCCTCTATAAAAGTTCTTGAAACAGTTAGCTTATTGCCAACATTAAAACAGCCAGTGTCATAGTAACCATAATATCAACCATAACAACAACAAAAGTTATAATGTTGTACTAAATTTCATAACGCAACTCCTTTTGTACTCATCGAACAGCCACATTCTCATAGCATCTTTATGAATTTCAAAAAAAAGAACATTGTCATGCACGCGCGTTTCACTACTACAGCGCTGTAATTTAAAAAAAAAATATTCGAATTTTTGAATTGACGTCGTATCCCGCCATTTTTGTTCAATAATAGTATTGAAAAATAAAATTTTTGCAGTTTACAAAAATGTGTGATACAAGCTTTGATAACACACCACCAGATATTTCTAATGCAGCAAAGGACATTTCTAACCAATTATTACCAGAAAAGTCGAGAAAACATTATGCAAAGACGTACCAAAATTTAATGAATTGGAAAATAGTAGTACATAATTTTCTGAAGATGTGCTCTTAGTATATTTTCAAGAATTATCAGAAAAATTCAAATCTTCATCCCTATGGACCTTCTATTCAATGCTGAAAAGTACGCTAAGTATTAATACCCTCCCTATGGTTTCAGAACCTTTATAGAGGATTTATATCATGGGTGTAGATAAAGTCTTGTATGCAACTGTTATATAGGTATTAAAACACTCATGTGATACTATTATCACACTCGGCTTCGCCTCCTGTGATGAACCCACATTCGTGTTTTAATACCCCTTATTATACAACAGTTGCATAAATAACTATTATTATATACCAAAAACAACATTACATACAGTGTGATAATAAAGTACATGTTCAAAGGCGAGCTTACCTCAATTTTGAGTTCTCTTACAGCAAACCCTAGGGTGACAGAGAAAGATCTCTTTGCCAAAATTGAAATTGCTGCCACATTTGCCGTTTTAAAGTAGTATTAACCGCGATCTCTTCCAGGCAATCTGGTATGGACAGTATTAAAATACTATATTATAAAAGATACACAGATAAATACATAATATGTTTTGTAATATCTACATAAATAAATACATATTAAATATAATATACTGAAAATAATTATTTTCATTTAACTAACGGATAAATAGCGGTTTTACAAGTAAGGCGAGATAGATTTTACTATTGGGTAGACAGCTGTAGGTGTTTGTGAATAAGCATGGAAGGGTCAGAGCGGCTCAAAGTGGCTTTGTTAAATTGATTTTACGTGTATTGCGGACTTTGTTGGTCCGCCCGCTCTTGTGTCGGTCTCACGACTGCCGACTGCCCCGGGAATCTAACAACTACTTCGGATTTACTAAGCAACGTTTTGTTTTTCCCATTTATTTACAGTTTGTTTTATCCGCTTACAGATAAAATGCACTCCACTTTCGAGGAAAACACATCAATATTTGCTTTCAGATATTTGTTATGTTTCATAATGTTTGTAGACAACAATTACAGTTTAAAGTGCTGTTTGAAAATCCGTGTGTTGGTGCTCTAGGAGTTTAGGTCAAATTAAAAGGGTCAGTGACACGGTATACATTTGATTTTCATTAAAACTTTGGGTAACCTAATCCTTTTAGTTTGACCTTTAGCAAATACCTTTTAGCCTCGAACTGTTACTTTTGTAGATAGGTATTTACGTAGAAGCGGAACCAACGTGTTAAAGTAAAGAGTTTATTAATAGCACTCTCTGGGGGGTAACCACAAGCTCTTAGAGTAAGGTTATTTTGAGATCGAGTAAGGGACAGATGTATCTGACTTGTATACATCTGTCACTTACTTGATCTCAAAATAACCTTACTCTAAGAGCTTGTGGTTACCCCCCAGGTTCGAGAACTTTACTTAGACCGCTCAGAAATAAAATGGTGTATTGACGTTAGCATGGACATCTTTTACTGTAGCAGGTTATATTTACCAATCAAATGTAGTCAGTTACGTTTTTACCCGACTGCCGAAGGAGGGTAATGTGTTTATCAGTCTATGTATGTATGTAAGTATGTATGTATGTATGTTTGTTCCTATATGGCGTTCCAGAGACCAAACGCGTTGGCCGATTTTGATGATTCATACGTCAATCGATGTGTCGTAACCCTGCGAGTGTCATAGGCTAAATTAAAATTGGACAATAGAAAAATGGCGGATTTTGGGTGCCATATTGTGGGTGCCCAAATTTTTTTTCTCTTCCATACCCATCGTGTGGGGTATCAAAATAAAGGGTTTTAAGAGGAGATTTCAAAAATATATAACACTTATATGTTTAAATGTATCTAATTCGAAAAAAGTTATAAATAAAAAAAATTGATTCAAAAAATGAAAAAACCCGACTGCTTCACAAGCGAACTAAAAAGTCGTAAACAAGGAAAAATCATGCTGTGCAGGCGGAGGATACACCAGATCTTGGTCAGCCAGCCCGCGAATATGTATCCTCCGACTGCACAGCATGATTGTTTCCTTGTTTACGACTTTTTAGTTCGCTTTTGAAGCAGTCGGGTTTTTTGATTTTTTGAATCATTATTATTTCAGATCTGATTCGTATGTCTTTTGCAGTTACAAAAAGTAATTTGTATAAGGTTGATATTTTATTACGTTTCTTTAAGTTTCATAAGGCGACAGACTTCGTAATAAAGTTACTAACTTTTTTTTTTGTGTTGGTTTTTCTCTTGACTCTAGTCTAGGTCAGAAGGTGACAGAGACAGAGTCAACGATGGAGTGAGCTTACCCAGAAGAACCCTGATCCCTCTAACTTTAAAGAGACTATTAGAAAATGTTACAATTTGTATTACGTAGGTAATGTTAGGCATAATATACAATATAAATGTTTAGATTTCATCCAAGAAGATACCTTTCCTTACACCTTATTTATTTATTTATTTATACTTTACTGTACACCAAAAAATACAGGAACATAAGAAACTTAAAACCAAACACATACAATGGGCGACCTTATCGCTTGCCGCGATCTCTTCCAGGCAACCTGGAATGGATAGTGATTGCCTGGACATGACATGGGGTTGTCAGTGGTGTAACAATACCAACAAAGAACATACAGAAACAATAATACTTAATAAAAAACACAAATAGATAATTATATAAGCTATAAAATAGATACATAAATACATACATATTTAAATTATAAACAAAGAAAGAAAAATAAAAAATACGTATGACAATCATAGACAAAATATATGACAACAAACTAAGACCACGATTACAGCGATAAGTAATGTTCCTTGATGAGTCTTTTAAATATAGGCAACGACTGTGCACGTTTAATTGGGTCAGGCAATGCATTCCACAGACGAGCAGCCTATGCAAAGTATACCTTCATGTATAATTTGCATAAAATTGAATTAAGATCTTACATTCTAATATCGTTAACTCAACTTGCACACGAGTTTCCATTCAATTTTATGAGATACTCTGTATAATATAGTAATTCCGGACATAGGGTCTTTAAGAAGAGGTCGTCTAGTTAATCTAGTTTGTGCGGTGAGGCGGCCGCGCGGAGGGTACTCGACGCGAGAACAGGCCTATCACAAAATATAGCCTTACATTTCTTCCCGCAGCCACTTGTGCCAACAGCCGATATCGACCGAGCCCTCTCCACCTTTATGAGACAAGCATCGAAAACCTGTGTCATGTCCATCTAGTGAATGACTCAAATTAAGGACTCACACTCGCGCTATTTTCAGGGTTCCGTACCCAAAAGGTAAAAACGGGACCCTATTACTAAAACTCCACGGACCGTCTGTCTGTCTGTCTGTCACTAGGCTGTATCTCATGTAGGTACCGTGATAGCTAGACAGTTGAAATTTTCACAAATGATGAATTTCTGTTGCCGCTGTAACAAGAAATACTAAAAGCAGAATAATATAAATATTTAAGTGGGGCTTTGATACAACAAAGCTGTTTTTTGCCGTTTTTGCGATAATGGTACGGAATCTTTCGTGCGCGAGTCCGATTCGGACTTGTTTTGTTTTAAAAACGCATACAAAAAGTTTTTAATCAAAAAAATAAAACCGACTTCTAAAGCAAAACACTACAAAGCGAAAAATCACTTTCGGAAAAAAAGTTATTTGTCGCTTTGTAGTGTTTTGCTTTAGATGTCGGTTTTATTTTTTTGGTGAAAAGTTATTAATTTTTCACTTTTTAGTGGTACTAAATGGACAAGTTCTATAGTAAGGTACCATATACTGCCCACAGTGATGCCAGAATAGGTAATTCGAATAAAATGTAACTTGAACATAACCGGTGGAATGAGAGTGTACCAGGGTGAACTATACCCATCTGCGTACCCGTTTAGATCATACTGGCGTGATGATATGTTATGAAATGACACCATTCATTGATAACAATAAACAGACATGCGATTGCAGCAATCCCGAGAGATTTGCCGTCATTGATTGAAGAGTTATGTTGTATATCTTCGAAGTTCTTCATCAGCTCTTGATTATTGAAATTTGAATGGGCAAGTACCAGCTTTCAAATAAAAAAAGAATGATCAAAATCGGTTCACCCAGTAAATAGTTCTGAGGTAACACAAATAAAATAAAAGAAAAATACAGTCGAATTGATATCCTCCTCCTTTTTGGGAAGTCTGTTAATAATAACATAAAAGAAAGAAAGAAAAATATTTATTTGTGACCCGCACAGGAGACACGAGAAATAAGCATAAAATTAAACAATAATAAAATAAAAACCCCGTGCGAGACCAAAAAGGTTCCTATCTCAGCATGTGCAGCGATAACCAAAAAAGGTAATAACGCTGCGCTGATATTCTGATAGGGCCCACTGTTGATGCCACGGACACACTAACGGAAACGGGACTTATATAATAACAAATAAAATAGAAGAATATGTAAATAACAAACAAAATAGAAAATAAAACACATAAGGTGGGTCAAAGTATGTGCAAGTATAATAGAAATATATAAATAAAACATATTAAATATAGGTAGACCTAGAAACCGTCATATACCATCTTTACCGTGGCAATACTCAATGATCATTTGTCGAAACATAGACAAACGACAGAGCGCGCGTAGCAAAGAGTGAATTTTACATGCAATTTGAACGAGCTGCATTGAAGTGTCAGTATCAGTTAACGTCTCTGTTTATGAAATTATTTAATAAAGCTTCCAAAAAGGCATAATTTAAGCGATAAGCTTGTCTATCCTACATGTCTATTCATACGGCGTCAAGGATTACGCCTACAATGGACGGTCTGCGCGGCCGGCGCGCCTCGGTTGCTGAAATTATGTAAACGGCCGTTGGTTTTGAGATTTGATTAATGGCACTTCATTTAGAACAGCTATTTCGCGGCATTCTAATGATATAGAAACTGGTAAGCGCAGAAATTTGAGAATAAATTGTATTAAATTATCCGTGGCGCACAGCTTAATACAATTTGTATCCCAATTTCATATTACATTTAGTCTTACAACGCAGACTTCGCAATGAAATTCTGTTGTTTAAATATTAATTAAGTCAATTAGAAACGTTTTATAACTAAGCATGGATTTAAATTTATGGTGCCTGGGGTGAGTGCCAAGTGCACCACGATAATGGATTATATTGCACAATTTCAAAAGCCAATCAAATGTATGAAAAGTTTTTTTTGTAGCAAATAATAAAAGTTGTGTCAAAGAAGGAAAGATTTATGAGTTCTCAATGACTGAGCGTTTATTATTTCATAAGAATTTCGCGAAACTTTCTTGTTTATGTGGAACATTTTGTAACCACTAACGCTAGAATTTTAAACGGAGCGAACTTTGTTGTAAAGAATTCTTTTAATATATTGATTAGTACGACGAAGAATTTCTATCTAAGCTAAACTGTGCTAAGAAGTGAATTCCATTGAGTAAAGTTCTCTTTGTTGAACATTGCACAGCATACCTACTTAAATAAAAAATACGACATCGTTTATAGGAATCCTATAGTCTTTAGTCTGAACCCCAACACAAGTATTAATGACTAGCTGTCCCACGCGGCTTCGCTCCCGTCAACTGCCTACAGGGTAGGTAGGCAGTTGACCCTATATACATGAATGTTGCGTAACTTTAACCACTTACGCAGCGCACGCAACGGAAACTCTCAAAAATGATTTTTCCCGTTTTTGCAACATTTTTCATCTCGTAGCGTGATCTTATGTAGTCTATAACCTTCCTCGATAAATAGGCAATCCAACACAAAAATAATTTTACAATGCATGTCCTCGAAAAGAGCGGTTTTCCAAGCAGCCAAACTGTGCGGAAAGTGTCACTTTTTTTCACTAGTACTTTTTACTTTCCTGTATTTTTTTAATTTTTAACTCCAACGTCAGCCCGACGCATAGAGTTTTTATTATTTGAGGAAAGTTTAAAAAATTAGTTATGTACATATCATTCATGTAAAAGGTAGAATAAAATTAATACTTCATTTTAGGCGTTTTTAATTACTCTAGATTTAGATTTTGATCAATTAATTAATTTTAAATATTCATTAAATATGTTTGGCAGAACGTATATTTTGCTCGTGCCTTATTGCGTTACGATGTGACAGCTATTTGCACATGCGCAGTAGATATGCCCGAGGAACTATTAGTTAATCTGTGGATACGCTGAACGCGCTTGAATACGCCCGCCATTTTATTAATTTCATTTTATTAATTTATTTATTTCCTCGTACAATGCATAGTAAAATGTTGTATGATACACGTACGTAAGATGATTTCCGACTCGTGTCGATTTATCCACTCACTCGCTTCGCTCGCTCGTGAATAAAAATGCCACTCATCGGAAATCACCTACCTTCCGCACTTGTAGCATAAATAACTATTTCAATTCCAACCAATAGTGCCTGAGATATTAGCTATAATATTAGTATAGATATAAGTTTAGTATAGATTACTTTTAAATTCTCATATATTGTAACCGTTTGAGACACAATTAACAATTTTATATATAAAACAATTGTTTAAGACCTATTAATAATAGAATAACAAAGCAGAAGCATGTGCCAGCATATTAGTAACATTTTCCGTCGTAAGGTTTATCAAAAACCGTAAACATAACAGGGCTGCTATACGGTGGCGCTGTGTTGTGTACACAGCTCTTTAAACATAATTACCCGTTCATGTATGGTTACGTCAAGCCATAACCGATGTGGTTGTTGCGGAACGCTTAAAGCTGCCGAGGTTTAGCGCTTTGGCGGCCATTAAGATCCCGTCGACAGTTGAAGTTAAACTCAGAGACGCTTTGAATTTTCATCCGAATTTGCAATGCAAATGTGGCCAGAAATTGTCGTAGATTTTTGAAAATGGTTTTATTTCTCCTCATAACTTTATGATGGTCTCAAAGGTATATAAAGATTTCACTGCTTTTTCAATTCGTATTCAGATTCGTGCCTGGAATTTTGATGGCATAGCTTGTAATTCTTTTGGATGTCTTGTTTGAAATACTGTGATTATATTATATTTCATAGTAGATTAGTAGCCAAGGGCTGTGAGGCATCAATTGCAGCCCGAGATATTTAGGCGCACGCCTATAGTTCGAGGGTGCAATTGGTGCTTACACCCGAGCTAACTATTCTGCTTTACATCTCGATTGTGAGGTAAGTAGAAAAAAAACCGGCATTACAAGAATAAAACATTTAAAAGATATTTTTTTTTTCAAGAACGAAATTGAGCTTCGCCGTTCGATATTTAAAATTGATGACTATTATACTCACACGAAGACAAGGCTGAATAGCAAAGCGACCTCTTTGGTCATTGGGCTGAATGCATGATGTCTATTGCCAGTATGATGGTTAGATGTACGCGAACTTTTTGAAAGAAAGAAGTGTTTTTTTTTAATTACTTACCGCCCTAGGGCTTTTCTAGCTACATTATTACCCTAGAGCGCTAATTAGACACCTACAAGCCCCATTTGGAGGTAATAAGAACCTACTTAACGAACATGAGAGATGTAATTAATTGGTATCATAGTTCCATCAGCGTAGTCACGTAAATATAAAATAAGAAAGATCGCCTTAACGGTAGCCATTTAAGCTATCCATCGGCTAAATGTTATGACGTCACTCGGTAGTTAGTCGAAATGTTCGGCTGCGGAAGTAATCGACGTGGAGTTGATCAGAGGAGCGTGTCGGGGGTGGAAGACGAGCGTGTGCCCATTAAAGCTCTGCGGCGGATGGCTGGCCGGCTCTGGCCGACACTGGCCGACGCTGGCCGTGATTGATGACGCCAATTCGCCACTTGTCCAGCCACGGCCAGTGCACGCCACTCTCGCTTCACCGTCCTCGTCGTTATGCGACTTGGCATGCTCCCTTCCATCTAATTGGACATTTTTTACTTGAAATTCTGTGGGTTAATATGATAGTGAATTTTGATAGTTTTTCACTGGGAATTAGGTGGTTGAAGTATTTTATTCAGTTTTATATCTGTAATTAATACATTTTTGGAGCTCGTGGCTAAATAATAACAGCCACACTGGTCGAAAATCAAGGTTAAGCAACGCTTGACGAGGTCGGTCTGTGGATGGGTGACCATTTCAACATACCGAGTTTCCTCCGTGCCTCGGAAAGCACGTTAAGCCGTTGGTCCCAGCTGTCATTTGAAGATCTTCGACAATCGTTACGGGTAGTCAGAAGCTTGAGATCTGACACCAGTCTTGCCAAGAGGTATCGTGAATGAATGAATGAATAAATGAATGAATGAATGAATGAATGAATGAATGAAATAGTTTATTTGCTAAATGTAGGTATACAGATTAGATGATGTTTTTTTGTAGAACAGTCCCGATACATTTTGCCTCACGGCATGCGAAACTGGTTATTTTAATATAATTACAGATATTAATATTTTTAAAGCAGTAAAACATAGAAAGACTCGCAACATAATACAGTAAAGAACATTAAGGATGATTAAAAAATTCGCTATTTAAATACAATAATTAATAAAAATATTCACATTAAAATAATAATAATCAATTTTATCAATGAAATTTAAACACAATAGTTATGAATGTAGGAGAGATGAATAATATCAATGTCAAAATATCAACAAAATGTCAAATGGAAACAATAGGCTTATGTCAAATCAACGTACAAATAAATAAATTGACAAAAAAAAAACAAATGTCAAATAATATAAATATATGTCATATCTGTGTAAAATTAGTCAAATGTTAAAATACAAAAACAATAAAAAAAAAGAAGAATTTACCATAAATCAGACTAAAATATAGCAATGTCAAAAAATTAATTACAATGTAAACTATAAAGTTTTATCATTGAGAAATTCACAAATGGAGTAATAACATTTATCAATTAATAAGAATGACAATTTCTTTTTAAAAAGTGAAATGGACTCGTTTTTAATTTCATACAACACATACATATAACACTTTTCCTTAATAATGCAGTGTTATGACCAGTTACACATAACATGTTTGTATACTGCATTCTAAGTGGTCGTGTTCTATCGTCAGACAATCTATTAAAAAGATGCATATTAGATTTTACAAAAACAGCCATTTCGAAAATGTAAAGTGATGGAAATGTTAGCATATTTAGGGACCTGAATACAGGTACGCAACTATCTGTAACTTTCATGTTACACATTGCCCTTATGCATCGTTTTTGAGCCTTGAATACCTGTTCTCTCAGACAATTTCCATCCCGAATCTCAGAATTGACGCCACTAAGCCATGGTAAGCAACTAATCTGGTGGGCATATTCATTTTCCTGGATAGATTAAAAAGCACATACGCTGCTGTACTCAATTTTTTGCATACTTCTTCTGCGTGTGGCTTCCAGGTTAGTTGGCTATCTATCAATATACCCAAAAACTTTGCAATTTGCACTTGATCTACTTTTTGTCCATTGTAATTTAAATTTAAAGTCAGCGGTGGTATCCGTTGAAAAAAATGCATAATATTAGTCTTAGATATATTAATTGTTAGATTATTTTGTTCAAGCCAGTGTATAATGTCCGTTAAAGTATTATTTATGTCATGTTCATACGTTTTTAGGTCTGTACATTTAATCAATGCAGTACTATCGTCAGCGAATAGGACCATAGGATGTTTTGTTCGTGTTATCCAGTTACTGGGTTGTGGAGGTCAGATAGGCAGTCGCTTCATGTAAAACACTGGTACACAGCTGAATCAGGATAGACTGGCAGCCGACCCCAATATATTTAGTTAGAAAAGGCTAGGCAGATTTATTGAATGAATACATTTTTATAGTTTATTTGACTAAATTAAGGATTACACTTACGTAATTAAAGGATGCAGTTTCTTCTAATGCATAGCTGCAAGAGGTAATATTTATAATTTGTTAATCCATTACCCGTGATAGGTATTTCAATTTATAATATTAACACCAAAATAACAATTTCTATGAAAACGCACAATCCAATCCATATATCATTATAATTATGAAACATTTCATCAAGTAGCAGCAACAACTCATTAATTAAATTGATTACGGAATCACAAAGAGTTCACCGTTTGTTAATAAAGTGTACTTTCAGTGTTTATCAATGTAATAACGTAACACAAAACAACCTTCGTATATAAATTAATTAACACTTTGTGAACACCTGCGCGACGAGTTAGATAATCCAACTTTGCGCATTGAAACTTTCTCAAATAAATTGGGGCACCAATTACAAATGTGTGCTAAGAGATCGCACCACGTACTCTCGTTACACTTTGAAGTACTTTACTAAGCTCTGCGTTACAGGGAATTAACAAATGGTTTCAATAAACCAACGATAACAAGGCGTAGTATAGTACGTAGGTATAATCTGTCTAAGCTTAAATGAAGAAGGAAGAACATTATTTATTCCCGATATTTATCACCATTCAAAACCGATATAATAAAAAGAAAACCATTTTTCTTCAACACCGCGAGCCTTTCCCACATAATTCCCTAAAGTAACTGTAATATTTTTGATACCGCTTATAAGGTTTATGCATCGCTTGAGTAGGCAGGCGATCGATCACAAGTGATCCCGGGGCGCGCGCTAGGTAATCGGCGTGTTATCTTGAGCGCAGCGTGACACCCAGAGCTCGATCACGCTTAAAAAGATTAACATATTACCCGCAGATTGATGCCGACACTTTCGAAAATAGAATGCCGAGATTTTAGAGCTCCACAATATGCAATTAATATCAGTATATCAGCTTTCCAATAAGAGAGCTCGTTCAGTCTTTAAAATTGGCTATTACAGCAATGAAGTAAGCACGTCCTTCGTTCTAGATAGCTTGTAAAAAACTTTAATAAGCTTTTATGAACGTTGGCAACATTGATACCTGGAAAACAACTTTACTGTGTTGTTCATTTCATAACAGCTTACTCAGAAAGTATTTGTAGTCAGTCATATTTATTACGTTTGAAAATGAAATTTCCCTGATTTTCATTAACGTTTTTATCCAAATGTATTCATCATCATCATCATCATCGTATCAGCCGAAAGACGTCCACTGCTGGCCTCCCCCAAGCGTCGCCACATTGACCGGTCCCGTGCGTCTCGTAACTAGTGGATGTCCGCAACCTTCACCAGGTCATCGGTCGACATGGTGGGAGGCCTTCCATGTTCCGGTTTGCGGTCGCCATTCCAGAACCCTTCTGCCCCATCGGCCATCCGTTCTGCGAGCAATGTGCCCTGCCCACTGTCACTTAAGTTTGGCAATTCTTCGGGCCATGTCGGTAACCCTGGTTCTCTTGCGGATCTCTACATTTCTTATTCGATCACGCAAGGAAACTCCGAGCATAGCCCTCTCCATTGCCCTTTGAGTGACTGTAAGCTTTCTGATAAGGCCAACTGTAAGAGACCACGTCTCCGAATGTATTATTAAATTAATATTTAAATGTATTATTAAATTTATTAAAATATTAACATAGATAGTTAATAACTTAACCATTACAGTAATAAAATTCAATATCCGTCAATTCATATAAGTTTTAATTCATAACATAAGCTCTTATGTTTTTAATATAACATTACACATTTATACGAGTACCAAACCCAAATTTTGATTACGGGGTGTTCTCGTCCGCTTTTATTTTTGTATAAAAGTCCGTCGCGTAACCTGTTATTCCCGGGGTTAATAGGCATCATATAAAAGATTAAATCGAGCTATTTTCAACATTTCTATAACAACGTATTGCGTCTGTTAATTGAAACATTTGCAATGGTATTGTTAATGCTGGCGAATTCTGAAAGACTCATAACGGGACTGCTAATGCCTATGGTATAGCTGGCATGAATTTTAAATGTTTGTACGCATTACAGAGGATTGAGGAGCTCGTGGCTAAATAATAACAGTCGCACGGGTCGATCTTCAAGGTTAAGCAACGCTTGCCTAGGTCGGTCCGTGGATGGGTGACCATTTCAACATACCGAGTTTACCTATACCGAAAGCACGTTAAGCCGTCGGTCCCGGCTGTCATTTGAAGATCTTTGACAGTCGTTACGGGTAGTCAGAAGCCTGAGATCTGACACCAGTCTTACCAAGAGGTATCGTTTTACCCAGTTACTGGGTTGTGGAGGTCAGATAGGCAGTCGCTCCATGTAAAACACTGGTACTCAGCTGAATCCGGTAAGTCTGGAAGCCGACCCCAACAATAATTGGGAGAAAGGCTAGACAGAAGATGTACGTATTACAGAGGATGACACTTATTATGCAATTTTGGCTTTAATGGTGGTGACAAAACAGTGAAATATATTAAATTTGGAGCATTGGAAGGTCAGCGTTGACATGGTATCAATAGGCGTGCAACAAAATGCGGGTCGCTCACAAAGCTTGTGCACGTCACGCGCGTGATTGATGGTGTCGTGTCCCCTCACTAGCCGCTCTTTGTGCCCTCAGAAACCAAATGCGTCCGTAAATACCACCGCTGTGTCACCAATAAACGTCTGCTTTTATATAATTGATGTCCGTCGTGTAGCCTTCGTGCAGAGTGACACTGATGCGACGTAGGATTGCAAGTTGCTTTTCAAATGAGATTTATATGGATCTAAATCCCTGCTCCGGATGTGTCAGCTTGACAAATGTAGCTGTTCAATTCTAGGATTCTGCTGTTATTTGGTATCATATTATAATAACTAAACTATTACTATAATAATTCAAATACTGAAAGCACATATGAAGCCTTAAACATAATATAAACATAATGAAGCGTTTATCCAAAATACATGAATTTTAAACACACTTAGCAAATACGTTTACACTAATAATGGGTAAATACGATTAGAGAAAATATAATACGAGCAAACAATAAAATTTGCTGTCTTACAAACACTAATGAATTAAACGATTCAACACAGTATATTTATATGTACCACGTAAACACTGGAGCTTGTAAGGCCCCATTGAATGGTGTTCGCATTTAATTGCAATGAAAATCAGTCTTTGGTTACATAAATGAAGCGGAAGTAAACGTCTGCAGGGTCCCGCGGAGCGCGCCGTGCGCGGTGCGGCTGAGCGGAGGAGCCGCCGCGGAAACGGCAAATTTCGTTCAGAAATGCGACGTTGTTGTCGTGTTTGTGTTACATTAAATTACAAACGTCGGGTTAGGTCTGTTAGGTAAACATTTTCCGTTACCTACTCCATTGTCCACGGCCCGGCTTACCCCGCTCATATTTGATTAAAATGGTGATTTCGTGAAAATTTGCTTCTGCTATATTATAGTCCTATGCTAAGTACTTTTAAACAAATTATTTTATTTTGCCGCTGCGTACCCACCATTAACGAAGCGTTTTATTGTTTCAGGTTGTGCAAATGTTTAAAGTTTGCGAATATATTGGTAGTGCAACAAAACGATGATTCCGGTGAGTGTTTTAAGAGTTTTAGTAGTGAAACAGTGGTTTACGAAGAGAGTGTGTAACAGTATGTAATGTCAGTGTGGGTGGGCTGGTGAGTCGGGTGTGTGATGGTGGGGCGGAGGGGCCGCGCGTGATGCGCGGCGCGCGCGTCGCCGGCGGCGCGTGGCCCGCGCCCGCGCCCGCCGCGCCCGCGTGATGCGCGCTGCCCGCGCCGCGCTGCTGGCGTGGCTGGCGTGCTGCGCGGCCGCGCTGTCTTCGCACAAGTACAGCACCAGAGTCGTGCGCACCAAGTACGGGCCACTGCGCGGGATCGTCGTGCACTCGCATCCGCAGGTCGAGGCCTACCTCGGAGTGCCGTATGCTACACCGCCGCTAGGAAGCCTCAGGTAATTCATTTTTCCTTTTTATTTTCGATCCAAATAAAATAAACGTGGGTGGTTTGCAGATGTCATTGGCGTAGGCGTATTGAATATGCTTTACTTGCTCCCATAGATAGACCTGTAAAAATATATTGCCTTGCCTTGCCAAATAGCACGTCTTTTTACCTTTTATTTTTATTGGGCAGGACAATTTTTCAGAAATTATTTTGAATCGTTATGGATGACTCATTTTTCTGAGACACCTATTACAATATGCAATGAATGTAGTTTTAAATTGTAAATTACCGCTATTAGCAATGAGGATGAGTGCAACAAACCCCAAACCCATCTACTGTTTAAAACAAATTGTTGTCAGACGCAAACAGGTAAAACTGTTTCGAATAGTATGTAAGTCTGTGATTGTTTTCTGTTTTACTCAGACTACGTGGAAAGGCCGTAAGACTAACTTTGCTTACTAACTTCTCGAATCCTTACTTCGTAATCAGCTGTTGAATAGGTACTGAGCTCAGAACTATTTGAGCAATCTCAAAACATGCACACAAGCGAAATTGTAACAAGTCATAAACATGAATTTGTCTCACTGGGAATCTACCTAACACCAAGTATTCGTAATTCAGACAAGCATAGCCCCAGCGTAGTATTCGTCGTTCAAACTGACTGAGAAATTAATGACTCTTGAATTTAAGTTGACTAATTTTGCATCGAGTCTGACGATAACCGCAACATTGTTTGCAACTGAATACTACGTTATTATGCTGACTCACTTTGAGGTGCTTAAATTATGACCAACACACACGGAAAGAAATTCTTCAAAGAAACACACGTGACTATTCACGTGTGTTTGTTACATTTTTGTGTTACCTCGAAATCAGGCTTTGATATGGACCAGCTTTTTACAGAGGTATTTATATAACTATACACTATAGTTGTTCCCTAATTGTATAAAAATAGGTACGAACGGTAACCGCTTGCCAGGTATCATCTCTGTAGGTTCCATTCTTGCACTTTTCACCACAAATTCAAATTTATTTAATCAATAAATTTTTACAAAGTTTCGAGAAGAAATCAAAACGACAACCTCACCAAATAGAGTACTTTTCTTAACTCACCATCAACGGATTTGTATCCGATTAATGCCAGAATAATTATATCCCCACGGCACACAGATCCAAGCCGCCGGTGCGGTGACGCCGTCGCAAGAGGACACCGTAGATTTTTAGTCTGGTTGGAGTCCCACATAACTGCACTATGTCCCCGTGGTAGTGCAGTATGCAAGAGCATTACTACACGCAAAAAAATAAAGAAGTCTACTCACCTGGACTCACTATCAACTGGTTTTTATCTATTTAAAGCATAGGTTAAACCATCTTCACGGCACAGATACATGCCGCCGGTGACACCGTCGCAGTGGCGCACGACGCGGCTGGCGGACGCGTCGGGGCCAGCGTGCCCGCAGGTGCCGCCCGCCGCCGTGCCACGCGACGACGCCTTATTGCTGCACCCACGCGCAAGGATACGGCAGCTGGAGAGACTACTGCCCGTGCTTGCCAACCAGAGCGAGGACTGTCTTTACGTCAACCTCTATGTGCCTGTTAATGGTAAGTTTTCTGTGTCTTTTTTCAACTTCTGTTTAACTTCTATACTTGTTTATGTATTACCTGGATAATAAGCAATTTATGTTTTTTATTCTATTTATGTAAATTTAGATTTGATTATTTTGATCCGTGACTCGTGCGATAATTCGAGCAAACGGCCTGTTCCAGTAATTAAAAACAAACGGTCAAAATATATTCTTGATCTCATCTTTTTGATATTTAATGTAAAAATCTTGGATATAAGAGCTGTTTTGGACAGATTTAGATCGAGATTAGAATATAAACATTCTAATAAATACGGGAATTGCATAAACACATACTATTAATTACAATTATTAATTTAGTGGAGAATTCAACACTGGTTTGCCATCATATCTACTTATTAATTGACTGATATGTTTGTATTTTCTAAACAATGTGTTTACTACATTGTACAGATAATACCTTTTATAAGCGCAATGTAGTCATTGCGCTTATAAAAGCAGGCGCTAGTAGTAGTAATAGTTTACTACTACTATCTGATATTTTTTTATTTTTTTTTCCTTCCCGCGGGTACCATTCTGTTACTTTTTTTTTTTTTTTTTTTTGGTCCACGGACTGCAATGGACAGGCAAAGCTGGAGGGAACTTGAGGAGGCCTATGTCGCAAGACAGCCTGACCTGGTAACGGATGTTAAATATTAAGTTATATACATACAGGAAAATATAATTAAGTATAGTTAGTATAGTATAGTTAAGTATAGTTAGTATAGTTTTATGTTTTATTATATTACATATTGTGCAAAGGTCAGAGTAAATAAAGGCTATTTTTATTTTATTTATTTATTTATTTTACTATCTGACTATCTTCTTGATATACTACTCCTCTTAATGTTCGACCCATAACAAGAAAGCGGGTGGTCTCATCCAAAACTAGTGGATTAAGCCACGAGAATGTTTATGAGGATCACAGTTAGGAAATTCTCAAATACAGTCTCGCGGTTGGCAACGTGCCCGCTAACGGCGATACCTTTGCCCTCTTAACATACACTCTCATATCGCAGTCGGCGAACTGTGAGAGTACGGAATACCTCTGCCTAATCCCGCGGGATTACTGGCGCGACAGTTATGTATGTGTACAATGTGTAGCACGCAGTCTTTGTTTCCTTTATCTTGTGTCGCACTTTTCTAATAGAGCAGAACAATGGTATCAACATAATAGAGTTCCACGAGACGAGGGCTCGCTGCTCATTAATCCTTGCCCGCGGTTTATTCATATAATTTATTCACGTCATTTCCCAGTTAATTCGCTGTCCGTTAAACATGTCGCTTTAAAAATGTATCAAGGTAGATACTTTGTGTGATACGTTTTCAGTACCGTGTGCGGGATTTAATTTTGCCTCTGAGTTTTATTAGCTTGCTAATTTGACTTTACTGCGATAGAAGCACTTTTTTATTACGTAGAACGACGTTTAATTCAGCTATGAATTAATATGGTCTCTTACAATATGTTTTGTTTAAAGACTAAGATTATTCCTCGTAGCTTATCTACGACGTCGTAGCGCTCGTAGCATCGTAGTACCCCGTAGCACTCTCGTAGCACTCCCGTAGCCAGCGGTTTGTTTAACATGTTTGCTATTCACAAAACTTAGGCCCGTATTCCAGATGCTCATACTCGACTTAAACTCAATATTGGCCACACCACACCACTCTTGAGTTTGGCATATGATTCTTCAGCTATGTGTACTCAGTAGTGGTCTGCAAGAGACCAGACGCTCCAGACGTAACTGAAGTCTTTTTTCTGAAAATGTGGTAGGTATTGAATGAAAATGAAAGTCCAACTTAGCATGTAGAAGTACGTTCCAAATTAATGCTAATAATACTTTTTTTTTTTGTCTAATATAGGCTCGCGCTTGACCACTATCTCACTTGATGCTAGGGCGATGATATGGTCAACGATGGAGCACGCTTGCCTAGAAGTAACCGATTCACTCTTGACTTAAAGACCCCTAGATTGTAGCTATCGGGAAACACAGACTCCGGCAGGGAATTCCATTTCTTAGCTGTACGCATAATAAAAGTAAATCATCATCAATTGCACTGATTTTGTGTTAAAAGAGTTCGGTAAAGTTTGGGGCGTCTAGGATTGTGGACTTGAGCACGTTAATGTAAAAAAAAAACAAGGCAACCAATCACAACTGTCCATTTCCAGTTTGAGTTGAGTTGAGCATGAGCATCTGGAATACCAACCTTATATTACATTTCTCGGTAAACGGTATACACATAAGATGAAGTTTAAAGCGTTTCTACAAACGGGTTTGGCAAAGTTTGGGGCATCTAGGATCTTGGACCTCAGCACGTTAATGTAAAAAAAACAAGCCAACCAAACACACCTGACCATTCCCAGTTTGAGTTGAGTTGAGCATGAGCATCTGGAATACCAACCTTATATTACATTTCTCGGTATACGGCATACACATAAGATGAAGTATAAAGCGTTTCTACAAACGTAATAATAATGAAACAAGTACGAACAGATGCGCTTAGCAGTCGCTCTCATTTAGTTGTATAACAGTACAAATTGCATCATCTAACCAGGGTTAGCAACACATGTAGCTAAGAGTTATGTGCTAACCTATTAGCTGCACAAAACTGAACTTTATGATAGCCATACTTTACGTTGAATATACTTTATACGTGGGAAGATACCCAGCTAAAAATATCATTGACGTAAGTAAGCGACTTAAACAGATTTTTGTTCTAAACTTAAATTAATTTAGAAACTTTTATTTTCTTTATAATTTAGTTAGTGAATTGAGAAAGTGTGCGTGCTTAGTAAAACTTTATTTGTTTTGTTTTCCGGCGAAACCGTTTCCTTAAATTAAAAAAACGAGGTCTAAGTAAACTATATTCCGATATGACACGGAGCACCTTTTTAAGTAGTTATAGTGGAGAATTCTCGGGCGCACGGTTGGCGCAGTGGTTGAGCGATTGACTGCTGCGCTGCGTGTCGCGGGTTCGATTCCCGCACGGAACAAATATTTGTATGACCTACAGATAGTTGTTCCGGCTCTGGGTGTTTGTGTATGTGAGTTTATATGTTTGTAAACGCACCCACGATACAGGAAGAAATTCCTAGTGTGGGGCAACGTTTTATTAAAAAAAAAAAAAAAAAAAAAAACTCGTATATTTTTGACCACTCAGTTAAATAAAGCTGAAAGAGGACGTAATTGGCTTTTGTAGAGTTAACTGAAGAACCTTTGCGTTTAAGCGTAACACAATAATGTTGAATCATTCTTCATAAATTTGAGCACACCATATTTCTACTGTGTAAAATACATTGTAGTAGTTTTATATGATTGAAAAAGGAAAGCTAAGAATTTATATCCCTTTTGTGAAACATATTTTACCAACTTTGTATATAATTTGGATTTTGTTCTTTGTTCCAATTTTGCCCTTTATTTTACCATAATAAGCTATAATTCATACATTATTCTGTACAAGTTCGCAACACGCATTATCAATTTAGAAAATCACTACATCTACGTTTCCTAATGGCAACAACGCTAAAATATTGATGTGCAAACCAAAATTTCGACCGAACCCCATTTTAAGGGGTTACTTTGAATAGTTACCTCTATCTAAACTTGACATGGCTATAATTTATGCACGGCCGGTTCAGCTGCAGAGCACTTAAGGCGCCGACTCCCTTGAGTAGCTGATTTTAAAATGAGAATCACGTCTAAACGGCTAGTCGTAATTTATTGGAAAAAATATATGTTATATTAGACCATTTTCTTAATAATTTCATCTAAGCGAATTTTGAGTTTTATTCGTATAACATAGTGTAATTAATTTGTAAAGTTATGTCTAAAACGGACAAAAACACGACAATCACACCAAAACCGCTGGGCGTATTTTTATGAAATCGACACCATATCAAAGACAATTTAATTATCTACATTTTGATCTGAAGCTTTTTTTTTAAAGTCAAAGAATAATAAGGAAAGTACAAAAAACTACTAAATGTCGGGTCACGCGGGTGTGAAACGAGTGCGCGTTTTGTTCCCTAAAGGTAGTTGGCGTTAGTCGTCGTCTTAAGGCTTCAGGAGTTATAAGTAAATACATACGTCTGCGAGAAATGAAAGCGAGCACTTACGGCACATAGGATGACACAGAAGATGCATCGGGGAGAGGAAGCGGGTTCCACTCGGCAGGGGTGTTGAGGCCTCAATTCCGTAGTGCATTGCAGTGCATTTTGCCCCCTGCAAGCAATGCGGAAGTGAGGTTGAGGCACCCCATATCTACGGGGAGACGACGGCGACGGCGGTGTTCTATCATCAATAACTTGAATATGTGAGGAAACTGTTATTGTTATTGTGAAGGATTGTTATGTACGCTCTCTAATGTTTGTGTTATGTTTACTGTGTGTGTTAAATAATTATGGGTATGTGAATACTATTTGAACGAGTAACTGTTCTGTTTGTAATATGTGTAGTCGTTACAAAAATTGTGGTTGTAGGTACATACAGTCAAAAATTTGTTCAACTGTTTGTGCGATATGACAAGAACCCCTAAGCAAAGTGACTTTCAATCAACAACAATAGCGAGTTTCAGAATGCCAAAATATTCGCTCCCGCTCGCTCAACTGGCTATCTACCAACCTACTCACCTGCCCTACCGATTAACCTACCTACCTTACCCTATCCTACATGTCTACCTACCCTACCTTGCCTTACCCTACATAACTACCCACCATCTATCCACCTACCCTATCTACCCTACCTACCTACCGATTTGTTAAACAATTGATTTGAATAAGAATTAATACTACAATACGAATGTGACCAGCTTTTGTTTCTACCGGCGGCGGCGATCTAATTAAATTTTAAAACACAAAAACTGCTATTGTGACTTAACTATGATAGTGAGATATATTCTCTTGCAGTCTTTTTTGTAGGAATTAATGAGTACTTTAATCATGGTAAACATATGTTTTATGTATCATCAATAGTTTTCTCAGCGCACGCCAAATAATAAATTTTATAGGCAAAAAAATTCTACTTTGGGTTACATTATTGCAATTTTATAAGGATCTCTATTTAAAAATACTAAAGACTTTTCAAAATCGGTTCAGTAGATCCAGAGATTACCCCCTACAACCTCATAAACTCACAAACTTTACCTCTTTATAATATTAGTATAGATAATATAGATTTATAAAGACCTCTAATTTTTTTTTAAATAATTTTTTAACTTTGTTACTCGGAAATAATGTAGCTTTCCATAGGTGAAACAATTTTTAAAATCGGTCCAGTAGTTTCGGAGCCTATTCGGTACAAATAAACAAACAAATCTTTTCTTTTTATAATATTGGTATAGATTGGTTGACCGCGTTACATTTCAGTAGGACCCGTCAATCCCTTTCGTTTTGGATTTGTCGTGAACCGTTATTGTCGATTGAATATTATTGTCACCTTTGTTTAAGGTCTCTGCGAGATACTAGAATCTATTTGTAAATTTAAAGGATTACAAAATTAATTAAATGTATTTTTGTATTTCTGTGTAGGTACTAAGTAAACAGTTTCTGGAACTTTTTGGTAATTTTTACCTCTTGTAAAGAAAATATTTTTAGTTGATATTACAACGATTTTCCTGGCGTAGGTAGGTACTGATATTATTAAAGATTTATTTTGTTAACATTATTTATTGTTCTAATTAGGAAGCTCTCTCTGATACTATAATCGTTAATTAACAGTATCAGATACCACTTCGTAATTTATAAGCTGCCAGGAGAAGCCTCCATCGAGATTTTAATCTAGAGTTTTTATAGGTACTCGTAATTTACATCGAAGACGATGTATATTTACGATTTTTGGTTTCAATATTGTGTTAACTGATATTGTGGCTCTAGACAAAGTGTCATGAAATGTCAGTGTAATGCCAAAATGTAAGGTGACATTTCGAAGGCTTGTCAAGCGCCTATACATTTTTCAATCGATAGTAGCGACGGTTTCATTGATAGAATATCACTTGTCTATGAGGGGTAATTACTCTATCATATATCTAAGATCACAAAGGATCGACATCACTATCAAAGATAAATTTTTTTTTTTTGTATTTCTTTCTTTCTTTCTTCTTTTTATTTGATTAAATATGACACATAGATCTGTGATCCTAGATATATGATAGTGTTATACCCCCTATGGCCTCAGAGCTTCATAGGCTGTACGCAAGTGACAATTTATTAGCGTTATCGATTCTCAAATCGTTCAAAATGTCGCTAAAGCGTTATCGAAATATTACGTGCCTTTACATTTTGACCTTTTGACAATCGCTATCAATGACACTGTCACGTTGTCTACACTTGTAGGCTAAATGCCTTACATTCTATTGAATCTTTTATTCGTAGGGGCGTAGCTCATGTAATGATCTGTTACCTCCTTAACTCTGAGGCTCGGCTTTCACTTCTTTTTTTCGCCCATTCTGCGACCTATGCAAATGTATGAAGCTGAAAGCATTGCTGTAAAAAAATCGCGCGTATATAATGCCGCAAGAAAGCCGTGTTTTGCCACGGAATCCACCGCACCGCGGTTTGGATTAAATTCGAGAGAAATTTTTGAGCTTTATGAATAGGTAGAAAGAGACACGAATCGGGCGGCATTTTATCCGCAGTGCGTGTTTGTATGATTCAGTACGCGGACAAAAAACGCGCGGATATAATCCGTGCGGCAAAAAATCGCAATGCGCGTTGAGTCTAAGCTGGCAACAGAATATTTAGTTTTGGAAGAATAATCATATTTGGACTCTAAGATATTTGAAGAAGGTTTTGTTTCGTTTAGCCTGTCACTTCTGTTTAAGCCACCATATGGTGAAGACTTTGTGAAAATATAAATAAGTTAAAGCAGTTTTCCTCTATAGTTTAACTCTCACAAACTACGGCCCCCACTAGGAATTTGAAGGTCACAAAGTGACAACCGACGTGTGTTGTATTTTAAAGGAGGATAAGAGATTTATTATCTAACACTTAATTTTTCATGTTGACATAGATTGCACTTCATTTTGTCCAATCCGAAGATTTAACTGCAATTGAATTCAACTTTTGCTTCATTCGGTGTTTTTACAATTCTTGGATTTTTATGTTCAGTATTTACTTTACTTGTAGATTGTACATCATAAGCCTATTAATTGTTACTATTACTTTTGTTACTACACAGGCCTCCTCTCTGTGAGAGGGAATGGACCGTAATCCACCACGCGGGCCCAGTGCGGGTTGGTGGATGTCACATGACTTCGAATATTTGGTTCTAAGACATGCCGGTTTTCTCACGATGTTTTCCTTCACCGTTTTGAGAGCAGTGGTGATGAAATAATTTTCACAAAGTAAAGCGCCTGCCTGGTTTCGAACCCACGACGCACAATTTGTAATTCGCGGCCGATACCACTGCTCTAGTAGATTGTACAAGTTTAAAGAAACCACAACCACATAGTAATTTTAATTAATTTCCTGCCTACGTATCACAGTATTATAATAAACTTTGTTATTAATAAACCAACAGTTGCCATTGCGATAATATCTAGAGTTGTCATAGTATAATGTTACAGAATAGTACAGAAGGTCGGGTTCATACAACGATCGAAAACACACGTATCAAGGGAACAGCAACTGCAAGTGCATTCACGACTGGTATTAAACCAAGATCGAATCGAAAAAGGTATTTTGTGTCAGCCATTGTCTCAACGATTGTATTATCAAGCGCTACCGAATTGTCGGGTATTCCCATATATTTTGAATTTTCGACAATCGTTATCTCTGAAATAATATAACTTGTTCTCGAACCCATAGAGACATACGGTCTCTTAACTGCCAGTCGCATTTGCACTCACTGAACGTCAAGAATATCTATGTGTGCATGCGTAGTCGCCAGTTCTAGGTATTCAGTCGGACACATTTGTGTGCGCAGGAGGTGAGGAAGGCGAGGGTGGAGGGCTGCCGTGCCTGGTGTTCGTGCATGGAGAGTCTTATGAATGGAGCTCCGGCAACGCGTACGACGGAACCACGCTGGCGGCAAATGGCAATATCGTCGTAGTGACCATCAATTTTAGGTTAGGTGTATTGGGTAAGTTCTTAATACTTTTTACTATGGCCTTTTTGAGAAAAGTGGCAATTTTGTTGGCAAAGGGCAGTTGGTAGTTACCAACACTTAGGGCAGTTACTGCCAGCACCACATCCGATCCGTGTCCGTGATTTCAGTTCTGAGTTCAAAATGTTCTGAATTATGACAGTTAGATTTCGGATGTAATACGTAAGCTTTCCTACAAGAAGTACTACGGCTACTTCAGAACATAAATTTCTCGGATTCGGATCGGATGTAATGCGTAACTACCTTCCTTAGACATGAGAATTTCTAGATTGTATACAAAAATAAAACAGCTTTAAAAGCTCGTAGTCTAAAGAGTTCTTTTATTTCAAGTCTCGTTTCGGTTTTTCTGCAGTCTTTTTTTTATACCAGCCTTTATTGGGCTGAATTACCAACTGAAAGTAGTTGAAGGAAAAAAATAATTTCGTTATTTATTGGACTTAAAGGTTAAATACTATCTGATCGACAGTTGCGACACGTCAATGCAATAAATATGCGACAACCTTTTCATTGAAATAGATTTACTGATAATATCCGTATCCACAAAAAAAAACTTATACATCGGTGTCTCATTGCATTGGAGACTTAAGTATTTGAGGTAAGAACAAATTGAATATTTGCCAATTAATAAACATACTTTGGCTTAAAAACCTGCCAAAATTTGTCACTACGGTAGGGTTTGACACCTTCTTAGCCATTCGGTTACAATATTCGATCATCATTCCATACAAACGTAGTCTGGCGATAAGTCCAATGTTTGACGATGTACGTTCAAAATAAAAAATCATATCAATTTGTCTCATCATTATCTAGCCTTTAATGGAAAGAAAATTAACAAAAAAGTTATGGTCGTCGAAAGTTCCATATTTCAACACTAATTTTAACGCATCTTTGGTTGGAAATAAATACCATAACCAGAAGCAAAATTGCAAAAAGATAAGACAGGGATAGATTAGTAGTTCAACAATGTAAATATTTTTATTTTGTAAATATACATTTAGCAGTTTCTTCATGATATCTAGACTCCCAAAGGTCTGTTTATAAAATTTCGCGCGCTCGTTTTCGTCCTAAATCATCATCAATTTCGCTACAAACTTGCAAAAGTGCTAATTCGTACGCGAACTAGCTTTTTATTGCTCATCACAGCATCTATCTCTTTCGCACGTGTTGTCGGATGAGATAGCATGCATTTTAACCCCGCCCACAAAATAGTTCGTGCTGTCGACTAGGGCAACCTATAAATACTCAATTCAAAAATCGGCCCTTACAGAAGCGGTTTATTTCAGTATTTAATTACAGGCTTGTTTTAAAACGTCTATAATAGAGCTTTATCATTGTCTGTGTTCTTGTTAACGACCACTGTAATTATAACCAGTTTATTTCAAGGTTACCTTTTCACTATCTTTGTTGGGTAGTGGGCGGTTTCCTTCATTATATCTCTCTAGTCTTGTAATAAATGGATTAATTAATTTCTAAGAAACGTTAAATATGTTTGAGCGTATAGTGGATAATAGGTAACTTCATACAGGTACAAATTGTTAGTTACTGGGTGCTTCAATATTTTGTAATCCAAATTAATCTGAGAAAGAGGTGATTTTATAATTTAAGGACAAATTCTAAAAAAAGCTGTCCCACGCGGCTTCCCGTCAACTGGCTACCTACTTGCCCATCTACCCTAGATACATGTTTGTTGCGTTACTTAAACCGTTTACGCAGCGCACGCAACGGAAGCTCTCAAAAAGAAAAAAAAACCCGATTTTGCTACATTTTTCATTTATGCTCCGCTCTTCTTGGTTGTAGCGTGTTGTTATATAGCCTATAACCTTCCTCGATAAATGGGCTCTCCAACACAAAAATAATTTATCAATTCCAACCAGTAATTCCTGTGATTAGCGCGTTCAAACAAACAAAGAAACAAACAAACACACACTTCCGCTTTATAATATTTGTATAGATATGCTTTCACTAACTTATCTGACCACAGACATAAATCTAACTAGATGACGCGATTGTATGTACTTCGCGTGCCAAAAATCGGAGTAAAGTTACGACCAATGATCGTAATCTGAGCCTTTTATTTAGCATTATCGCCACGGGAAAGCCACCGAAATCTAGAAAAATGCCTTGTTATGCCATATTGAGCTGTAAATAATGTATAAAAAAAGTTTGCCGGGACATTGGAAATGTTTTCTTTCATTAATATAATATAATATAATAAGTTTTCTCTCACAATGGTTTTAGAACTAATCAGTTTTTAAATGTATAAATTCACATTGTGAGAGCTGGTGCCTGATGTAGGTCTAGTTAAAACCTGTGTTACAGGTCACCAGGCCCCACTTAGTGGCTTCATGCAAATTAAAAGGCAGGTACCAAGTATTTCCACTAAAAATAAATCATCATCATTGGTAAGTAAATTTGTTTTTAAATTGTTTGTGATAAAGTGGCACGTTTAGTTTTCATACAGATGGAGGGAGTTGCGTTATCTAGTTAGATTTATGTCTGTTTATCTGACACTATCGTTCAGTGTCATAGTGGGTATTTTTGTACTCGAAAAAAGGTAGTCACACGAGTACACAAGAAAGATAGTCACACGAGTACACAAAAAAGGCAGTCACACGAGTACACAAAAAAAGTAGTCACACGAGTACACAAAAAAGGTAGTCACACGAGTACACAAAAATGTTTCAATTCTATAGTCGGTTCTCAAATAACACGTTATGATTACACTCGGTACTAATATTTCATATTTTACAAAAGAGCTGTTGCGTGAACCTACAAAATTATACAAACTTTATTATGCGCGTAAAATATTATATACCTATATACAATTGGTAGGTATAAGGAAATAAACCCGAAAAATCTTATGAACGTATTTTAATAGGGGTACCCTATTCTCGTATTTTTATATTTTACAGTTGCGAGCGACATTTGATGCAGCTGTAAAAAGGCGATTTCGAAAATAATAAAACGAAATTTATTCTGCGTTTCTCAGTAATGAGTATCATTTTCCACGACCTCTTTTTTTTAAAGCCCTATAGTGATGGTTATTGATTTCATCTGAAGGAAAAATAAACTTAATTTTGAAAATTACTTCTATACGATATTTAAATTTGGTGATTTATAGGTGTGATACATGTTCCATCATCATCATACATAGGTATACTCCATTTGAAATAACATTAGAATTTTTTACAAGCCCATTTAACAGTCCGTCCAACCGGTTTTGAATTCTATCCCGTAAGTATAAGGATGGCATCAAAAGCATAAACCTGTTACCAAAACTAACTGTTTGATACACCTGCCATTTGTCATATCACCAACGTAATAGAAGTCAAAATCGGTTAAACGGGCTGTAAAATGGGATTATTTAAATGTCTAATGTTATCTCGAATGGAGTATAGATAGAGGGATACAAGTAAAATTTCAAAATTATAAAAACCCCCGACACATTTATCTTGCGAAAACACCCCGATTCAAAAAGTATAACGCTCATAACTTTTAAACGGCTGCACTGATTTTATTATTACATAGCTAAGAACACTCTTGACAAAATAACCTTTCAAACAAAAAAAACTAAATCAAAATCGGTTTATCCGTTTCGACGCTATGATGCCACAGACAGACACACAGATACACAGCAACACACGTGAAATTTTTAACACCCCTCTTTTTCCGGCGGGGGTTAAAATATGATTTAATATGATATCCCAAGCGTATTTTTTTTGTAACACTTTTCAAATATATTAGAAAGTAAGCACTGAAAAGATATAATTTTCATTTCAAATCTCAAAACGAGAAAGAACTTCCAATATAAACTGATTGTCGAAATGTTCCCAACAGACTTGTACAAGTACATACGCACAGTGGACCGCTATTGTTTCTATAAATACAGTCGTTTGGTCGCAAAATTGTACTTGTATCCACTTCTTTCAGTTTATTGTGCTTATGTAATCAGAAAGTATTCAAGAATGCTTTTAATGTTTCGACAACTTAAATACGTTAACGTATTCTTTGACCTACCCACGCAAACAACTTTTAAAAATGCGCTGAAGTGAAAAGTTTACACAAGACCTACATTTAGATGTGTTTTATTTTTAATCCTAACTTTAAAGTAAAAACTTATGTACTTGATAAATGCGAAATAAGAAATGATAATGGATTATTTATGTTCAACTATTACCTAACTAGTGTTAGTCATACCTACGTGCCAAAATTTCGTATTTTAGAAGAAAGAAAGAAAGAATAAATATTTATTTGTGACCCGCACAGGAGACACGAGAAATATGCATAAAATAAAACAATAATATAAAAATATAAAAACCCCGTGCGAGACCAAAAAGGCTCCTATCGCAGCATGTGCAGCGATTTCCAAAAAAGAATATAACGCTGCGCTGATATTCTGATAGGACTTGGAAGGATTTTCGGTCAAATGTCATAAGAAAAGTATCGAAACGATATACAGCTCCTACACAATTCCGAATATTTGTTTTCGAAGTCTCTATACTCGAAATTGATGTGATAGAAAATATTGATTCACTTGTGAACAATTTTCGTGAGAGGAAACTTTGAATAACGATAACACATCTGGGGATTGTATGAAATGTGTAAGTTTTCGTATTTACATAAGTGTCGCTATCCACTGGAGTGTATCTCCTAGACAGACGTGTTCGTGTGGTGCGCAAAAAAATACATTATGTCATAATTTATTGAAGACGCTCCATGCCGCGCTCTTGTTCCGCAAGCGACAGTGAAATATTTTGCATTATGACCCACTATTTCTCAGCTGCAAGGCATAGTCGTACTCGTAATGTGTATTTATGTATACATTTTATACTTCAAAATGGTTTATATTCGTGCGAGATTAACTTTTATTTAGGTCACTTTATGTTATTTTAACTTTGGGGCAGCTCGTGGCTAAATAATAACAGCTGCACTGGTCGATCGTCAAGGTTAAACAACGCTTGACGAGGTCGGTCCGTGGATGGGTGACCATAACAACATACCGAGTTTCCTCCGTGCCTCGGAAAGCACGTTAAGCCGTTGCTCCCGGCTGTCATTTGAAGATCTTTGGCACCAGTCTTGCCAAGGAGTACCGTGTTACCCAGTTACTGGGTTGTGGAGGTCAGATAGGCAGTCGCTCTATGTTAAACACTTAGTACTCAGCTGAATTCGGTAAGACTGGAAGCCGACCCCAATATAGTTGGGAAATACTAGGCATATTGATATATGTTATTTTAACTTTGAAGATGTTTGTTGGTAGGTTTTTTAAAGACTGGTGCTAAGGGGTCGGCGCAGGGTAACTTCGGTCTGATGGACCTGGTGGCGGGGCTGCACTGGCTGCGGGAGAACCTGCCGGCCTTCGGGGGCGACCCCGAGCGGGTCACGCTCATGGGACACGGCACGGGGGCTGCGCTCGCCAACTTCCTCGCCGTGTCTCCTGTAGCTAGAGGTACGGACTTGTCAGTTTAAGGTAGTTGTTACTATACTTAGTACGGATGAAGAAGATGGTAACTTGGAGAAATTCTAATTAAGTTACGATGGATATACTTGTAAAGCTATTTACAATCAGCATTCATAATTGAAGAAAATCCTTTCCTATTAGAATTTTTGCAAGTCGGGTGCGATGATCATTCATCAGACTCAACAAGACTAAATTAGCCCGAAATGACACGAAATAAAATTAATTAGGGATATTTTTTAATGATCTGTCAGCTGGTAAAGGAAGGCTTTCTGTGTGCTCGTGGCGAGGGTCGCGTGGCGGTCGCTCACGTGCGAGAGTACGCGCGTGGGACAGGCATTGTGCGTAATTATACCGCTCCGGGCAGATTTCATTATTTCGTGTCACCATCCCGTTTAGATCCTCCGTCACTTAATGCGATTAAAAGGGTCACATCAGACATGCACAAGAGGACAGCTTCCTCCGTGTAATTTGAAAATAAGGACAACATCACACTCGAGACTATTTCTGAAAAGTTTATTATTAAAGAATACGAGAAACGGAGGGAGAAATAAAAATGTTTTTCTTTAGAAGAGATTTCATTATCTGGGTGATCCTTGTTCAAAATGACAAAATTAAATTAGGTTATCTGTTTCAGAACTACTGAAGCGCGTCATCTTGTTAAGTGGGTCGGGGCTGAGTTCATGGGCGCTGCAGAGGGAACCGCTCACGATAAAAAGAAAGGTAGCTTTTCATTTAAGAATATCGGGTGTGGGCTTCGTGTTAAACAGGCGAGGGGACATTGTTTAGAAAAAATAAGGGGAACCTAAATTGGGGACACGGAAAGTTTTCTTGCATTCGACTTATCCAATTTGCGAGCGCAAAAAGTGGAATCTTTTTATTGTTTTTTTTATTTTCACTTAACATTGCCGTTTTTCTCACAAAATAATATTTACAAGTTATCAAAATTGAGGGCAAAATAACTTTTAGAGTAGATCTTTTCGGTGATGCGAGTATCAAGATGAGGGATATTGAGATTTGGGTAGTAAGGCACCTTTAAGAGCTTAATGTGTATTGTATGTTCAGGTGGCTGAACAGACGGGGTGCCACGGAGACTTGTTGGAAGACGACCTGGCGCCATGTCTGAGGAACAAGCCTCTGGCAGAGCTGCTGGCGGTTCGACTCGACCCGCCGCGGTTTCTGCCGGGGTTCGCGCCCTTCGTCGACGGCACTGTCATCGTCAACCCTTCCGTAAGTTTTAAGTGTTAGACTTAAATGTTTATTAGAGAATAGCACACTCTTAGATTTAGATGTTTCTCTGAGAATATAACACAAAAGGAAACCCCGTTATTAGGAAATGCGGTCGAAGACATCCGACTGAATTTCTTAAGTAAAAACTCATAATTTGAGGTTTGGCTCTCGTCTATTTCCTCTTCCAATATAGAACCAATTTTAAAGATATTCCATAAACTGAAAAGAAAAGATACAAACTGTGCCCCTGTGTTTTATTTTTTCATTTATATTTGTCAAATTTCTAGACTAGGCCTCTGTTGACAGCGCAATTTTGAGCATCTTTTGAGAGTTCTAGTGCTTCTAAAGATAATGTATCATCAAAAAGAAAAATTAGAGGCATAGTAATCTTTTTTTTCCAGTTTATTAAATATCTTTTAAATTGGTCCAACATTGATGGGGAAAATAGGCGAGAGCCAAACCTCGAATTATAACTTTTTACTTAAGATATACAGTCGGATGTCTGCGACCGCATGTTTAAGCTGTTGGTCCCGGCTGTCATTGTTTGATGTTTTACAGTCGTTCCAGGTAACCTAAGAGTCTTGCCAAGAGCTATTAATTACCCAGCAACTGGATTGAAGAGGCTAGATAGGCAATCAGTCCATGAAAAATACGTGTATTCAGCGGCATCCCTTTAGACCCTAACATAGATAACATAAGGCTGATAGATTGACCAAGCTTTGACGAAATGTAATTGAAAACACATTTAAGGTCGTAGAAACTGATCGAAAATTTACGACAAGTTCTTTTTGTCCTTGAAGCCGATGCGAAGGCTTTTGTCTAATGATATCGTCTGTAACGTATAGTAATTTCTAGTTACTGCGACAATAGGGATGTTTTCTGGGTAGAAAAGTGATAATTCGTTTTAGTCCGTCAGTGAGATCATCAAATAATATTGGGCCCATATTTTTTGCTTTACCAATCATGCAATAAAACAATACAAAAAGTTAAAGCGCATCAAAGTTCAGGAGTGGGGGCTTGTGACGTCACTAAGGCAGTATAAAGTGTATTAGCGGCGTGACGTTTACCAATTTCATAGTTTCAACGCATTATATCGTGGTCACTTGTTTACATGTCAAAAGAAAAAAATACATGTCCAATATTTTTTGTTAATTTACCTGACGGTCAAAAAACGAATTTTCTATAAACTATCCTATTCTTAAAATATGATACTTTAACTTTCAGGAGCTCGTGGCTAAATAATAACAGCCGCACGGGTCGATCTTCAAGGTTAAGCAACGCTTGCCGAGGTTGATCCATGGATGGGTGACCATTTCAACATACCGAGTTTCCTCCGTGCCTCGGAAAGCACGTTAAGCCGTTGGTCCCGGCTGTCATTTGAAGATCTTTGACAGTCGTTACGGGTAGTCAGAAGCTTGAGATCTGACACCAGTCTTGCCAAGGAGTATGGTGTTACCCAGTTACTGGGTTGTGGAGGTCAGGTAGGCAGTCGCTCCATGTAAAACACTGGTACTAAGCTGAATCTGGTAAGACTGGAAGCTGGCCCCAACAACAATTGGGAAAAGGCTCGGCATGATGAACTTTGAAGAGAGAAAACGTCCCATTTTCGCCTTTTCTACAGCCTTTACGCTATGCTCGTTTATTTCCTCTTATTTCAGCTTAACCTAGTTTATTAAAGCTGGAACAAAGTTACTCATATCTCTCTTTTGATCGTCAGCAACACTATGCTAGCTCAACTTTCTAGAAATTTGTAAAACATTCGCTTTCCTTTTGCACCTCGTTCGCAAAATCGCTAATTAATGTACTGGCTCCGAACGAACAACCCCTTTGACGAAATTAACAGGATGTTTTCGCTAACAAATTGTCGTCACACCTGCGTCACACTCAATGTTGCGGAAAATATGACGCTTGATCGTTCATTTACTCTTTATTTGCTTTCCTTTATGTAACACACATAATGGTTTGATTTTATACAATGGGTTTGGTGTCGATTTATCTTTTAAATGTCAGTGATAATTGGATTGTGTAGAAAGTATGCTCAGGATATACGTATATAGACTGCTGAGCATTTCATGCGTTTTGAATAAATTGATTATCTTTTTATTTTCATTTATTTATTCATAAACAATTAACATTGTGTCGAATATTGGTAACATAAATACAAGAATTGGTGAAACATAATTGCAGTAAAATTATTACTTGAAGATTAATTAAATGATTGTAGCAAAATGAATATTAATTTAAAAATATTTACAAACATATGCAATGTCTTATATAATATAAGTTGCAACCCATTATAGTGAATGATAATTCAAATATTTCAGAAAAAAACAAATTCAAAATGTCAAATTAATCAAATATGTCACAAACAATTAGTATTTCAGTTCAATACAATATATTTCACATGTAAATATATTGTCAAATTAATCAATTTTGACAAAAAACAATTACTAGAATATCGATTTTTGCCAGTATATCCCACACGTCAAATCAATCAATATGTCTCGAACAATTAGAATGTCAAGATAATCAATTAGTATGTCAAATTAGTCATAAACATTATTAGAATGTCAAATTAATCCATTATATGTCCCAAGCATTGTAATGTCAAATTAAATAAAATAAAACAAACCTAGAATACAGGCTTTACAATGATAGGATTTTACGAGTATTTATCGCACATTATATTCGACGTTTGATATTGAGTTTAAATATCATATTACTAGCATATCTTCCGCGACTTCGCTCGCGTGATCCGTATTTTATCCTACAGATGACTTTTTAGTTTACCCCCTAAAAGGTCGAATTTCCAAATATCCCTTATTAGTGCTTCTCTACATCATAAAAAGAAGCCCTGTACAGTCAAATTCTTCAAAAATCTTTAACAATCGTCTTTTATGAGTAGTTGTGTAAAACAAATATTTAAAACTTTACTATTTACTTAGGTTAGTATTTATGCCAAGTTTTAAATATATAAACCCAACAAATGTTCACCTTTTCACCTCCTCAGGGTTGGAATTTCCAAAAACCAATAAATACATGAATTCGTTTTATCAACCAAGAGCGTAAATCTAAAATTTCATGTATCCAGTTTACAAACAGTAAAATTTCATACAAACTTTCAGCCCTTATTTCACCCCTTTTTTTTAATAACCCCCCTAATTTTCATGCCCCCTTTTACCCCCTTAGGGGTGGAATTGCCGAAAATCCTTTCTTAGTGTGCACTTACGTCACTTGAGGAACCTCCGTGCCAAATTTCATCTTTATACGTCAAGCGGTTTTCGATATTTCCTAATGAGTGAGTGAGTGACCTTTCGCTTACTACAGGGTGACTTTTATACACAGATAAGCCAGAGCCAATAAAATGAAACGAAGCCAATTTGATTCCGCCGTAACGACCAAGCAATTGTTGATTTATATTTCAAGCAGCCAGATATCGAGCACCAATTAGAATATAGAACCGTCTAGAATTCCCCGTGATTGCCGCAGTTTGCAGGTTACAGCCTAATAACGGCCTACCTGAATAACATTTGATGCCTAAATGTCGGCCTTCGAATACCAATTTGGGTTCTGTATAATATGTATCAATTAATGCTAGAGTAGGGTAGTACCTAGAGGATAGGTGTCCTATGTTAATTTTATGGGAATATATAGAGGTTGAGTTTAGTGTCTGACCAAATTTCTACTTTGACCCTGTCTCTGAGGTAAGTTATTTAACTATTGGTAGTTAGTAGTAAGGTCGTACCTATCTACACATCTCAATCAATTCCTAGCTATTTCCCAACTTCATTGGGGTCGGCTTCCAGTCTAACTGGATTCAGCTAAGTACCAGTGTTTTACATGGAGCGACTGCCTATCTGACCTCCACAACCCAGTAACTGGGTAACACAATACCTCTTGGCTAGACTGGTGTCAGATCTCAGGTTTCTGACAGCCGGGACCAACGGCTTAACGTGCTTTCCGAGTCATGGAGGAAACTCGGTATGTTGAAATGGTCACCCATCCACGGACCGACCTCGTCAAGCGTTGCTTAACCTTGATGATCGACCAGTGTGGCTGTTATTATTTAGTCACGAGCTCCTCTATCTACACATCTCAATATTGGCCTAAATTAACTTTCAGCAAATTGCCGTACTAAAATACTTGTCGACATGCTGTTAGTATTGTATTTATTTACCCATAGACACAGCGATTCTTTTCGACTAAAAATATGGTATTTTGGCCAATCGTGAATCGCAACTGCTTATCCTATTACTTTTTTAGGGGTCCGTACCCAAAGGATAAAAACGGGACCCTATTACTAAGACTCCACTGTCCGTCTGTCTGTCTGCTGGCACCAGGCCTTATCTCATGAACCGTTATACCGAGACAGTTGAAATGTTCTCAGATGATGTATTTCTGTTGCCGCTATAACAAAAAAATAATAATATATAAATATTTAAGTGGAGCTCCCATACAACAAACATGATTATATTTGCCGTTTTTTTGCGATAATGGTACGGAACCATTCGCGCGCGAGTCCGACTCGCACTTGGCCGGTTCTTCATTCAAATACGCTAACATTTTTTTTTCCTTGTATACTAATATCGTTTAATGTTATTTCTATTCTGCAAGAAAAAGCTTTTTATTCCTGACTCTTATTAAAGATAATTAAATTTTATGTTGAGCATTGTTTCAATTAGCAAGTTCATTGAAAGTGTTGTTTGTTTGTATATTTTTGTTTCTACTGTTACGCCTTGCATTTGTTCTTAAAAGTATGGTTATTACAAGGTTTTATTTAACTTGCAATGTATGTATGTATGTCAGTGTGTTCGGGCCAAATCTTGCAACTGAATTTTAAAGCAGTTATCCTTCACCGATTTAGATGAAATTTTGCATACACGTTTAGTTTGGATGACAATGCATTGTTAGCTAAGTGATGTCATTCTTAATCCAATATGGCGAACGCCCCAAGATGGCGGACTAGTTATTTTTTGTGCACTGCCATGATATGGGTATCAAATGAAAGGTTTTGCTGGGAAGAAAACGAAAAAGGTTTTTTTTTTTAATAGATTTTTTATTTAAATAATTTTATTTTCTTTATGAAAATGGGTTTTCATTCAATTTATTCAATAAACATTGACAGTCGGGCTGTCTGTTTATTTTTTCTGTCTCAACCATGTTTTTATAAAAGGCAGTATATGTAGGAGTGCGTATCACAATAAAACTTCGTAAAAGCAACCATCTTGAGTGAGTTGAATAAATTGTTCTTGAATAATCATTGAAAGATGTAGGCACCTACTTAAAATAAAATAAACTATTCACCAAGTCGTCTTCTACAATATAATTGTCTCATCCCATACAAAGAAACTGTCCCGACGTACTGCACTGATTATACTGATATTTTTTTGTACATTGATCGCGTTCGGTTACGTTCTACGGATATAGATGGTGATATATCTATCGCCGTGTAAAGGAACCGAACGTGATCGATTTACAAAAAATAATCAGTATAATCAGATGAAAAAGGCTAGTTACGTCGGCGTGGTTTCTTTGTATGGGATGAGGCGTCTGTATGCTAGTATTATATTATCTGTGCTATATTATCGTGGTTGGTTCAAATTTGTATCAATCTTTTTTAATACGTACAATAATTTCCGTTTAACTAACACCAAACGAAACATCAATGAAGACCCAAATAAAAGCTCTGTCGGATTTTCAACGCTCTGCTTAACACCGAGAATTGAAAATCCATCAGCGGTTAGTGAAAACAGGAATAAAAGTGTTATTTGTTGACAGGCACCACCACCAACAGACAGCTCACGGCTCGGCGCCGGCGCAGCGGCCGTCGCGAACGCAGCTGGACACGAACTAGCCGACTTCTCACACAGAGAGCTGCTGTTTGGACTCACCACCACCGGTAACAACACTTATCAACAGCAAACTTTTAGCAATCATATATTGGAAGTGAACAACAAAAACATTGAACCATTGCAAGCTCCACATGTCTCATGGAATTCCCAGATTATCCGAACTATAAAGATAAAAAATAAATATAAAATTATTGAGATACCATTCTATGCATACATAAAGCACAACAAAAATTAAGCAAATATAATAGTATGTTCAAGAAAATACAAACATTACGTGCCTTAAAGTAGCCCTAGACCCCACACTAGGATACCCTGTGTCGAGGGATCTAGTATTTTCGTCCATAAGAATGACACAATATTATAAGAGCACTTGGAGGTAGTTTATGAATATTTGGTTACAACACTAAACAATATTTAAACTTAACTTAATAACTAAAGGAAACATGCAAAATTAAAATATTTACGAGAGGTTTGTGAAAAGTGTAGATATGTGTGAGTAGTGTGTCTCTAGTTATGGTTAAGTGTAGTTTTTACTGTAATAACTACCTACGTAATAATAGCAAATGAAAATGGATAGGACAAAAACCATTGATGTATTAAAAAGAGGAAGATACGTTATGCGCTAACATGGCGATCAGAAAACCTGGGCTCGGCGCACGCCTACATGCACCGAAACTCACACATCTGTGTTCAGTGTCATCACCAGTCCCAAACCTACAGTTACCGATAGACAAGGACAGAGATATGAGACGGCGCTGTAGTGCAAGCGAAATCGCGTTAGCTGCCGAATGTTGGCCGAATCACCGAATGTTTACTATTATGAATGAAATGACATTGCAATATGTGCGTATCGTGTCTCTCACGCATGTTTGTAATATCTATCTCGCTCTCACAAATATGGCGAAGCAAACATTAAATATTATTGTAATTTTCAACAAATTAACCTTTTTAACTGTACTTACGAGTGGTAAGTGATCCCGTGTGACTTATTTTTCTTCCTAGTATTATTTAAACACTGTTTAGCTACACAAGAAGTCATTTGGATGCGAATATATTGCAAAAAAAAACATAAAAACACTGAAATTAATGAGATGTGTGATCAACAATGTGCCGTGCGCGACTGAGTACCCGCTACGGGCATTCACTTAGATTAGTAGGACCAAGCGCTGTGAGCAGTCCCGTATCTTCCTCTTTTTAATACATCAATGACAAAAACTGTTTCTTTCTTCACCTCATCACTATTTAGATAAGAAGACCAAACATTTAGGTAACGTACATAGGTACGGCTGCCTGTCGTAAAAAGTAACAGTCACCCTTTATAATCATTAAGTATGTCAAGTCCCAAGTACCTTTGTATTACTCTCCTCCTTACTTGTACTCGAGGTATTTCTTGTCGCACAAATAAACAGACGTAATATACGGTGTTAATATCTGTCTTAATTACGTCTCCATTTAAATTTATGAATTAGACTATTTATTTTAATGCTCGCTTTATGCGAGCCGTGAAACAGAACGACATATAGAGCTCGTGTTTTATGGTACCAAGTATTGCGTTAACATACTTCAGAATAAATTGAATAAGGCTTCCGAAGCGAATGATAAATACATGCAAATGAGACGCATGCCTTCCTTGCAGAATCTTACCTGGAATTTAACGCCCAAGACTTGGAGTTTGGCTTCAACGAGAGCCGCCGGGATCGCATTCTCCGCACATTCGTCCGCAACGCGTACTACTATCATCTCAATGAGATCTACTCGACCTTGAAGAACGAGTACACGGACTGGGACAAGCCCGTGCAGAACCCGCTCAGTGTGCGCGACGCCACGCTCGAGGTGAGTCACACACCGCGCCGATGCCGACGCCTCTATTTACACCACACATTGTGGATTATGTTGTAATGTGCCATAATTTGTCTGAGCGCGAAGTCTACCTAGACTTCCACGTGTAACTGAAATAATATATCTCTACAGAAGCAAGTTAATCCCTTTGATATCCCCGTCTAAACACCATTATCTTCGCGAACTGAGATGTTATTACAAGTGACGCCAGTGTTATTAAAAATAAAGGAGATAATTTAGGAATACAGCAACACTTAAACGCACTTGCTCCCAAAACGCCTCATTCACAGACGAAAATACTTGAAATGTCATTAGGAATGTAATTGAGAAGATATTTTAATATTGCGAATACAAATAGAAATGACAGCATGATATTAGCTTTGTACACTGGTGTTCTTGAATATAAGATCAGCAGTAATGGAGGACGATCCTCTGAATTTAAATAGCGAAGAGTATCTTCTTTTGTTTTTGTATTTTGAATGTGGAACAAAATACGATTAGCATCTTCGTTTTTTTTTATCTATACGCTCGCTTTTGCTATCTCGCTTGATGGTAAGCGATGATGTGATTTATGATGTGTGAAGCACGTTTGCCTAGATGTAACCTATTCACTCTTGAATTAAAAGACCCCTAAGGTTGCAGCTACGAGGGCAGTTTGATAAGTCCGTGACTCTTTGAAAAAAAAATAGTTTTTGGTAAAACAGCATTTTATTTCCAGTCTTCTTTTAGGCTCAATTCATTTAATCTAAAAAAACCTTTCAAATAATAGGTTTCAAAAAGACCCTCAAAAAACGCGTTTATTTCAGTGATGACCTTTTCATTAAAGCCAAATCTCCTTCCACCTAACTATTTCTCCAAGTTTGGAAACAGGAAATAGTCACAGGGAGCCAAATCTGGTGAAAATGCTGCGTCAAGTATCAATTCGTAGCCTAATTTATGGATGTTTGCCTTGGTGACTACACATGTATGCACCCGTGCATTGTCTAAACGAAATGCGGTCGTTTTTGCATCCAATCAATATAGAATTTGTCCAAAAGCTCTGAATAATATTCGCAGGTTACCCTTTTAAAGGTAGTCGATATGAATCACACCGCGTGCATCTCAGAAAACTGTGGCTATGTCCTCCTTGGCCGATAGACCCAATTTTGCCTTTTTTGGTGCACATTCACTCATAGAAACTCACTGTCTTGATTGTTTCTTGGTCTCTGGTGTTTCATCGACGGTTACGAAATGGCGCAAAAAATCTTTCAAATTGCGGTCAAACATCCCCAAACACTTCTGCGTAGTTGTCACACGGTTGCGCTTATGGTTAGCTTTTTCATGTCCAAATATTCACGTAAAATGTAATGTACCCGCTGAGTTGAAATTCCTGCAGCCTCAGCCACGTCACGCCCTTTCATTCTACTATAGTCCAATATCATTCCATGGTTTTTATCGACGATTTCTGGCGTGACGACCTCTTTTGGGCGACCTGAACGTACTAAGTAAACCACTTCTTAACCAGTGAAATTGGTTGCGTGGTGGTTCCCGTAATGTTTGTCAAGCCTTTTCTTGGTTTCGGTGATGGTTTTTTTCCAAAAAAAATAATGCACACGAAATTCACATTTTCCCATTTTCGTGGCAATTCCCGCGGTTGCCTGGTTTAAATGGCTGGCAAACACAAACCCAATAACGTAGCTTGCTCATATTTTAAAGTAGCCTATTAAATAATGTTAGTTGACAGAACTAGTGTTGCCATAAAAGTTACTGCGCGAGAAAATAAAAAGTCACGGATTTATCAAATTGCCCTCGTATCAGGAAACAAATAATTCCGACATGGCATTCCCTCCTTAGCTGTGCACACAATGAAAGTATTCGCAAATTGCTTTGTGTGTTGGGATGTCCAGCATGTGTATTGATGGCGCATTGCCGAATCTGATAAAAGTTGATAACTGTCGGCTGAGTTGACATTAGTCGAGCGCGCGGTCTGGCACGGAGTCGCCGTCGGCTTCGCAGATGATCTCAATTTAAGCCTCGAGTGGTTCGCTCCTCACCGAAGGCTCCTTGGTCGTACAAAGGGAGTTAATGACGCCCGCGCACTCTGAATACACGATGGCTGCGATGAAAGGCTTTATTGGAAAATACTTGTAACGCCTTATAACACGGCGACATTGTTATGATTCAGATGGTGGGTAACGTATCGTAGATTGTGGTAATCTCTGGTTAAAATTACGGATGTGTAAATTTTGATCGGTATCAACTGGTAATGACGAGCTTAGTGGGTTATAATGATGAAAGTAGCTGTGCTATAGCGGAGGTCTTACATGAGGACACTCGTGTACGAGTGTCCTCCTGTAAGGGCCTGTGCACACCAAGTTTTTTAAACGCGCCGTTGACGCGCGTTTGTAGCGATACAGATGCGATACGCACGCAAGTCAGACGCAGCCTGTACTGCTCTGTAGGATAAAAGCACGCCGTCAACGCACGTTTCTAAAACGCGCGTCGGCGGCGCGTTTAAAAAACGTGGTGTCCTCAGGCCCGAAGAGCTCCGTTTTTTTATTTGGTCGTACGGAACTCTACAAATGATTAAAATAAAATCTTTTTACAAAAAATAAACCGACTTCTACAGCAAAGTACTAAAACGAACAAAAATAATTTTTCGTTAAGGGAATCAGGGTCTTTGGTAGGTACCTCTTGTATTTTTTTGTCGTTTTGTGATACCGACTGCCGAAACGAAAGTTATTTTTAGTGTTTTGCTTTAGAAGTCGGTTTCTTTTTTGTAAAAGGTTTTTATTTTTCTCTTTTTAGTTATGGTACACCATTCCTAAGAAGTGAGCGAGTTCTATAGTAAGGTACTTACAGGATTGTCAAAACACCCTTAATAACTCAATTTACAAATTCGTGCTGTTTGTCGCTATGGAGATCGGTTGTATATTCCATATCTTGAAAACTGCTGAACTGGTACGTTTCCCTAAGTTGAGAGATACCTAATTCAATAAAAAATGAATGTTCGCGATACGATTAGAAGTTTCAGAGAAATTCGTGGACAAACTATACATTCATAAAAACATACAAACAAACATACATACATACACATATGAAATTTGGCACACACATTTAGAAGCCCAATTAGAATAACATATGTGAATATTGTGCAATTCCAACAATATTACATACATACGTGTCGAATTGATAGCCTCCTTTTTTATTTAAGTCAGTAAAAATGCTTAAAGTATCCAGATAATAAATAACATTGCCTCAATTTACAGTAAATGTTTACAAATATGCGGGTGTTTTTTATACAAAAAGAAAGAATGCTGCCTTTAAAATAAATCCGCATTTCATGAAATTCAAATAAAAGTTGTATGTTGGCAAAGCTTTGCCAACTTTATCAATTCTTGTTTTCTGAAAAGCCTTTGTTCCGCACTAGCCAACATGTTACTTCTACGAAAAGGTTTTATATTTTTTCTTGAAAGTCTAATTTAATTCAGGTGCTAAGTGATGGACGGACAGCGGCACCTCTCATCAGACTGGGCTATCTCCACGCGCTTAGAGGGGGCACCACTTACTTCACGCATTTCCATCATCTGTCACAAGACAAGGATTATCCACAGGTAAGTTCAAATCTAATTTTGTATAATAATATGTATGTACATCAAGGGAAGCCTTTGCTCTGCAGTGGGACGTAACAGGCTCATAATAATAATAATAATAAATTGTCGTTACGGCCAACGGTCTGATCGCCAAGAGCCTCGACGACCATCTGTTGAGGCTGTCATTGGGCGGTTGGATCAAGGGTCTGATACAGAACGCAGTACTCCTCGATACGGCTCGCATTGTGAGGAGGTTCCTGTCTCTGGAGCCCTAACCACCGGTAGCTTGGACCCTGTTCCCGGTACTGGTTGGCCTCTATTTTTTATATTTTTAAATGTTTCTAAGTTTTCTTTTTTAAATATTTAAAAATGTAATATAATAAGAAAAAGATAAATAAACGAAATAATAATTATGTACATCAACAAGATTTAGGTTTAAGTCATCGAATCCTTTATAATATTATTAAGAACGACTTCTTAAGGTTGCTCTAGTAGGCGGAGACGAACTATTTTGTGGCCGGGGTTAAAATGCTTGCTATCTCATCCGACAACACGTACGAAAGGGATAGACGCTGTGATGAGCAGTAACAAGCTAGTGCGCGTACGAAGACACACTCATGGTATAAAAATAGTAAGTGGATGATGATTTAGAACGAAAAGGGTCGCGCGAAATTTTATAAACAGACCCTTAAGGAGTATAAGTATCATGAAAAAACTACTGAATGTATTTGTTTTAAATAACATATTTGCATTTTTGAACTGCTTATCTATCCCTGTATGGTGACTGTTTTGCAATTTCCCCCCCAAATATGCGTTGAAATTAGTGTTGAAATATGGAACTTTCGACGCTCATAACTTTTAAATACACGCCTTTTTGTCCTTTTTTGTTTCCATACAGGGCTAGATAATGATGAGACAAATAGAGATTTTATTTTTTATTTTGAGCGTACACCGTGAAACAGTAGACTAATCGCAATACTAATTTTGTGTGGAAGAATGACTAACTAGGGCAACCTTAAGGCATTTGCCTTTAGGATTTGGGTCACATAAATGTCATGTCTTTTATTTATAAAAGTTTGGCAAAATATGTAAAAATGCAGAAAATAATAACTTATTATTCTTTGTCCAAAGAACCTATATGAAACTGCCTCATGTACGAGTAGATATATTAGCCAGACAGTATGTATATCGGCGACATGCACACTCAACATCTTGGCAAAGGCTTATCAACTGGGATGGTGGCGTGGCGCTTTTCTTCTCAAGTTGTTAATCTTCGTTTATGTCGGCCATAAACTCTGTTTGAAATAGATTCCGTAAACTGAATGGACAAACAAACAGATATATTTTGGAAAGTTACTTTCCTAAGTAAACAGACTAAAGTTCTTCTGATTGAAGGGAATGCCAGTAAGTTTTCTATTGACTCAAGTATTAATAAGCTTTGATCGCAGTTTTAAGCTAAATGTGCCTTTGACTCGAATCCTGCATTAAGGTTACACTAGTCGAAAATTCTTGCATACTTATTATATACTTTATTGTACACCACAAAAAAACATACAGGACAAACGTTCACAATAACAAGTGTACAATGGGCGGTCTCATCGCACTAGGCAATCTCTTACAGACGACCTTTGGATGGACTTGTAAGAAAGTGTTTTACTTGCTTACTCACCAACTACCTCAAGTATAGGTGATCAGCATGAGACTATGTAGGGTATGGTTTCGCATGAAGTTGACTGAAGTAAAAGTCACACAGTTTGGTCAACTAATTTAATTTTAGGCATTCCATGTACAAGAAAACACTAGCAATAAACTAATGTAGTGTTTGTTGAAATAGATATAATAGATGTCCTATACCTTCTCTTGGCATCACTAACCTCCAAGAGAAATTGTGGGACATCTATTATACGATCTACTTATCTACTTTCTTACAATTGGCGCCCAATTGGGCGCCAATTGTAAGAAAGTATTTTACTTGCCTTACTCACCAACTAGCTCAAGTATAGGTGATCAGCATGAGACTATGTAGGGTATGGTTTCGCATGAAGTTGACTGAAGTAAAAGTCACACAGTTTGGTCAACTAATTTAATTCTTGAACATACAATCCGTCATCACAATTTCTTGAGGTTAAACAAGTACAATGAAACTTACTTTTATTTGGGATACAATTTACCCATTATTTCCAATACCGGAGGTATGATGTCTCAAGCAGTATCATTCGCCTGGGAAGCCATACTCAAGCCTCGCGCAAGCCAAAATGTCATTTGTGTTCGGTACCAAATGATGGAGCTCAGATGCTGTTTTCTTCAGGAATTGTAGTCATATGTGTAGATGTAGTTATATATAGTTGACCATTTTCTTATTTACTTATGTACTAATAAAAATTAATCCTAGAGTGCCCTGCCAAGGAGAAGAAATGCACAATGAGCATCACACGCACATGTTTTCACAAGTATGGAAATTCAGTTAAATTCAACATTATACTTACAGCGAATGCTGACACATTATATATTTATATTTAGGGCTTGTTCCCTGCCGCCTACGAGTCATGCAGATCGTTTATTTTTCGCTCTTATTGGGATGAAAGTTTTATCGACTGCACTGTCCCAATACTTCCAATCCAAAAAGAATTGTCATTCCTGTCAGTCATAGACATAGAAGTTTAACCAATAGACTTGACATGTCTGGTTTTTCTTTATGTATGTATTTTCAAGAAGTTAATCATTTAATATTTTAGTGTTGAATTGTGTGTTTGTTGAATTAAATTGATACACACAAATTGTAATTTTATTATATCATTTTATATAACTGCAGATAGCAACGCCATCCCGTATCACGCAATGATCAACTCCCATGCCAAGCTGGTTCTCATCTTTAACACAAGATGTCGCCTCTATACAAAAATAATCGTTACAGACTGAGCAACAGGAATAAAATTTAGGGCTGTCAGTGTACAAATTAACATAATAATACACTACTTAGACATAATAACATAAAATACAAACATACAATATACAACATATACTAATAAAGTCAAAGTCAAAGTCAAATATATTTATTCAATTAGGCCAATAAACGGCACTTTTGAACGTCACATAAATTAAAATTAAAAATTAAAAGTAATAAAAAATAAATTTAAAAGTAATAAAAAAAAAAAAAAATAGATAAAAAAAAAAAAAAAAAAAATATTCTACCGTAATAATATATATCAATAATATATATCAAATACAACAGAGAAAGGAGAAGAATGAAAATTATAGTGAATGGTAATGCTCCTTCACCATTTTCTTAAACGTTGGCAGTGTTTGAGCACGTCTTATTTCAATAGGTAATGCATTCCAAAACCGAGCTGCTTGAATCGTGAAAGATTTGTCAAAGAAGGAAGTGGAATGCATACGAATACTTAATTTTAGATTTTCCGATGATATCAAGGACCTAGAATGGGTGTCACAGAGGAACTGAAAGCGTTCTTTGAGATAAAAAGGAGTAAATAGCACATTATAAAGCATAGAAAGTATGTGGGCATTCCGGCGAAGGCGAATAGGAAGCCATTTGAGCTTAGTACGAAATTCAGAAACGTGATACAATTTACGCAAGCCAAATATGAACCTGATACAGAGATTTTGAAGTCGCTCAAGTTTATCCAATTGGTCTTGGTTGAGATCAAGATAGCTGGCATCAGCATAGTCTAAGATAGGGAGAAGAAGAGATTGTGCTATCGCAATTTTAGTTGTTATGGGAAGAAAATTACGAAGCCGTCTCAGGGAGCCCGCATACAAACGTAGACTAGAGATTACTCCACTGTTTGACGATATACGTTCAAAATAAAAAAATATATCAATTTGTCTCTTCATTGTCTAGTCCTGTATGGAAACAAAAATGTAATTAAAATATATATTTCAAAGTTATGAGCGTCGTAAGTTCCATATTTCAACACTAATTTAACGCATCTTTGGGCGGAAATAAATACCATAAGAAGAAGGAAAATTGCAAAACGACCTCCATACAGGGATAGATTAGTAATTCAACAATGCAAATAATGTTATTTTATAAATATACATTTAGTTGTTGTTTCATGATATCTAGACTCCCAAAGGTCTGTTTGTAAAACTTCGCGCGCTCGTTTTCGTCCTAAATCATCATCCATTTCGATACAAATTTGCAAAAGTACTAATTCGTACGCAAACTAGCTTCTTACTGTTCATCACAGCATCTATTTCTTTCGCATGTGTTGTCGTATAAGATAGCATGCAATTTAACCCCGCGCACAAAATAGTTCGTGCCGTCGACTAGTTCAACCTTAAAAGCACTTTAATTCAAAAATATTCAGTCAACTATTGACAGCACTGAATATATCAAAATTCTAATAAATTAAACGTTGAATAGTATTTTTGTCAGGCTGTGTTTTTTTTTAATTTTTTTAATTTATTTGTAATAGGCTTGCGTTTGACCACTATCTCTCCTGATGGTAAGCGATGATGTAGTCGACGATGGAGCACGCTTGCCTAGAAGTTACCTATTCACTCTTGACTTAAAGACGGCCCATTTATTCTGCAGTTTGAGTAACACCCCTCAAAATATATATCAAGAAAATACTGAAGCCCAACAATATGACATGCACTAAGTTGTTCTAAGAGTAGCTAACAGGGCTGCGGTTGTCAAAACGTGTTGACGTACGTGACCGTGCGGTTGGTCGATGTCTCTATACACCTGTTTGTTATTTCCACAACCCTAGTAGAACACTTGAATGGACTTGTTAATAGGCTGTGCGGGCTTTTGGTTTGGATTGGGGTCAAGTTTGACGGTTAGTGCTAAGGGTAATGTACTGTGTAACTGTGGTTTACGTCTTACCCGTTGTGAATATTACTACGAATCTTATCCTGCTGTACTAGATTCGGTGTAGCTTTGAGCTTCCAGAACTTAATGCTGTAATGTACAATTAAAACAATTCTGGAATACTACTCGGCTTTCGGGTTGTTAGTTACATCTATTCAATCCTACACCTCTCTTTCGTTTCTTAAGGAACGCTTTGAGAATCTTGTTCCGAGAGTAAAGACTTGCCGTTCCTCATCATCAAATCGTTACGGTGAATCTTTTACTGTTCGTGATGTCCGCCTCTGGAGTAATCTTCCTCACACCATACGAGATAGCCCATCATTAGAGATCTTCAGGAGAAGAACTAGGGTACATTTCCTGTCAACATGACTCATAAATATGTATGTATTTTAGTTATATATTATAAAGTACGTATTATGTTTATGCATTGTGTGCTGTACACGTATTTATGAAGTGTATTAATTTAGTAAGAATTGAAATTTTAATTTTTTTTCAAGTTTTTTTTTTTTTCGTTTGCTCTCCTAATTGTGTAAACCTTGCTATAACATTGAGGTTTGCTGAAAGAGAACCCAATTGTGGATTAAGCTCGCCTTTGTACATAAGTTGTCCTTCTGTATTTGTATATGGGTGGTATTTAATACTTTAACTGTAATTCCCCTTTTTTCAATCAAAATATTCGAAATTACTACCAAAAATACTGAATTGCACACTAAATTTGCTCATCAAATAAATGAATTATACTATACTGCTAGATCTTTAAAGCTTAACTGTTTTACTGAATAACTATCTGTTAACTAAAAGTAAATCTAATAATTCTTCGAGTGCAACAAAATATTTAAGTTTTAAGGGAGGGGGGGAAACGAAACAAAGTCGACGGAGCCCCGCTGCGCAGGGCTCCTATTTCTGTCTGCAGGGTCTAAAGTAACCTAACATGAAGGAGATGACGGGAGCTGAGTTCGCTCGCTTTGCTCGCTCACTTCAGCTCCCGTCATCTCCTTCGAACCTAACCTATCCGTGTCGGGGTGCCCTAAGCTCCCGAGCTCGCTTCGCTCGCTCTTGGACTAATTCACATTTATTTTATATTTAATTGAATAATTTGTGTGCAAATCAGTATTTTTGTTTTACGGTGAGTAATATTGTTTTGCAGTAGGTTATTAGTGGAGATATTTTGTTTGCTTAAATTTCTAAATAGAGGTGCAGTTAAAAATTCCCCTTTGTATATGTTTGTTTTGTGTACAATAAAGAATATGAAAAGGGTTTTCCAAACTTTAAGGTGTTAGCAGTCATGGCGACGCAACAATGTGTAATTTTTGCAAACTACGATTTCTGTATACAAGCGTGGTCGCTTCGCACCTTTCTGTAGAAGCCTTTAAACTTAGCTAATAAGAACTATTAACCCGAATGAACCTGTATGTATATTTAAATATTGTTGTTGTGCAGAGGCCAGGTTCGGTGCACGGCGAGGAACTTCCATACTATCTAGGGGTGCCAGTCTCCCTGACGCATCATCAGCAAAACTTCACGCAACAGGAACAACGTGTTTCCAAACTGTGCATCCATTACATCTCCAACTTCGTCAAATATGGGTAAGGAAGTACAACGAGTATTTTCAAACAGTTTTACATGCAGTTAGGGTTCCGTGTTTAAATTTTATTGGCATTATAATCGTTATATACAAAGGCTAAGTTGATAGGCTTGTTGCCATCGCATTTTTTTTCTTATTCTAATAATATTATGAACTAGCTGACCCGGCAAACTTTGTTTTGCCATAAAAAGACCGAACATTTATCTACCCTACCCTACCCTACCCTACCATACACTAAATAATATAATAATAAAACAATAGGTGATTGGTTAAGATCTATACCATAAGAAGAAACAGAAAACATTCTGGTCAGGGTAAGCTAAGATGCTGGATACCAAACACATACATATACACACACAAACACAAGCGCACACACATACTCACACAAACACACGCGCACGCACAAACACACACACAAACGCATGCACAAAACACACACCTATGCACATTCAAATACATGCACTCCACACACCGAGAGCTATTTAATTATAATCAAAAATAAAACATATTTTATAAAAAAAAACCTTAATTTTTCTATTCATTAGCTTCATGGATTTCATTGTTAAGGTACCACTTAAAGGAAGAGTGAGACAGCTCCGACACAAGTACTATTGTAACTTACTGGAACTGCCTTAGTATATGTATGACACAATGTATGAGATGATATAAATATTTTTGATTTTGTATAATTCTAGGTATCGATAAATATCGTTTACAGAGCATGGTTTCGACACAAGAAAATCAGCTAACAAGTAAAATTTCAAAATTTAAAAACCCCCGACACATTTATCTTGCGAAAACACCCCGATTTAAACAGTAAAACGCCCATAACTTTTTAACGGCTGAACCGATTGTATTCAAACATAGCTAAGAACACTCTCGACAAAATCACCTTTCAAACAAAAAAAAAACTAAATCAAAATCGGTTCATCCGTTTAGGCGCTATGATGCCACAGACAGACACACAGATACACAGATACACAGACACACAGATACACAGCAACACACGTGAAACTTATAACACCCCTCTTTTTCCGGCGGGGGTTAAAAAGACAATTTTCAAAGTAAAATATATTTGTTGTTGATGACAACCATGGGAATATCTAGTTAGTCGCAGATGTCTTTTCTAATTCAACTTCAACAGCGGAGATGGCTCTTAGCTAAGTAACAACTGAGGGTGCCCCTTGGCGGGGCTAAAGCCTTGGGTTAAGGCAAAGATGGAGTTTCAATCCGGTTTAGTATGATGGAAAATAATGAACGAATGTAATGGCAAATTGAATGAAAACTGACCGTTACGGACATGAATGAACGATTTGTTTTTTTTGGGATATGGGTCTCTTTCTTGTGGTGTATGTTCAGTTGCATCCATAATGCCTTACGGCTTAAAAGCGATAACTAGTAACCAGTTAGTTTCACTACTCGTGGTTGAACTTTGACTTAACAATTACTTTATTATCCTTTAATCGACTTTCTGAATGGTATTGTTTGTTGAATATCTGCTCTGAATACACCCTTAAATCCCATCAAACAATTTTATACGAAAAACAATGCCGGGGTAATATCGTGTTTTCGAAAAAGGGGCCTCAATAATATGTAAAGAACATGGGTTCTACGTGGGTTAGCAGATTAACCTCACGTACATACACATCAATCGGTATAGAGCCGCAAACCTCAAGTAGGTAAATATGTCTACGTAAAAGGTATACCTTTACCTAGAAGACGCACAACTATTTTAGTGGAATAAGTCAAGAATATTGCGGTAATGGAGGGTATTCCAAATTAAATTAGTTGTGAAACATGATCTTCCGATGATGGATTAATTACGTACATTCTGCAGAGTTATGTGGTTGGATAAACGCAACCAATTTTTCTTTCTCATCAATTGTTTTTCTTTAGGAATCCAAATGATCCATCAGCAACGCCCCCTCCAAGTCCAATGCTGGGCGAGACTCCCCGGCTGGGCCCCGACCAGACGCCCTACTGGGACACCTACGACACGATCAACCAGCTCTACATGGAGATCAGTGCGTAACTCCCCCCTTATTTATTTTATGTCGCAGCCGACGAAAAACTTCCTGATTAGTTTATACGAATACATATGTTAAGGCTATCCAGTTTATGGATCTTTCCGATTTTCCTTTATAGCTCAACTGCCAGAAGTCGTAGTAATACAGTAAAATAAATGGAACTCGGAAAGTTGCGTAGCAGAGTAGTTGTGAACCATACAAATAAATACAATTAGTATAGATTTCAGCATTGTTTCTCTAGACATTTGGAGTCGGTCATTTAAAACTTTAGGGTCCCCTCGTAACTGCTGCGGTCACGGTTCGGGCTCATTTATTTCAATTGTGTGATGCGCGGTGCGCAGGTGGCAAGCCGGAGATGCGCAGCCACTACCGTGGACACAAGATGTCGCTGTGGCTGTCGCTCATCCCGCAGCTGCACCGGCCCGGCTCCGAACTGCCCGACGCCGCCATGCGCCACCACCACTTCCAGGAGGACAACGCCAACTACTACGAAGGTATGTTATCTCAGGTCCCTACAGCTACTTTGGACTTAGTTGATGTAGTTGATTAATGGATGTTCATGGTGCAGGAGCGGTACGGGCGCAGTCGATGTCGCGCGCGCACGTGCCGCACGTGGTGGAGCTGGAGGGGGGCGCGCGGGCGGGCGCGCGCAGCACCGTGGCACCGCGCGCCGCACCCCCACGCCCCGCGCCCGCCGCGCCCCCCTCCACCGAGTGCCCACCCAACGCCACCGCGCCGCCCGTGCACCCCGACGACGCGCTGCTGCGCCGCCTCGCCTCCTCGCACTACCAATCCTACACGGCGGCGCTCACAGTCACCATCGCCGTGGGCTGCTTCCTCCTGTTGCTCAACGTGCTCATCTTCGCCGGCATCTACCACCAGCGTGGCTCGCACCCGCGACGCTCGAAAGACGACCTGGCCGAGGCAGGTAGCTCCTCGTCCTCGGACAACTATGACGGGAAACTCGACTACGAAGTGCGTGCGTTTGACGGCAAAGGGTTCGGGTTCGAGTGCAAATCGGCCCACGTGCCGCGCGGTGTGGGGTCTAAATTCGATCTGCGGACGTTGTCGGACTGCGGTGAGCCCACGTTCGGCGAGTACAGCTGCTATGACGAGAAGCACCGCGCGGCGCGCAGCTCCATGCCCGACGTGAGCGTGGGCAGCGCCATCGAGGCGGGCAGCGTGGTGTGCATCGACACGCAGAAGCCCGACATCCAGAAGCTAGACCCGGCGCGCGCCGGCGGCACCAGCACGTTCGAGCCGCGCGTGGTGGACAGCTCCACGCAGGTGAAGTTTGGGCCGGACGGTGCGGAGGGGTCGGGCGACGTGGGCGCGGAGGGGGAGGGGGGCGGCATCTTGCGCGCGCCCCCGCCGCCCGCCGCGCCCGCGCCGCCCGGCATCATGAAGAAGCGCGTGCAGATACAGGAGATATCTGTATGAGGGTTCCTGGACGCCGCCGCCGAGGTCGTGGTCAACAAGCGGACTAAATTGTGATGTGTGATGTCGTGCGAACGTGTACATAGGACTGTGAATGTACTCATCTCGAGTGCTTGTAAATATAATTGTATGTAATATATTGATTAGTGAGTGCGCGCTAAATAGAACCGAGGCCGTGTGGTAGTTCCGTTCAATCCTGCGGTACAGTGCTGTGACGTAGTGCGACCACGTCTTCATATTCCGCTCTATTTCCCGTTGGATTGAGAATGTTACAATATTAAAAGCGGGTAAAACGAGCGTCGATGCGAAGTGATTCATAATGGAGGAACGTTTTCACATTGAATAGATACCGCCAGGTGTTACCAACACGAATAATTTTCAGCTGAATGCAAAAATCCGTGTAACACTATGTGAAACGCATTGAACTGAAAAATATTAATATAATTGAATTGCCTGGGATATATTAAAAACATTCGACATGGCCTACTTACTTAATGATTGGATATATAATAATGGTGTGAACGGGATCTTGTCTGGTTCACTGTGAAAGGCAAACTTGGCTCCAGTCCTACTATCTAATCTTTGTCTTGTTTATATGACTCGACAGAGATATTATATACATGCAAGTTGCCTTTTATGGTAATAATATGCCAGTTATAACTTATTTCTACTGTCGGATATAGAACGAAGGAATTGTAGGCTCTTGTGAATATATACGTATTTTAATAAATGTGAATATAACAATAAATTAGTGACAAAAGACTTAACAACAAGCCGGCACTAGCTGTACATACTTATATCAAACGAAGTGGTTCAGGTATGTAGGGTAAAATAACTAATTAACAAAACATTGTTTGAAAAACATCGCATATGTTGTAATTTTTTGTAAAGTTACTTTTAAGTGAGGTGTATTGATTTTGAGTAGTTTTTGATAAGTAAATATTGAAAACTTATTACTTAATGGACGAGTACACAGAGAGCTCGAACACATTAGTCCATGCTTCACAATAAGGTCTCAAAAAGGTAATCAGGGTAGTAGACGACACAGTCAAATCTTTGGTCCTCCAAAATAAACCCCATTTAGTATTTCTTCAGAGATTCATATAAAAAAGATAAGCGTAAGTGTTCGTATAGCAAGGGTTCCTTTTTATAAACCTAATAATCTTCTTCAAATCTTCAGCAAATCACCAATTAGTCCCTCATTGTGAGTGAAATACGAATTCGACTCTTTTATATTACTCTGTTACCAGCGATCACGCTTTATCTTCGTAAAATATATCAATTGAATCTTACTGAAATCGACTGAGATTTTCTCTTAAAGCGACATCTTCAAGAAAATTGATAAAAAAAGCGCTGAATCTTTGCAAATGCCAGGTATTATACTCTCATCTCGTTCCACAGTAGATAAATTCCTAGTACTCGTCCATATTTTTATCTTCACAGGAATTGATGACGATCAAATAATGGTGAGTAAAATACACCATTTTCCGCATTGTGACAAAATGTGTACTGTAATAAATTAAATTTATTTACCATATTGTTGTACTATACTATTATTGATGAAATGTAAAACAATTTAATATTAGGTAAACTGGAATTGACTATTAGCGTAGACGACTGTTTATTAAATTGCATTATCTACTTAATAAATTTTATTTCTACCTGTCTTAAATATAATTTATGTATTATATATATTAAATTTAATGTTATAAATGCCAAAACTTTTCCACGTGCCAAACTATGTATAGCATATAAGTTTTGAAACTGTCATGGTCACTAACATTAACATTAGAAACGGGATATTTACCATGTTTATTGTTTGTTGCGAGTTTCCTATATAGTTTATCCATGCTGAAGTTCTTGCGGGTGGTGGTTTCTGAGGAGACAAACAGTGCAAAAAACGAACAAGAAAGAGGGTAGACCGATTTGTCTCCTCATAAACACCCACCCGCAAGAATTTCAGTTTATCCGTCATCATGGTGCTTGCAACAGCACCGACATATCGGAAACTCGCAACAAACAGTAATCATGGTAAATATCCCGTTTCTAATGTTAATGTTATGTATAGCATATTTACCAACTACATACTTTATTTGGGGCTTTCGAGTGCAAGAGTCAATTTTAATGAAATGCCAAACAGGTTTCTTACTAAACCACACGGCACTGTTTTCAAATAAATGGAATTGTACTAAAATTAAATATTTTGTTAATTTGTCAAGGAATTTTGTAAGATATTTATATCGATTCGACATTTTATTTGCAGACAACGTTAATTGCTTCGAACAAAAAATATTTTGTGATATATATGAAAAGCTCTTTAAAAAGTAATGATTTTGTTGCATCCTTAATGGTCCGGAGTACCCGCATAATACTCATAAGTAGTATATTATTGAATATACATCGATAAATGAAAATATTTATAAAAAACAATGATGTAGTAAATATTTATATATATAATAGATATCATTTGACATCCTTAGAGGAATTGTGTAATTAAGTTGTTACAAATTACTGATATGTTTATTATTGTTACACTATAATTTTATGGATATGTTACAAACAACTAAATTTAATGAAAATTATTTAAAAAAAATCTACATGCTGAACATCAACATTTTGTTACAATCTGGTGTTTAATGGAATGCATAAATATGGTGTCGAATAAAGAATTGAACTTTAAATGTTTTTGATTTAAATAATCCCGAGCACTTCTGCGAACACAAACGAAAAATATTGCTGGCTTTTAACAACTCTTGCGTTTTCCTGAAATGACAAATAAAATTTCAAAATTTAAAAAACCCCCGACACATTTATCTTGCGAAAACACACCGATTCAAACAGTAAAACGCCCATAACTTTTGAAAGGCTCAATCGATTTTATTTAAACATAGTTAAGAACACTCTCGACTAAATCACCTTTCAAACAAAAAAAACCTAATCAAAATCGGTTCATCCGTTTAGGCGCTATGATGCCACAGACAGACACACAGATACACAAATACACAGATACAAAGCAACACACGTGAAACTTATAACACCCCTCTTTTCCCGGCGGGGGTTAAAAATAAACCATAAAACTAGCACGATATTAAAATGTATTTTAATTATTTTGATTAAGCTCTTGCCTACCTTCTTGAATGGAATGAAATATTCGCTCCTGAGTAAACATAAGCCGGTAGTTGAATTTATATCAAAACTCCAGTTTTAAGTACTTCATTTTGAGCTAAACCCACTCGGCTTGCTTTCACGCAATCCACAAGGATTAATAATAAATTGAACTAGGAATAAATGAAAATGCCGAGAGTACAAGGTAGAAAGTTAATGAAAGTGCTGATTCCCGAGCCACCGCCGCGTGATAATTCATTTAGTTCATTCAGTTACTTCGCGACAAATCGAGTTGCTGTATTTGGACTCGAGCGATCTAATTTGACTCGGTACACACCTACAGTGATTAATTCATGGCGAACTAAATCCATGCCCACTATTTAGAGAGATGTATGACAAAGGGAATCAGAGGTCATTAATTCTGGACGCACCATCACTTGTTGCTTGTTCAAACACATAAATTATCCCCTGGATTAAAAATATCCACACTCGCTTCAGATGGGTACCTAATATGAATAAATTAGTTAATCTTATGGAAACTCCGTGCAGTCGTTGCTTGGATGTTCTCGGATTAGACGCACATATAAGCTTGTTATGTTCGCAATATTGGAAAAGTTTACCGAAGAATACAGGATTAGAAAAGTTCTAGACGGCACTGAGACGAGAACATCAACTTATAACTTTGTAGGTATCTAATACTAGCCTATATCTCTCTTTTCAGTTTGTCAATGCTTAGTCTATTGTGCCATGAATCCAATTGGATTTAGGAATTTATGGCACGGAGCCGCTCGAGGATCACGGAAGGATTTATCGCTATTATGCTAATTCAAATTATGCGGGTAATATTTAAATTCATAGAAGTACTCATCAATTTTCAGCTTGAGGAAACTTGAATTTATGCTGAAAAGTTTCGTGAATCTGAAGAAAGGAAAACTTCGTCTAGTAGTTATTTAAACTTCAAATTCTTTTTGGGATAGTACCCACCACAATCCTGCTTAATTTTAAGAGCTCGTTTAGTTTTGTTTTGTTGTTCGAGTTTCTAAAACAACACAGCGTAAGACAATGAGCGGTGACGTATACTTTACGTTAGTTTAATTGAATTAGGGGTGTGATTAATTAACAAAACAGACACACACACTTATAAATTAATGTCTTTAAAACTGCTTTAGGTAACTACATAGATTTGGTAAAACATTGTGTATTTTTAACCACAGAATTCTGCAACTCTTTCTTAAAATAAAGTGTAAAATAATGGGAACCTATTAAGAGTTTTATATTTCGTTTAGCTGCAGATGTTAAGTTGTTGTAGTAGTAGTGAGCCCGTTTCATCATCGGACTACAAGACGTACGGCGATGCGGCATCGGTACTTGGTGGACATCCCACCCATACGCACTAAATGTTTTGGAAATACTTTCGTCATACGTACAGCTAAGGAGTGGAATACCCTGCCGGAGTCTGTTTCCCGATAGCTACAATCTAGGGGTCCTTAAGTCAAGAGTGAATAGGTTGCTTCTAGGCAAGCGTGCTTCACCGTCGACCACATCATCGCTTACAATCAGGTGAGATAGAGGTCAAGCGCGAGCCTATAATTAATAATAAAAAAAAAGTTTATAAAACCTGGTATTTACTAGACCATAAATATTTTAACAAAGACTATTTTTTGTACATATCACCTCAATCCAAACCAATACATAATAAAGTATCTCATAAACACATACTGCATGTACACATATGGGTATGTTAGGATTTTAATCTCTCAATTGATGCCGCTATAAACAAGCCAACTTCCATTATATAAACAAGCAGTGTGCCAGCGGCGATAAACATTTAAACATACCAAGTTACGGCAAAATAATTGCGATTCCATTTGGATATGTGAGCGAGTCCAGCTTGTAACGAACGGGGAGAGCGAATGAAGCGGACCGCGAAACCTTCAAATTGAATTTTAAGCATCCAATTTGTTTGCGCGGTGGTGCCGCCTGTACCGGGTTATATCAACGCGGCATCGCGCTATCCGCTACCCGGCTACCCGGCCACCCGTGCCTCCCGCGAGTTCCCACACTCGTAAAGCGATTTTTGCCAGCCGCACTGTGACCTCGAACGGGATTTCGATGAATTATTTATGTACCTACTGCGCGCATGTATTAAAATGAAAACTGCGATTCCATGACAAAATATGAGGCTTCATCGGATTCGGTCTAAGCTGTAATGGTTTTATTTGTCCTCGTATCCTATTAACGGGAATGTGGGATGGGTTTTGGGATCTTGGGACATCAGTGTCCTAACTCTACCTAAGCTTAATTGCGGGATATCCTTTAGAGATAACGGTAATTTCTAACGATTTACTTAATTCCCTGGGTATCAAATTCCTTCATGTACGCAACTAAGTAGGTCGCTGAGGTGAGCTTGGTATTTTATATTTCGTGGAACTATTTCACGCCATCTTGAAATTTCGCTCCGAATCAGTAATCTCCAATTCTCAAAATTCTCTACACAGTCGGGTGCGAACAATTTTTTCGAATGTAGATCGAACTTAAACGACTTTTTAAACAATATTTTTTTTTAAAGAACATTGTTTCTGTCAGTTCTATTTTTAGTACTAACTTATGTTTGTTAATGAAATTGAAGAACGCATAAGTTCGGTAGTTCTGATATATGTTTGGGAAAACAGTGCCTAGATATGTAACAGTAAATAAACGGATTCTACGGAGAAATATTTACTTAGGTTCTCTGCAGTAGCAGGGTTAAACTTAAATAAATAATCATATATCTAAGCTTTGAACTCTAAAGATGGTTTTATCGGCAGATTTGTTATTCTGACGTTACCCCTTTCATGAAATATAAGAAGGAGAAATATATTTTGAAATGTAAAGGTTTGATAGATGATTTCCATCGTTTCCGATTTGATAGGTGGAGGAAACAAAATAATAGTTTATATTTTCCTCTTTCCTTTCCACTACTTGCAAAAAAACATGAAAGGAGAATCTCTTTATTTGCTCAGTATTATTGTATAAATAATTGAAGCAGTACAACCACACATAGAGACGCCTTAGAGTGAATACCTCGTAAGTGTAAAAAAAGTAACTATTCAAGAGGAAGAAAAACTGCGTGCTGTAAAATTATGCACGTCGCCTTTTATGTTTTTTTATTAATTAATATGGAAATGTTACCTGCTATTATATCCAGAACTGTTAATAGTCGGATCAGGATGTGCGAGGTTTACTTCCTAGAACGCAAAAAAATAAATTTGAATGAAAATGCATTTCCGAGGTTTTCACTCTAAGGGGATGATACGGCAAGCAGGGAAGAAAATCAGAAAAATCATAGACAAAACAATTTCTCTGATTACACCCTTGTCTTTGGATACCTGCCTTCCAGAGAAAGATAACATGAAAACCAACATTTAAAAAGCAAATTGAGATACAAATTGAAGCTGTACTTATACAAAACGCTGGAACGGTCACAATAAGATAAAATGGTAGTGAAGTGCTTCCCAACTACGCTCAAGACCGTCAACGCGCTGAATAAAGTTCTAAAGACTGGGCGACGCATTAGAATTTCAAAAAAGCTTCACTTTCCAAAGTGTCTGAAGACTTTTGCTTCCTGGCCGGTACAGTTCTACTGCTTTAGGTTCTTTAGCAATTACTTAAGATAAAATAAATTCTGTGGTTTTTGCTTTGTATATCTAGGTAAAGGTACCTAAATTACAGAAATGTTAAAGACACATCTTATCAAAATGTTCCATTTAGGTAATTATATGTTTTCTAGTCCAACAGGTACCTATGAAAACTATTAGAAATAATAGAAAAAGAGTCTTTTTAGGGTTCCGTACTCGAAGGGTCCAAATGGAACCCTATTGCTGTCACTAACGTGTCCGTTTGTCTGTCCGTCGTCTGTCACACGGGTTTTACGGCCAAACAGTTGGAGCTACAGTTTTAAATTGTTTACAGTCTAAGTATCTTGTAGACCCAAAGTCATGCAAATTGTCAAAAATATTGTTTTTATATTTTTAAGGGGGCTCCCAAACAACAAAAAAACAAAAAATATAGTGTCAGATTTTTTTGACCTCTCCCATCGAGTGGAGTATCGTTGAGTAGATAAATACTGTATTTTTTGTTATAAAAAATATTGGAAAGCGAAGAAATGAGAAGCCATCAAAGTCAGCTTTTTTACAAAATTTTGTTCCGTAGATTTTTTTTACTTTCCTTTGACCTATGGACTTGAAATTTGGTGATAGTATTTATTATTACGTATATTTTACTATAAAATACCAATATATTGATAAAACAGATGTTTTCATCTGAAATTCCCTCATTTTTCCTTTTACAACCAAGTTAATATTGCGGTTTGGTACGGAACCCTCAATGTGCGAAGTCCGACATAACTTGGCCGGTTTTTAGGGTTCCGTACCCAAAGGGTAAAAACGGGACCCTATTACTAAGACTCCGCGGTCCGTCTGTCTGTCTGTCTGTCACCAGGCTGTATCTCATGAACCTTGATAGCTAGACAGTTGAAATTTTCACAGGTGATGTATTTCTGTTGCCGCTATAACAACAAATACTACAACCAGAATAAAAATAATATGTAAGGGGGGCACCCATACAACAAACGTGATTTTATTGCCGTTTTTTTGCGATAATGGTACGGAACCCTTCGTGCGCGAGTCCGACTCGCACTTGGCCGGTTTTTATGTTATACATTAAAAGCCCACATGATTGTACTTTGCTGAGTGAAGTACCTAGCTAAATTCACACGTAGGTTAGGTAAGGAGGAGGCTGTTTATTCTTTTGATCCTGTTAATTTGTATAATTTCCTACCTAAGAAAAGGCTAAATGAAAAAGTCGGCCATAACGAGTAATTTGCTCACATCCGAGCAAATGAGTCCTGTGTGCAAGAAAGACGCGACGAGGCGGCGACCGTACGACCGTGCGCGTTACATAATTCACGCCTCTTCAAACACTCATTTTTATTTTACAGCTGACGCGACGCTTTTGATGTGCAGAGAGATCTGTTTACAAAGCGCACGAGACTGTTATTGCATTAGCATTGTGTGCTTTTGTTTGACACTGTCAACTGAGAGTCGCTCGTGCAGCCGCTGAGACAGCGCGCACGAGCAACTTTTGTCTCCGCAACTAATTTGTCAATCACCACAGATCTACGGGTTTATTTGAAAAGTCTTCCGGCTGTCGCGTCGCTACATGTGCGCACTCTTCTTCTCTTATCTATACTATAATTAATATTATAAAGCTAAGGAGTTTGTTTGTTTGAACGCGCTAATCTCAGGAACTGCTGGTTGGAATTGAAAAATTCTTATTGTGTTGGATAATCCATTTATCGAGGAAGGTTATAGGCTATATAACATCACGCTACGGCCAATAGGAGCGGAGCATACATGAAAAATATTGCAAAAACGGGAAAAAAATATCCTTTTTGAGAGCTTCCGTTGCGTGCGCTGCGTAAATGTAGGTAGGGTAGTCATAAGTCATAAGTCATAAGTCATAAGTCATTTATTCATTTGTTTAACATAGGTACAATAATAATGGTATATACAGGTAATAAAGAGTGCGCTATGTTATGCCAGAGGGCGTACAAATGTTTGCAAGTATTTAAAAAAAAGAAATTAAATAAAATCAAGCCAGGTAAATCAAAATAATGAACTAAAATAAGCCTGGACAATTAAACAACAGATAAATAGAATTGCATAATCCAAATTAATAGAAATCAATGTCAATACAAATATCAATAGAAATCAATGCCAATAAAAAGAGAAACAAATAAGAACAATAATATAACAAAAACAAAATGTCAAAAACAGTACATGTCAAGACACAGACTGAAAACAAATAATAAGGCTATGTCAATATAGGCAAAACATTACAAATGTCAATATTCAATACTAATGTTAATATACAAATCCAATGTCAATATACAATACTGATGTCAATATACAATACTAATGTCAATATAGGTAAAAATTACAAATGTCAATATCCAATACTAATGTCAATATACAATACTGATGTCAATATGCAATACTAATGTCAAATATACAAAATTATTTATAAGCACAAACAGTCATGTATCTCATTAGCATGTCAACATTCTATCATTAGATTTTTGTCTGATAAAAATTCCGAAATACTGTAATATGCTTTGCTCACCAGTAAGGATTTTAACCGTTTCTTAAATAAGCTCACGTTCAATTCTTTGATTGATCGTGGTAAGTGGTTAAATATGACTGGCGCCATGCAAAATACACTTTTATACATTAATGCTGTTTGGGACCTTCTTACGCATAAGCTACTGTTATCCCTTCGACTTCGGTTACTAATGTCCGACATTTTTTTAAACAACTTAGGATTGGACTTAACAAATACAGCAACTTCAAAAACATATAAAGATGGAAGAGTCAATATTTTAAATTTAATAAATAATGGTTTACATGTATCTATGACCTGTAATCCAAACATTGTTCTGATGCACTTTTTCTGTGCTTTAAAGATTATTTCCCTATTGGTTGAATTCCCCCAAAAAATAACGCCATATCTGAGCACTGAACCCACCAAGCCGTGATATGCTGTGACTAAAGCGTCCACACTCGTCACTGAGGTAAGTTTGTATAGCGCATAGGCAGACTTACTAATTCGCTTGGTTAGCTCCTCCGTGTGTGCTTTCCAATCTAATTTATTATCAATTGTTAAACCTAGGAATTTAGATGTGTTAACTTGTGATATGCGTTGGCTTTCATAGTATATACTCATATTTGTGTTTGAACGTTGGCTGAACGTAGTTAATTTCGTCTTTTCTATATTTATCTTTAAATTATTATTATCTAACCATTGTATTATGGAGGTTATCGTCTGAGAAATTTCGTCATTGTAGGTTTCAGCGTTTGTGCTGTTAATAGTCACAGTGCTGTCATCAGCAAATAGTGACATAGGGTGACTTGTAACTTTCGGCATATCATTTATATAGATTATAAATAAAGGAGGCCCTAAAACACTGCCCTGGGGTACGCCATATGTGAGTGTTCGAAGATCAGATTTGTAAATTCGTTGACATTTAAATTTAAAATCTATTTCAGATACTTCAACGTACTGTTTCCTGTTCTTTAAATATGATTCTATTAAATTCAAGACATTACCTCTAATGCCGTAAGCTTCTAGTTTACTTAACAAAATATTATGGTCCACATAGTCAAAGGCCTGTGTCATGTCACAATATATTGAGCACACAGGTATTCTATTGTCAACATTCGTATAAACATTATTTAAAAAGTCGTAGATGGCCAAATTTATCGTTTTATTTTTCCGAAAACCTTTTTGTTCATCTGTCAAAATGTTTTGTTTATCCAGGTATTTATAAATCTGTGCATAAATGTACTTTTCAAATATCTTGGATATTATTGGAACAAGCGCAATAGGCCTATAAGACTCCATGCAATCTTTGTCATTTTTTTTAAATAATGGTTTAACCACAGATGTTTTTAGGTTAGTTGGGTAAGTACCGTGTGTTATGCACAAATTTAGAATATAGCTCAAATGTCTACTTATGGAGCCTGATACGTACTTAATTACCTTGGTAGAAATTCCATCATTACCTACACTGCCGGTATTTTTTAATAACTTAATAATGGTTTTGATGTCATTTTCATTACTTGGTGCCATAAACATCGAATTACTTGATTTTGAGATATTTGATGTCACATTTTTACCTCTATTAATTATAGGTTTTATCTTGTCTACAAAAAAGTTGTTAAAGGCTTTCGCTATCTCGTACGGGTGCGTTACATTTTTATTTCCAATTTTAATGTTTCCAATTGAGTTTCTATTGGGCATATTCATCTTCGTTCGATTAATGATTTCCCAAGTAGATTTCGACTTGTTAGATGACGATTTGATTTTATAGTTGTTCTGAGCAAGTTGTGTTAATTTAATAATTTTTTTATATAATGCTGTATATCTTTTGAAATCTTGTTTACTTTGTTCATTGCGTTCTAGTCGGTAACGCCACAGAAGGGTTCTTTTATTTTTACTGCATGTTTTAATTCCCCTCGATACCCATTGTGGTCTCTTGTGTACGCTTAATTTTATTCGTTTAAATGGAAAACATAAATTATACATCAGGGTAAATGTCTCCAGAAAAACATTATAGGCTGTATTCGGATCGTCAAGTTTATATATTTCCGATAAAGAAACATTCTGTAAACATTCCCTGAACTTATTCATATTTTCTTGATTGTAGTCACGGCGTTTAACATACCAATGCTTTAGAACACATATCCTTTTCACCGGAAACTCAAGAATTTGACATGTGTGGTCAGATAAGGCAAAATCGAATACGTCATATTTACATTTTTTACCCAAATTATGTGCAAAAATGTCTATGCATGTTTTACTGGATAGTCTAGTTGGCTGATTAATTAATAATTTAAAATTGAAGTTAAGCAAAAGACATTCTAGATCTAGTGTTGTATTATTACGCTTTAAAGTATCAATGTTCAAGTCGCCGCATATTACAGTATCTCGTTTATTTTTCTTTGTTATAAACTGGCATAATTTATACAGTCGCTCAAAAAAAGTTGTCAAATTATTTGCATTTGGGACTCTATAAATGCAGATTACAATGGTGTCAGTATGGAAAAGTTCAATAGCACAACATTCAAATGTGCTACTTATTGCGAAGTTCCTAACTTCAGGAATTTCCTTCCAATGGTGTCCTTTTCTTACCAGGATACAAGCTCCACCTCTTTTAATGTCTCTTCTACTGAAACATGCAGCTAGATCATAGTTAGAGATTGACAGATACTGTTCATAACCAGCCATCATGAAATGTTCCGTTATGCAGATTACATCAATATTAATATTCTTTACCACAAGTTCTTCTAGGCATACGGAAAGTGCGTCGGATTTATTTAGCAATCCCGCAATGTTTTGATGTAGTATATTTATATAATGATCATAGAAAAAACTGGGTGTCTACATGTTCGTCATTGGGTGTTGTATCGATGTCTATCATCACTAAATCGTATTTTTTAACACCAGAGATAAAATCGTTAATATCTTTGAAGATTGTCTGCATGCCAAAATTGTTTAGTCGTCCGGTTTTTTTGTTAAACATTGTATAATCAAATGCCAAATTCTTATTCGAGTCCAAGATATATGCATGTTGATGAGACATTATATCAAGGTACAGCAAATTATTGAAGTGTTCTATTCTCCAATTATACATAATTTTGTCGTAATTATACTTATATATCGGCGTGCAAATTATTATGTTCGTATGTTTTACTTTTTGTAAGGTCGTTCTGATACGGAGTGTCAGTTGAAGGTAGTCATTCGTAGTTTTAAAGTCTTCCTCTCCTATTAGAATTACACAGAAGTCCTTCATTGTAAATGTTTTTAATTTTGTTTCTACATCGCACATTAATTGTTCTGTTTTACAGTTTGTCCTTATATAATGGCATATATTTGCCGAATGTTTATGGAGAGTATTTTCGGCTAAATTTGCTATGTCATTCCTGTTGTTAGTACTCAAAATACATATTCTACCCTCTTTCTTATTTTGTTGGATTTGTTCTGAAATTGTCCCATCACTACTTGTTTTATTTTGTATGGCATCGGGTGTTATTACTTTTTTCTGGCTAGCCATAAATGAAGGCTCTGTTTGTGTTAGTTTGTTGTTTTTCGGACATTTCTTAATTGGAGTTGACTTTTTGTGTTTTTTAATAGGGCTATGCGTAAGTTCTGTAAGGCGGTTGTTTTTGCTTTGCAAACCAATATTTATTTGCTTGAGGTCATTGTTCTCCAAAGACAGTGACTCGATTTCCTGATGTGCACTGTTTAATTCTAACACAAGTTTGTCAATACGTTCTTTTAACTTAGTTATTTGTTGATGTGCATCAGTAATAACATCACTTGATAAATCGGGTAGACTGTTCACGGTATCTTCGAATGTATCATTTTGAGATTGGTTGATGTCGGTATTCGAATCAGATTTAGTGCGCGTTCGTCGCATAGTGATGTTTTCGAAGAAATTCATTTTCGAATCTTACGGTGGGTGTTATCGTTTTTACTTACTCAAGCCGAGCAAATTTCGTTGGAACAATGATGAAAACAAATTATCAATTTACAAAAACACTACGTCGTCGGCGAGATTCGAACCAGCGCCCAAGCAAGTAGAAGTCTGTGCGTCTTTCTATAGAGCCATTTGGCATCTACTCAATTATGTTAAAATTATGTATCTGTTTCTTGTGGTATGGAATTGATAAAAAGTCCGTTATTATGACTTGCAGATTGTATAGTTCAAACGTTTTACAGATTGTTCTTTCACTGTTTTGTTTGGTAGGGTAGATGGGTAGGTAGGTAGCCTGTTCACGGGAGCGAAGCCGTGTGGGACAGCTAGTCTATCTATACCAATATTATAAAGAGAAAAGATTTTTTTGTTTGTTTGTTTGTGTGTTTGTTTGTACCGAATAGGCTCCGAAACTACTGGACCGATTTCAAAAATTCTTTCACCGTTGGGAAGCTACACTATCCCCGGGTGACATAGGCTACTTTTTATCTCTGTATTCCTACGGGAAAGAGAACTACGCGGGTAAAACCGCGAGGCGTCTGCTAGTGCTATATGAAATCTCATTGTTGCACTGTTTTTCATTAATGCACTGTTTTGTATTTTTATCTATACTAATATTATAAAGCCAAAGAGTAGGTAGGGCAGGCAGGGTAGGCAGGACAGGCTAGGCAGAGTAGGCAGGGTAGGCAGAGTAGGCAGAGTATGCTAGGCAGGGTAGGCTAGGCAGGGTAGGCAGGGTAGGCTAGGCAGGGTAGGCAAGATAGGCTAGGTAGAGTAGGCAGAGGCAGGGTAGGCAGGATAGGCCAGGCAGGGTAGGTAGGGAAGGCAGGGTAGGCAGGATAGGCAGCGTAGGTAGCGCAGGTAGGTAGTGGTAGGTAGATAGGTAGCCAGTTGACTGAAGCGAAGCCGCGGGGGTCAGCTAGTACCATATATACCAATATTATAAAGAGGAAAGATTGTTTTGTTTGGTTGTACCGAATTGGCTCCGAAACTACTGGACCGATTTAAAAAATTCTTTCACCTATGGAAAGGTGGATTATTCTCGAGTAACATAGGCTATAATTTTGACGGGAGCGAAGCCGTGTTGGTCAGCTTATCTTCTTATAAACCCAAAGACTTGATGTGAGAGACAAATTAGTTGCGAAGACAAAAGCTGTCTGTGTGCGCTGTCTCTAAGCTGCAACACAACGACCTCATCTAAAACCACATTTTTTACGACGTAAAAGTTACACAACTTGTTTATTTTTTTAGCTCGTAATCAAATTACAACAACGGTCCAAGTATCATCGTTACAAAGGTTATTCGTACAAATTGAATAAATAAACGGCTAAGTAGGTACAATTTGAGAAAACTTTTAAAAAGGTTTCTTTCTTAAAAACACGGAGAGCCTTGTCTACAGGTAGCAGCTTTTCTGTGAAAGGTATGAATTAATAACAATATCCTTTCTTAGATTAATTATATCAAAGACGAGACACAATTTATTGTCAAAAGTAAAATGAACGTAAAATATTATTATAAGTTCATTACAAAATATTTAGTGAGGTTCTATATTGAATCAGGTCAATCTATCTCAACTTGGTGAGCAAGAACAATTTGAATAAAAGATTTAACAAATCTTTTTTTAGCAATTCTATTGCCTTTGTCGTAGTGAAGGAGAAAAAAAAATGGACGAATAGGAATGATTTTTCTTCAGTAGATAGTATCAGTCTGCCTAGCCTTTTCCCAATTATGTTGGGATCGGCTTCCAGTCTTATCGGATTCAGCTGAGGACCAGTGTTTTACATGGAGCGACTATCTTACCTCTACAACCCAGTAACTGACTAACACGATACTTCTTGGCTAGACTGGTGTTACATCGCAGGCTTCTGACTACTTGTAACGACTGTCAAAGATCTTCAAATGACAGCCGGGGCCAACAGCTTAACGTGCTTGCTGAGGCACGTAGGAATCTCGACATGTTGAAATGAACCCATCCACAGACCGACCTCGTTAAGCGTTGCTTAAGACGACGACTAACGCCAACGACCTTGAGGGAACAAAACGCGCACTCGTTTCACACCCGCGCGACCCAAAATTTAGTAGTTTTTTGTACTTTCCTTAATAATCTATGAAATTAAAAAAAAAAGCTTCAGATCAAAATGTAGATAATTAAATTGTCTTTTAGATGGTGTCGATTTCATTAAAATACGCCCAGCGGTTTTGGTGCGATTGTCGTGTTTTTGTCCGTTTTAGTCATAACTTTACAAATTAATTACACTATGTTATACGAATAAAACTCAAATTCTGCTTAGATGAAATTGTTTAGAAAATGGTCTAATATAACATATTTTATCTCCAAAACATTATGACTAGCCGTTTAGACGTGATCCTCATTTTAAAATCAGCTACTCAAGGGAATCGGCGCCGCGGCTGTTATTATTTAGGCACGAGCTCCTCAGTAGATAGGGTAAATAGTTCAGTAGTCTATCTACTGTACTATCTACCCTGTCTACTAGTAATAGAATAGAAAATACTTTATTGTACACTATAAAAGTTACACATCTCTTAAAGGAATGTTAATTTGCTCACGTAATATGAATATTTCTGTGGATTAGTATGCGAGCGGCGACTGCAGGTGCGCTGAAAACTGCGCTGATCGCGGCATACGACTCTACGTGACGCGCTTTCGAAGGCATCACAGCCTGTGAGGAGCCATGAGGAGCCAAATGACCGCTTCATCTCCTCACTGAATTTCTTAACGGTAATCTGAGAATTAAGGAGAGAATCGTGGTTTATTGGCGAACACGCTGAACAATTGTTCCACAAGATTTAGCATTAGCAAAGTACCCCGTACCGCCGAGGTTTAATAGCTAAACGGATTGATATCTATACTGATTGCGTTGTTTGGAACGAAATACACAAGAATACGGATTACAGGGCTTATTTTTCAACCTTGAATTTTGATTCAGCCTTACTTGTTAGACAGGGGCATCCCGCAGGCTTATTACGTTTGTTTTGCAAAGAGCAAAACGTTAGCAATCAAACTTTTTATGTCATAAAATTCGGGATTACCTGCAGTGTAGGTACGGTAAGTCTTATACAATCCTTTTCAATTCGCTCGTTGTTTGTCAAATGCACTTATTTCAACAAAAAAAAAAAACGCCAACAACAGTGCAATTATTGCTCGTTTTGCGTTTTGTTCTTGCAAAAGATACGTAATAAGCCTGCCGATCGGGGTTCTTGAAGTACATAATTAGCGATGCAGAATCAGTCACACACGTTAAACTTATATAAGTTATTTTATGTGGACATAAAGTTCATAATTACCTAAATAATTAGTATGCCCTTTCAGAGCCTGAAATCTCTTGATATAGTGCAAACATTATATTTTTAAAAATATGACAGCAACTTCTAAGATGTTTGTTCCAATTGCTAGGATTTTAAATGAAGGCGGATTTACTGAAAAATTGCGTGTTTTAATGAATTATCGCAGAACTCGTTCAAAGAATAAACTAAAGAAAGGATTTACTTAATCCATCGCATGGGGTAAACTAACAATTTGTCAATATTTGTACGGAGTAAAGTGTGTTGTTTTGCTACTCAAGAATACAAATACAAATGTAAATATGTTGCCGTAAAAGCCCGAACTACAGTCTAGCCAAGGATTTACCAGTAAAACCGAAGATAACTGGTATTTACCAGTAGGATTAGTACAGTTTGTACAAATAGATGCATGGGTAATACCACAGAACACTTTTTTTTAGAGGTTTTATTCGATGGTTACAGAAGGAAAGCGATCGGTGGCGCCACCTACAACTTAAAGCTTGAGCTAAGCAGTCAATCATCATTAGACACAATAAAGGACCGTCTATTTTACACAAACTGACAACGAAATCCGTAGACTGGCGGAGTATGCCTTCCTAACCGTATGTTGTAGGTTCTATCCCCAGCTTTCGCAAATCTTTTTAAGTATAATTAACTCACTTTTATGTTTTTTATATCTATTTATCTAATATTTCTGAATAATAGTAATTTCTGCAAACTTTTTATGTTTATGTTTATGAATATTAATATGGAAAGTTATGCAGTGAGTATCATAATATTATTTAGTCTGACAAGAAATTCATTCCCTGCTAGGACTCTTTTTCGAGAGTATTCCAGACCTGACAGGTCGAAAATTTATAAGAAGTAAAATTTTGTATGGCCTAAAGATAGTTGTACCGTATCTGGCTGCCTTAACTTGAACTTTAATGTAAGGATAAAATACTCACTTGCTCACAAAAGCTGTAGTGAACTGAAACCTATTTTCTAATTTTAGTCGGTTAATGTCATCAAGCGACATCTATATTTACAAACAAGAAACAAATGATTTTATAATACTTCAAAATTAAAAAGGCATTATGAGAAGGACCTGTTGCAACATCACAGTACTTTCAATTTGGTTTCAATATTTTCTCCTACTTGTATGGTAAAATGTTCTAAAATTGTACAGGTACTGGGTAATAACTTTAGAGCTTACTACAAACTAATAATAGTTTGATAAGCTAATTATTTATTTTTCTCATCATTTGGTTTAGTATTAGGTGTCAGACGTGTTACAGATAGATATAATAATTTTTAGGGTTCCGTACCCAAAGGGTAAAAACGGGACCCTATTACTAAGACTCCTCGGTCCGTCAGTCTGTCTGTCTGTCACCAGGCTGTATCTCATGAACCGTGATAGCTGGACAGTTGAAATTTTCACAGATGATGTATTTCTGTTGCCGCTACAACAACAAACACTAAAAACAGAATAAAACAAATATAAAAGTGGGGCTCCCATACAACAATCAAGATTTTCTTGCCGTTTTTTGCGATAATGGTACGGAACCTTTCGTGCGCAAGTCCGACTCGCACTTGGTCGGTTTTTTTATATTTAAGTGCCTCTGAGGTAAATCCTAAGATTTACTAAATAACTGACCATACTAGCGATTATATTATCATATAACAGATATCGATATTATTATATATAATCGTAAATTCACCAGAAGGACTTGTTACATCTTTCGTATAACTGGCAAATTCTAAAATTAACAGTAGTTCGAACTTTTACAGTAACAAGACCATAGTTATTACGTATTTTACTCACATGAACTACTTTTGCATACACACAATACTCATCGTACCTACGTTTCTGTAATATTTATTCATTAGAAAATATCTATCGGGACCGCATTACGTATCCAACTAATAAAAACTTTATTGTTACGAGTTTTATTCTCTCCGGAAGAGAAAATATTAATCATGTTGTGGTTTAGAAAAGAAAACAGTTCACCGTTATTGTTGTTCAGGAGTTTTCTTGACGTTTTGTTGTTATTTTATTTCATCATCATCATCATTTCACCCGAAAGTTGTCCACTGCTGAACATAAACCTCCTCCTAGTATCGTCACATTGAATGGTAAATAGCCCTGTATAATCCCCGGCACGTAAGTTGGCAATTGTCGTTCGCGTCGTGTGGAAGTCGCGTCGCCGCTCGGCGAGGCGAGCGGTCATGGAACCCTTTGTTCCCTGGCCGTGGGTGCTGCACCGCAGCTCGCAACTACGAGCTCGTCCCTCGGTGATCCTTTGGACCCAGCGTGTTGCGAGTGCGAATTTCTACAACTCGCGCTCGCTATGTTTGGCTTGTTGTATGTGACTGTAGGCGCGCCGCGGTGTTCGTTATGAACGGTACGCCGCTTCTTCACGGCACCCTGGCGGTCCGCTCCCACCAGGTGAAACTTATGGCGTACCAATAAGAAGCTCAGCGAGAGTAACCAGTGGCAGGAGTGAATTGTCGTTAGATGCGCAGAAGTCGTTTTGTAGGTATATTTGGTAGTGAAAAGGGGCGCGGGAAACGTTTAGGACCGATTGGTTGACCAATTGACGCAAGGATCGAACAACCGTGTCGCGTCCAAGTTCCGTTCGCTCTTTATGGTGGTTGGACAGTTCGCAGAATATGCGCGAATTGACACCCACTACGCCAAAACCATGCCAACTTACGTGCACTATTAATATACACAATGTACAAATACTTATACAACTATAAGTAAATATACAAAAACTAGTTGGGTTATCTTAATAACTCTGAGTTAGTTAACACGGTCAATTATGTCTTACATATAACCTTGTGTTAGAAACTAACTCTGAGTTAAGTTTTTTGGCAAAAGAAGGTTTTATTAACTAATCCAAAAAAATATCTAAACTAAAATATGGCGTCGAAAAACTCCTCCGCATCGCTGTCCACTAGTATTGTCCCCAAAATACTGACAGCATTGCCACGGTGTATAGCAATGTTTAACTTCTGACCAAAGTAAAAGCCAGCCCTTGGGTCACGAGAAGTGTCAACTAAGAGTTTGGAAAGTTATCGATTCTGAAAGTAACAAAAGTTGTAAGGGAAACGTTTGTCTTGGTATGGACATCTGATGAGGAGGGATTTAATGCTTGTGAACAAAAGATTAATATAAATGTAAATGAATGGAGAGGGCGAAGAACGCTAAAGATAGAATAAAGGAAGGAGGAGCTTGTGTGAATTATTTGAAAGAAAAAGCAGTGAATGATAGCCTGATGTTTGAGATTAGATAAGAAAAGGATTTTTTTTAATTTATTTGTGTTTACATGCCTTAGATCATCGGACAACAAGACGTACGGGAAAGTGCCACCGGCTCATGGTGGACATCCCACCCAAATGTACAGAGCGTTTTGCGAATACTTTCATTGTGCGCACAGCTAAGGAGTGCAATTCCCTGCCGGAGTCTTTGTTTCCTGATAGCTACAAGCTTGGTCAAGAGTGAATAGGTTATTTCTAGGCAAGCGAGCTTCACCGTCGACCTCATCATCGCTTACCATCAGGCGAGATAGTGTTCAAAGGCGAGCCTATCGTTAAATAAATAAATAAAAGGCACCTAAGGCGTTATACTGCGAAATAAATAAACAAAAACGGAATGTACAGGCTTACATATTAAAATATATCTATATCAAAATATAACAACATGATGATGATGGTGAAATGATTCCGAAAGACACACTGCAAAGGTAAAGTAAGCTGTAATGTCCTAACATGGTCCTAACATTTATGTCTCATTTTTAATATTAATATCTTGGAACACCAAAGAACAATGGCGATATCTAAAGTGAGAAGTTATATATACGAAAGAAATTCCATTAATTGTCTACGTTTTTTCAAAGCATAACATTAACTGGTTAACCACGGATAACAAAAATCATTATAAATGTTTGTTTTTTTTTGATAACTTTCTGACAAGTAGAAGTACCTAAACGAAGTAAATGCATTAACTATACAGTTTATGTCTAAGTGAAGGTGTTCCTTGCTGGTAAGAATAATGTAGTGTAGTAGAAATACACGAATTACTTTCAATTTGTGATAGGCAAAACGACTAGTATCCAAGTCTAAAACATTGGTTGTTAACGACGACCTTTTGATACACGGCAAAGCCGCTCGCTTACTTGCTATATAGACTCTTTCTAAAGAATATAGGTATTTTACATTTAATGCTGAAATAACTGCATTAGAATAGAATAGAATAGTTCTTTATTTGCACAGAAAGTAGGTACAAGTTACAGATGTTAAGTTTTAATGTAATGCCCTTCCCCTCAGACCTCTGTGTGGTGCAGACGTGTTTTAAGCCGGTTATTTTGACAAAATTTTATTTAAACAATTAAAATCAAATAATTAAAATTCGCGCAAGTACCAGGCGCACATAAGCAGTACGAGTGAAGCAGTCAGTGTGCGACGAGTGACATCTACATCGGCTATCTCGCTATCACCTACACGCTGAGTGCACGCACGCTACGGTCACCGCCCATCAGCCGTAAGTGCGTGCGCACTGAAGCGTAAGTAACTGCTGCCAAGTACCAGGCGCACATAAGCAGTACGAGTGAAGCAGTGTGCGACGAGTGCCAGCGTCGTCAGCTATCGCGCTATCACCTGCGCGCTGAGTGCACGCACGCTACGGTCACCACCCATCAGCCGTGAGTGCGTGCGCACTGGAAGCGTGCGTAACTGTTGCCAAATACCAGGCGCACGCGTTCAAGTTAAAGTAAACATGCCGCTTCGACGCACTTCGCCGCAAATTGCGACCTCCTCGGAACCTCTGCTCTCCCCATGCCATGGTGGCTCTGAACCAAGTATTCCCACCTGTGGTTTTGATGAAGAAGATCTCTCTAGGAACGTATGCATACGCCAATCAAAACGTAAATTTGATCATGAATATAAAGTGGAGTGGCAATCTTTTAAAACTGAAATTATGAGTACGTTGAAAACATGGTCTGACACTCAAAATGGTAAAATCGACCAAGTACTGACAAGCGTAAGTGAGATACGGGAGGAATATCGTGAGCTGCGGAAATCAGTTGAGTTTAACTCCTGCAAGTTTGATGAAATAATTTCAAACATATCTAGGCTGGAAAGTGAACGACGCGATCAACAAAGATACATCCAATCACTCGAAAGTAAATTGGAATATATGGAGAGAAGTTTAAAATGCTCAACTATCGAGATACGTAACATCCCTAAAAGCGGACAGAAAGAGACCACCTCAGATCTGATCAACACAGTAAAGAAATTGGGAAAAACTGTCAATGTAAACATTGAAACAACAGGAATCCGAGACATTTTCCGAGTTAACACCAAATCTGACAGTTATAAACCTATTATCGTCGAATTTACCAGCAAACTAGTGAGTGGTAATATCATATCTGCCGTGAAAAAGTTCAACCAGCATGATAAGAACAGCAAATTAAACACTACCCACTTACAAATAAAAGGGCCGCAAACTCGATTTACGTAACAGAAACCCTAACGACAAACGCAAGGAAGCTTTTTTATTTGTGCAGAGAATTTGCCAAGGAACACAAGTACTCGTTCTGCTGGGTAAAGCATGGACGGATATTCCTACGGAAAGCTGAAGGGCAGGAGCAAATTCGAGTGGATAGTGAATCTGATCTCACTAACCTTAAAAGGCAATGACTATTCCCGGTAATTGTTAAACTTAAGTACTGCATGCAGAGTCTTATATTATCTTTTTTGGTTTTAACTTTTTTATTTTTTTGCTTACCTTCTATGTTTGCTTTTGTAACAGTCTGCGAACAGCGCCTATACATTTTATTTAGCTACATTACAGCTGGAACACACTGCGACGCAAATGATTGCTCACACTTTCATAACAATCAAAACACAATCACACCATTGACACAAAATATTAACAAGCACATACTCGCATACAATGATAAGATTAAACATATGTTTTTAATAGTCTTCAGTCCTTACTATCATATGGAAACGACATCTATAGTGATAGCTCTATTGCAAACACATAACTTCAAATGGCCATATAGCTGGTACCTCTGGTTCTCTCACATCAAAATTCGATGCTTCCAACTTGATTATAATTAATGATCTTGATAATACGGGTGACTGTACGAAGCTCACTGATTCATCTCAATGTTCTCTTGTTTTAAATAATAACAATGATTCGAACCCTCTTTGTATTCTCTGTCTGAATATTCGCAGCATTTACTGTAACTTTGATCTGCTGCTTGCCTTTATAGCGACTATCAATATGACAGTTGATGTCATAGTATTAACTGAATGTTGGACAAAAAGGGGAGTCGCACCGCCCAACTTAAGTGACTATAACGTATACTACACTAAAAATACCCTAAACCAGAATGACGGCATAGTATCATATGTTCGCACAGAAATCAGTGTTGTTGCCTCTGAACCAGACATAGTAGAGGGCAATTGTTTGCAATTAGACACTGCTCGTCACAGTATAATCTGTTCTTATCGTCCTCTTAGTTACAAAAATCCCCAACCCTACCTAACATCACTTGACGAAATTCTTAAAAAGATGCGTAATAGGGATGTTATTTTTACTGGGGACATCAATATCAACACGCTGTCATGTGATATAAATAACGGTTATGCAAATGACTACTTGTGTCTCATGGCATCGCACGGCCTATGTCAGGGTATTCTATACCCTACTAGAGTAAACACCTGCTTAGACCATTTTATGGTAAGAACAAAGGAACGATGGCAGACAATAATCTTTCCAGAGCTAACAGACCATAGTCCTATTCTATTGTGTGTCAAGCACGCAGGGTTACCTAAAAGTAAACCTACGTATGTAAGTACAAAGCTAGACTATGCTTCTGCACACCTAAAACTCAAGGAAGTGGACTGGTCTGACTTTTATATGCTTGATGATGCTAACCTCGCCGCGGAGTGTTTAGTAGGGACGATCCAGGGTATACTGAATGATTGTACAAGTATTTCATCCAAACCTAAAAGAAAAGCCCCACTGAAGCCATGGATTACCGTGGGCGTTGTGCGATCAATCCGTAAAAGAGACAAGCTTCATCAAAAATCAAGGAAACAACCCAAAAACGAGCAGTTACGCCAAATATACATTAATTATAGAAATACATGTAATAAAATTATCAAATCACTAAATCACAATACTACCGTGCGGAACTAGAAATTAATAGTAATAATCTTAAAAAAACCTGGAGTATCATAAAGGATATTCGTAATATGAAAAAAAATAATGAAACACCTAAAGAGTTACTGCATATTGACAGCACACCAACTAAGTCGTTGAATCAAGTAAACACTATTACTTTACTAATATTGGTAGCGAGCTAGCCGATGCCACTCTCCGCAAATTAAATAAAACTGAAGCCGAATTAGCCAGCACACCAGCTACAAACACAGCGGCGACCACCATGTCTTTTACGCCTACAGACGCAATAGAAATAGAGAGTATTATTGCTTCTCTTAAAATAAATAGTGCACCTGGCCCTGATAATATCTCTAGTAGGTTAATTAAGTTAGCTAAGGACGTATTGGCAGAACCTATCAGCCACCTTTGCAATCTAAGCTTGGGACTCGGCACTTTTCCTGACATTTTTAAAATGGCAACAGTTTCACCTATACACAAGGCTGATGATAAGGAAAGACCTTCAAATTATAGACCCATCTCGTTGCTCTCGTGTTTATCGAAAGTTCTTGAGAAACTAGTAACAAAAAAACTCGTCAGCTACTTGGAAAAAAACAAGTTGTTAACCGATCGTCAATTTGGGTTCCGAAAAGGAATATCTACAAGTGACGCCTTACTAAAGCTGACATCGATAATTAAAAAGCATGTTGACGCAGGAGAAAAAGTAGTCGGTGTTTTCCTCGATCTAAAAAAAGCATTTGATACTGTATCGATCCCTATACTCCTAGCAAAGCTATGCAGTATGGGTGTAAGGGGACACGTTCTGCAGTGGTTTCAGGACTATTTAGCGGGTAGGAAGCAGCGTGTCAGGGTAGATAGCCACTTGAGTGACGCTGCGACTTGCACTTTTGGCATTCCGCAGGGCAGTACGACTGGCCCGGCTCTCTTTTTAACTTATATAAACAGTCTTGCAGAGATTGCCATTCCTAACGCTGAAACCATTATGTTCGCAGACGACACTGTCATCTTGTTCCATGGCCAAACATGGGAGCAGGTGCGGACGCTAACAGACAGCGGTCTCTCGGTTATCACTAAGTGGCTAGAGGACAACTTGCTGTCGTTGAATACATCCAAGACAAAATATCTATGTTTTACAAAGACTACTACCTCTCGCCCGGACTCGAAGTTTACTATAAAAATTCATGCTTTTCCATGTAACCGAAACCCACCCGGTAATACTCAATGTACCTGTGATGTTTTGACTAGATCAAATGTGATAAAGTACTTAGGAGTTACAGTTGATGAGAATTTGAAATGGAATCACCATATTTCGAGTCTTAGTGCCCGACTACGAAAATTAATTTATATATTCAAGCAACTACGAAATGTAGCACCTACAAAGCTTCTGATATCGACCTATAGATCACTAGGCGAATGTGTACTCAACTATTGCATCTGCTCCTGGGGTGGCGCGTCAAAATCAGTAATGATTGAACTGGAACGTGCGCAGCGTGTGCTTCTCAAAGTTCTAATGTCCCTGCCGTACCGGCACCCCACAACAGAATTATACAGCCGCACTGGTGTTCTATCGGTCCGCAAACTCTATGTAAGTCGAGTACTTCGCAGATTCCACAGCACCACAATTCCCCAGCTGCTACCAACCACCAAGAGACGCTTCATATGTCCAGCACCTTCAGTGAAATCCAGTTTTGCACAACGGCACTACAGCTCCACAGCACCACGTATATACAACAAACTTACAATTAAAAATGCACAAAATTTGAATAATCACAATTTCGGAAAGAGTGTACTAAATTGGCTCAGCAAGTTGGACTACGAACAAACGGAAAATCTAGTCACCAGTAACCCAAACAAATAAAAGGACTGCACTACCAACATAAATCCATACACACCGTAATTGTAATGCCGAATACATACATACAAAAACACACCATCATTCACAACACACTACACCACACGGGCAATCATATTTTTATTAATATTTTTATTTTTATCTGTTTTTATTTGGTTTAGTTTTTGTTTTTATATAGATTAATATTTCTTTTATTTTTGTTTAATTAGCACTGTGCCTAGCATGTAAACCAACTGCATTATGTAATTTGGAAGGGACCTGTCTCCTGAGATACAGGTTAACTACCTAGTTCAGGAGACAGAGCTTTTATGTAACTGTGACACTTGTTTGCAAATAAATGAATTTATTATTATTATTATTATTTCCTTTATTTCATTATTGTACATAGTTTTTACATTTTTAAATATTATCTTATAAAAATAAAATAAAAAAAACATTTAAAAATATAAAAATTAGTAGCCCACCGGTATCGGGAACAAGGTCCAAGCTACCGGTGGTTAGGGCTGCTGAGATTATTAATTATTATTATTATTATTAATGATCCTTATACTAACTACCTTAACTAAGGCATGCAAACAGTTTGAACTATAATAATAAAAACTCATTTAATATATATTATTAAAACATTCAATTAAATCAATACAAGTTTACCATGTCAAGATGAAATTCAGTATATAATTTGATATAGGCAATATAATACACAATGTCAATTTTAATATAATGGGATTACAAATTCGTCAAGCACAATTGGCATACATTAAAAGTTCTCTTACAGACATAATCTACAAAAGTTCATGACTGAATATTTATTATTCGTGGCATTCCCAAACAAAGATTCTTGTACAAACTAATTCAGAAGATGCCCCTGAGAAACCAGATCCTTTTCATATAAAGACGTAGGAATTTAATCTCAGCTAAAACAATGTATGTAAGCATCTGCCATTGTCCTATACGTATTCAATGGTAAAAGCTTTTTTTTTTTTTTTTTTTATTTATATTCTACCGCGGACATGTGTGGTCCGCGCTCTTTTTTACCTTGTTATAGTCTGTTTGTTTTTTTTTTTTTCATAAAAATTGCAATTGTTTGACTCCTACGTCGAACATTATTTTTAGGCTTACTTAACTAACTTAAGACTACGTGAGTTCATCCCTCACTAAATACTATATCTATTACACACTGGCATTACAATTTTATGTTTCTATTTGCTACTTATCTTTATGTTATTAAATATTTTGTTTACTTATTTCTATTGATACACTGCTTATGTTATTTGCTATTTTGTTTACTTATATTTATTGGTACACTTTCGGGGGAAGATGCATGGTAGTGCGAGCAAACCAGTCCCGGCCGACGGTTCCGGTTAAAGAAACCCCGTCGTTAGGACGTTGAGGTGAGTATGATTTACTCGCTCCACCATGCAGCTTTACAATATATAGACAGGGTGATGGTTTAGGTATGTGTTTAGCGTGGAGTTTTTGGATGGGACTTGTTAGGTGGTGTTTTGGTGATGTCTGCTGACCAGGGACTTCGCTAGCGTGAGCAAGGCCTCTATGACGACTAAGTCTCGATGCTGCATGGCCGTCTGAAGATTGTAGTTGACGACCGTTTTAGTCGGCGCATCCATCGCCCTCTTAGCAAGGCGGCCTGCGGCGTCATCGGCGTCGTCGGTGTAATAGACGCAACTGACTGTATGTCTGGACAACGCCACTACCGCGTGGGATATGCTGTCGTGGACCTGAAGCCTCCTGGACTTGGTGTTGATGATGATGACGCTGTCGTAGGTCGACCCCTGAGCCTCGTGTATGGTTAGCAGGCGTGACCTTTCGCCGGACCCAAATCCCTGGCTCGCAAGAGAAGCTTTCTCCCCCTGCGTATGAACCAGGAACAGGGTGTTTTGGGCAGTGCTCGGTATTTGCGCCCCTGTGTAACCTTTCACCTTCAGGGAGTGGACCCGCGACAGCGACGACTTGGAGGAGTATATACCAGGGTATATCTCACTCAGTGCAAACGCCACGTCCATTGGATTGCGGTGTGTGCAGAGAAACTCCTGGCTGATGCCAGCAACCAGGTCTGGACGGGTATACCTAAGCTCGAAAAGGTTCTCTCTGTCCAAAAATGGAAGCTGGTTAACGTCTCCGACGAGGACAAGCTCGCTTGCTCCAGACAACTTTACTGCCATGACTATGGCACCAAAGTGGTTCATAAGAGCCTCGTCTACCGTAAGACGGTAGCATTTGTCTTGGCTCTTGAAACCGTTTGCTAGGATTGAAGCCATAGTGCGCACCTTGGCCTTTGCTCGGTCTCCTAAGCGGCGCGCAAGCTTTTCCCTAAGATCTTTGGCAGCTTCTGTTGTCGTGGTGGCTATCACGTCCCTGTCCTCGTCGAAGTGCTTTACCAGCCAGGTTGTCTTACCGCAACCCGGAACTCCGTTAATCCACCTGATATTGGGTACCGCCCAACTTGCCTGCGATGCCGGGATATCTGAGGTCTCTGAAATGGACTGTGCCATTTCCAGGATCTTATCATCCGGCATGATTTTGGTACATTTGGCGGTAACCACTATCGGGTCGTCATTTGGCACACTGAACTTGAGTTTGCCCGAGCGCTCCGTCTCCTCCTTGTCCAGGGCCACAAAGCCACTCCTCGCGCTGTAGGCTGCCATATACGACCCCGTCATTTCCCCTTTGATGACTTGGGATGTGACGTCGTCGTACACCGCTGCCCCAGCTTCCTCGAGCAGTACTCTTAACAGACCCTCTGTGTCTCTCTGGAAGGTCTGCAGGATCTTCCTGCATGTCATAAGATTGACCTCTCTGGTCGCTCTTACGATTGCTACGTACTCGAGGAACGCGCTTTTTACGTGGTCCGTGGTACCCGACTTTACTGCGAGGGTCGGCGGGATGACTTGCCCTTTGTCGGCTCGTGTTAGCTCAGGCTTTTGCTGGGTTGGTTCCTTTGGTTTTTTTCGGAAAAAACCTCTCTAGTGCTGTCTCCTGCTTATGAGATGGTGATGCGTGGCTGGTGCTTGGGAGCAGTGCACTGAGGAAAGTGCCAAACGCTTTCAGGCGTCTCCTCGACCGGGCCCGGTCCTCTGGGTTTATGGTGTTGCACTGCTCCTTAGCGGCTTTTTCGGCTGCTGCCTTCTGCTGGGCCCTTTCCGATCCGCTTTGAGTGGTGGGGCTCATCGCGCTGGTTGTTGGTTGTCTTTGAGGAAACTCAGGGTTTCTCCTCTGTCCTCGTAGACAACGACCTCATGATGTTCTGAGGCTTTTAGACAGCCGAAGCGGTCTGCGACGTCTCCTCTCTCCCCTCCCACCACCATTGCGTCCACACTTATGGTTCGGGCTGCGGCTGACGTGTAGTCTCCTGCCTCCCCGATCCTCTGAAGCAATGAGCTTGCTTGAGCAAATGGAGTAGCCTCTCCCCACTCGATTAATTCCGATTGTTTTCCTTTTAAACCGCATTAGACGTTATCGGTGAGTGGCCACTTCCACTTGAGGTAGTGCAGCATACTTGCTGCCTTTTATGCTCGTTTTGGTAGTGCTTCCGTTAATCAGGGCGGCAAGGCCCGGCGAAAGGTGTATTCGGGCCGCAGCTCGACTTGAGCCTATGCAGAAGTCTATGCCTAACTTCTCCTGTTCCCTGTTCATGAACAGAGCGACGCCTCGCAGTCTGATGCCAGGGACTCCGTCCTCTCCGCAAGCCAGAAATTGTGTGGTAGTCATGCTCAATGGTAAAAGCTTGTATCCAAACAAATGGTCCGCAGCGAAGGCCAGGCGTATAAAAACTTGACGTGTTCGCTGAATTATACTTAGTTTTTGGTTGAAAAGGGAAAGTAATTTCGAGAAGCACAATTTTTTATCAGACATAACATACCTACAGATAAACATTCTGCAGGCACTGTAACAATTATTTGTATTCGTATGCATTCCACAGCCTTCTTCTTTCAAATCGTACACAGTACAAGCAGCTAGTTTGTGGAATGCATTACCTATTGAAATAAGTCGTGCTCAAACATTAGCAGCATTTAAAAAATGGTGAAGGAGCATTTCCTTACACTGTAATTATTCTTCTCCTTTCTCTGTTATAATATATTTGATATTTATTAGTTTGTTATTTTGAATTGTTTGTATTTTTTTTTTATGTTATTATGTATAAGTTATATTATTAAAGATGTTTAATACACTAGAAGAGGAGTAGATTTTTCATCCAAAGATTGTCTTTAAGAGATTGCCCTGCGGTAAGACTGCCCTTTGTACACTTACTTTTATAAATATTTATCTTGTAATTTTATATGGTGTACAATAAAGTATAATAATATAATAAATAATATACTACTAGATAAATTATGTAGCATGAAATAAAATGATGTCGGATGTGTTTAATTTGTTTTAAATTTTACATGTATAGTGATTATGTAGCAATAGTGATAGTGATACATTACATACATACTTCATAATAGAGGTATTCTGCATAGTAGCCGCTGTACGTTTTGGGGACACTTTCATTATGCCTACAGCTAAGGAGTTGAATTCCCTGCCGGAATCTGTGTTTCCCGATAGCTTCAATCTAGGGGTCTTCAAGTCAAGAGTGAATAGGTTTTTTCTAGGCACGCGTGCTTCACCGTCAACCACAACATCGCTTACCATCAGGTGAGATAGTGGTCAAGCGCAAGCCTATAAAAAAAGCCTCGTTTATAATTCCTTGTGTCTTCTTATTTTGTTGCCTGCATTGGTATCATGGTCACAACCACGACTGCTGAGCGTGGAGTCCTAGGCAACAACGTCTCTTTGAGTATTTCCATTGAGTTTTGAAGTTGGTAGTACACGAGTATTAAATTTATAATTCTACTAACATATGTGTTAAATAACCTACGTTCAGTAAAATGGTGGAAATATTCGAAAATCCCACAATAACATTTAGGATTAATGTGGCATGTCCTAGAACCAAAAATTCGAAGACATGTGACATCCACCAACCCGCACTGGGCCCTCGTGGAGGATTACGGCCCATTCCCTCTCTCAGAGAGGAGGCCTGTGTCCCAGCAGTGGGAACATTAATAGGCTGATGATGTGATGTCATGTGAAGGGGTTAATTGATATTAACCCCTTCACATGATATCACATCAATGTAATATGATAAATCGCATCAAGAGCTAAATAATAATTACGGCTACCGAAATTGCATGCACGGGATATTAAATTTAGTTCTAGTTTCAGCCACATAAACAGACAATAGCGCATAGTTACACAAAATGATATTGCATATATTAATATTTGCGTTGATTTTGAATTTGCAAACAATATGCATATGGGAAATATTACCAAAATAACAGATAACTAGATAGACTAGCTGTCTACTATTAAGGATGCACTAGTCGACAGCACGAACTATTTTGTGCGCGGGGTTGAAATGACAATAACACTCAAAGACACGTCACCCGACAACACGTGCGAAAGAGATAGATGCTGTGATGAGCAGTAAAAAGCTAGTTCACGTACGAATACACAGTTTCACAAATTTGTAGCGAAATGGATGACGATTTAGGAAGAAGATCGGCGCGCGAAATTTTATAAACAGACCTTTGGATATCATGAAAAAACGACTAAATTTATCTGTTCAAAATAAAATTATTTACATTGTTGAACTACTAATCTATTTCTTTATAGTGACCGTTTTGCAATTTTCCTTCTTCTTATGGTATTTATTTGCGCCCAATGATGCATCAAAATTAGTGTTGAAATATGGAACGGTCGACGCTAATAACTTTCAAATATATTTTGTTACTTATTTGTTTCCATACAGGGCTAGATAATGAAGTGACAAATTTTTTATTTTGATCGTACTCCGTCAAACAGTGGAGTAATCGTCAGACTACGTTTGTATGAAAGAATGATCGACTACGTCAACCTTAAATTAACGTTTCGCTAAGTTACTCTATTATTATTGATGGTTTTGCTACGTACATGGATTGTGATTTTATTTTACGTCACGTTTACAAGAAAGCAAACGAGCTTTAAAATTGTGCACAGGTAAAATGAGAATATGCAACACATACGTTACAGGTAAATAGGTACAAAGAAGGTACATACTTTGTTCTACCATCCGCTGGTGTCGCCGTGTTCGGGTAATAGCAGTATCGTTTGGTTCGGCTGAGTACATAATTTATTAGGTCTCACATCAAATTTATGTTTTAAACATGGGACATGTTGGTATTCAGAGAAAACACAGTCCTTTCTAAACGAACCTTTAAAAAATTCTACTGCTTAAAAGGCTTTTACTGCTTAAGTTTTTCTATAAAAACGGGCCCGAATAATCTTTACACAAAAAACTGATAAACAAGAATATTATTTTTTTATGAAAAAGAAAAAGTCCATAAGAGAGGATAGCGAACAAGCCAGAGCCCCCGTGATTAATGATGAACACGACACCATTCAATTTAATGCCAGAAATTCCTGTCCAATAAGATAAAAAGAGAAAGTTTTATGCCTTTTTTATTTATTTTTAATGAAATCCCCACTTTGTCGTGTCGAGAGGTACGTTGCTTCAATTAAGATTTTAGTATTAATGATGGGGCCGCCGCTGGTAGAATTTTTCAAAAAGCATTTTTGAAATCATAACAATTTCCTTTATCGACCCGCTTAATTTATGCATTAAAAGTTGGGGAAAGGCATTATTTAATAATGGGGAAAATTAATATAAAAGTAAATCCTCTGCCTCATTGCTTTTACTCATTAGATGCTGCCTTGCAGAGCTCGAAGCCCTTTGTAAAAAAGCCTTTGTGATAAAAATACTTGGAATAAGTATAGTTTTCTTATTTTTTGTTACACTTATGATTGGCCGTGACAATATGAAAAAAAAACCGGAGAAGTGGGAGTCGGACTCGCGCACGAAAGGTTCCGCACCCAGGGTGGTGTCAACTATGTATGTATGAGGACACCTTATAATTTTCAATTTGTTTGAGGAATTTTTCCTTTATTTGTGCTGTAAAAGCTTACTTTCAAAGTAAGGTCTTACAGCACAAGTAAAGGGCAGATTTCGAAAAATAAAAAACGTGAAAGATAAGGTAAATTTTGGTACTTACAAGTTTTCGATAAAATCTGAATTTGCCCATATCTTTTTATCGTGTTGACTGAGGACCTTGATTTTTATACACCTTATATGGACTATATACCTCACTATTCTCTGTTATAAATTTCAATTTGCTAGGTCCATCACACGTGGTGACACACGGATAGACAGACGGACAAGAAAGTGATCTTATAAGGGCTTATTTTTTACCTTTTGAGGCACGGAACCCTAAAAAAGATATTTTATAATTAATTTTAACAAAATGTTAATTACTTAACATAAAAATAAACGACATCATCAAACCTAGGAAGGTATTAACCACCCAAAGCTTTCAGCGTCCAAACCACGTACAATACGTATTCACGGATCGGGCAATCTAATCTACACATTTTCAAGACAAAATAATCGGGTCTCCGCCCAGGATAATCCGACCACGTAGGTACGTAAGCAGGGCACATAATTACGTGTAGGCAATACTACCCATCCCTGTCCTTATAAATGGAGCCTGTGACTCAGCTATCTGGCTTCATCAAGTCTACATCAATCTTTTTGTAGGCGCAGGTTGTTTTTTTACTTTCATGAAGTTCTTTGGCAGTTCTAATGAAGTAGACATAAAAAATATATTAGACGGGTATCTATTGAAGTCTTAATACTTTAATCATGCACAATTGGCAATGCCTATGTACAGTCGTAGTCTCCCAAAACGAAAATGGCTATTTTTTGTAGAAGAAGTTAAATTACCCACAACTAATTTAATATTTTGTATAGAAATTAAAGTATAGATTATTCCTACTAACCGCAAAAAGTTGAAATTCTGCTGCCTACAAAAAAAATTACGTTTTCTGTTTTGGTAGAGAGTGACTGCACTTTTGACCCTTATAGTATGTTTGCACTTTTAGCAGTTGGAGTAACATAGTGACCAATTGGGGTCTAAAAACTAGAAGTAGAACCGCTTTGAGTATCTTGTTCCGAGAGGAAAACCTTGTCGCCTGTCATTATCTCTTCTCCTTCGTCTTCCTTCCCAATCTTCAAGTCGTTACGGTGGATCTTTTACTGTTCTTTTTTACCCGACTACCGAAGGGTAATGTGTTTATCAGTCTATGTATGTATGTTTGTTCCTTTATGGCGTTCCAGAGACCAAATGCGTTGGCCGATTTTGATGATTCGTACGTAAATCGATTCGTCTTAAACCTGCGAGTGTCATTGGCTACATTAAAATTGGACAATAGAAAAATGGCGACTTTTGGGCGCCATATTGTATTTTCTTCCAAACCCATCGTGTGGGGTATCAAAATAAAGTGTTTTAAGAGGTTATTTCAGAAATATATAATATATTTAAATGTAACTAATTCGAAAAAAAAAACTAACTAAAAAGTTATAAATAAAAAAAAGTTAAATCAAAAACCCGACTGCTTCAAAAGCGAACTAAAAAGACATAAACAAGGAGAAAAACATGCTGTGCAGTCGGAAGATACACCAGATTTTGGTCAGCCAGCCCGCGAATATGTATTCTCCGACTCTCTCTTTTTTATGTGTTCGCCTCTGGAATACTCTTCCATACTCTACACGGGATAGCCCTTCATTGGAGGTTTTCAAGAGTAGAATTAAGGAATATTTCCTATCAACATGACTCATTAATTTATATTTTTCCAATTGTAATATTTTAATTTTGTATTATATAGGTATGTATTATGTTTATGCATTGTGTGTTGCACGACACGTATTTGTTTAGTTTATTTAGTGAGTAAGTATTTAAAATTGTTAAGAGTTTTTAATAAGCTTTAGGTGTGCACATGGTTGTACTGTCCTCAAATGCATATTTCTCTACGCAACTGAGGTTTGCTGTTAGAGAACCCAACTATGGGTTAAGCTCGCCTTTGTACATAAACTGCCCTATTGTATTTGTATGTTTTTATGTTTTGTGTACAATAAAGAATAAGATTAGAAGTATTGATGATCCATTGGCGAGATGAGCAGATCACTTCGCGGAGTAAAACCTAGATGAGTTCGGGGGAGCTGTTGGCGTAGCTTGGCTATGTGTGGTGTGTTTGCATCCTAGACTGCCCACTATGAACCCTGAAATTATGCACAACAATTTTCTGTTGAAAATAATGTGTAAAAGACAACTTCTTTTTTACTTCTTTGTCATTCTCCCAGTTTTTAACCGACTTCAAAAAGGAGGAGGTTGACAAATATGACTGAGACTGTATTTTATTTTTATATGTGTGTCACCTCAAAACTTTTTACTAGGTGAACCAATTTAGGTGATTTTTTTTTATATGATGAAAGCTGGTGCTTCTCATGTGGTCCCATTTAAATTTGGTGAAGATCTGAAGAAGAACTTCAGAGATATAAAACATAACTCTTCAATAAACAACGGCAAATCTTTCGGGATTGCTGCAATCGCATGTCTGTTTATTATTTACGCCATTGCATAACATAAAATCACGCCAGTACGCTCTAAAAGGATACGTAGATGTGTACAGTTCACCCTGGTACACTCTCATTTCACCAGTTATGTTCAAGTTTTATGTTATTCGGGTAATCTATTCTGGCATAACTTTGTGCATTATAGGTACCTATATATAGGTATAGAACTAACTCATTAGGTACCCACCACAACTTAATAGTGAAAAATAAAAACGTTTTTACAAAAAATACAACCGACTTCCAAAATAAACACTTCAATTACGGAAGTCGGTGTCAAAAACGAAGAAACAAAAATTGGAACATCGACTGCCGAAATAGAAGTTATTTTTCACTTTGATGTGTTTATTTTGGAAGTCGGTTGTATTTCTGTTTTAAAACTTTTTAATTGAGGCTGAAGTAAGTAAGGTCTAAAATACGTTCTTTCCAACCTACATCGATCCGTAGTCGTTCGGTATCAATTATATCATCAATTCCAATTTTTTTTTCAAATAAAAACTGTTCCATTTGGTTTTCCAATAAACAGTCGCTCTATTGAAGCGTTTTCATATCAAAGTGTCATTTTTTGTATCGTTCACATTTGGACACGAAGATAATGCGAACGGATGCTTGGGCTCGGGTTCTTGGAACCTTTTACAATAAATGTGGAAAAGGCTTCGGTAACCGCTGAACTGAACCTCTGCTGGATGATGTAGGATTATGAATAAAAAATATTATTAAAAAGAGTTCGAAAATACTGTATTGGTTTTCTTCAACGGAGGCTAAATTATTCATACTCTTCTAAAAACTTTGTATAAAGCCAAAATTAAGCATTTTAATTCTCTTAAGAAAAGCTTTACATTGAAGTACTAAGTCTAGACGCGAACTAGTTAATTTAATTTAGCTCTTATTTAGGGTGGTATCTATCGGTTTAAGTACATAATAAAGGAGACTTTGTATTTTCGCTTCTTTCATATTACTTGAATTCGTTCGGCATTAAAGAGTTTTAGCTTTCCTTGAAACACATCTTTACGGTCGTCGTTGTAACATTTTATGGCCGTCGATTTCATTTGTCAATTGTGTAATAAACTCCCTTCTCGTGCCTTCAATTCCTATTTGATTTAATCTCACTCCCTACGAAATTGTCTCCTACTTATTTTATTGCTTCATACTTAAAATAGTACTTTGAAGCGCGGATTCTCGTTTCGAACGGAAATGTATGCATATGAATGTTAATTATGTACATGAATGTTGAAACTGCTAAGAATGGTTCTATCATTTTGAATTGTAACATGTTCTTTTAATCTACTCTGGGTATAATTACCATTTCAAATGCGAATACCGCAGCCGTATATGTGAAATATGTTGTTTACTTAGTAGCGTAGTAAAGTGCGAAGTAGCAAAACATTGCGATTAATATATACGTAATTACATACGAATGTATCTAATAAACAAGATTAATAGCTTATTCCGAAACTTATCCACTAACAAGTAACAGAAGTTGGTGAACTTTTATGGAAGGACTAAATATGGTCGTATTAAGTTTCTTTTTAGAATCTATTAGACACCGAAGTTATAATATCGGATCCCGGGGTAGACGGTCGTTTACTATCACTTAACTCATTTTTATATTCGCCATTTTGGCTTGCTCGCTGTCCCAGATTCGCTATGAATACAGAGTGGAGACACCCATAATACGATACATGGCCTACTTTAAGAGGGATCCTCGGAGCCGTGCAACTTGTTTACATTGAACTTACGTGTCTTGTGCGTTCACGCAAATATCAGAGACACGCCTCGTCTCTGATATTTGAGTTTTTCCATAATGTTATGATCGACACGTAATAATTGAATTCTTGATATTTGTCGTGTGTATTAAATTTAAAACTTTCCGTAAAATATAGCCGTAGATAAGTATACCAAAATACCTTCGACAAGGGGTTTGTAAACCGGTAGAACGGGGTTTGAGAACTGGGGCAACTTTGATTATATCTTTTTTTTTTGGTTTTTCCTCAAATTTCTTTTTCAAATTTGCAACACTACAAGCCATGTTTTCTATCAAAGTCAGCTCAAGAATACGTTTATTTGCTGCCGAAAAAATATTTAATACTGTACAGAAAGAATTCATTATAAATAAATTGTAAATTGGGATTATTTTATATTGCCATGAAAAAACAATAGGGTATCAAATTAACCCCATTTTTATTTTAACGTTGATAAACTCATTATTTTTCTATTTTTGCCCAATCTATGGCAAAAATATAATTTTTGTTATATAAAAATTATAATTGAAATATGTCAATTTGAACTTCAAAATTAATCAATTTAACCTCGTTTCACCGTACATTTCGATATCCAAGCGACGTATATATATTCGAATGTTGAGTCTTGGTTTACCGCATGCCCGTAACACCTTTGACAAGGGGTTTATATAAAGGTAGAACGGGGTTTGAGATCTGGGGCAACTTTGATGATAACTTATTTTTATGGATTTTCCCCAAATTTCTTTTTCAAATTTGCAACACTACAAGCCATGTTTTCTTTCAAAGTCAGCTCAAGAATACGTTTATTTGTTGCCGAAAAATATTAAATACTGTACAGAAAAATTCATTAAAAATAAATTGTAAATTGGGGTCATTTTATCATCATATCAGCCGAAAGACGTCCACTGCTGGACATAGGCCTCCCCCAAGCGTCGCCACATTGACCGGTCCCGTGCGTCCCGCATCCAGCGAATCCCCGCAACATTCACCAGGTCATCGGTCCACCTGGTGGGAGGCCTTCCAACGCATCGTCTTCCGGTTCGCGGTCGCCACTCCAGAACTTTTCTGCCCCATCGGCCATCCGTTCTGCGAGCAATGTGCCCTGCCCACTGCCACTTAAGTTTGGCAATTCTTCGAGCTATGTCGGTAACCCTGGTTCTCTTGCGGATCTCTACATTTCTGATTCGATCACGCAAGGATACTCCGAGCATAGCCCTCTCCATTGCCCTTTGCGTGACTGTTAGCTTTCTGATGAGGCCCATTGTGAGCGACCACGTCTCAGAGCCATAGGTCATCACTGGCAACACACACTGGTCATAGACCTTCGTCTTGAGACACTGTGGTAAGTTGGACGAAAAGACACCGCGCAATTTCCCGAACGCTGCCCAGCCGAGTCGGATTCGACGGTTGACCTCTTTCTCGAAGTTGGCCCTACCCAACTGGATCGTTTGTCCCAGGTAGACATAATCTTCCACAACTTCGAGTGTAGAGTCTCCAACCTTGATAAGAGTGGGTGTTACATGGGCATTCAACATAACCTTGGTTTTGTCCATGTTCATTTTAAGACCCACTCTTTTGGAAGCTCTACTGAGGTCATTGAGCATTATACTGAGGTCCTCCATGGTCTCAGCCATGACCACTATATCGTCGGCAAACCAAAGGTGAGTGATGTACTCGCCATTGACGTTGATGCCTAGCCCTCTCCAGTCCAGAACCTTGAAGTCATCCTCCAGTGCAGCGGTGAACAGTTTCGGAGATATGACGTCTCCCTGTCTCACACCTCGCTGCAGAAAGATAGGTTCCGAGGCCTGATCCTGAAGTCGGACTGACATGGTGGCGTTTTTGTACAAACACTTCAACACCTCGATGTACCGGTAGTCGATTTGGCACCGTTGGAGAGACTGCAGTACAGCCCAAGTCTCGATTGAATCGAAGGCTTTCTCGTAGTCCACAAACGCTAAACAGAGGGGCAGGTTATACTCTTCGGTCTTCTGTATAACCTGCCGCAGCGTATGTATGTGGTCTACGGTGCTAAAGCCTTTTCGGAATCCGGCTTGTTCGGGAGGCTGGCAATCGTCAAACCTGCGCGCGAGACGATTCGTGATGACTCTTGAAAACAGCTTGTAGACATGGCTAATAATTGAGATGGGCCTATAGTTCTTCAACAGGGCATTGTCACCCTTCTTGAAAAAGAGTACCACCACACCCCTGCACCATGCCTGTGGCATTTTCCCCTCGAGTATGACGGCACCAAACAGCTTCTGAAGGGCCTTAAGTATTGTTTTTCCACCCGCCTTCAGGAGTTCGGCCGTAATGCCGTCATCACCCGGTGCCTTGTTGTTCTTAAGCTGTTTAAGAGCCATCCTAATCTCGTACAGGCTGACGTCCGGTGTGTCTTCGGTATAGTGACGGGTCAATCTAGCTCTAGGGTCTTTTACTAGATTCGCGGCGGGTTTACTGGTTGACGTGTACAACTGCCCATAGAATTTCTCGATCTCCCTCAGAAGCTCCGGTTTGGCGGATATGATCCTGCCATCGTCGGTCTTCAGTTTCGTGAGCTGGCTCTGCCATTGGGCATTATATTGAAGTAGCTATGTCAATTTTAACTTCGTTTCACGGTACATTTCGATATCCAAGCGACGTATATATATTCGAATGTTGAGTCTTGGTTTACCGCATGCCCGTAACCCGTTTCCTGTTTCCCTTACTTACATCGAGACCCAACAGTTTACTATACCTACGTATATATTATAAAGTTATAGCAAAGGGCACGTAGCTCACGTTTGGGTTTTGTATAATTAAGCATGTCGATGTAGGACCTATTTTTCAAATTATAATGATTAAAAATATAATTTAATTGAGCAGTTCTTCTTGACTAAATAATAAAAGCTGTACGGGTAGAGTTTAATCAAAGCTTGCCGAGTTTGGCCCGTGGATGAGTCAGCTATTTAAACTTATCGAGACACTTCCGTAATTCGAAAAGCACGTTATGCTATTGGTCCCGTCTGTTATTTGTAGATCTTTTATAGTCTATAGTCGTGTATGACAGATGTATGAATGTGTGTGAAGCAAAAGAAGTATATAAGGATCGTTGCAGGTGGCGTTCTGTAGTTTCTGCCTACCCCCATGGGAAAAAGGCGTGAGTTTATGTATGTATGTATGTTTATAGTCGAAAATCTACCAAAGTGTGTACCGATCTTGCCAATGGGTGTTGTGTTACCCTGTTGCTGGTTCGTTCTATGTAAAATACTGGTAATCAGCTGCATCCGGTTACACTGGAAGCAGCTGTTGATCGAACGGAACGTGGTTGATCGAACAGAAGCAGCTGTTGATCGAACGGAACGTGGTTGATCGAACAAAAGCAGCTGTTGATCGAACGGGACGTGATGGTTGATCGAACGGAAGCAGCTGTTGATCAAACGGAACGTGGTTGATCGAACACAAGCAGATGTTCATCGAACGGAACGTGGTTGGGAAAAGGCTAGGCAGATTGATTTTGAATTATTCAGAAATTTATAATTACATACAATAGTGTAAACTATTACACTATATAATATAATAAAATAATATTATATAGGCGAAAGTTTGTGAGTGTGTGTGTGTGTTTGTATGTTTGTTATTTCTTAACACTGAAACGGCTGGACGGATCTGGATGAAATTTGCTAAGAGATAGATTTATAGTCAGGAATATCACATAGGATACTTTTTATCCCGGGAATTATATTAAATAATAATAATTTACCAATTTCCTTTTTACCGAAAAGTTATAAATAAATAATAATTATACCTAGAACTTTAGATTAAAAATCTAGCGTAAATAAGTAGTTAATTTTTCTTCGTCGACACAGATATAAAATATTCATTTGAGTAGCACTGAAGTTGTTTCGTTTTAGCATGGCGGTCACTGCCCTACTAATACTACTAGTATCTCTCTGTAGGAAACCAAACAATAAACTTTGTAACGTTTTTCATTAGGGTCAATGATCGATATGACAAGATAAAACGAAAAAAATATAGATATGAAGCTTACACCAAATCTTGATCATGTAATTTATAATTAATTTATCGTAAAGGAAAATAAACCTATATATAGGTGCCGACAGATACTTCGGGCAATCGGAAAATATTATAAGCTGGAGAGAGCCAGAGAATACGTCTCCGCTTATAAGATTTATCAGTTGCGACAGATTCCTATCGCCAAGAAACTTTGGAGGTACTTTCTAGTATTGCCGAAAAGTAATATTTCGGAGATAACGATTGCCTAGTTTGTAGTTGAACAAGATTGCACCAAACCAATTCAGTGTAATAATGATCGTTAATATTCAGAATGGTTGTAAAGCAGGGTAAGTGGTGTGACCTCTCTAAATCCTTATAGTTTGTAGGTGCAGTTTATTGAATAGTGAATATTTGGAATCCAGTTGGGTAGCGGGCGAGTGGGCGAGCGGGTGAGCGGGCGAGTCGACCACAAGCAGAGCAATAAAGCGCGTGAAGCGGTCGGGCCTTGTCTTAATTGTCAATAACCGTGAGTCCCGCGCGCCCGCTGCCGCCGCCGCCCGAGCCGCTCCCGTCGAATAATTAACGAACTTCCGCGATTTTCGAGTTTGTAAATTGCCTCATGGTCTCGTCGACCCGCGTCCTGGTTTGCTGATATAAATTATGTGCGCACAAAATTAATCTTAGTGATTTAAGAACACCCTTTATTCTCAGGCTTCCATTTAAATCTTATTCTTACGAAGTTCTCTAATGGCAAGTTTCTTACGGAAAGTGCCTTTCTGCTATAGCTCGGTATACAGATGAGTGTAGGCGTTATTGTGAAACGAAGCCGACATTTATCGGTAATGTCACCTCTGGTTGATTTTCCTGAGAGATTTTCGAAATAAATCCTGATAAAAGGTAAAGAAACTCGACATTTCGTGTATTATTTCGGTTTCCGGGAAAATTATAATAAGACTCAACACCGCTCGCATCGCTCGGCTCCCGTTGTGTTTGTGCGGAAGTGTTTTCAATAATTACGTTATTGGAGGAGGTGCGTCGTTTCTGTTTATACTTCTCAATAAATACGGAAGTGTATATTGTATTAAATTACGGAGACATACATGACGTAACTTTATCACAGGGTGCGAGTCTCGGCGAGGAGAGTTGTGGGCTCCGGTGCTAATGCGAGCATAAACAGAGAATATACAAGCCCACGCGTTTCATTAAAATATAAACAAGCTTCCATATAATTCGTGGTACGTAAATACATCAGTGGGGATCACAAGGGCGGGTGCACACCACCTAACTGCGGGAATGTTTTACGGTCAACATTAACCGCAATACGGTTGACCCTGAGAGCTCATCTTCCCGAGACTAAATGCACTTAAACCGGCGTTTTAATACTTTAGGGTGTGCGTATGTGATATTTGTTATGAACGAGCTTTATGATTCTGCTGCGTAACCAATGTTTTGCTATCAACTTTAGTATAGTTTGTCAGCAGATTTTAACAGCTTCGTTTCAGCATTATTTGTCAGCAATATAAAACTGAGCACCTTCATAAATCGCAAACTGCAGAGTTAAGCAAAATTATTTTAATTAAAATACATGGTTAATACTCGTGGTCTACTTTCACTAAACCGTCTGTTTCTGTTAGATATTTCGTGAGTTATTTTACTAGACTACAAAAACAAGTAGGTATAAAAGAATTTGATTTATGATAATAAACGATCAATTGTATTTTATAATTGGATAGCTGAAATGATTCTAGTTGTTTCTATGTCATTATTAATTTCATTTAGCTCCATAACGTCTGAAACTGGGCTACACAAACATTTTGAGCGAAAATTGTAGGAATATAATAATTGATTAAAATAGCTTTTATTTTAGTACATAGTCGGTAAGGTCGCGCTGTCTGGAGTCTAAAGAAAAAAGTAAGATTGGGGAGTTATGGTAAGACCTTCAATACACCAACCGTAGATAGAAAATAATTTCAACTTGCTAGGTTCACCCGTTCTTGAGAAAATCGGTGGTGACACACGGACAAACAGACGGACAAGAAAGTGATCTTATAAGCGCTTATTTTTTACCTTTTGAGGCACGGAACCCTAAAAAAGAGATTTTATAATAAATTTTAACAAAATGTTAATCACTTAACATAAAAATAAACGACATAATCAAACCTAGGAAAGTATTAACCACCCAAAGCTTTCAGCGTCCAAACCACGTGAAATACGTATTCATGGATCGGGCAATCTAATTTACACATTTTCAAGACAAATAATCGGGTCTCCGCCCAAGATAATCCTACCACGTAGGTACGTAAGCAGGGCACATAATTACGTGTAGGCAATACTACCCATCCCTGTCCTTATAAATGGAGCCTGTGACTCAGCTATCTGGCTTCATCAAGTCTACATCAATCTTTTTGTAGGCGCAGGTTGTTTTTTTACTTTCATGAAGTTCTTTGGCAGTTCTAATGAAGCAAACATACAAAATATATTAGACGGGTATCTTTTGTAGTCTTAATACTTTAATCATGCACAATTGGCAATGCCTATGTACAGTCAAGGGTCAAAAGTGCAGTCATAGTCTCCCAAAACCCAAATGGCTATTTTTTTGTATAAGAAGTTAAATTATCCACAACTGATTTAAAATTTTGTATAGAAATTAAAGTATAGATTATTCCTACTAACCGCGAAAAGTTGAAATTCTGCTGCCTACAAAAAAAATACGTTTTCTGTTTTGGTAGAGTGTGACTGCACTTTTGACCCTTATAGTATGTTTGCACTTTTAGCAAGTGGAGTAACAAAGTGACCGATTGGCGTCTAAAAACTGGAAGTATAACCGCTTTGAGTGTCTTGTTCCGAGAGGAAAACCATGTCGTCTGTCATCATCTCTTCTTCTTCGTTTTCCTTCCCAATCTTCAAGTCGTTACGGTGGATCTTTTACTGTTCTTTTTTTACCCGACTTCCGAAGGAGGGTAATGTGTTTATCAGTCTATGTATGTATGTTTGTTCCTATATAGCTTTCCAGAGACCAAACACGTTGACCGATTTTGATGATTCGTACGTCAATCGATTCGTCTTAACCCTGCGGGTGTCACTGGCTACATTAAAATTGGACAATAGAAAAATGGCGGATTTTGGTCAGCCAGCTCGAGAATATGTATCCTCCGACTGCACAGCATGATTTTCTCCTTGTTTATGTCTTTTTTTTTTTTGTGTGTTCGCCTCTGGTATACTCTACCACACTCTATACGGCATAGCCTTTCTTTGGAGGTTTTTAAAACAAGAATTAAAGAATATTTCCTATCAACATGACTCATTGATTTATGTATTTACAATTGTAATATTTTAGTTTTGTGTTATATAGGTATGTATTATGTATATGTATTGTGTTGCACACGTATTTGTTTAGTTTATTTAGTGAGTAAGTATTTAAAATTGTTAAGAGTTTCTAATAAGCTTTTGTTGTGCACATGGTTGTACTATCCTCAAATGCATATTTCTTTACGCAATTGAGGTTTGCTGTTAGAGAACCCAACTATGGGTTAAGCTCGCCTTTGTACATAAGCTGTCCTATTGTATTTGTATGTTTTGTGTACAATAAAGAATAAGAATAGAAGTATTGATGATCCATTAGCGAGATGGGCAGATCACTTCGCGGAGTAAAACCTAGATGAGTTCGGGGGAGCAGATGGTGAAGCTTGGCTATGTGCGGTGTGTTTGCATTCTACACTGCCCGCTATAAACCCTGAAATTATACAAAACATTTTCTGTTGAACATCATGTGTCATCTTCTTCTTAAAGAAGGCGTGGTGTTTCTTACACCTTCTTTAATGATGAGAAAAATAAGTGTTACTCCTTTGTCATTTTCTCACTTTTATTGAGACTGAATCATGTAAGGTCTACAAATACGTTCTTTCCAACCTACATCGATCCTACTCGGTCGGTATCAATTATGTCACCAATTCCAATTTTATTTTGAAATAGAAACTCTTCCATTTTGTTTTCCAATAAACAGTCGCTCTATTGAAGCGTTTTCATATCAAAGTGTCATTTTTTGTATCGTTCACCGGCATTTGGACACGAAGATAATGCGAACGAATGCGTGGGCTCGGGTTCTTGAAACCTTTTACAATAAATGTGGAAAAGGCTTCGGTAACCGCTGAACAGGAACTCTGCTAGATGATGTCAGATTATGAATAATAGTAATAATAAAGCCATTTATTGCCGAAATTTGGGTACATATGCACATTCTTTGCTAATAAGAAGTGTTAAGAGTAATTAATTATAGGATGTCCCTCAGTTCGGCGTACCTGTTGGCATAGGCCTCCTCCAACTCCCTCCATTGTGCTCTGTCCTCTGCATCTCTAGTCCAACAAGGCCCCAAAGTTATGCGGATGTCGTCTTCCCATCTTGTTTTTTTATTATTTTTTTATTCGACATAGACACAACACAACAACCCAATCAATTTGGACGTCCCTGTTTTCTAGTTCTGTCTCTTAGGTACCATAGGGTCACTTGTTTATTTAATTTACACAAACAAGCAAAATGTCAGAGGGCAATGGAGAAAAGCATGCTAGGCATTAAACTACGGGACGAAATCTTAAATTCAGACATAAGAAGGAAAACTTGAAATGGGGCTGGAAAGGACACATGCTTCGACGTAAAATAAATAAATGGAGCATTATGAATAAAAAATATAATTAAAAAGAGCTCGAAAATACTGGATTGGTTTTCTTCAACGGAGGCTAAATTATTCATACTCTTCTAAAAACTTTGTATAAAGTCAAAATTAAGCATTTTAATTCTCTTAAGAAAAGCTTTACATTGAAGTACTAAGTCTAGACGCGAACTAGTTAATTTAATTTAGCTCCTGTTTAGGGTGGTATCTATCGGGTTTAGTACATAATAAAGAAGACTTTGTATTTACGCTTCTTTCATATTACTTGAATGCGTTCGGCATTAAAGAGTTTTAGCTTAACTTGAAACACATCTTTACGGTCGTCGTTGTAACATTTTATGGCCGTCGATTTCACTTGTCAATTGTGTAATAAACTCTCTTCTCGTGCCTTCAATTCCTATTTGATTCAATCTCACTCCCTACGAAATTGTCTCCTACTTATTTTATTTTATTGCTTCATACTTAAAATAGTACTTTGAAGCGCGGATTCTCGTTTCGAACGGAAATGTATGCATATGAATGTTAATTATGTACATGAATGTTGAAACTGCTAAGAACGGTTCTATCATTTTGAATTGTAACATGTTCTTTTAATCTTCTCCGGGGATAATTACCATTTCAAATGCGAATACCGCAGTCATATAAGTGAAATATGTTGTTTACTTAGTAGCGTAGTAAAGTGTGAGGTAGCAAAACATTGCGATTAATATATACGTAATTACATACGAATGTATCTAATAAACAAGTTTAATAGTATTTCCCGAAACTTATCCACTAACAAGTAACAGAAGTTGGTGAACTTTTATGGAAGGACTAAATATGGTCGTATCAAGTTTATTTTTAGAATCTATTAGACACCGAAGTTATAATATCGGATCCCGGGGTAGACGGTCGTTTACTATCACTTAACTCATTTTTATATTCGCCATTTTGGCTTGCTCGCTGTCCCAGATTCGCTATGAATACAAAGTGGAGCCACCCATAATACGATACATGGCCTACTTTGAGAGGGATCCTCGGAGCCGTGCAACTTGTTTACATTGAACTTACGCGTCTTGTGCGTTCACACAAATATCAGAGACACGTCTCGTCTCTGATATTTGTGTTTTTCCATGGTGTTATGATCGACACGTAATAATAGAATTCTTGATATTTGTCGAGTGTATCAAATTTGAAATTTTCCGTAAAATATAGCCGTAGATAACTATACCAAAACACCTTCGACAAGGGGTTTGTAAACCGGTAGAACGGGGTTTGAGATCTGGGGCAACTTTGATTATATCTTTTTTTTTTGGTTTTTCCTCAATTTTCTTTTTCAAATTTGCAACACTACAAGCTATTTTTTCTATCAAAGTCAGCTCAAGAATACGTTTATTTGTTGCCGAAAAAATATTTAATACTGTACAGAAAGAATTCATTAAAAATAAATTGGGATTATTTTATATTGCAATGAAAAAACAATAGGGTATAAAATTAACCCCATTTTTATTTTAACGTTGATGAACTCATTATTTTTCTATTTTCACCCAATCTATGGCAAAAATATAATTTTTGTTATATAAAAAATATAATTGAAATAGCTATGTCAAACTAAACTTCAAAATTAATCAATTTAACCTCGTTTCACGGTACATTTCGATATCCAAGCGACATATATAAATTCGAATGTTGAGTCTTGGTTTACCGCATGCCCGTAACCCGTTTCCTGTTTCCCTTACTTACATCAAGACCCAACAGTTTACTATACCTACGTATATATTATATAGTTATAGCAAAGGGCATGTAGCTCACGTTTGGGTTTTGTATATCAAAATTAAGCATGTCGATGTAGGACCTATTTTTCAAATCATAATGATTAAATATATAATTTAATTGAGCAGTTCTTCTTGACTAAATAATAAAAGCTGCACGGGTAGAGTTTCTTCAAGTTTAATCAAAGCTTGCCGAAGTTGGCCTGTGGATGAATCAGCTATTTAAACTTATCGAGACACTTCCGTGCTTCGGAAAGCACGTTATGCTATTGGTCCCGACTGTTATTTGTAGATCTTTTATAGTCGAAAATCTACCAAAGTGTATACCGATCTTGCCAATGGGTGCGGGTTCGTTATATGTAAAATACTGGTAATCAGCTGTTGATCGAACGGAACGTGGTTGATCGAACAGAAGCAGCTGTTGATCGAACGGAACGTGGTTGATCGAACAGAAGCAGCTGTTGATCGAATGGGACGTGGTTGATCGAACGGAAGCAGCTGTTGATCGAACGGAACGTGGTTGATCGAACAGAAGCAGCTGTTGATCGAATGGGACGTGGTTGATCGAACGGAAGCAACTGTTGATCGAACGCAAACAGCTGTTTATCGAACGGAACGTGGTTGGGAAAAGGCTAGGCAGATTGATTTTGAATTATTAAATAATTTTCAACATTCACGCGAGCGAAGCCGCTGGCAGAAGCTTGTATTAAATAATAATAATTTATCAATTTACTTTTTACCGAAAAGTAATAAATAAATAATAATTATACCGAGAACTTTAGATTAAAAATCTAGCGTAAATAAGTAGTTACTTTTTCTACGTCGACACAGATATAAAATATTCATTTGAGTAGCACTGAAGTTGTTTCGTTTTAGCATGGCGGTCACTGCAGGAAACCAAACAATAAACTTTGTAACGTTTTTCATCAGGGTTAATGATCGATATGACAAGATAAAACGAAAAAAATATAGATATGAAGCTTACACCAAATCTTGATAATGTAATTTATAATTAATTTATCGTAAAGGAAAATAAACCTATAAATAGGTGCCGACAGATACTTCGGGCAATCGGAAAATATTATAAGCTGGAGAGAGACAGAGAACACGTCTCCGCTTATAAGATTTATCAGTTGCGACTGATTCCTATCGCCAAGAAACTTTGGAGGTACTTTCTAGTATTGCCGAAAAGTAATATTTCGGAGATAACGATTGCCTAGTTTGAAGTTGAACAAGATTGCACCAATTCAGTGTAATAATGAACGTTAATATTCATAATGGTTGTAAAGCAGGGTAAGTGGTGTGACCTCTCTAAATCCTTATAGTTTATAGGTGCAGTTTATTGAATAGTGAATATCTGGAATCTGGTCGGGTAGCGGGCGAGTGGGCGAATGGGCGAGCGGGTGAGCGGGCGAGTCGACCACAAGCAGAGCAATAAGGCGCGTGAAGCGGTTGGGCCTTGTCTTAATTGTCAATAACCGTGAGTCCCGCGCGCCCGCCGCCGCCACCGCCCGAGCCGCTCCCGTCGAATAATTAACGAACTGCCGCGATTTTCGAGTTTGTAAATTGCCTCATGGTCTCGTCGACCAGCGTCCTGGTTTGCTGATATAAATTATGTGCGCACAAAATTAATCTTAGTGATTTAAGAACACCCTTTATTCTCAGGCTTCCATTTAAATCTTATTCTTACAAAGTTCTCTAATGGCAAGTTGCTGCATTACGGAAAGTGCCTTTCTGCTATAGCTCGGTATACATTGCAGATGAGTGTAGGCGTTATTGTGAAACGAAGCCGACATTTATCGGTAATGTCACCTCTGGTTGATTTTCCAGAGAGATTTTCGAAATAAATCCTGATAAAAGGTAACGGAACTCGACATTTCGTGTATTATTTCGGTTTTCGGGAAAATTATAATAAGACTCAACACTGCTCGCATCGCTCGGCTGCCGTTGTGTTTGTGCGGAAGTGTTTTCAATAATTACGTTATTGGAGGAGGTGCGTCGTTTCTGTTTATACTTCTCAATAAATACGGAAGTGTATATTGTATTAAATTACGGAGACATACATGACGTAACTTTATCACAGGGTGCGAGTCTCGGCGAGGAGAGTTGTGGGCTCCGGTGCTAATGCGAGCATAAACAGAGAATATACAAGCCCACGCGTTTCATTAAAATATAAACAAGCTTCCATATAATTCGTGGTACGTAAATACATCAGTGGGGATCACAAGGGCGGGTGCACACCACCTAACTGCGGGAATGTTTTACGGTCAACATTAACCGCAATACGGTTGACCCTGAGAGCTCATCTTCCCGAGACTAAATGCACTTAAACCGGCGTTTTAATACTTTAGGGTGTGCGTATGTGATATTTGTTATGAACGAGCTTTATGATTCTGCTGCGTAACCAATGTTTTGCTATCAACTTTAGTATAGTTTGTCAGCAGATTTTAACAGCTTCGTTTCAGCATTAAGTGTTAGCAATATAAAACTGAGCACCTTCATAAATCGCAAACTGCAGAGTTAAGCAAAATTATTTTAATTAAAATACATGGTTAATTCTCGTGGTCTACTTCCACTAAACCCGTAACTACACCAACTGTTTCTGATAGATATTTCACGAGTTATTTTACTAGAACTACAAAAACAAGTAGGTATAAAAATAATTTGATTTATGATAATCGTTCGATTGTATTTTATAATTGGATAGCTGAAATGATTCTTGTTGTTTCTATGTTATTATTAAATTCATTTAGCTCCATAACGTCTGAAACTAGGCTACACAAACATTTGGAGCGAAGACTGTAGAAATATAATAATTGATTAAAATAGCTATTATTTTGGTACATATTCGGTAAGGTCGCGCTGTCTGGAGTCTAAAGAAAAAAGTAAGATTGGGGAGTTATGGTAAGACCTTCAATACACCAACTGTAGATTGAAAATAATTTCAACTTGCTAGGGTTCTTGAGAAAATCGGTGGTGACACACGGACAAACAGGCGGACAAGAAAGTGATCTTATAAGGGCTCATTTTTACCTTTTGAGGTACGGAACCCTAAAAAAGAGATTTTATAATAAATTTAAACAAAATGTTAATCACTTAACATAAAAATAAACGACATAATCAAACCTAGGAAGGTATTAACCACCCAAAGCTTTCAGCGTCCAAACCACGTACAATACGTATTCACGGATCGGGCAATCTAATCTACACATTTTCAAGACAAAATAATCGGGTCTCCGCCCAGGATAATCCGACCACGTAGGTACGTAAGCAGGGCACATAATTACGTGTAGGCAATACTACCCATCCCTGTCCTTATAAATGGAGCCTGTGACTCAGCTATCTGGCTTCATCAAGTCTACATCAATCTTTTTGTAGGCGCAGGTTATTTTTTACCCGACTGCCGAAGGAGGGTAATGTGTTTATCAGTCTATGTATGTATGTATGTATGTATATATGTATGTATGTTTGTTCCTATGTGGCGTTCCAGAGACCAAACGCGTTGGCCGATTTTGATGATTCATACGTCAATCGATGCGTCTTACATTAAAATTGGATAATAGAAAAATGGCGGATTTTGGGTGCCATATTGTGGGGGCCCAAATTTTTTTTTCTTCCAGTCCCATCGTGTGGGGTATCAAAATAAAGGGTTTTAAGAGGTGATTTCAAAAATATATAACACTTATATGTTTAAATGTATCTTATTCGAAAAAAACTAACTAAAAAGTTATAAATAAAAAAACTTAATTAAAAAAATCAAAAAACACGACTGCTTCAAAAGCGAACTAAAAAGTCGTAAACAAGGAAAAAATCATGCTGTGCAGGCGGAGGATACACCAGATTTTGGTCAGCCAGCCCGCGAATATGTATCCTCCAACTGCACAGCATGATTTTTTCCTTGTTTACGACTTTTTAGTTCGCTTTTGAAGCAGTCGGGTTTTTTGATTTTTTGAATTAAGTTTTTTTATTTACTTTCATGAAGTTCTTTGGCAGTTCTAATGAAGCAGACATACAAAATATATTAGACGGGTATCTATTGTAGTCTTAATACTTTAATCATACACAATTGGCAATGCCTATGTACAGTCAAGGGTCAAAAGTGCAGTCATAGTCTCCCAAAACTCAAATGTCTCTTTTTGTAGGAGAAGTTAAATTATCCAGAACTGATTTAATATTTTGTATAGAAATTAAAGAATAGATTATTCCTACTAACCGCGAAAAGTTGAAATTCTGCTGCCTACTAAAAAAATAAGTTTTCTGTTTTCGTAGAGTGTGACTGCACTTTTGACCCTTATAGTATGTTTGCACTTTTAGCAAGTGGAGTAACAAAGTGACCTATTGGCGTCTAAAAACTGGAAGTATAACCGCTTTGAGTGTCTTGTTCCGAGAGGAATACCTTGTCGTCTGTCATCATCTCTTCTTCTTCGTTTTCCTTCCCAACCTTCAAGTCGTTACGGTGGATCTTTTACTGTTCTTTTTTTACCCGACTTCCGAAGGAGGGTAATGTGTTTATCAGTCTATGTATGTATGTTTGTTCCTATATGGCGTTCCAGAGACCAAACGCGTTGACCGATTTTGATGATTCGTACGTCAATCGATTCGTCTTAACCCTGCGGGTGTCACTGGTTACATTAAAATTGGACAATAGAAAAATGGCGGATTTTGGTCAGCCAGCCCGAGAATATGTATCCTCCGACTGCACAGCATGATTTTAACTTGTTTATGTCTTTTTAGTTCGCTTTTGAAGCAGTCGAGTTTTTTGTTTTTTTATGTAACTTTTTTTTTGTGTGTTCGCCTCTGGAATACTCTACCACACTCTATACGGGATAGCCTTTCCTTGGAGGTTTTTAAAACAAGAATTAAGGAATATTTCCTATCATCATGACTCATTGATTAATGTATTTACAATTGTAATATTTTAATTATGTATTATAAAGGTATGTTTATGCATTGTGACGTGTTGCACAAGTATTTGTTTAGTTTATATAGTAAGTAAGTATTTAAAATTGTTAAGAGTTTCTAATAAGCTTTTGTTGTGCACATGGTTGTACTATCCTCAAATGCATATTTCTTTACGCAATTGAGGTTTGCTGTTAGAGAACCCAACTATGGGTTAAGCTCGCCTTTGTACATAAACTGTCCTATTGCATTTGTATGTTTTGTGTACAATAAAGAATAAGAATAGAAGTATTGATGATCCATTGGCGAGGTGGGCAGATCACTTCGCGGGGTAAAACCTAGATGAGTTCGGGAGAGCTGTTGGCGAAGCTTGGATATGTACGGTGTGTTTGCATCCTACACTGCCCGCTATAAACGCTGAAATTATACAAAACATTTTCTGTTGAACATCTTGTGTCTTGATTAAGAAGGTGTGGTGTCTCTTACACCTTCTTTAATGATGAGAAAAATAAGTGTTACTTCTTTGTCATTTTCTCACTTTTATTGAGACTGAATCATTTAAGGTCTACAAATACGTTATTTCCAACCTACATCGATCCTACTCGGTCGGTATCAATTATATCACCAACTCCAATTTTATTTTGAAATAGAAACTCTTCTATTTTGTTTTCCAATAAACAGTCGCTCTATTGAAGCGTTTTCATATCAAAGTGTCATTTTTTGTATCGTTCACCGTCAATTGGACACGAAGATAACGCGAACGAATGCGTGGGCTCGGGTTCTTGGAACCTTTTAAAATAAATGTGGAAAAGGCTTCGGTAACAGCTGAACTGAAACTCTGCTGAATAATAGTAATAATAAAGCCATTTATTGCCGAAATTTGGGTACATATGCACATTCTTTGCTAATAAGAAGTGTTAAGAGTAATTAATTATAGGATGTCCCTCAGTTCGGCGTACCTGTTGGCATAGGCCTCCTCCAACTCCCTCCATTGTGCTCTGTCCTCTGCATCTCTAGTCCAACAAGGCCCCAAAGTTATGCGGTTGTCGTCTTCCCATCTTGTTTTTTTATTATTTTTTATTCGACATAGACACAACACAACAACCCAATCAATTTGGACGTTCCTGTTTTCTAGTTCTGTCTCTTGGGTACCATAGGGTCACTTGTTTATTTATTTTACACAAACAAGCAAAATGTCAGAGGGCAATGGAGAAAAGCATGCTAGGCATTAAACTACGGGATGAAATCTTAAATTCAGACATAAGAAGGAAAACTTAAGTCACGGATATATTAACTCGCATCAAACATTTGAAATGGGGCTGGAAAGGACACATGCTTCGACGTAAAATAAATAAATGGAGAATTATGAATAAAAAATATAATTAAAAAGAGCTCGAAAATACTGGATTGGTTTTCTTCAACGGAGGCTAAATTATTCATACTCTTCTAAAAACTTTGTATAAAGTCAAAATTAAGCATTTTAATTCTCTTAAGAAAAGCTTTACATTGAAGTACTAAGTCTAGACGCGAACTAGTTAATTTAATTTAGCGCCTGTTTAGGGTGGTATCTATCGGGTTTAGTACATAATAAAGGAGACTTTGTATTTTCGCTTCTTTCATATTACTTGAATGCGTTCGGCATTAAAGAGTTTTAGCTTAACTTGAAACACATCTTTACGGTCGTCGTTGTAACATTTTATGACCGTCGATTTCATTTGTCAATTGTGTAATAAACTCCCTTCTCGTGCCTTCAATTCCTATTTGATTTAATCTCACTCTTTACGAAATTGTCTCCTACTTATTTTATTTTATTGCTTCATACTTAAAATAGTACTTTGAAGCGCGGATTCTCGTTTCGAACGGAAATGTATGCATATGAATGTTAATTATGTACATGAATGTTGAAACTGCTAAGAATGGTTCTATCATTTTGAATTGTAACATGTTCTTTTAATCTACTTCGAGGATAATTACCATTTCAAATGCGAATACCGCAGGCATATAAGTGAAATATGTTGTTTACTTAGTAGCGTAGTAAAGTGCGAGGTAGCAAAACATTGCGATTAATATATACGTAATAACATACGAATAAACAAGATTAATAGCATTTCCCGAAACTTACCCACTAACAAGTAACAGAAGTTGGTGAACTTTTATGGAAGAACTAAATATGGTCGTATTAAGTTTCTTTTTAGAATCTATTAGACACCGAAGTTATAATATCGGATCGCGGGGCAGAGGGTCGTTTACTATCACTTAACTCATTTTTATATTCGCCATTTTGGCTTGCTCGCTGTCCCAGATTCGCTATGAATACAGAGTGGAGCCACCCATAATACGATACATGGCCTACTTTGAGAGGGATCCTCGGAGCCGTGCAACTTGTTTACATTGAACTTACGTGTCTTGTGCGTTCACACAAATATCAGAGACACGTCTCGTCTCTGATATTTGTGTTTTACTGGTGTTATGATCGACGCGTGATAATTGAATTCTTGATATTTGTCGAGTGTATCAAATTTGAAACTTGCCGTAAAATATAGACGAAGATAAGTATAACAAAACACCTTCGACAAGGGGTTTATATACTGGTAGAACGGGTTTACATTGAGATCTGGGACAACTTTGATGATAACTTATTTTTTTAGGATTTTTAAAGCTAACTCCGTGTAAACGGAACGTTCCACAATTTTCTTTATAAAATTTGCAACACTACAAGCCATTTTTTCTATCAAAGTCAGCTCAAGAATACGTTTATTTGTTGCCGAAAAAATATTTAATACTGTACAGAAAGAATTCATTAAAAATAAATTGTAAATTGGGGTTATTTTATGTTGCAATGGAAAAAAAAAACAATCAAAGTACCCCCATTTTTATTTTAACGTTGATAAACTCATTATTTTTCTATGTTTTCCCAATCTATGGAAAGAATATAATTTTTGTAATATAAAACATATAATTGAAATAGCTATGTCAATTTTAACATCAAAATTAATCAATTTAACCTCGTTTCACGGTACATTTCGATATCCAAGCGACGTATATATATTCGAATGTTGAGTCTTGGTTTACCGCATGCCCGTAACCCGTTTCCTGTTTCCCTTACTTACATCGAGACCCAACTGTTTACTATACATACGTATATACTATATAGTTATAGCAAAGGGCACGTAGCTCACGTTTGGGTTTAGTATATAAAAATTAAGCATGTCGATGTAGGAACTATTTCTCAAATCATAATGATTTAAAATATAATTTAATTGAGCAGTTCTTCTTGACTAAATAATAAAAGCTGTACGGGTAGAGTTTCTTCAAGTTTAATCAAAGCTTGCCGAGGTTGGCCCGTGGATGAGTCAGCTATTTAAACTTATCGAGACACTTCCGTGCTTCGGAAAGCACGTTATGCTATAGGTCCCGTCTGTTATTTGTAGATCTTTTATAGTCGATAGTCGTGTATGACTAGATGTATGAATGTGTGTGAAGCAAAAGAAGTATGTAAGGATCGTAGCAGGTGGCGTTCTGTAGTTTCTGCCCATGGGAAAAAGGCGTGAGTTTATGTATATCTGTATGTATGTATGTTTATAGTCGATATTTGATATCGATAATCTACCAAAGTGTATACCGATCTTGCCAATGGGTGTTGTGTTACCCAGTTGCTGGTTCGTTCTATGTAAAATACTGGTAATCAGTTGCATCCGGTTACACTGGAAGCAGCTATTGATCGAACGGAACGTGGTTGATCGAACAGAAGCAGCTGTTGATCGAATGGAACGTGGTTGATCGAACAGAAGCAGCTGCTGATCGAACGGAACGTGGTTGATCTAACGCAAGCAGCTGTTCATCGAACGGAACGTGGTTGATCGAACACAAGCAGATGTTCATCGAACGGAACGTGGTTGGGAAAAGGCAAGGCAGATTGATTTTGAATTATTAAGAAATTTATAATTACATTACACTATTACACTATAAAATATAATAAAATAATAATTATATAGGCGAAAGTTTGTGAGTGTGTGTGTGTTTGTTATTTCTTAACACTGAAACGGCTGGACGGATCTGGATGAAATTTGCTTAGAGATAGATTAATAGTCAGAAATATCACATAGGATAATTTTTATCCAGGGAATTATCCCGAGATAACATATGTTCCCTCGGGTTAATTTTCAACATTCACGCCGGTTACTTTTTACCGAAAAGTAAAAAATAATTATATACTTAGAACTTTTGATTAAAAATCTAGCGTAAATAAGTAGTTACTTTTCTACGTCGACACAGATATAAAATATTCATTTGAGTAGCACTGAAGTTGTTTCGTTTTAGCATGGCGGTCACTGCCCTTTCCCTAATACTAGTATCTCTCCGTAGGAAACCAAACAATAAACTTTGTAACGTTTTTCAAAGTGGGTTAATGATCGATATGACAAGATAAAACGAAAAAAATATAGATATGAAGCTTACACCAAATCTTGATCATGTTATTTATAATTAATTTATCGTAAAGTAAAATAAACCTATAAATAGGTGCCGACAGATACCTCGGGAAATAGGAAAATATTATAAGCTGGAGAGAGCCAGAGAACACGTCTCCGCTTATAAGATTTATCAGTTGCGACAGATTCCTATCGCCAAGAAACTTTGGAGGTACTTTCTAGTATTGCCGAAAAGTAATATTTCGGAGATAACGATTGCCTAGTTTGAAGTTGAACAAGATTGCACCAAACCAATTCAGTGTAATAATGATCGTTAATATTCAGAATGGTTGTAAAGCAGGGTAAGTGGTGTGACCTCTCTAAATCCTTATAGTTTATAGGTGCAGTTTATTGAATAGTGAATATCTGAAATCTGGTCGGGTAGCGGGCGAGTGGGCGAGCGGGTGAGCGGGCGAGTCGACCACAAGCAGAGCAATAAGGCGCGTGAAGCGGTCGGGCCTTGTCTTAATTGTCAATAACCGTGAGTCCCGCGCGCCCGCCGCCGCCGCCGCCCGAGCCGCTCCCGTCGAATAATTAAGGAACTTCCGCGATTTTCGAGTTTGTAAATTGCCTCATGGTCTCGTCGACCCGCGTCCTGATTTGCTGATATAAATTATGTGCGCACAAAATTAATCTTAGTGATTTAAGAACACCCTTTATTCTCAGGCTTCCATTTAAATCTTATTCTTACGAAGTTCTCTAATGGCAAGTTTCTGCATTACGGAAAGTGCCTTTCTGCTATAACTTGGTATACAGATGAGTGTAGGCGTTATTGTGAAACGAAGCCGACATTTATCGGTAATGTCACCTCTGGTTGATTTTCCTGAGAGATTTTCGAAATAAATCCTGATAAAAGGTAAAGAACTCAACATTTCGGGTATTATTTCGGTTTCCGGGAAAATTATAATAAGACTCAACACCGCTCGCATCGTTCGGCTCCCGTTGTGTTTGTGCGGAAGTGTTTTCAATAATTACGTTATTGGAGGAGGTGCGTCGTTTCTGTTTATGCTTCTCAATAAATACGGTAGTGTATATTGTATTAAATTACGAAGACATACATGACGTAACTTTATCACAGGGTGCGAGTCTCGGCGAGGAGAGTTGTGGGTTCCGGCGCGAATGCGAGCATAAACAGAGAATTTACAAGCCCACGCGTTTCATTAAAATGTTAACAAGCTTCCATATAATTCGTGGTACGTAAATACATCAGTGGGGATCACAAGGGCGGGTGCACACCACCTAACTGCGGGAATGTTTTACGGTCAACATTAACCGCAATACGGTTGACCCTGAGAGCTCATCTTCCCGAGACTAAATGCACTTAAACCAGCGTTTTAATACTTTAGGGTGTGCGTATGTGATATTTGTTATGAACGAGCTTTATGGTTCTGCTGCGTAACCAATGTTTTGCTATCAACTTTAGTATATTTGTCAGCAGATTTTAACAGCTTCGTTTCAGCATTAAGTGTTAGCAATATAAAACTGAGCACCTTCATAAATCGCAAACTGCAGAGTTAAGCAAAATTATTTTAATTAAAATACATGGTTAATTCTCGTGGTCTAGTTCCACTAAACCGTCTATTTCTGTTAGATATTTTGCGAGTAGTTATTTAACTAGAAATAGAACAACAAGTAGGTATAACAGAATTTGATTTATGATAATAAACGATCAATTGTATTTTATAATTGGATAGCTGAAACGAATCTAGCTGTTTCTATGTTATTATTAAATTCATTTAACTCCATAACGTCTGAAACTGGGCTACACAAACATTTTGAGCGAAGATTGTAGAAATATAATAATTGATTAAAATAGCTATTGTTTTAGTACCTAGTTGGTAAGGTCACGCTGTATGGAGTCTAAATAAAAAACTTTTTTGCAAAAAAATACTACCGACTTTCAAATGAAAAACTACAAAGTGAAAAATAACTTAACTCTTGGAAGTCGGTGTCCATATCGAAAAAAAATGGTTCCTACGTAAGACTAATATCTTTCAAACAAAAAAAGAATTTTCAAAATCGGTCCACAATTGACGGAGATATCGGTGAACATACACAAAAAAAAAACAAAAAAAAAAAAAACAAACATAAAGTCGAACATAGAACCTCCTCCTTTTTGGAAAGTCGGTTAAAAAGAAAGATAAATTGGAGAGTTATGGTAAGACAGGTTAATGGACAATTCGCACGAATTTAACTCGCCAGAAAAGTGTGAATCGACTCCTTTTAAAAATATTATTTTTTCGTTGGCGATTCGCCCGAAGCTATTTATCGGTGTGCGAATCGACCACTCCAAAACTATGTAGTAGGCATTCGCACAGCCATTGTGTTTTATGTAATGACGTTAAGATAAAGTATACTCAAATACAGTAGTATTAAGGATTACATATTGTTATTTATATGAAAAGACACAAATTAATAAAAATGGCTTTATTAAAAGAACTACTATATGATTTGAGCACATCCACATTGGGCACCCACTTAAACGGAAACCGATTTAATGGCACCTGAGGTATGCCACATACGGCACCTATCAATATTTTTCGCAAATTTACGCCGCAAAATTAAATGGCACCTACGGGTCAGTAGGTACTGTTCTCGCCAAACTTCTTGACCGCCCTGAAGTTGACTACAATGGCTGCGCAGTAGTAAATCTCATACAAAAACAGCACCGTTTCGTGCCTTGCTCAACGGAACGCCCACTTTAAGGGCGGCCCAGAAGTTTGGCGAGACACTATACTAGTCTTGGGACGTTTATTTTTTTAGGACGTCAAAATCAAAGATTCGATTAAATTCAGTAGAGAGTTTAATGACATGATAAAAATATAACTTTCTCTTTTACTTTTTTAGGTAGATGTTGACATTATAAGCATTTATACCCAAACTACCAGGAGGCCAGAATCATGAAGAAGTCTTGGCAGGGCTAGAATCATAAGCGGTAGAGAGTAACGGAGTACTAGGACTTCAGAATCGAAAATCGCCCGGTACTCTTTTTACCGCTCATGATTCCAGCTTAGCTTCCTCATGATTATAATCTCCTGATACTTTACCGGTACCGGAATGACCTGATAGCGTATAGAGCTTTCAATTATTTTTTTATAGCACATATTGCTGTTTCCCTCTTATTTTTTTGTCGCCTGTCTATCTTATCTATCTGGCATTTTAACAAGTTTTAACTGGTAATTACTTATTTAATTAATTGCTTTTCTAGTTTCTAGTAAAATATCTATTAACTTCGATTATTTTTTCATATTAATTCCGAGACGGGTGAGCACGACTGTGCTTTTTATTTTATAAAATAAAATTTGGTTGAATTGCCTACTACATAATTTTAGAGTGGTCGATTCGCACACCGATAAATTAACTTCGGGCGAATCGCCACAGAAAAAATAATATTTTGGGTGGTCGATTCGCACTTTTCGGACGAGATAAATTCGTGCGAATCGTCCAATAACCCAGACTTTCAATACACCAACCGTAGACTGAAAATAATTTGCCGAGCGCAAGTGAGATTCCCAGAGCTGTCAGGGAATTTGTTTAGTTTAGTAGTTTTGCTGATCAAATATATTCTGTCTTCGCTGGTGCTAAGGGACTTTACAGCTACTTTAAGTTCTGTTTCGGGAAGCACTAATTTAATTGCCATGAAAAATTTACTTGTAAAAGAATCTTGTAGAAGATCTTTTGACAATCTTATCTTGATTAATCTTTTTCTCGTAAACTTTCTGGTTTCTTTTCGTTTGCTAGGTTGCCCCAGTTCCATGACTCGACTTTTTCTTAAAGCTTGACACACCATCCATTGGCAACGTTCTTTTTGTTTAGGTAGGTCGCAAGTCGCCTTAAATTGGCGTACTACATACGCGGCCAATTTACCTTTACCAAAGGAGTTTCAGCATATGATTTATTTGTGATATTTGGTACACTGACCGCCCTAAATTCATGCCTTCTCGTTCAGTCCATCAAAAGGTTGTCTGTAAGAGATTGCCCTTTGCGATAAGACCGCCCATTGTACACTTATTTTTGTATATATTTGTCCTGTATGTTTTTGTGGTGTACAATAAAGTATATATAAAAAAAAATAAGACCAAATCATAATGTTTTTTTTTATCGCTGGGCTGCGTCTGCTGGACCTACAGGGACTGTACTGCATAACAACAGTATTATAAAACTTATATGTTTCCTAGAAACTCAAGAATGACTTGAATTTATTTATTTATCTTGGCCAGCACTTCAACGAAGAAAAACTTCTTCAAGTGATATGAGTGGAAGTTTTAACGGAACTAAGAAGTAACTAGACCGACGTTTAATCTTCATTGAAAGTTGCTTGTATTGTCCGTTGCAAAGGTGGGAGAACTTATAATGTGATAAAATAACACGAAGCAAGCCTTGCTACAACGAAGTTTCAAGAGCTATGTTGTGTAGAGATGAGAATTAAGAAGCCCAGCGCTGAGAGTCGGGGAAGTTATTAGCTGCATATTTATATACCTTTTTAGGCTTTAAAAGTACATCAAATCAAATCAAATCAAATCTAAATATTTATTTGCTAGAAATACATTGTTCAGAAGGAAAGATCTTAAAGCCTAAAAGTAATTGTATTCTGCCCGCAAGCAAGCGTGCAAGCGACTGCACAGCATAGTTTTTTCCTTGTTTACGACTTTTTAGTTCGCTTTTGAAGCAGTCGGGTTTTTTGATTTTTTGAATTAACTTTTTTTATTTATAACTTTTTAGTTAGTTTTTTTTTTTCGAATTAGATACATTTAAACATATAAGTCTTATATATTTTTGAAATCACCTCTTAATACCCTTTATTTTGATACCCCAAACGATGGCTTTGGAAGAAAAAAAAAAATTGGGCCCCCTCAATATTGCACCCAATAGCCGCCATTTTTCTATTGGCCAATTTTAATGTAGCCTATGACACTCGCAGGGTTAAGACGAATCGATTGACGTATGAATCATCAAAATCGGCCAACGCGTTTGGTCTCTGGAATGCCATATAGGAACAAACATCCATACTTACATACATACATACATAGACTGATAAACACATAACCCTCCTTCGGCAGTCGGGTAAAAAAACAACAAATGAACACTGATACATTTCAATAAATTAATTAAATTGCTATCCATAAATCAATAATAAAATTTCATCAACTCACTCAAAACATATATACCTACTTAAACATGTGATAATAAAAATAAAAATAAAATGACAAAAATGAAAAATGACAATAAATTAAAATGTCCAAAATCGAAATGTCAATAAATTAAAACGTTTAAAATCAAAATGTCAACAAAATCAAAAATATATGTCAAAAAATTTAATTAAAATGTCAAAATTAAAAAGAAAACAATAACCAATTAATAATTCATACACTGCAAACAATTTCATTCCTAACATCCATTTTTATGTTCTAAAAATGCCCTAACACTATAGAAACAACATTTTTGTAGCCACTCTGTCAATTTTGTCTTAAATACATTACCATGTAACAATTTAAATTCACATGGTAAGTGATTAAAGATCAATATACACATATTAAATACATTTTTCTTATAGATATCTTTATGACAAGGTGGATGATACAATAGGTTTCGAAACTTTGCCCTTTTCTGCTTGTTATGACCTCAGTATGCTGCTTAAAATAATACACTTTTACACTTTTACAGGGCGGTGGAAGAATTTTGCATTTTTGAAAGAGCGGTTTACAACTATCCAAGAACCATGCCTTGTTGATAACTCGGATGCAACGTTTCTGGAGCTTGAAAACTCTGTCAGTATCGGTTGAATACCTACTTACCCAAAGTTTCCATGGGTAACATAGACCGAAGAATTACCTGACATATGTAAATGGTTCGTACTGGCAGTGGTTTCTTTGTATGGAATGATACACCATCACATACAGAGAAACCGTGCCGATGTACTGTACTTATTATACTGATAAGTTTTTGTGCATCGATCGCGTTCGGTTCCGTTCCACGAATATAGATGGTGATCTATATATCGCTGTGAAATGGACCCGAACGCGATCGATTTACAAAAAATAATCGGTATAATCATATGAACAACGCTAGTTACGTCGGCACGGTTTCTTTGTATGAGATGAGGCATCTGCTAGTATTATATTATCTGTGGTACTGGGCACATTGCTAGCAAAACGGAGGGTTGATAGGGACGAAAGGTTCTGAAGTGGCGACCACATACCGGCAGATGCAGTCTAGTGGCAGGGGAAACTATATCCAGCAGAGGTCTTTCGGCTAAAATAGAATTCATGACATTTGTTGTTTGTCTCGAAATTTTTATATCAGCCACATGTCATGGTGGCCCAGTGAATAAAGACCTCGCCTTTCATGCTCGAGATCATGGGTCAGTGTGGCTTTTTCAAAATAATGTGTACTTTCTAAGTTTAACTTTTATCTTGGACATCGCTGACAAACGTGAAGGAAAACATCGTGGGGATTGTTATTATAAGTCAGAAATCGCCAACCTTCTCTTTTTGAGAAGAGGTCTTTGCCCTGTAGTGGTACAGTTACAGGCTGGTATTATTATAATGCTTACTAAAACCATTCTTATGTGCTATGTCTAATGTTCGATAATATGAGTCTATGAGTATGCTCACATAAAGGAGTTGATTACTACTTCTTGCTACCTAATTAATTATTTAATCGTAGTGAGGATGGATGAATTTTTATAACTCTTTTACACAATGAACTAATTTTGATGAAATTGTACAGTAATATAGCTTATTAAATACATCAAGTGTAACACAAAAGCTATAATTTATAAAGAAAGAAGAATGAATTCCACACAGGCGGAGCTGCGGTCGGCAGATAGTATGAACACTTAGTAGAATAATAACGCATATTCTAAGTATACACATAATTTCAAAATAGTGTTGCAAATTTCTGTAGCCTTTCATTCATTCCAGGAACATAGCGCCAGTATCAAACTATTCAGTCAACTACGCAGGTATTTAATTAATTCATAATATTCTCAATAGCTCTGTAAATCTATATGAGGTAACTACAGGATCGCTGCTCTAAATTCCTTCAATAAGTAATTAACTAATTAAATAAGAGCAGGAGCTGCAAGGTGCATGACTATGCAGCTCTCCTTAGTTGGTGGAAGATATTGAATTATATAGGATGGAAGGTAATTAAAATTAGAGCGATATCATAAAGTAGAAAGTACACAGAAGGACTACTCCTGACAATTTTCAACTCTTCAACTGTCACCAAACTTACCGTATCGTACAATATACGATAAGATAAGAAACTTACCGTAGGTACTAGGGTTGATACTATATTGATTCTTTAATGATTGTACCATTATCGCAAAAAATGGCAAGTTGTATGGGAGCCCCACCTAAATATTTATTTTTTCTGTTGTTAGTATTTGTTGTTCATCATCTGTGAAAATTTCAACTGTCTAGCTATCACGGTTCATGAGATACAGCCTGGTGACAGACATAAAGACGAATCGTGGAGTCTTAGTAATAGGGTCCCGTTTTTACCCTTTGGGTACGGAATCCTAAAATTGAAAAGGTCGTTGCTTTTCTCAATTTAGTAAGGCAAACTAGACAATGTTTGCATGTAGTCACTGCATTGTGCGTAGACTGGCAATAGCTTTATTGTCACGGGTCATTTTTATTTGTCTACCCTTACTCTTAGTAACATTTGAATACCAGTTTTTGGAGTTTTTGGCGGCTTTTTTTCGGGTGAACTTCAGCTGCTGTTAATATTATTTGCAGATTGATTCCTAGTGGATATTGTGATGTAAGCTTGGTGTAGTTTTGTGTCTCAACTGTCTTCGCAAATGGACAGTATGTGCGTGGTGAAATCATTGTCTGAAGCGATCTCGGGATAGTGGAGCGGAGAATTTTATTGTAGTATTGACTACCTCCGCAAAGCTTACTGGGAAGGCTGACTCGATACAATTTGCTACCAAATACTCCAAAAAATATTAGAATCTGTTACAGCCGCATTCTAATGCATGTTAAAGAATTCAAGAAATTCTAACTCATAGACATACTAAATAATATGGACTGGAAATATCTACAAAAAAAATCCTCAAAGGATCGCCACAAGAAGTTCGAGATATTAATTAAAAATTAATTTGCAAATTCAACAATACCCATGAGTCATCACTAAACGACATTGCCAGGAATTGTCTTTGGCAAAAAGCCATAAAAAAAATGATACCAGTATTCTAAAGAATACGCATATTTGAATTTCAACTACCCTTTTTACCCCAACCACTTTTTTTAATCAAATTCAATTTAGAAATTTTATATTTGACGAATGTGTCCGTCTAGTTCTTTACAATAAGACAAGAAATACTTATTGAATAGATTCTAAATTGAAAGCAAAACATTTTCGTCTCAGCCTTATGCAGGAACCATGAGACCAGATCTACTTGATTATAATAATTGAAATAAGCTGTTAGTAGCAATGACACTAATTATATTACAATACTCTGATAAATTTCTAGTCTTACGGCATAAAAACACAAACAAACTTGGGCAAAGCTCTCTAGGAATTTCGTCCTGTATCGTAGGTGCGTTTACAAACATGTAAACTCACATACACAACACCCAGAGCCGGAACAACTATCTGTAGGTCACACAAATATTTGTTTCATGCGGGAATCGAACCCGCGACAGGCAGTGCAGCAGTCCATTGCTCGGCCACTGCGCCAAAAGGGTGCCCAAAAAAAAACACATCAAAGTAGTTATAAATATCCTAACGCTAACGATTTAAAGATCAAAATTGCGTATCTGTATAATTATTGTATTTGTTAATCGAGAGAGAGAATAACCCTTAATGTTACAGGCAGAGGTCTCAAATCCGTCCGTTTCTAGGGTGGGTGAGGTAACAGTTATTACTGACTGTACTTCGCACTGACTTGTGTCTAGAGTAATCTACCCATTGCCGACGATACAATCAAAAAGCTAAATGGAATAAAAATTAACCAGCCAAGTACGACTCGGACATGAGTGCTGCCTAGTATTCCGTAGTACTTAGGATTTTCGTTTAGATTTCCCTGCAAATTATGAGGAGGTCCTTTATACCTCAAAATACCAAATAATTAAAATGGTCGTTACTATTTTTAAAACATGAAAGTTATTTTATTATTTTGGTAAAAATGAATCCCTGTTTTAATTTTTTTTTTTATAGAGTTGTGAACTCTTTTATTAATCTATATTAGAATATAATTGTTTAAAAATATGGCACAGATTAAAAAAAAAAATACTTACGATAATCTGGGTCGGAGTCTTGAGGACAATGGAGTAGTTATAACTCGCGTCATAGAGCCAGTGGACTGCGAAACAGACCCTCATTATTGCGTTATCAGTATCTAGTGGGACCCGGCACTGCCATGCGGGTCAATCACACAATGCGGATCCAGATATAATAGCGCCTTGGAGAAAATATATTTGAAGAAAAAAATGGTCGAGTGAACGACGCGATACCCAATACGTGCTTTGATTGTCTTCCTAACAAATTACTGCGTCTACAAAGACAAACAACCCAAGTATACAAACATTTGCGTAACAGATATTTCGGGGTTAATTTATGCTTTTAGCTTTGGCCGTGTTTTCTTTAATACATTTTTGTGTCAAGGCTGGCAGAATTTCGTGATGTCTCCAACTAAACTATTTACTACTGTTGTTGGCAGTTGGGCTTGGATTGTAAAAATTGAGCTTTTAATAAATACATAGTCGAAATGTATCTACGTACAATTATTTTTTATTATTTTTAAAACCAATGAGTCATCACATCGTACCAACATATTTAAAATACTGTCTCTTCTTAATGATCTTATTCGAATCTGAACTTCAAATTTTGGTTAATGTTTTCCTATCTAACCTAATCGTATCTTTGCTTGAAGTGGGATCACTAGTACTTAGCTAGTACAATCACTGGTTTTCAAACCCGCGATGTCTCGATTAGCAAACCGATAGTCGAGCTACTAGCACATAGGTACTTTGATTGAACACGAATAGCAATTAGCAGGAGTTTTTCTGATGATTTATTTTCATCAATGAGTGGCTCGTTAGTCTTATGCTCGAAAGTGCTATTGTAATCATAAGGACCCGAACATTGATATAGGGCCTATTTCGATGTCCGGGTCCTTATGATTACAATAGCACTTAAATGTACAAGTTCACAATTGATTCTACCATCTATTCGGAAAAGTAGCTTGTTATGGAGAATAACGGACAAGAAACTCCACACTTTTCTTTAAAAAATAAGTGCTTTACAATATTAATAATAATAATAATTCATTTATTCATTTAAAAACATCATAGTATATGAGGACAGTTTACAGTTATAGTTTACTTTATAGTGTACTACAATAAAATGGAGGGTGTGGTGCTGCATTCCTAGCTAGGTTAATAGATAACCTGTGTTAGGGAGTACAGTGCCGATCCCCAAGGAAAGAAACGATACAATCGTACACAGTATGCATTATGGGTGCTCACCAAACCTCTGGGCCTCCCCGAAGCTGGCTTTCCGATGCGCAAGTCACGAAACGATGCTGCTTTTGTATGAGATTTACCACCGCGCAGCCACTGTAGCCAACCTCAGAGCGACCAGAAGCTTGGCGAGAACTGTACGTTATGATGTGCTTACTACAAGCAATTCTGATGCTTAAGTTAAAACTAAAAAGCAAACAACAAGTAAAGGAAAAAGAAATAAAAAAAAGGTTGGGTAATTATATAAACCAACAGTAAGTCATGTAACTTGTGGGTAGGTGAGCATTTTGTTGTGACCAAGAGTGTGTGTGTTGTTATGTGCGAATGTATGTAGTAATTCCGCTACAGGTTACGAGTCATAGCCTGTAGCGGATGAAATTGTAAGACCGTAACGAATGTTAGTGAGACCCCGATGCGCATCTTTATATTAATTAATTTTATTTTATATTGAATATAATAGCACATTTCACAAAAATACATGTGCAGTATTTAATTAAAATTTTTAGGTTATGAATTTTTCGGTTTCGTCGTAATTTTTACCTTGTAGGAATGGGTAAACAGCCTTTTTACATTTGTAATATGAAATACCATATATTGGACAGTGATTGTTTATCTTATTATAGAGAGCCGGGCCTTGGAAGTAAAAAAATCTTCTAGAAAAGGATGATCGTATTCGTGGGATTGTGCATATTATGTCTTTTCGTCGTTTTGTTAATTTTTTGTATGGGGTTTTTCGGTGTTGTAATAGTATTACTTGTAGAATAAAATGTTGTCGTATGTTGAGAACGCCCCAGTGACTGTACAGTTCATTGGTAGGGAACATAAAATGTCGAAAAGTTGCAACCTTTAGAATGGCCCTATATGCGACTTCCAAGGGCATCAAAATAGTCTTAGCAGCACCGCCCCAGCAAGAGATACAGTATAGTGCAAAATAGACAGTACGAACAATTTTAAGGTTTGCAACATGTCGAAGGGTTCTAAATATGTAAATTAGTTTTCTAACTCTACCCGTAAGTATGTTAATATGCATCTTAAAGTTTAAATTTTTATCTATTACTATACCTAGGTATTTTGTATGGTCAACGTTTACTAAGAATGGACAATTGCATGATGTTTTTGTGAGGCAAGTGTGTGCTTTTAATGTTAGGGCTGTATGTGGTTGGGAAGTCGCGCTAATTGTTAGGCGCTAATATTTAGGTACATACATTAATAAATTCATATATGTGAGGACGAATGCACCCAGAATAGTACTACATACAGATATAAGTATTAAAAGTACTCACACATGTGCTATGCTGATATATTATACTAGAAAAAAAATAGACTACAATACAAATATATTCATACAGTCTTCAGCAGGTCCAACAATACTTATATACAATAATGTTCTGTTACTCACCTGTTTTTGCGTCCTAGTTGTTGTGGAGCAGAACTAGCATTGACTCAAGCATTTTTATCAGCTATATAATCCCCCAACACATAATATGCCTGCCTGCATAGTGTGCTTTTGATGGCTATAAGCTCGCCACTTATTACATAAGAATTGATTGTAGTACACAAACACCTCTGCTATACTCTTCGGGGAATACAAGCTACAGGTGTGCTGTAATTTTATGTTGTTTCTGAGTATTTATTTTGATAAATTAAATAACAAATCACGTAATATTTCAACTTACCTCTGTAACTATCTCTTATAATAACTGGAGCCTTTATCTTATGATTAATTGTAATCTAGTACGTACCACAGATTATAGTAATCGTGACTGTACCAGACAATACCTTCGATAAACCCAATAATTGCGTGATTACTTTAGTTCATCGTTAGTTCTATTTGTTCATGGTCCAACTTTTAGTTGTAATAAAATTAAAAATAATCTTGTTTGTTAGGCTGTTAACAATTCCTAAATTGAATTTGAATTTGTGTTTTGTTTGGAAGTTCTTAATTCGCTCATTTTTACTGAAAGGGAACGTTTACTACCGAACTTGCGCTTTCCAATGCGTGCTCTAATGATCATTAGAGGCGCTGACAGTTGGATTATTTCGAAATCACCGGTTGACACTGACAGTTGAATTATTGTGAAATGCGAATGGGTGTTCAAATCCAGCTAGAACTATTTATCTACCAGCCCACATGCTCTATGGTTCTATTCAGCTGGCAACACAGACATAAATCTAACTAGATAACGCAAGTACCTCCATCTGTATGAAAACCAAGCATGCCAATTTTTCACACATAATTTAAAAACAAATTTATTTACCAATGAAAGAAAACATTTCCAATGCCTCGGCCATTTTTTTCTATATTGTCTTTACAGCTTAATATGGCATCATCATCATCAGCCTATTAATGTACCCACTTCTGGGACACAGGCCTCCTCTCTGTGAGAAGGGATGGGCCGTAATCCACCACACGGGCCCAGTTCGGGTTGGTAGATGTCACATGTCTTCGAATTTTTGGTTCTAGTTCATGCCGATTTCGTCACGATGTTTTCCTTCACCGTCTTTGAGAGCAGTGGTGATGAAATAATTTACACAAAATACAGCGCCAATATGGCATAAAAAGGCATATTTGTAGATTTTGGTGGATTACCGGTGCCGATAATGCTAAATGAAAAGCTCAAATTACGATCATTGATACCCTTACAATCTGCCATAAAATATTCACTCCTAAACATTGACCTCTACAATAACCGATAAGACATTATCAAGACACCTGCTACCCGTCTTCATCATAAACAGTCAAGCTAAGGTACAAGTGAAGGTTAACTCTGTAATGAAACTTGAACCATATGCAATAAACCTTAAGTTTACAAGTCATTTTATATAGCGACCGACACTTTATTATGAATTACAAGGGTATTATTTTCATATAACTAGCGTAGGTATGAATAATTTAATAAATGGAAGAAGTAGATTGAATGAGGTTGTAAAATGCTGTGTTACCGCGGTCAACCGAACGAGGGACGGTCTCGATATTTGTGGCGAGCGTGCGTATAAGCTGTGACGTCACTTTATGAGGCATCATTACCATGCTAATGAAAAACAGTCTTCATACAATTTTATTGTATTGTATTGAAAAATGAAAATACACGTTTCGGGATTTGTGATTTCACTACATATTATAAAAAAGTCCCCCGCGACGTCTCCCGTCTGTTTATTCGCGATAAACTCAAAAACTACTGAACGGATTTTCATAGAATATCAAGGAAGGTTAAGTGTATAATTTATACACTTAACAGTATACTGTTATTAAGTACTTTAGTTTATGTTAGTAAAATACTGTAACTAAAACTTAACAGTATTTTATCATACTGCTTGCAGAAATAACTTGTAAAAATGAAAGAATATCTTTCACGAAAACATGTCAACCACTCAGTGTTCTTGGAAAGACCGTAACGCGACTCCTTCCAAGAACTTCATGACTTAAACGCTAAGGCAACAAAGAGATGAAGTACCTAGCGCAGATTTATACACATTCAATAAAAACACATTCAAAGAAAACTGTTTGTTAAACTCTTATAGATATTCGATAAAATAGAACCACAATAACTTACAAGTGACCTCAAGCAAAGCGTATGTTAGAAGTTAAAGCATATTATTTTAGAGATCACGTCCGAAATTGGATGACAATCATAAAGCCACGCACTTAACCCGACTCCGGAGCGAGTAGACCAAATCAATAGAACACACGTGTCACCGAAGTTGGCACGTAAATTAGAAAGCGAACGATTCGGTTGAGACGCACCAACATTCCCACTTACACTCACCAGTAAGTCCTTCGCACTTCGAGATGAGAAACGAGCGCACTAATGGTTTGTTATTGGAGTCTTTGGGCATCAGTTCTGTTTACATTATGTGCATAACTCCAGCTTCCTCATAAGTGTTAGAATAATTCTATCTATGCCAATATTTCAGGCATAATAGCAGCAATCAAAGTACCAAGTCTTTATTTAGCTGCCACGAAAACTTCGCTAATATGTGTCGTTTAGTATGAGTCAGCTGGAGTGACGTCACCCCAGCTTCCTCATTCAATACAGGCAAACTAGTGATGTTAGGGTTTTGGACTATAGTCAAAAAAATAAGGCATAATAGCTGCACATGGAAGGAAAGAACTGAACAATAATACTTAAAAAGTGTTGAAACTATGACAAAAAAACGTGTGTGTAAGCTGATGTGACGTCACCCTAGCTGCCATGTCATATCTTCTGAACAAAAGAAGATACGATTATGTATTAAAGCTCAAAAATTAAGGAATAATAGCTGCCATTGGCAGCAAAATTTTCAAATCTGTAGTCAAAATACTACATAAGTTATTAAACCGACAGATATGTGTAAGCTGGAGTGACGGCACCCCAGCTGCTCATATCATATCTGCCGAACAAAAGAAGATATGATTATGCATTATAGCTTAAAACATAAGAAATAATAGCTGCCATAGGCAGCAAAATTTTCAAATCTCTATTCCTTGTAGTTTCCACGTAGTAAACAAAAGAATGGTTTCCGCGCCAAAAATATCAAATTATTACTTCGGAGGAGGTACGGAGCGGCGCTGCTGTTCTGTGCATTTGAAAATTTTGCTGCCAATGGCAGCTATTATTCCTTAATTTTTGAGCTATAATACATAATCGTATCTTCTTTATTTCAGAAGATATGACATGGCAGCTGGGGTGACGTCACATCAGCTTACACACACGTTTTTTTGTCATAGTTTCAACACTTTTTAAGTATTATTGTTCAGTTCTTTCCTTCCATGTGCAGCTATTATGCCTTATTTTTTTGACTATAGTCCAAAACCATAACATCACTAGTATGCCTGTATTGAATGAGGAAGCTGGGGTGACGTCACTCCAGCTGACTCATACTAAACGACACATATTAGCGAAGTTTTCGTGGCAGCTAAATAAAGACTTGGTAATTTGATTGCTGCTATTATGCCTGAAATATTGGCATAGATAGAATTATTCTAATACTTATGAGGAAGCTGGAGTTATGCACATGTTTACATTCCTAAAAAAGTTGAAAACGTAAAATTAATATGATATCTTAAGTTGTAAAGCGAGCACTCGCCAACTTCTCTACACATTCCCTCTGTTTCACATCAACGAAGTTGTGTTTCGGTTTCAAACTCCACATATACGTATAGAATTTTAAAGTTCTCGCGGACGGGCAAACATACGGCGAGGTGTAATAAGAACGAATGGTGACCACATAAAAGGTTACTTACTGTGAGTAGATACTTGAGTAAAGAATAGCCTCACCTGTTGTGTTGAGAGCTACAATAACGCCTTTCCACAACTTACAACTTATATATTTATTGGCTTTATTGTGGAGCGCAAATGTATGAATATTGTATGTTTGTTCTTAATGTGCTTAACGGGGACCTGGACTTACTACGGCTAGGCATTTTTCGGGAAATAATTTGTTTCAGATTATGATACTTATGTATCATATAAAATGAGCGCACGGCGTAAGAAGCCAGTTATACGGCTATTAACTTAATGTTCCGCCATATCGTCAACTAGCTATCTTGGTGCTCATAAAGAATTGCTAGCGTTTACCCCTCTCTCTATGCACCGCAACACAATTCACATGAAATTCAGATGCGAAATTCCCTCTTGTATTCTTGTTCTACGTTAAATATTAAATTCCCTCGCCTCTCATATTAATATTCAAACACTTTTTGTCTCGTTCGATGATTGTTCACGCAGACAAGACGTGAATCATAGACAAGGCGCGGCGCGGCGCGGGACGACACCGCGGCAGCGGGCTGGCCGCCCGCACCGCACTCCACCACCGAGCACGGTCGACGACGCGCGCGCATATTACTTGTCCTAAGTCATTTCCAACATTATACTGTCCTTCAGAACCATAATATAAGTGTTTTACAGTCCACTTTAGTCTCATTTTATAAACCTTTAATTAGGTCCTAAACATTTTGGTCCTTCGACCTTCAATTTTAAATCCGCGTAACGTATTTTTTACGAACAAAGAAGACGTTCGCGCGGTGGCAGTACAGGCGACGTTGGTGGATTTTGATCGACGAGTCTCCAAAAGCGCCGTGTCACTACAAGCTGTATCCAACGGCAGACCATTTTGGAGTTGGAGTCGCCTAGAATAAGCGAGGAGAGGACGTCTACAAGTTCCCGAGGTCTTCACGTCGACGGTGGTCAAGTCTCGACTACGTTGGTCGAACCCGCCGAGACATCTATTTGCTTCGTGGGAATCAATACAGTCCGCCTTGTGGATAAAGATAAGCATTTTTGTGTATCGTTCCAAAATCCTTTCAATTAAAATCCCAGTTGGAATTCAAAATTCAAAAACTTCCGTTGCAACCGTTTTCAGTTCAGATTCAAATTTGAGTCATCAAGTGATTATTTTACAACTTTGTATAGTGTGTTCATATTAGTTTAAAGCTGCATGAAACCGGTTTCTTATCATCGCACCGGCTGACGCTTTCTTTGTTAGCGAGCGAGCTTCAAGGTCACGCGCCTATTCATTGCAAAAAACATCTGTTTGCTACTTATTAGTCATTATACCCACTTGCTCACACATATTTTTTTACTATTCCTATTTATAACTAGTTTCTTATAATGGCCAATGAGGAACTATTAGTAAGAAAACGCAGTGCTATGAAAGCTAAGCTTACGAACTTCTGCAATTATGTAAACGTGCTTATGAGCTACGAATCAATATCAAGCTTACAGCGAATTGAGCTGGAGGGTCGTCTTAGTAAATTTGATGCCCTATATGATGAATTTGATCATTTGCAGTTGGAGATCGAGGTGCTCTCGGACAAGCCAGACGAGGCGTACGGGGAACGTACCAAGTTTGAGGAGCGGTACCACGCAGTGGCAGCTCAGGCGCGCAGCTTGCTCATCAGCGCTGATGCCAGCATTGATGGCGGGTCTGTAGCGGGCTCAGCAGACAAAAACGCAGGTGCATCGTTCCGTCAAAATTTTGTACGCTTACCTAAAATTGACTTACCTCATTTCGATGGTAGCTATCAATGTTGGCTAGAGTATAGAGATACTTATCTTTCGCTTATACATAGTAGTAGTGCAATCGATGACATTAGCAAGTTTCATTATTTACGTGCATCGCTCAAGGGAGATGCTCAACAAATTATTAAAAATATTGATAGCGGATCGAAAGGGGCGAGGGTGTAAGCTTGTAAAGGCGTATCTATGCATTTTCGTTTGTCTTGCAGTTAAAGCTGTTCATATTGAACTCGTGACAGACCTTACTAAGGAGGGCTATATGGCTGCTTTAAACCGTTTCGTTGCTCGTCGTGGCAAACCTAAGAGCATCTTATCCGATAACGGTACTAATTTTGTCGGCACTTGTAACGAATTGCAAAAATTCTTACAAGATTCAAATATTTCGTATGAAGTTGCTCAAAAGGGCATTGAATTTACCTTTGCTCCTCCATACTCTCCACATTTCAACGGCATTGCTGAAGCTGCCGTGCGGTCTACAAAACACCACTTGAAACGACTACTACAGCTAACACATTTCACATACGAAGAAATGATCACTTGCTTGACTCAAATAGAAGCTGTTCTTAACTCCCGTCCTCTCACACCACTTTCCTCGGATCCACTAGATTTCACTGTCCTCACCCCTTCACATTTTCTGATTGGACGATCACTTATTGCTGTTCCGCATCCACAGGTGACTGACACAAATATCAGCCGCTTGGAGCGTTATCACAGAGTGGAGCATATAAAGCAGCATTTTTGGAAGCGGTTCCATTTAGAATACATTTCTCTGCTGCAGCTTAAGACCAAATGGACTTCATCTACAGGACAACTGGCAGAGGGAACGTTAGTTCTCATCAAGGAGAGAGGACAACCACCACTGCTGTGGCCATTGGGACGTGTCACGAAGGTCTTCCCGGGGAACGACGGGACAACGCGTGTGGTCGAGTTGAAGACGAAGAAGGGGACGTTACTACGTTCTTTTAATAATATTTGCCCACTTCCTCTAGTTTGAATGCTTCAACCCGGGGAGGATGTTCACGCAGACAAGACGTGAATCATAGACAAGGCGCGGCGCGGCGCGGGACGACACCGCGGCAGCGGGCTGGCCGCCCGCACCGCACTCCACCACCGAGCACGGTCGACGACGCGCGCGCATATTACTTGTCCTAAGTCATTTCCAACATTATACTGTCCTTCAGAACCATAATATAAGTGTTTTACAGTCCACTTTAGTCTCATTTTATAAACCTTTAATTAGGTCCTAAACAATGATAAAATTCCTTCTTCGAAAGCCAGTTGAGGTGATTGCACAAAGCCCTCAATTGAAAGAAAGGCCTTTGACTTGGATATACACGATTTTAATTCCAATAAAGAGCTAAGAACAAGTCGATTAATTAAAAATGCCTTTCTATTTCCATGTTTAGCTATACCTACTTTTTGTTTGTCATTAAAGGGGAGAGCGGGGTTCAGATAAAAATCTCTCATTTCTGTAAATATTCGATATCGTTTTTACTAAAGCTAAAAGTCAGGCGTTCCCAAATTCTACTGCTAAAAAACCTAATTGTAATCCAACCTTAAAATAAATCAGAAGCCGCGACATTTGGCAGGCATACTTACTTGCTTAACTAGAACAATCAGGCAATTTTATTTTTATCAGTTCCCAAATTTTGTTGCCCACCGAAGCGATAAAATCTTTAAGTTGCCTCCTAGGACGCCCACGGAAACATTAAGCTCGGAATTTGTGGGACTGAGTAGAAATACTTTTTGTTACTTAAAGTCAGATTGCGTGCGACCCGTGAGTTTAAGACGTTCTAATGTAAAAAGAATACACCTCGGAGGCTCGGTCCTTGTGCTATAAATCTTGAAGACAATGGAATACGATTTTTTTCAGTCACCGCATATTTTATATTGTCATAGAGATGAAATGGCGTTATTCGTGCAGGTGCGGTGCGGCTGGTGTCGGCTATCGTAAAGCGTACGATCGAATCAGGTGCCATTCTGATACGTAGCCAACATATAAATCGAGTATTCAAAGTGTTTAGTTTTAAAATTACTGCTATAAGATCTGTTTGCTGTGGTAAACCTTTTTTACTGCAGAATTTACTTGTAATTATAAGCTATCTTCTATAAGGCGAAAACTAAAAATATCATATCAAAATAGACAGATAACAAAGGAAAACAGACAGTAGACAAATTTAAGATTTGTAGAACTTTCTGCCCTGCATAATATTGTTTTATATTTCAAGTATCAAAATAAATTACGACAAGTTTTCCCTCACATCCAATTATGAGATTTGTTCAAGTCATAATCACTATTAGCACAATAGTTATTTATGCTACAAGTGCGGAAGGTAGGTGATTTCCGATGAGTGGCATTTTTATTCACGAGCGAGCGAAGCGAGTGAGTGGATAAATCGACACGAGTCGGAAATCATCTTACGTACGTGTATCATACAACATTTTACTATGCATTGTGCGAGGAAATAAATAAAATAATAACATGAAATTAATAAAATGGCGGGCTTATTCAAGCGCGTTCAGCATATCCACAGATTAACTAATAGTTCCTCGGGCATATTACTGCGCATGTGCGAATAGCTGTCACATCGTAACGCAATAAGGCACGAGCAAAATATACGTTCTGCCAAACATAAATAATGAATATTTAAAATTAATTTATTGATCAAAATCTAAATCTAGAATAATTAGAAACGCCTTAAATAAAGTATTAGTTTTATTTTACCTTTTATATGAATGATAATCTGTACATAACTAATTTTTTAAACTTTTCTCAAATAATAAAAACTCTATGCGTCGGGCTGACGTTGGAGTGAAAAATTAAAAAAGTACAGGAAAGTAAAAAGCACTAGTGAAAAAAAGTGACACTTTCCGCACAGTTTGGCTGCTTGGAAAATCGCTCTTTTCGAGGACATGCATTGTAAAGTAATTTAATGAACGGTAACCTAATTCATCTAGTTGGTTTACTTAAACTTGGCACGCCATTACTTTTACTAACTGTCGAAACTTCAGTTAACAAGGTAAATATTACTTATTTGTACAGTGCACAGTGACAGTTTGGAATCCGTGGAATTATTTCAAGACTGATTACAAGGCGCGGTAGAGGAGACAAATAAATAAAGGTATATATATAGATATACACATATTCATGATACAGAATACGGTCTCGAGGAGTATGTACATTTTATATTAGCAGCTCGTCAACACAAATAAGGGCTCAATCCTTCATACAGAATATGATTGTATATTTATCATTTATCACCCGGAAGCCGCACCTGGCTCAATAAATGCTCCAGCTTCCGCACAATTTTTTTATTACCTTTGGAATAAATCTTGCGGTAGAGTTCTGCTATTAAATGAAACTAATGATAACTCACATATCTTCAAGTTGGCCGTACAAAAATTAGTTCTTGATTTAGTGACGAAGTTTGAATAAAAAATAGCTCTCCTTGACATTCCGACACCATTTATTTCTCACTTTGGCTGGTCTTTTTGTCATCGATATAGGTCTGAAAAAGTTGAACTCGTGCATTAGTGTGTTTTCGTACGTGACCAGGGGCGAAATTCGTTTACGAAAAATATTGCTTTCTGCCGGCCTGTTACAATTTTAGTATTTGTGCCTATATGTTTGGGTTGTTAGAAATGAAACGGTCGCGTAACTTCCGAATAATATGTAGCGACCACACATCATGTTTGCAAACTCTTGGACTATGATTTTATGTAGGATGAAGAAAATCTATGTTTTATCAAAATGTAGGTCGTATTCGGGACTATGACCGTATTTAGCACGGCTCTTACATATGTCGGGAACGAGATTAGTGCAGCCGCCTGCACGGTCACGTAGACATCGTGTGGAGTGTCAGCGAGTGGCGACGTGTGGAAGCTTATGCCGCCGCACGCGCGTTCTCGCGGCGCCTCGAGACCGCGCGCCGCCACCGCGTCTTTATGTCTCCGCCTCTCCACTTCCCAGAAAATTCACTTGTCAATAATTTGTCGCCTGCCGGGCTCAGATAAAGTTTAATCCTAAGAGAGGCATTGTTGTCAAGTTTATAGTTCTTGATATTACGTTTACCTGTTTGAAATGATTTTTTTTTTTGCTGTTACTCAGCAGACTTCTAAGTTTTATAAGGCTGTTGCTGTCTTCTTCTAAAGAAAAAAATGTTTAAAGTTCTTTTAGTTGATTATAGTATGTTTATCTTTACTCCAATTTAACGAAGATGGTCCACTATGGTATATATAGTCAAATCTATAGCTAAATTAGGGCTTGTCCAAACTAAACTTGAGGAACAAACACGTGCAATCTAATAAAATTTCATACGAAGTCCATATAAAATCAATATTTAAAACATTAGATATCAATGAGACATTCATTTTAAATCTATGTCTGTGACGGGTGCACAGTATTCAGCACCGCTGCATCGTGTTGCCTCGGGCGATCTTCTGGACATGACGTCACATGACGTCGAAGTCAATTCCCGCGAGCTACTGGAAATTAATTTCTTCCTCTTTCATTTTATGCCAAAACCTCTTTCAACACTACAAACTGTCATTAATACGAAATGAATGTAATAGCACAAATTCAAGCAATAATACCACCATTAAAATTTAACAGTGTTGAAAATTGGCGCAATCCATTATGGTAAATGACAGCCCGTGATCAAATTGTCACAAAATGAACATCACTAGTACATTTCATCTCCGTTTTATTGACAATTCAGTGAAGGGTGTATTTTAATCTTACTACTGTACCTACGCAGTCGCAGTTCACTGATGCTTATTGCTTACCTACAGTTAACCGAACATCTGAGCACGTAGGTACATACATTTATGCTCTGAACTCCACAAATAACTACAGACAGGGTAATCAATTAACAGTGCATAGTAAGGTAGTATATCTCCTTACGGATCAGTGCAGCAGCCAGTCCAATCACATAAGTAGGATTCATCTATTTCATATAAAGTAAACACATTGTGAAACAAATAGCTAGTAGCTATAGAAACATATTTAAGTCGGATCTACATACTCTTAAAATAGCTTTATCAACGTAAGTACAATTTTAATATTGAAGCCGCAAGGTAGATGGGTAAAGTTCTGTTCATCGGAAAATGTGAGTTCTTTGTGTATAGCTACTGTCTGTCACGAGAGGAAAAAGAGACAAAGTTGACGTCCAATATGCTGCTTACTTTCTGAAATGAGAACGTCGTCGGCCTGAAGACGCACGAAAAACTTTCCTTCTAGCTATTTGTTGTGTATTTTTTTTTCTTTGTCGACGAAACGAATTTTTAAAACAACTCATTTGAAATTCAGATCAAACAGCGCTCATGTTATTAACTGGAAGTTAAAGTTTAGTACTTGGAACGAGATTTGACCCCCGAACATTCACTTAGGCGTCGTGTAGTGCGCGTCTTTTCAAGTTTACGAGCGCAGTTTCAGCTGCGTTATAAAAAAAACATATATACGTGTTAGTTCATAGTGTCACAACGATGTCACATAATTCCAAAGACCTTATACGTATTTCTTACTACTAGACTGTGCACCAAAAATTTTTGTTTAGCTTAAATGAAATCTATTATCATACGCCTAGGTTAGCTATTTCCTTATAAGCGGTAGCTAACCAAAAGCGGTCCTGGCGAGAGGGTTCCCGCTGGTAGTGTGTCCTTGTCTGACATCTTGCTAGCTCAACTAATCATTGGATTTGGTAGAAATGGTAGAAAATTTTATATTTTTCATTTTTATGTTATACCAAAACGAACGAATAAAAAAAAAAATTAAATACATTTCAAAGTCTATGAAACTTTGAAACGTATTTAAATATTTTTACAGTTCCTTTAATTAATCAATTCATTGTATTTAAAAAAAAACATTAATACTGAGTAAGAGTAGTACTTTTAAATGTTTGGGCCTGGTAATACTAAATGTAAGACCACCAGGTTGGAGTTTTTGGGGGGATTTTTTCGAGTGAAGATCAGCGGCTGTTAATATTATTTGCAAATTGATTCCTAGTGGATATTGTGATATAAAATTGGTGTAGTTTTGTGTCTTAACTGTCTACGCAACTGGACAATATGTGAAATCATTGACAGAAGCGATCTCAGGATAGTGGAGCGGAGAATTTTATTGTAGTATTGACTACCTCCGCAAAGCTTACTGGGAAGGCTGACTCGATACAATTTGCTGCCAAATACTCCAAAATCCAATAGAATCTGTTACGTATTCTAATGCATACTAAATAATGTTAAAATTGCACTGAAGACGAGGCGGTATGGTCCAAGACCTTAGCCTGCCCGTAAAGGGCGAACAAAAACAAAAAAAGACCACCAGGTTTGCGGCGTTTTTGGCGGGTTTTGTTCGAGTAAAATTCAGCGGCTGTTAATATTATTCGCAAATTGATTCCTAGTGGAATAAAATTGGTGTAGTTTTGTTTCTCAACTGTCTACTCAACTGGACAATATGCGAAATCATTGAGATCCTTTGGGTTATTTCAAAGCATCGTCTGAAGACTGCAGGATCATCTAACGCCTCTCCTTCATGAGCTTGAGAGTAAGATCAGAGAGTTTTTTTCCTATCTATACGATGGGTCTTGAAGAATAAGACTTATGCAGACTTGGGATTTGAGGATTATCGAGTCCTCCCCGAATACACCATCGTAAACTGCTCAATTCCTCTTCGAGTTCAGTCATCTTATCGTCGGTCCGGAGTCCGGTGTGCGCGTGTTGTACGTTGCCAGGTCCTGTCGTCGGTATTTGTTGGGGTAGCCGGATCTCGTCCGGGATTTTTGCACCCCTTGCCATACCGTAACCTAGACCGCTACCGTAGTCGAGGTTAGGCAGGCTGCCGGGCACTTGGGGCTATGTTTTATTTGTGCTATTCATGGGGAGTGCTTTGCAGGCGGGTTGGCGATCCCAGTATGGTTATAACAAAAGCACAGAGAACGCTGCTGATCATTCTCTGGTTTGTCCCTTAGTCGCCTCTTACGACACCAATGGAAAAACATGGGATGTCGAAATTCTGTACGCTCGACACCGACTCGGTAAGTGACGTAGATTCCAAAAAATATACACACATTTTTTTTTTTCAATGTATTTGGTAGGTTTCGGTAGCGCAGTTAGGTAGCATAAAACATACCAGGCCCCTCAGAAAGTATTGCGAAAAAAAGTTTTTATATATGGGAGACTGGCCAGTTATAATGTTTTTCGAAAATATGATTATTTATAAGTAAAAATAAGTAAGTTCCAATTTCAAAATTTCCCTCCACATTTTTTGCGAGTTAATTCAAAGTATTGTGTCTCACTGAAATATGGATCTGCGCCGGGAACATTTTAGAGCTATGATTTTATACGATTTCAAGTGTCGCCTGAAACCGGATGAATCGTACGATAGACTTCAAATGGCATTCATGGATGAAGGCCCTTCCAAGGCAACCGTGTATCGTTGGTATAACGAATTCAAGCGCGGTCGACCAACTTTGGGGGATGACGAAAGAAGCGGTCGCCCTTTGACGGCTGTTACCGAAGAAAACGTGCTAGCAGTGAAAAATTTAATCCAAGACAATAGGCGAATTACATATCAGGAGATTCAACACATATTGAAGATTGGATCGGGAAGCGTTCACGAGATTCTACACAGCCATCTTCGCGTGAGGAGGATAGTATCACGCTGGGTGCCGCACAACCTCACCGATGCTCAGAAGCAGGCCCGGGTGGAATGGTGCCGTGATATGCTTAACAAATTTGAAGCAGGCTCGTCTCGGCGTGTTTACGACATCGTTACAGGTGATGAGTCCTGGATTTATCAATACGACCCAGAAACCAAGCGCCAGTCGACTGTTTGGGTGTTTCAAAATGAGCCAACGCCTACCAAAGTGAAGCGATCTAGAAGCGGGGGTAAGATTTTGATCGCTAGCTTTTTTAATTTGACTGGCCACTTGGTATCAATTCCCTTACGGGATCAAAGAAGCATTAATGCCGAATGGTATACTACCAAATGTTTGCCAGAAGTTTTCTCTGTTATAAGCAACAAGCGACCAAACACAGGGCTCCACGGGCTACTGCTCCACCACGACAATGCACCTGCGCACACCGCACTCAAAACGAGGGACTTCCTGGACAGCACGCCAGTCAAACTCCTGGGTCACCCTCCTTACAGCCCTGATCTAGCACCGTGTGACTTCTTTTTATTCCCAAAAATAAAAAATCAGCTCAAAGGGATACAATTTTCGTCGCCGGAAGATGCGCTGGCTGCGTTCGAGCAGGCTGTAAACGAGGTGTCTGCGGCGGACTGGAAAAAGTGTTTTGAAAACTGGTTTAGGCGCATGAATCTTTGTATAGAGGCTGGTGGAAAGTACTTTGAAAAGATTTAATAAAAATATATGTACGTATAGAACAATTTTTTTTAGTTTCGCAAAACTTTCTGAGTGTCCCACGTATATTGGGATACTAACACTATTGTTTTTACAATCAATTTGTCCCGTGTTATGTTTGGTCATGGTCACCTCATTAGAAAGAGACACACTACCAACGGGAGCCCTCTCGCTCGGACCGGTTTTTGCGCCATAGTGCACAGTCTAGTAGTAAGAAGTATAAGGTCTTTGCATAATTCACACTTATTATGTCACTTTTTGATGTGCCGTTTCAGGTCATATCAGATCAACACTTTTATTCAGGCCTTTAATTTAATAAATAGGTACGACCGTTATGAAATTCGTTAATGATGTCTTCATTAATATTTCGAGCATCAATCATCAAATCATAAACTCGTGAGGATGTGCGTTGAATTTTTCATTGCTCGGTTTGTCTGGAAACTTTAAAGCGGAGAAAGACAACCCAACAAATTTAGGATTATTTGACTGTACGACAATGGGTATTGTCTATCTTTAAATGGGTTGGGATCGAGCTTGGGACAATGGGCTCATTTATTCCTTCCTTAGGCGTAGACACAAACTACGGCTAAAGGATTAACGGGTTGAACACAACGAAATAATTACTTTTCGTGGACTGCAATAAGTAGGTATTTATTTTGTAGCGACGGAATACAAACTATTGTAAATCTGTTTTCTTGTCTCGGGTTAAGTTTTAATGAAATGGAGTAACTTGAAGCTATTATGGTTTCAAAGTGAGCAGTGAAGGTGACTAGGGGTGGGCAGTAACGTTTTCCTTTCACACAATTACAAAACACTGCGTTCACCTGTCAGCTGGAAGTGGTGTTTATGGTTTCATCCCTTTTAGCATTAGAACGTGCCTTCTGCTCGGTACAATACATGCCTCTTATATAAATGTAAGCATAGTACATTTTATGGGTGTTCACGGGAGTTAAGTAAGTGTCAGATACCTAAATAGCATAGTCAGATGAGTCGTAAAGATTACTAAGGAGCGAGATTCAAAGCGATTGTGATCGCTCGTCTCGTAGCTCATTCTGATGGATATAAACATTGCAGATGTCGATGTGAGCAGTCGGCTGATACATATCTTCAGTGGGAACTCATAAAACGCACCTCTTTAACGCAACCCTTAGAATTTCTTCCATCATTTTGAGAAACCCTTGTCACTACCATTACGTTTTCGAGGCGGGGGTCGTTCTGATCCGTCCGTCCTTCATTTACTGGATTTATGGCCTTCTCATATTTCCTAAGTGGCGTGTACTTTCGTCTTGACGAATTTTGAGTCTCAACCAAATCGTACATCATTCTCTGGTGGTCTTACTTGACTAACAACTCAAACACTTAAACGCAAGCGACTTGTGAGGCTTTACTTTATGAATTAATCATGATAATATAGCGAACTCCTGCCATTCGCTCTTGTGAGTCTAAGGTGGTAAATATTAGATCACATTAAACTCCTCAAGTTAACTGTTTGTAACTAGCTACTAGCGACCCACTTGTGCCTTTGTTCGCAAGATAAAGATAGATTTTACGGCTTTTCTACTCATCCTTTATTGACTTATACGCTTTGTTATATGGCTAACAAAGGGAAAGGTAAAGTTTCCAGAATGTTCACATACCTACTTTTTAGGTTAAAATAAAATGTTTTCATCGCCAGCTTTTTTCAGCCTCTACTCAAACACACATAAATGTGGGAATTTATATTCCAGTAACATACCACAAGTACTTGCGCAAGTAAACAGTATACCGTCACATGGCTGTAGTTCTCAAACGAGCGCACTAAAACAGTGTTATTATTAGCCACTCGAGCTCCGAAGGGCTCACAAAAGGCGAAAGTAGTAAGTTTATCCTCTCTTATACAAGTGAGGCACAAAGACAATAATTTATAGTGAGTAACAGTGAGTACAGGCGCTAAGCCGCGACAGATTAACCGACTAAGGCCAAACCACACGCGAATTTAAACATAAAGACCTCTTTGTGCTGCGCTTGAATCGCATTTATCATAACATCCAAATGGAAGCTTCATATTTACTACGCTCTCTAAATACCGTGTAATATTTACAATCTGCACTCGTGTTAAGCGGCTTCTTTTACACAAAAGCTGACTTTAACACCATTTATTTTCCGATACATTTTGTTCTATAAATTTCTCCAAAAACTATTAAACAATCAAGACAATTAAAATCATTAGCAACAAACTTAACAAAACTTAAACAAAGTTAACCTTGTAATTTGATATGGTTAAATTAGCCTTTGTATTTGAGCTCAATCACTGGATTGACTTTGATGAGGCTCCTCTCCGCGGGCGATGGACTGACGAAGCTGATCTTAATGTTATATTGAAATTATGTAAAGTAAATATTTGAGATAACAACAAACACAAAACAAATACATTTATTAATAAAGTGAAACAATTTCTTGAATCCAAGTCATATTACTTAGTTAAGGAGTTTTTTAATGACAAATCAATTGCAAAATAAAAAAAAATCCTCAATTATACATCCAATTTAACATTTAATATTTTTTATTAGTTTTTTGATACTATGTAATGCCTTGAAATGCTACTTAGCCCTCTTCCTCTCTCCTAATTTTTGCTGTGCCCGACGGGGTCCATATTGATCTTTTACCATGTCTATACCATCTATGTAATACATATGGAATGCAATAAAGTATTGAATATTGAGTATTAATACGGCGAAGACGGCGTAACCAAATATTATTTTAAACCACTATATTATCTCGATTATGAAATCCTAAACTAGCGAAATATTATCATATCTCTTCGGTATAAACCTCAACTAACAACTCTCAACTTTACTTTTCTCAGTCGCACCGTGATACTAAAATAACCAGACTCAAGCGTATAGAGGCTCCAATGATATCAGTTTCAACGCTATAATGATACAAAATATAGATACAGCGAACTAAAAGCGGGATAGCTTGCTGAATCCGAGCCTTAATAAATAACTACCGAATGAAAAGTTATATCAGAACCACATTTCGTACATAAATTACGATTTCTCGCTAAAGTTCAACGTGCACGAAACTCGTGGTTAAATATAATATAAACGTGCCTATGTAACTTGTCAATATGTATTCACGCTACCTCCCTCCATAGTGCTCTACTTCAGTAATATACAAAGGCAATGCCGCAAACATAGTTCAATAGATAACCAACTTACTCGATGATTGCAAACGAACGACTTTATTTGCTAGTTCTTTGCTTAGTTTTCTTTTCAATAAACGTAAACAAAATAATTAATTAAATCCAAATGTCTTCAATCTTAGAATAAGTGACCTTATATATTAGGTACAAATATAAATAATATATATAATATAATAACGTGGTGATAGGTAACAAAAGATCTAGCCACGTTGAACTACGAATAAACCTAAAACAGCATTTGAATATTCAGCCAAAAATGTAAAGAATGAATTCTAAAATAAGTTCGTTTCGTTCACATACGAGCTCTTAGTATACTGTACGAAGTGTATGTGTTACCAACGATTTTTATTAGAACAAATTATAATAGAAAGAAAAATCAAATGCAATGAAGTGTAATTGGCCGCGTCACTTTGCTGGTTTATTGCGTTCTAACGATGTTTACACTTCGTTAACATTTGCAAATTCACAACTTAGCGATGATTTGATTCATCCTACATTGTATTATATGAACTACAAACTCTTCAAGTAGTGAGGCTACTGTATATGTGTTACAAACGCAATTACAAAGTTCATAGTACAGTTGGGCGATGTTCGCGTTCAGTGGCGCACAGCTCCTCTCGCGCGGCTACACATCCGACTGAACACAATGCGACTTACTGCACAGTGTGCACCGGACTCTAAACTATAAGGACGAAGGTGAAGCTCACGGAATAAATCTGAGACACACCCTTTTAACAGATGTCTTTGTTGTCATGTGTACAACGAATAAATATTTTCGGCTTTTTACTCGACGTTACTCCGGGTCGGAGTCTTGAGGACAATGGAGTAGTTATAACTCGCGTCATAGAGTCAGTGGACTGCGAAACAGACCCTCATTATTGCGTTGTCAGTCTCTAGTGGGACCCGGCACTGCCATGCGGGTCAATCACACAATGCGGATCCAGATATAATAGCGCCTTGGAGAAAATATATTTGAAGAAAAAAATGGTCGAGTGAACGACGCGATACCCAATACGTGCTTTGATTGTCTTCCTAACAAATTACTGCGTCTACAAAGACAAACAACCCAAGTATACAAACATTTGCGTAACAGATATTTCGGGGTTAATTTATGCTTTTAGCTTTGACCGTGTTTTCTTTAATACATTTTTGTGTCGAGGCTGGCAGAATTTCTTGATGTCTCCAACTAAACTATTTACTACTGTTGTTGGCAGTTGGGCTTGGATTGTAAAACTTGAGCTTTTAATAAATACATAGTTGAAATGTATCTACGTACCTACAATTATTTTTTATTATTTTTAAAACCAATGAGTCATCACATCGTACCAACATATTTAAAATACTGTCTTTTCTTAATGATCTTATTCGAATCTGAACTTCAAATTTCGGTTAATGTTTTCCTATCTAACCTAATCGTGTCTTCGCTTGAAGTAGGATCACTAGTACTTAGCTAGTACAATCACTGGTTTTCGCGATGACATCGAACTAGGCCCGTTCGATGTCCGGGTCAACAATTAAAATGTACAAGTATTAACAATTGATTCTACCATCTATTCGGAAAAGTAGCTTGTTATGGAGAATAACGGACAAGAAACTCCACACTTTTCTTTAAAAAATAAGTGCTTTACAATATTTAGGTACATACATTAATAAATTCATATAAGTGAGGACGAATGCACCCAGAATAGTACTACATACAGATATAAAGTATTAAAAGTACTCACACATGTGCTATGTTGTTACATTATACATACTAGAAAAAAATAGACTACAATACAAATATATTCATACAGTCTTCAGCAGGTCCAACAATACTTTTATACAATAATGTTTTGTTACTCACCTGTTTTTGCGTCCTAGTGGTTGTGGAGCAGAACTAGCATTGACTCAAGCATTTTTATCAGCTATATAATCCCCCAACACATAATATGCCTGCCTGCATAGTGTGCTTTTGATGGCTATAAGCTCGCCACTTATTACATAAGAATTTATTGTAGTACACAAACACCTCTGCTAAACTCTTCCGGGAATACAAGCTACAGGTGTGCTGTAATTTTATGTTGTTTCTGAGTATTTATTTTGATAAATTAAATAACAAGTCACGTAATATTTCAACTTACCTCTGTAATTATCTCTTATAATAACTGGAGCCTTTATCTTATGATTAATTTTAATCTAGTACGTACCACAGAATATAGTAAACGTGACTGTACCAGACAATAACTTCGATAAACCCAATAATTGCGTGATTACTTTAGTTCATCCTTAATTCTATTTGTTCATCGTCCAACTTTTAGTTGTAATAAATTTAAAAATAATCTTGTTTGTTAGGCTTGTTAACAGTTCCTAATTTGAATTTGTGTTTTGTTTGGAAGTTCTCATTTCATCCATTATTACTGAAAGGGAACGTTTACTGCCGAACTTGCGTTTTTCAATGCGTGCTCTAATAATCATTAGACATGGACAGACACACATTGACAGTTGGATTATTGTGAAATCACCGGTCAGCTTAATCACAATGATCTTTTCTAAATGTGAATGGGTGTTCAAATCCAGCTAGAACCATTTATCTGCCAGCCCACATGCTGTATGTTTCATATCAAGACACCTGCTACCCGTCTTCATCATAAACAGTCAAGCGAAGGTACAAGTGAAGGTTAACTCTGTAATGAAAACTTGAACCACATGTAATAAACCTTAAGTTTACAAGCCATTTTATATAGCGACCGACACTATATTATGAATTACAAAGGTATTATTTTCATATTACTAGCGTAGGTATGAATAATTTAATAAATGGAAGAAGCAGAATAAATGAGGTTGTAAAATGCTGTGTTACCGCGGTCAACCGAACGAGGGACGGTCTCGATATTTGTGGTCAATATGCGTATAAGTTGTGACGTCACTTTATGAGGTATCATTACCATGCTAATGAAGAACAGTCTTCATACAATTTTATTGTATTGTATTGAAAAATGAAAATTAACGTTTCAGGATTTGTGATTTCACTACATATAATAAAACAAAGTGCCCCATCGCGTCTGTCTGTCTGTCTATTCACAATAAACTCAAAAACTACTGAACGGATTATGATGCAGTTTTCACAAATAGAGTGATTCAGTGAAGGTTTAGGTGTATAATTTGATAAGGCTTTGTGTAAATTGGTTGTAATATGACGATAATTGTTGAAAATATCCGAAAAAGTCAAGCCACCCGGAAATTTGATCGGAAACGCTGCCTTATCCCTTTGTGATATTATAACAAAACAATGTATGGTGGTGTGGAGTGGGATATTCCTCTTTTATATGTCTACAGAAAAGTCCGCGGTGGCATATATGCATGGCATGGCATATATATGCGGTAATTGGCAAGTTGTTTAGAAGGATGTAGTATTAATCTTTATCAATTTAAATACGTTATTTACCTTTAAGGATTTCATGCAAATTATTATAATCATTTACACCATATTTTAAATGAATATCTTAGGAGTTATCGCAAAATAAAAACTAACGCGTGCGAAAATAAATACAGGCGCGCGGGACTCGCTTGATGCGACCATGCCCGCGCCGCGCCCTTCGCATTGTTAGCCTTTTTGTTTTGTTTTGTGTTTAGTAGATAGGTACTTATTTTAAGAAAAACATGTAGCCAAAATATTATGCTCTACTACTCGTGCCAAGCCGCTTAAGCGGTTCTTCTTTTTTATCGTCACTAGGTCACAGATACTAGATATTAATTAGATACAATCACTAAAAAACTATGACTACAGTGATAAACTTATCTTAAATGAAAAGATCCGTCGGAGAACCAATTATAGTCCAAAGAAATGAGAAAGTGGCAGGACGCACAAAACAGTTAGTTGATGGAGTCGAAGCGTACCAGAGTGGCAACTACGTACCAGAAGGCGCAACCTTGGCAGGCGTGTCACCCGGTGGGCCGGAATCCTTCTGTAGGTCACAGGTGCTCGCTGGATACGAGAAGCACTGGTGTGGTAGATGCAGCGACGTTTTTAATTGTGTGAGTTTACATAACGTTATTAAACACACTACATATCGCCACAAAGTATGTAAGCGGCCACTACGAACAAAGAGCCAGTTATGCACGCTCACATTGACATAGTGATTTTACATGGATTCTCGGGCAATACTGGACAGAGCTCAGTCGCGGTCGACGTAAATATTTTTCAATAAAGTAATAATTTGTAAAAAATCGTGCCATATTTTTAAATTATAATATTCTAATCTAGGTACAACTCTTTTGGCGATTGGCGGTGGTGACCTCTCGCGTTCGGCCCTAGTCCAGGCCATGGTACGGAGCGAGAGGGCTTGGGAAGCTGTCTCCTCCTTCTGCGAAGCAGTAACGCTCGCAAAGGAGGAGGCGGAACGCGTGAGGGAGACGCAAAGGAGACGCCCTCACGCCCCTAGCCACCGCAGGAGACGCCCCGGGCGTCGGGAATCGCAAGCCTATTCAGCTCGAAGCCGAGTAGCTCACCGTCCGATAAGGACTAAGCCCGAGTTTACGGCGCGTAGTGTTCCACGCGCGAATTAAGTAAGCGACAACGGAAGTAATTAAAAATAACTTTATTCCGACAGAGTTACAGCTAAACAGTAATTAATCTTAATCTAATAAAATATTGATCTTATATACTAACTTTATTGCTAACGTAGTACATGCATGGCGTGATCAGATATGACGCTTGTCCTAGATAATCATGAACGCTGATCAAGCAATGGAATACATCTAATAAATACTTATTAGCGGACAAAGCTAATATTGGTAGTTTGGGGTTCCTTAACTCCTCCCTCCCCTAGAGAGAAATTATCCGAAGGTGTCGCAGACGGTTTCGGAGAATTTCGACAAAAGTTTATAAACTGAAATTTATACATTATAAAGATAACTATTGCTATTACAATAATCACGTACTCGAAAATAGTCCATATACTAATTTCTATTGTCACTGTTTGGGTCGTATCGTCTATTTCACTAAATTTTGCACTTTGTAACACTTCTTTCACATCACTTAAGTCCACATTTCTTAGATCCACTGTCTTTGATCTTCTCTGGATGTCCTGTTGTAGCTCTGGCATTTGGATCAATGGCAGCTGGAGACTAGAAGCTGTAGTGTTTGTGGTAGCGGCAACGATGACTTCTCCTATTTGTGTCTCGCATTGTTGACCAGGCGTCACGATGTAGGTCCCAAGAACAGTGTATTTCATAATTTCTGTATTGCAATTCTCGGTGATGATGAGTTTTTCTTCTGAGTAAACCAACCATTGGTTGTCGGTTACTTTTTGTATCTTGATTTTCTCTATTTCAATTTGGTTCTGTATGCAGCTTTTGTAGTTGTTCTTCATCAACATAATTTGTTCAATGCAGGTCTCAGTTGGGTACTGGGCTAAATTAGTTTCGGCGCAAAGAAATTTGTCTTTTTCAATCTCAGCACATGGGCTTACCACGGGCATGTATTTCAATCTATTCACAATATTTGGGTATAATAGTAAAAGTGTTTGAAGAATGGAATATGGGAATAGGTATAACCTTGTAATAATTATATGTTTCGTTATCTATTAGGGGGACTTCTAAAACAAAAACTACCATGTTATAATTTATATATGATTTAAGTATGATATTTCGTTCCAATTTTATTAAATTACGTTTGCTTACTGGGTATATTGTTCTTGCATGTTTAGCAATAACTTGTAACGTATTATATAATTCTGTACTATTTATAATGGATTGGTGCAATGTATTTAATTTGCTAAAAGCTATTGCCGTCTCAATCTCTTGTATGTTTTCGTAACAAGTTCGAAAGTTATTTAAAATTTGGTACATAGTATTCAATATTTGGAAAAGTTGGTTAAACCTGAACTCTTGTTCAATTAATTTTCCCATTTCATTAGTATGTAAACCCAAGTTTTTAATATTTGAATTTATTATTTCAGAGTTATTTACTAATTTATCAAAAGCCTTTTGCATTGATGATACTTTACGTTCGACTACATGCTCTTTGTTCTGAATCATCTGAATTTCTCTATCATATTTAATTGCATCATCTTCATCTAAATTTCCAGAAATAGCTTTTACAAGTGAGCCTAATGGATTGAACAAAGCTCGTTTATTTCTATAATGAAAAGGTAAGATTTGAAAAAATCTATCCTTAGTTAGTTTAATTAGGTATTCTATTTGACTTTCTATTCCTACGGTTTCGTTACTAACTCTACTTTCCTTAATTTTTATTTTTAAATTACAAAAATCCCGATTGTTATTATCTATTTGTAAGCCTAATGATTCTAAATCTATAGTTTTATATATTGTCCAATAACTATTCCTCTTCACTGCTACTCCCTGCTTTATCGCTGCTATCCCCGGATTCTGACCGAGGTTTTGGAGATCCAGCGTGAGTGTTGACACCACTAGTACCAGAAGTACTAGGCACGATCTGTGGAGGACGTTTTACATTTTTTAACGCTACTCTAGTTTTCCTTTTCTTTACTTCTACCGGTACTATATTCCTTTCAACTTCACCAATTACTTTCGCTTTTTCGTATCGCGGTTTTTCTTTAGCTTTTCTAGTCCTAGTATCTTTCATATAAATATTATCGTCTGGCTCAAGTACCGGTGTCGTTTCCCCACCTTTTTTATTTATCACTTTAATTTTGTCGGATTCTACTTTTTCCGTTATGAATTCATAAAGTATTTTAAAGCGTTTTCTATGATCTAACAATAGTTTCTGAGTTAAATTCTTTTCTCTATCTATGTTAAATACATTATCTGAATAAGTGTGACCAAATACTAATTCAAAAGGCGTAAAATCTGTCGCTGAATGAATGGTGTTGTTATAAGCCATGATGGCATATGTCATAACAGATGCTGCATCTAAATCGCTTTTATCGTATTTTGCTAAACGGTAAATCTCAATAATGGTAGAATGAAACCTTTCTACTATTGCCATTGAACTGGGATTGTTTGGGGTCCCAATATGTAGTTCAATTTTGTACAAACTTAACATTTCTTTAATCAAAGCATTATTGAATTATGTACCGGAATCACAACTAATTTTCCTAAGCAGACCATATATGCTAAAATACTTAATCAATGCCCTAACTATCTCTGGTGTACTCCTATTTGGTACCTCTATGGCTTGCGCTATCTTACTAAATGCATCTACTATAGTTAAATAATATTTCCCCTCTATATATAATAAATCCATAAAAGCTTCCTGAAAAGGGCTATCTTGCGTTTGTGTTAACTGAATGTGAGGTTTGATCGGCTTTCTGTCATATTTCATGCGTTTACATGTTTCGCAAGCGTTTATGATTGCCGTAACTGTCTCTTTCATGTTTGCCCACCAATAATGTCTTTTAAGTTTGGTTAAAGTTTCTTTAATGCCTCTATGACATGTTTTCCCCTCGTGGTATTTCAAAATAGTTTCTTTTTGATCTTCTTCAGATTCTGTTAGATTTATAACTCTTTCTGTACATTCTGTTAACTTAACTGAATCCTTTTTAAATAACTTAATTACCATGTTTGAAAAACTTTTTCTAAAAGATGGATGTTCAAAGTATATAAAGTACTTCTGTTTTGGCTCTATATACTCTTTCAAAAAGTCTTTAACTAATTTATCGTCATTTGTCGGTAAGTGAATTTCAAGAATTTTTTGTCTATTATTAGAAATATCTTTTACGACTAATTTATTTTTGAACCATGAATGAACTAAAATCTGTTTTGGTTTAGTATCGACGGCTTCGTTTAAAATTGGGATGCCTTCGTTTTCTCTATTTGAAACTGAATTGGCAGTGACCCCATCCTCAGAATCCGAAAGTTCTATCGTTTCTATTGGAGTTTCGAGGTCTTGTAATTCGTTTTCTATAATTCTTTGTATTCGTTCTTGCCTATCTCCTACATTTACAAATATTGAATCTAAATCGTCGTCAATTGCATTAATCTTAATCCTAGATAAAGCATCTGCATTCGTGTTTTGAGTTCCTTTCTTATATTTTATTTCGAAATCGTATTCCTCTAACCTTAATCGCCATCGCGTGAGTTTACTGTTGGGCTCTTTCAATGAATACAGCCATGCTAATGGTCTATGGTCTGTAAATATGGTAAACTTATTACCATACAAATACGGTCGAAAGTGTTTAACTGCCCATATTATGGCTAATAGTTCTTTCTCGATAGTGCTATATTTTACTTCTGTGTCACTTAAAGTTCTACTAGCATATGCTACAGGCTTATCCGAACCTATTGTTCCTTGTGACAATACAGCCCCGATTGCAAAATTGGATGCATCAGTGGTTAAGATAAAAGTTTTACTGAAGTCAGGAAACTGTAACAGAGGTGCATTTGTTAAAAGCTTTTTGCATGTCTCAAAGCATTCTTTATATTCTTCATTAATAACAATTTTGCGACCTTTTTTTAAACAAGCTGTTAAGGGTCTAGTTATTTTAGCAAAATCTTTGATAAATTTCCTATAATATCCGATAAGTCCTAAAAAGCTTTTAATCTGTGTAACCGTTTCTGGTATGGGATACCTAAGAATAGCATCTATTTTATCATTATTTGGCTTCAAACCTTCATTCGTAATAGTATGCCCTAAGTAGAGTACTTCCTTTCTAAGAAAATGTGACTTATCTAATTGAACTTTTAAATTTGTTTGACGGAAGCGATCAAAAACTGCCCTAAGTTTTTCTGCGTGTTCAGGCAAACTTTTTGAAAAAATGATGACGTCATCGAGGTATACTAGGCAATGTAAGCCTTGAAGGCCTCGTAAGACGTTATCCATTGCTCGCTGGAAGGTGGCAGGTGCTGTCTTTAACCCAAACGGCATTCTGTTAAATTCGTAATGCCCTGAAGGTGTGCTAAATGCGGTTTTAGCCCTATCCAACTCCTGGACCTCTAATTGATGGTACCCACTAGCTAAATCGAGGGTTGTAAAGTAGGTACTTTTACCTAGCATGTCAAATAAGTCGTTAATGTGGGGCAAGGGGTATTTGTCATCAATTGTAATTTCATTGAGCCGTCTATAGTCAACTACCATCCTCCATTTTTGTTGTCCTGATGAGTCTAACTTTTTTGGCACCAAATGTACGGGAGCACTCCAGGGAGAATGCGATTCCTGGATAATGTTATCCCTTAACATCTTCTCAACTTGACACTTAATTTCTTTTGTTTGAATAGGGGGTAACCTGTGTGCCTTAATGTTTATTGGGTCTTCATTCTTTGTTCTTATTCTATGTTTAACCTGATTTGTGAAGGTTAATGGAATATTTTCACAATAAAATATATCTTTGTATTCTCTACAAATTCCCTCAATAACCGTACGTTCTTCTGAGTTCATATGATCTAACTGTAATTTTTCTAAGTTCTTTGTTAGCAATCTGTCCACTTCTATATTATTATCCAAGAAATTAACATTAACAGATGGGTTCTGTATGTATGGATCTACTTGAAAAGGTCCTGTAACTACTAAAGTTCTATTTTGATGACTATAATTCTGAATAACAGTTGTTGCATAACCTTTAACACACTTAACTAATGCGGCGGGCATTCGAATCCCTTCCGCAAACTGTTTAAAATCTAACACAGCTTCCCCGTCCAATAAGTTGACCGGGAGTCTTACTCTAAGTTCACTACGAGATGGTAGATTATATACCTCTCTCATAGGTGGTGAATATACGATGGGAATGTCAGTATTTTTTAAATGTAATATCTGACTTTCCATATTAATCTTTGCCTGTAATTGCTTCAGCAAATTGCTACCTATTAATCCATCATACCTATCGTCAACACTGTAGACATAAAACTTATGGAACTCCTTATTCCCAAACGTAACCGGTAATGGAATAACTGCCGTTTCACTATGAACGCTCGATGCGTGAGTGCTAACAACTTCGAAGGGTTCATACTGTAAATAATTTTTAAAATATTTATTCGCTATATAAGGGCTTATAAACGACCTAACACTCCCTGTATCTATCATAAAAACTGCTTTTAATTCTGGTATAACTATATGTGGTAAATTTAAGCGTTTATTGCAATTTATTTTTATTCGTTCTCTAGGGTAGAGGCCATTATGCAAAAATTTCCCGCCCCTGGATCTTCAGGAGAGAATTCCTGACACTCGTTATACGAATTACTTGAACTCTGTTCATTATTACTAGAATTATTTATGTAATTAACACGTCGCGAACTCGCAGTACGCATGGTGACATCAGTATTCGTACCCGACGTAAATGCTTGCGCTGCAAAATTCGACGTGCCCGGTGCATGTGCCGCGAACTGTTGGCTCTGTTGCGCAACCGGAAAAGATGACCTACTTGACTGCGGTGACGAATTATTGTTGTTTGTACGATTAAAACTATTTTGATTCTTTTGAATATTGTTATGCTGCTTATAATGCCTGGACTGATACGAATTGTTCGGAGTAGATGTGCTGTTTGTAGCATTATTCGGTACATGTGTACTTGATATGCTTTGCGAATCTTTCGTTTGATTATTAGATTCAGATGCATTTTGGTAATTAGGCAAATTGGGTCTGTTAGTTCTACTAAAATTACGCCTATCGTTTGTTTTAGAATCATAGACTGTCTGGAAGTTTTGTTCTTCTAAGACTATTTTTAACGCATCCTCTAACGTTGTAATGTCGCGCAAACGAACTAATCTAACTAGGAATGGCGGTAAATTAAACAAAAAAACATTCATCGCTCTGTTACTATAAATTATTTGTTTTGCCCTACGTAGAGAGTCATCAATGACGGTTTCTGATATTTTAGCGAATAAAACACTTCTCATCCGCTGTATTCTATGGCAAAAATCTAAATAACTTTCGCCCTTATTTATTCTACAAGATTCTAACTCCATTGCTAAACAATCCTCTGTGCGTGGATCACCGAAGTGTTGGTTTAACAATTTCTTCAGCGCATCCCACGTATCTATAGAGTCCCTTTCGCCTACCAAACTGGCTGCTTCGCCTGATAACCTACTTGTTACCACATGAAATAAATATTCGTTTTGGGCTACGGTTCCTTGGAACGTAGACAAAATGTATTCACATTTTTTTATATATAACGGTAACGTTCTAGCGTCGCCACTGAATATTGGTATGATGTTAACCAATTCCTGTGGGACACGGGTCACGTTTTCCATTGTGAAAAAGTTATGAAATTAAAAAAAAGGCAATGGGAGAAAAAAACTAATGTACTACTAAAATATCACTACTCTAAAATATTAATACAAAAATCTATGCAAATATTATTACGGCGTTGTCCAATCCCTGATAATACACACACATAGACTTATTACAAGGTTGGGATGTAAATGGAAGAGCTGAGAGGTGAAAAGATTTACTCACAATTCCGCAGCTAGCTTCATGCTCCCTGAACTACTGCTGTGGCTGGTCCTCTTCCGTAACTCGAAGTGGCTTCTCAATTAATTTATTTGTTCGGCGATCTCTGCTAAACCGTAGACACGGAAGTCGGCTGCTCCACGTAGAATTGTATACAGGGTAGACTGACTACAGAGATCCTACCGGCTGCGCCAATTAAGTAAGCGACAACGGAAGTAATTAAAAATAACTTTATTCCGACAGAGTTACAGCTAAACAGTAATTAATCTTAATCTAATAAAATATTGATCTTATATACTAACTTTATTGCTAACGTAGTACATGCATGGCGTGATCAGATATGACGCTTGTCCTAGATAATCATGAACGCTGATCAAGCAATGGAATACATCTAATAAATACTTATTAGCGGACAAAGCTAATATTGGTAGTTTGGGGTTCCTTAACTCGCGCCTCAAAGAGATTTCAGCAAAAGTGACGGGGCCTGATAGGACCGAAGCCTGTCTGGGTAGCGGATAAATTTGAAAGAGAGTTACCGCGGCCCTGGTGCAAGCAACTGAAGGAACACGGGTGGGTTTTAGTCAGTAAAAGTCTGTCACGCCCTCACGCTTCATCCAGAGTGGGAGAAGTCCATGGATGACTTCTCAACCAAAAAAAAAAAAGAAAGGTACAACTCTTTTATCTTAAAAGAGTTGTACAGAACAGAGGTAAATTTTTTACCAAAATAATAAAATAAACTTTCTTGTTTTAAAAATAGTAACGATTATTTTAATTAATTTATATTTTGGTATAAAGGGCCTCCTCATCATTTTACGCTCGCGGGTCCGACTCGTTAATATTTTTTTTCCATTTATCTTATTGGGTGTTTTGTCGGCAATGGGTAGATTAACCTAGACACACATCAGTGAGCGAAGTACATTCCTAGCATGTGTACAGTAAAGAATCCTGAAATTACATAAAGGTGCTGACGATTATAAAAAAATTCAAGAGGGCTACAACCTACAACTTAGGAGTCGCGGCCGATACCACTGGGCCACCACTGCTTTCTGCAATAAAGTATATAATAATAAATAAATAAAACATTAAAACCTAAAGAATTTCACTAAGATTAATCTCTTATTTAATTAAAATATCGCAAATCGTACATCTAGAGTGATTTTAAGGTCAAGGATTAAAGTCGTTTGTTCACGACGCGACACACGACACGACAAAATATCTTCACGATTCAGAGCTCTAAATATTTGTATGGACCGTTTGTTCATTGACCGACACCGCACCACGCGCGATACGATTCTCTAACGGTATTTCGGTTATGTCGTCGACGCGGCTATGTTGTCGCGACTGTGTCGATTTAGCAGCTGTACAAAACAAGTAAGAGCTTATTGACATGACACACCGCACGCGTGGTTAGTCATTCACACGCTTTTAGAACAATACTAGTGCACAGCAGTATCGTTGCAGCATCGTGTCTTCAAACGAACGGACGAGAGACCGTCTGCAGTGTGTCGTGTGTTAAAAATCGTGACCACAATTCGTGTCGTGTGGTGCCTCGTGAACAAACGACCTTGTGGTCAGTTTGATTTCAGTTACACGCAGCGGCCCTATCTAAACCCAACTGTCATTCTGATAGACAGCTATAGCTCATTATACTCGTATAAACATTCATAAACGTTTTGTAAATGCACTATTGCGATCAGGCTGCTAGGTAAATTTTTGACCGATGTCCAACAAAATTTTAATATAACAAACATATTAGGCTTTAACTTTAGCGTAAAAACATATTTGTTTGAATTCGAAGATTCTATAAAATAACCTAGCAAGGTATTTTATCATACTGCTTGCAGAAATACCTGTCAAAATGAAAGAATATCCTTCACCGAAACATGTCAACCACTCAGTGTTCTTGGAACGACCGTAACGCGACTCCTTCCAAGAACTTCATGACATAAACGGCAAGGCAACAAAGATATGCAGTACCTAGCGCCGATTTATACACATGACATAAAAATACAAATTAAAAGAAAACTGTTTGATAAACTTTTATAGATATTCATACGTACAAATGACCTCAAGCAAAGCGTATCTTGGAAGTTAAAGCATAGTATTTTAGAGATCACGTCCGAAATTGGATGACAATCATAAAGCTACGCACTTAACCCGACTCCGGAGCGAGTAGACCAAATCAATAGAACACACGTGTCACCGCAGTTGGCACGTAAATTAGAAAGCGAGCGATTCGGTTGAGACGCACCAACATTCCCACTTACACTCACCAGTAAGTCCTTCGCACTTTGAGCTGAGAAACGAGCGCACTAATGGTTTGTTGTCGGAGTCTTTGGGCATCAGTTCTGTTTACATTCCTAACAAAGTTGAAAACGTAAAATTAATATGATATCTTACGTTGTAAAGCGAGCACTCGCCAACTTCTCGACACATTTCCTCTGTTTCACATCAACGAAGTTGTGTTTCGGTTTCAAACTCCACATATACGTATAGAATTTTAAAGTTCTCGCGGACTGGCAAACATATGGCGAGGTGTAATAGGAACGAATGGTGACCACGTAAAAGGTTACTTACTGTGAGTAGATACTTGAGTAAAGAATAGCCTCACCTGTTGTGTTGAGAGCTACAATAACGCCCTCCCACAACTAACAACTTATTTATTTATTGTCTTTATTGTGGAGCGCAAATGTATAAATATTGTATATTTGTTCTGAATGTGCTTAACGGGGACCTAGGACCTACTACCTCTTGGCATTTTTCTGGGAATATTTTGTTCCAGACAGATCATATAAAACGAGCGCACGGCGTAATAAGCGAGTTATATGGCTATTAACTTAATGTTCCGCCATATCGTCATATAGATATCTTGGTGCTCATAAAGAATTGCTAGCGTTTACCCCTCTCTCCATGCACCGCAACACAATTCATAATACACATGAAATTCAGATGCGAAATTCCCTCTTGTATTCTTGTTCTGCGTCAAATATTAAATTCCCTCGCCTCTCACATTCATATTCAAACACTTTTTCTCGTTCGATGCATTGAGGTAATAATATACTATAGTTTGATGATAAAATTCCTTCTTCGAAAGTCAGTTGAGGTGATTGCACAAAGCCCTCAATTGAAAGAAAGGAATTTGACTCGGATATACACGATTTTAATTCTAATGAAGAGCTAGGAACAAGTCGCTTAATTAAAAAAGCCTTTCTATTTCTATGTTTAGCTATACCTACTTTTTCTTTGTCATAAAAGGGGAGAGCGGAGTTCAGATACAAATCTCTCATTTAGCGTGTAAATATTCGATACCGTTTTTACTAAAGCTAAAAGTCAGGCTTTCCCAAATTCTACTGCTAAAAATCCTAATTGTAATCCAACCCTAAAATAAATCAGAAGCCGCGACATTCGGCAGGCATACTTGCTTAACTAGAACAATCAGGCAATTTCATTTTTATCAGTTCCCAAATTTTGTTGCCCACCGAAGCGATAAAATCTTTAAGTCACCTCCTAGGACGCCCACGGAAACATTAAGCTCGGAATTTGTGGGACTGAGTAGAAATACTTTTTGTTACTTAAAATCAGATTGCGTGCGACCCGTGAGTTTAAGACGTTCTAATATAAAAAGAATACACCTCGGAGGCTCGGTCCTTGTGCTATACATCTTGAAGACGGTGCGGTGCGGCTGGTGTCGGCTATCGTAAAGTGTGCGATCGAATCAGATGCCATTTAAAAAGTGTGGTTCATCGGACGCAGTGAGGGATAAACCTTTTTATTTCAGAATTAACTTAAAATTATAAGTTATCTTCTTTAAGACAAAAAGTTAAAATATCAAATCAAAATAAACAGACAATATAGGAAAACAGACAGTAAACAAACACAAGAAAACATTACTCTCTCTTTTAAGAAAATTAATTTAATTTGTAAAACTTTCTGCCCTACATAATATTGTTTCAGATTTCAAGCACCAAAACAAATTAAGACAAGTTTTTCCTCATATCCAATTATGAGACTTGTTCAAGTCATAATCACTATTAGTACAAAGTAATTTAATGAAGGGTAACCTAATTCATCTAGTTGGTTTACTTAAACTTGGCATGCCATTACTTTTACAAACGGTCAAAACTTTATTAAACAAGGTAAATATGGCTTCTTCGGTACAGTATTTTATTTTATCTTGTCGTCATAGTGACCGTTTATTGTTTTTTGACACCAACAATTTTGTTAGTGATTTTGTTTTGATTCGGGAACATATGTTTCTTCCCAAAAATAGCCGACATTTAGTAGCTACATTGTTAGCTTTTAATATACACGCAGTTATTGATAATTTAACTGAAACTAGGTTTAGTGATTTAACAGTATTATCCAGTACTACTGTAGACCCTTTAAACTATTAGAGCCGACAAAAGAGAAGACGAATAGTAATATTTTACTATATCATCAAAAAATAAATCGCTTCTCCGGCAAAATTTTAGACGTGGAATTGTTAGTAGATAAATACCACATGGATATCCTATGTTTTTGTGAAACTTGGTTAAAACCAGATAGGATGTTGTTTAATGTAAATAATTTTTCAGTTGCCAGTGCGTACAACAGATCCACAGTGGTCGGTGGTACCTTGATACTTTGTAACAGTCATCTCAAATATAAGGAAAGGAAGGATATCACTGCTTACTCTGTTGATCGCTTATGTGAGGTAGCATGTGCAGAGGTCGAGGGGCATACTATCTTGTGTGTTTACAGACCACCAGCATCAAACTTGTCATTGTTTTTAATTTCAATGGAAGAACTATTATGTAAACTTTTCAGAGATAATAAATTAGTCTTTGTTTGTGGTGATTTAAATATAGATCTGTTAGTCAATTCACCTGAAAAATTTAAGCTCATTTCATTGTTCAAATCATTCAACTTAAAATATTTATTTAATGAACCAACAAGTATAACAGGAACTTCAGCTTCGTGCATAGACAATGTATTCACTAATTGTAAAGTAAAAGATTCGTTTGTAATTAGTGGCGTTAGGTCAGACCATACTGGTCAACTAGTATCTTTTGAGTCGGATATAAAATTAAACCTAGTTAAATCAATTCGATTAAGACCTCTTACTAAAAATAAATTAAATTCTTTTAATAATAACGTTTTTAGTAACCTTTGTAACGCCAGTTTAGATTCAAAAGACCCCAATATAAATTACGGCACGTTGTTTTCTACAATTTGCCATGAATTCAATAAAACGTGTCCTGTAAAAACAGTTAAAGTCAACAATTCCAAATCAAAATTTAGTGAATGGGCCACTGTGGGCATAAGAAAAAGCCGAGATATCTTATATAATTTATATTACGAAAAATCTTTGACTTCCGATAAAGTTTTTCACACTTATGTTAGAAACTATTCCAAAATATTTAAAAGAGTCTGTGCTCAAGCAAAATCTCAAATAATAATTAACAAAATTGGTGTTTCAAATAATAAAATAAAAACTGTGTGGCAATTAATAAATAGAGAAACTGGAAAGACACAACAACGCGATCAGAATGAGTTGTCTTTGAAAATAAATAATCAAACCATTTCTGATAAGCAAGAAATCGCTGAGACATTAGAAAAGTTCTTTACCAACATTCCGTTAGAGGTTACGAAGTCTCTTCCCTCCTCATCTAAATTAGCTGAAGCTCTTCTTAAGGAAAACTTTACTAAAGACTTACCAACCTTTAGATTTAAACCAATATGTATTGATACAATTAAAAACGCGTTCGAAAGTCTCAATATAAAAAATACTGAAGACTTATGGGGGATATCCGTTAGGGTTCTTGAAGATATTATTGACTCAATTGCTCCTGTCCTAACAGGCATATTCAATCAATGTTTGGACAGCGGCACGTTTCCTGACTTAATGAAACACAGCAAAGTAGTACCAATTTTCAAATCAGTTTGTAAGAGTGATCCCTCTAATTATAGACCTATATCCGTGCTTCCAGCATTGAGTAAAATCTATGAAAAAATCATGCTGGATCAGATGTTGTCTCACTTCAATTCAAATGGGATCCTGCATAGTCAGCAGTTTGGTTTCACGAAAGGTAGGTCGACAACGGACGCGGGAGTAAAACTCATCAGTCACATTTTGGAATCTTGGGAGAAGTCCCAGGATGCCATTGGCATTTTCTGTGATCTCTCAAAAGCGTTCGACTGCGTCGACCACAACACACTGATCAGTAAATTACACCACTACGGAATTCGAGGACAAGCTGCTGATCTTGTGCTTTCATATTTATCAAACAGACAGCAAAAAGTGAATGTTAATGGGGTGACGTCCTCCGGGTCTCTAGTCAAGATGGGCGTGCCCCAAGGTTCAATTCTCGGCCCTTTCCTTTTTCTTGATTACATTAATGATCTCCCTTTTATGATGGCCAAATTATCGGATATAATTCTATTTGCTGATGATACTTCGCTAATTTTTAAAATAGGTAGGAAAGATACGGATGTCTTACATGTCAACGAAAGTCTTATTATTCTCACAAAATGGTTCGCAGCTAACAATCTTTTACTGAATGCGACAAAAACTAAATGTCTTAAGTTCTCTTTACGAAATGTACCACAACGAGACCTGAATTTGAATCTTGACGGCAAAAGTCTTGAAGTTATAGCTGAAACTGTATTCTTAGGGATTACTATCGATTCAAAACTGCAGTGGGGCGCGCACATTAGAACTCTTTCGGGTAGGTTAAGTTCAGCTGCATATGCAGTAAGGAAAATAAGGCAGTTAACCGATGTAGCCACAGCTAGGTTAGTATATTATGCTTATTTCCACAGTATTATGTCTTATGGCATTCTGCTGTGGGGATCAGCAGCAGATGTTGACTCAATTTTCATCATACAAAAGAGGGCAATCCGCGCGATCTATAAAATGGGTCCTCGCGAGTCCCTTAGAGAAAAATTTAAAGAAATCGATATACTGACTCTACCTTCACTCTATATTTTGGAATGTATTTTGTATGTCCGCAAAAATCGAGGGCTTTTCAAAACTAGAAGCGACTTACATAATTTAAATACACGCAGTAAGCACGAAATTGTAATACCCAAATTCAGATTAACAAAAACTAGCAAGTGTTTTTATATAAACAGTATACGCTTTTATAACAAGTTGCCAAAGTCAGTTATAGAACCGACCGATGGAAAGTTCAAAAACTACATCAAACGTGTCCTTGTTAAAAAAGCATATTATAAAATCAAGGACTACGTTGAAGATAAAAATTTTGGCGGCTTCCCTGGTAACTCATAAACGGCACAAATATGTGGTTGTCTCTAACTATTCTCAAACTCATTAATTCTTTGTTTTTGTTCCTACTTTTGATTATTCTTTTTACAATGGTTCTCAATCATCTTAATAGCCCTTTGCTAAGAATAGTTACAGCACTGATAACAATATTTGTGCCACATGTTAGATTTAGTCCTTTTTTTTATTTTACTTTTGTATAGATTCCTTTACCGATTATTTTGTAAATGTGTGAACATTGTAGGCCTTCTAGATGCTTGTTAACTTTTTAACTCGTTTTATTTTCTTTTGTTTAAATAATATATAATCTTTTTTTTTTTGTTTTCTTACGACTTATTGTCGGGCCTACGTTGTCCCCACATATCTAAGTACTAATGCTGTATCAAGGAAATATTGTAAAACCAAACCATTTTTTTAAAAGAGTAACCATGGAGTTTCTTGCCGGTTCTTCTCCATAAGAAACGACCAACCCGAACCGTGCACATTGTCGACGTTTTATAAGTGCCCATGTAGGCCCATATGAAATAAAAAAAATGATTTTGATTTTGAGTGCACAGTGAAAGTTTGATCCATGGAATTATTTCAAGACTGATTACAAGGCGAGGTAGAGGAGACAAATGAATAAAGGTATATATACAGATATACACATATTTACGATACGGAATACGGTCTCGAGGAGAATGTACATTTTATATTGGCAGCCTCGTCAACACAAATAAGGCCTCAATCCTTCATAAAGAATATGATTGTATATTTATCATTCATCACCCAGAAGCCGCACCTGGCTCAATTAATTCTCCAGCTTCTGCACATTTTTTGTATTACCTTTGGAATCTTTCATCATTAGTTTAATTATTAAATGAAACTAATGATGCCTCACATATCTCCAAGCTGGCTGTACAAAAACTAGTTCTTGATTTAGTGACGAAGTTTGAATTTTTTTAAATAGCTCTCCTCGACATTCCGACACCATTTATTTCTCACTTTGGCTGGTCTGGTCTTTTTGTCATCGATATAGATCTGAAAAAGTTGAACTCGTGCATTAGTGTGTTCTCGAACGTGACCAGGGGCGAAATTCGTTTACCAAAAAAATTGCTTTCTTCCGGCCTTTTACAAATTTAGTATTTGAGCCTATATGTTTGGGTTGTTAGAAATAAAACGGTCGCGTAACTTCCGAATAATATTTAGCGACCACACATAATGTTTGTAAACACTTGGACTATGGTTTAATATATGATGAAGAAAATCTATGTTTCATCAAAATGTAGGTCGTATTCGGGACTATAACCGTATTTAGCACAGCTCTTGTGTCATGTCGGGAACGAGATTAGTGCAACCGTCTGCGCGGTCACGTAGACATCGTGTGGAGTGTCGGCGAGTGGCGACGTGTGGAGGCTTATGCCGCCACACGCGCGTTCTCGCGGCGCCTCGAGACCGCGCGCCGCCACCGCGTCTTTACGTCTCCGGCTGTCCACTTCCCAGAAAATTCACTTGTCAATAATTTGTCGCCTGTCGAGCTCAGATAAAGTTTAATCCTAAGAGAGGCATTGTTGTCAAGTTTATAGTTCTTGATGTTACGTTTACCTGTTTCAAATGATTTTTTTTTGCTGTTACTCAGCAGACTTCTAAGTTTTATAAGGCTGTTGCTGTCTTCTTCTAAAGAAAAAAATGTTTAAAGTTCTTTTAGTTGATTATAGTATGTTTATCTTTACTCCAGTTTAACGAAGAAGGACCACTATGAAGATTTTAAATAAATTGGAGAAGACCCTAGATTTTCTCCATCTACAGATACTATAGTAGCTATAGTCGAATCTATAGCTAAATTAGTGCTTGTCCATACTAAACTTGAGGAACCAACACGTGAAATCAAATAACATTTCATACGAAGTCCATATAAAATCAATCTTTAAAACATTAGATATCAATGAGACATTAATTTTAAATCTATGTCTGTGACGGGTGCACAGTATTCAGCACCGCTGCATCGCATTGCCTCGGGCGAATCTTCTGGACATGACGTCACATGACGTCGAAGTCAATTCACGCGAGCTGCTGGAAATTCATTTGCCATATTATGCCAAAAACTTTTTCAACACTACAAACTGTCATTAATACGAAATGAATGTAATAGCACAAATTCAAGCAATAATACCACCATTAAAATTTAACAGTGTTGAAAATTGGCGCAATCCATTATGGTAAATGACCGCCCGTGATCAAATTGTTGCAAAATGAACATCACTAGTACATTTCATCTCCGTTTTATTGGCAATTCAGTGAAGGGTGTAATTTAATCCTACTACTGTACCTACGCAGTCGCAGTTCACTGATGCTTATTGCTTACCTACAGTTAACCGAACATCTGAGCACGTAGGTACATACATTTATGCTCAGAACTCCACAAATAACTACAGACGGGGTAATCAAATAACAGCGCATAGTAAGGTAGTATAGCTCCTTTCAGATTGGTGCAGCAGCCAGTCCAATCACATTAGGAGGATTCATCTATTTCAGATAAAGTAAACACATTGTGAAACAAATAGCAAGTAGCTATAGAAACATATTTAAGTCGGATCTACATACTCTTAAAATAGCTTTATCAACGTAAGTATAATTTAATATTGAAGCCGCAAGGTAGCTGGGTAAAGTTCTGTTCATCGGAAAATGTGAGTTCTTTGTGTATACCTACTGTCTGTCACGAGAGGAACAAGAGGTAAAGTTGAAGTCCAATCTGCTGCTTACTTTCTGAAATGAGAAAGTCGTCGGCCTGAAGACGCACGAAAAACTTTCCTTCTAGCTATTTGTTGTGTATTTTTTTTTCTTTGTCGACGAAACGAATTTTTAAAACAGCTCATTTGAAATTCAGATCAAACAGCGCTCATGTTATTAACTGGAAGTTAAAGTTTAGTACTTGGAACGAGATTTGACCCCCGAACATTCACTTAGGCATCGTGTAGTGCGCGTCTTTTCAAGTTTACGAGCGCAGTTTCAGCTGCGCTATAAAAAAATCATCTGTACGTGTTAGTTCATAGTGTCACAACGATCTCACACAATTCACACTTATTATGTCACTTTTTGATGTGCCGTTTCAGGTCATATCAGATGAACACTTTTATTCAGGCCTTCAATTTAATAAATGGGTACTACCGTTATGAAATTCGTTAATGATGTCTTCATTAATATTTCGAGCATCAATCATCAAATCATAAACTCGTGAGGATGTGCGTTGAATTGTTCATTGCTCGGTTTGTCTGGAAACTTTGAAGCGGAGAAAGACAACCCAACAAATTTAGGATTATTTGACTGTACGACAATGGGTATTGTCTATCTTTAAATGGGTTGGGCTCGAGCTTGGGACAATGGGCTCATTTATTCCTTCCCTTAGGCGTAGACACAAACTACGGCTAAAGGATTAACGGGTTGAACACAACGAAATAATTACTTTTCGTGGACTGCAATAAGTACCTAGGTATTTATTTTGTAGTGACGGAATACAAACTACTGTAAATCTGTTTTCTTGTCTCGGGTTAGGTTTAAATGGAATGGAGTAACTTGAAGCTATTAAGGTTTCAAAGTGAGCAATGAAGGTGACTTGGGGTGGGCAGTAACGTTTTCCTTTCACACAATTACAAAACACTGCGATCACCTGTCAGCTGGAAGTGGTGTTTATGGTTTCATCCCATTTAGCATAAGAGCGTGCCTACTGCTCGGTACAATACATGCCTCCAAAATAAATGTATGTATAGTCCATTTTATGGGTGTTCACGGGAGTTAAGTAAGTGTCAGATACCTAAAATGTTAAACAAGCACAGTCAGATGAGTCGTAAAGATTACTAAGGAGCAAGATGCAAAGCGATTGAGATCGCTCGTCTCGTAGCTCATTCTGATGGATATAAACATTGCAAATGTGGATGTGAGCAGTCGGCTGATACATATCTTCAGTGGGAACTCATAAAACGCACCTCTTCAACGCAACCCTTAGAATTTCTTCCATCATTTTGAGAAACCCTTGTCACTTCCATTACGTTTCCGAGGCGGGGGTCGTTTTGATCCTTCCGTCCTTCATTTACTGGAGTTATGGCATTCTCATATTTCCTAAGTGGCGTGTACTTTAGTCGTGACGAATTTTGAGTCTCAACCAAATCGTACATCATTCTCTGGTGGTCTTACTTGACTAACAATTCAAACACTTAAACGCAAGCGACTTGTGAGGCTTTACTTTATGAATTAATCATGATAATATAGCGAACTCCTGCCATTCGCTCTTGTGAGTCTAAGGTGGTAAATATTAGATCACATTAAACTCCTCAAGTTAACTGTTTGTAACTAGCTAGTAGCGACCCACTTGGGCCTTTATTCGCAAGATAAAGATAGATTTTACGGCTTTTCTACTCATCCTTTATTGACTTATACGCTTTGTTATATGGCTAACAAAGGGAAAGGTAAAGTTTCCAGAATGTTCACATACCTACTTTTTAGGTTAAAATAAAATGTTTTCATCGCCAGCTTTTTTCAGCCTCTACTCAAACACACATAAATGTGGGAATTTATATTCCAGTAACATACCACAAGTACTTGCGCAAGTAAACAGTACACCGTCACATAGCTGTAGTTCTCAAACGAGCGCACTAAAATAGTGGTATTATTAGCCACTTGAGCTCCGAAGGGCTCACAAAAGGCGAAAGTAGTAAGTTTATCCTCTCTTATACAAGTGAGGCACAAAGACAAAAATTCATAGTGAGTAACAGTGAGTACAGGCACTAAGCCGCGACAGATTAACTGACTAAGGCCAAACCACACACGAATTTAAACATAAAGACCTCTTTGTGCTGCGCTTGAATCGCATTTATCATAACATCCAAATGAAAGCTTCATATTTACTACGCTCTCTAAATACCGTGTAATAATTACAATCTGCACTCGTGTTAAGCGGCTTCTCATACACAAAAGCTGACTTTAACACCATTCATTTTCCGATACATTTTGTTCTATAAATTTCTCCAAAAACTGTTAAACAATCATGAAAATTAAAATGATTACCAACAAACTTAACAGAACTTAATCAAAGTTAACCTAGTAATTTGATATGGTTAAATTAGCCTTTGTATTTGAGCTCAATCACTGGATTGACTTTGATGAGGCTCCTACCTCTCCGCGGGCGATGGACTGACAAAGCTGATCATAATGTAATATTGAAATTATGTTAAGTAGATCTTTGAGGTATCAACCAAATATTAAATTACAGTATGTTTGCTACGCCGTAGCGATCTGCTACGACGTCGTAGCAGTTTGCTACGTGAAGATTCTTGAACAGTGCTTTTCATGTGGCTATTATGATTAAGTTGTTTCTGATCAGTAACTGTTTTATTTAGTAATAGTCTTCTTGTGTTCAGAAGAATACGATATGTCCCACCTAATGTACTCATAAAAATGGTTCATTCTTTTCCTATACAAACATGTTGAAGGAAGCAAACAAAAGGAAAGTCAAGTAATGTGTATATTGATTTTGCGCATACAAATATGAACAATGAAATATGTACGTGAGAATCACCGGTATATCCCTTTATCCTCGTAAATCTGGAACAATAATGCAATCGGTATTCCTGGTAATGCGAATTACGAAATCAATTCCATTTAGGCAGGTAATCGTCAGGGAAGCAATTTTGCGTGATGTATTGATTCGAGGTCGTCCGATTTCGAGTGTGTCGATACGAAATGAAAGTTACGCGTAGATACAGTTTGTTGTTGGCTGACGAGGGTCGACAAGTGTGTGAAACAATTTGCCCGAGTGAGTTAATTTAGAAGACGTTACTTTGAAGAATTTTGTGTGGGTCCAATAAAACTAATTAAACTGTTACTTTTTAGTGTGAAGACGGCGTATATAAATATTATTTTAAACCACTATATTATCTCGTTTATGAAATCCTAAACTAGCTAAATATTATCATATATCTTCTGTATAAACCTCAACTAACAACTCTCAACTTTACTATTCACAGTCGCACTGTGATACTAAAATAACCAGACTCAAGCGTATAGAGGCGCCAATGATAGCAGTTTCAACGCTATAATGATACAAAATATAGATACAGCGAATTAAAAGCGGGATAGCTTGCTGAATCCGAGCCTTAATAAATATCTACCGGATGAAAAGTTATATCAGAACCATATTTCATACATAAATTACGATTTCTCGCTAAAGTTCTACGTGCACGAAACTCGTGGTTAAATATAATATAAACGTGCCTATGTAACTTGTCAATATGTATTCACGCTACCTCCCTCCATAGTGCTCTACCTCAGTAATACACAAAGGCAATGCCGCAAACATAGTTCAATAGATAACCAAATTACACGATGAATGCAAATGAACGATTTTATTTGCTAAGTCTTTGCTTAGTTTTCTTTTCAATAAACGTAAACAAAATAATTAATTAAATGCAAATATCTTCAATCTTAGAAAAAGCGACCTTAAATATTACAAATATAAACGTGGTGATAGGGAACAAAAGGTCTAGCTACGTTGAACTATGAATAAACTTAATACAGCATTTGAATATTCAGTCAAAAATGTAAAGAATTAATTCTAAAATAAGTTCATTTCGTTCACATACGAGCTCTAAGTATACTGTACGAAGTTTATGTGTTACCAACGATTTTTATTAGAACAAATTATAATAGAAAGAAAAATCAAATGGAATGAAGTGTAATTGGCCGCGTCACTTTGCTGGTTTAATGCGTTCTAACGATGTTTACACTTCGTTAACATTTGCAAATTCACAACTTACCGATGATTTGATTCATTCTACATTGTATTATATGAACTATAAACTCTTCAAGTAGAGAGACAACTGTATATGTGTTACACACGCAAATACAAAGTTCATAGTACAGTTGGGTGATGTTCGCGTTCAGTGGCGCACAGCTCCTCTCGCGCGGCTACACATCCGACTGAACACAATGCGACTTACTGCACAGTGTGCACCGGACTCTAAACCATTAGCACGAAGGTGAAGCTCACAGAATAAATCTGAGACACCCTTTTAACAAATGTCTTTGTTGTCATGTGTACAACGAAGAAATATTTTCGGCTTTTCACTCGACGTTACTCCGGGTCGGAGTCTTGAGGACAATGGAGTAGTTATAACTCGCGTCATAGAGTCAGTGGACTGCGAAACAGACCCTCATTATTGCGTTGTCAGTCTCTAGTGGGACCCGGCACTGCCATGCGGGTCAATCACACAATGCGGATCCAGATATAATAGCGCCTTGGAGAAAATATATTTGAAGAAAAAAATGGTCGAGTGAACGACGCGATACCCAATACGTGCTTTGATTGTCTTCCTAACAAATTACTGCGTCTACAAAGACAAACAACCCAAGTATACAAACATTTGCGTAACAGATATTTCGGGGTTAATTTATGCTTTTAGCTTTGGCCGTGTTTTCTTTAATATATTTTTGTGTCGAGGTTGGCGGAATTTCGTGATGTCTCCAACTAGATTAATTACTACAATTGTTGGCAGTTGGGCTTGGAATCTAAAACTTGAGCTCTTAATAAATCGAAACGTACCTACCTACAATAATTTATTCTATTATAAAAACCAATAGGTCAACAGATCGAACCAAGATATTTAAAATACTGTCTCTTCTTAATGATCTTATTCGAATCTGAACTTCAAATTGCCCTGAATGTTTTCCTATTTAACCTTATCGTGTCTTCGCTTGAAGTAGGATGACTAGTACTTAAGGCGGTACCCCGAGCAAAACGCCGCGCAAGCCGTTTTTCGTGCTGTTTTTAGGAGCTATCTACTCGTTGTTTAAAAAGAAATATCAATAAATAAAAATACATTAAATTTCTACATAATATTGATTCTAAAATAGTAGATTTCGTTTTTTTTTAATGTTGTATATGTCGCATCAAGGCTGGCCGATAGATGTAAACCATCGGGAAGTCAGGATGTATTCGCTTAGGTTAAGACATCGTGTGTGGGCAGGTCGGTGGGTACAATCGTGCAAATGAAATCACATAAATTATTCGATACACTGGGTTTATTCAAATATTTTCAGTTACAATCTTGCTTACTAATATTACGGATCGACACTGATTCTACGACGTGTTAGCTCTAAGGCTGTCAGTACTCAACGGCCATATTCTGCTGTCCCCACTACGCCAGCGGTTATAATAAGCGCGCCAATGCGTAGTTGTTCTTGCTTTTTCGCCAGATGGCGTGCTTGCGATTTGTTTAAACGTCCATACTATTGACTAAACCCGACACGGCCATCCTGCGAGACAAGCGTCCTCGTCTGTTCCTCATTGTCAGGTTTTAACAGTGTATCGAATCATGTGGAAATTCTCATGAATGTCCTCAGCTCTTGGGGAAAGCTGAGGGGTCTGTCAGACTCCTACTGACTAAAACCACATGGTGTTCTCTAGGCCGTAATTTATCTTGAGAGGCGAGCGTGGAACACAACACGTCGCCTTCTCGGGCCTCTCTCAGGTGACAGATCCCCAAATCTATCACCCGCAGGCATCATCTTCTTGTCCTTGCTCACTACCATCTCATGTCGTGTTGCGCCACACGTCCTCTTAGTCTACTCCGACCCACCAGTCTCCCATCATACAAGGGATGTTTTTCTGAAACACAAAATTTCCAAACAGTATTCGCTTGTCCAATCCTGACTCATACTCTAGAGTTAGGAAACATTTTAAACAATCAAACATGATCATTTAAATCTCTCTGTTCACCATTGCAAGGAACAAGTAATTATATTTTCAATTTAAAGAAAATAGTAACTTAATCATCGATCCGGTACCTGATAGCACCTAATCTTCGTAATTACAAAGTCCAAGTACCACTGATAGTCATTAATGTCACATTTAATGAAACAAGACACCAGGTATCTTATTCACGATCTTTAGCCATCACATAGCTCTCTTAGCTATCACATAGCTCTCTCAGCTATCTCATAGCTCTCTTAGCAATCACAGTTGCTCTACTCGCACATCCTCACGATGTCGAGTCAACTCAACTCTCTGAACTTAGAACCAGTTCCCCACAGACATTTAGCCTGTCTTATGTTACGTCAATTCGTCATCTACCATCTCAATTGGTACTTGAGCTTTGTGTATCTTAATAACACAATCTACGCATAGTAATCAAAATTAGTAAACCAAAATTATTTCAATATTCGTAATGGAGGCTTGACGATTCGAACGTCATCAACATTAACATGGTGACCTCACCTCTCGCGTGACTATGCGAGTTTACTTTATTTTAACCTCTTAACTCAACAGGAATCATCGGTAAGGTTCCTTACACAAACGTGTTTTTTACACCGACTTACAGGTGCCCTACAGGCCCATAGTTGCTACAAAGACCTCCAGTTGCCACACTGGCCTACAGTTGCCACACTGGCCCACAGTTGCCACACTGGCCTACAGTTGCCATAAAGGCCTCCAGTTGGCATACTGGCCTTTAGTTGCCACACAGGCCAACAGTTGCCATAATGACCAACAGTTGCCACACAGGCCAACACACAACGCTCGGCTACTCCTGACAAAACTAGATCATTGGGTTCGTGATAATAGGGAAATTTTAGAACTCTGATCTTTAACTAACTCATTACCCTGGGCCATGTACCACAGTCATTCCAGACAAATTACAAAACTGCTGCAGCAAAAACTGCCAAGCCTATAGAAACCCTCGAGTAAAACCTCTAACGCCACGGCTCTGTAGCCGAACAGCAATTATATTGCTCTCACACAACGGTCTCTCTAGACCCCGACCTCCGTCAGAATCCACTGGTACGGTCAAACATAATACGGCTGATAGACTCAATTACTCGACATCTTAAGCTTGCTCATCATCATTAAAATCCTTTTAACATCAACATCGACTGGTACATGACCCGCTGGCATCTTCCTCATCCTACCTTTTGCATACTGGTAGTTTTTAAGCGTACCTATTTAAAGCTTTCGGTGTATAACGATCACCGTCCTGCCATAATAACCTATTGTGGACTTAATACAGGGCCTTTTAGTTTTCGCACTAGAGTTTCCCACACAACACTATTCATTAGAAAAAAGGTCCGACGATCAACAAGTTCAACTAAACAAAGTAATTGTAACAATTCTGTTACTCTTTACCATAATTCAAAGGCAATGCATACTCAACTCATAAACCCTCTTCAAAAACCCATCGCCACATGGTACGCATGAGGTGCGGTCCAGAATTGGTCTTCTGAGTAGACATGTTAATCAGATTTGGTTTCACTACCACAGTCATCAACTATGACGTCTAATTCCTAAAGAACTTGGTGATCGGGTATCCTTCCAACATGTTTCGCGTTTTCTACTTAAAGATTTTGGAACATACAGACTGTTAAAAAGAGAGAAACAACTATCCCTGATATTATTAAGGAGCTTTACGAATTAACTCGGATCAATATCATTAAAATAAGATTATCAACAGTAACCCTTTACTATCGCTCACTAACTCAGTTGTTATGTAAGGAAAACGATCGCGAGATCTACTGCTATCATAATATTACTTTGAAAGTAAGCAAGTGATTTCAGATCTGAAGACGGTGGTTGTACATCGTTACGCAACAAGATCCGTCCTGAATACACGCAAATGACCAGTACCGTTACTAACTCGATACAATTACGATAGCCCAACGACATCACTAACTCGCTTTGCCACTGAAAATGGCTAGTTATTCAGTCATTTTGGATAACTCATCTCCTTCATATGGGATATCTCATCCTAAAGTTCGTACTGAACCAAATATTGAAACTATACTGCCAATAGGAAACTCATTAACTACTTGCTTTTTACCAAGTGCGTCTTAATTACCTAGTGACACTATCACTAGGTATAACCACTACCAATTCAGTGATCAAACATGAACACTGTTATAACTCGAAATAGCATCTCTTCACTAGAGAACATTCGACTTCACTATCGAAATAAAATGGAAGCGACTCACCGAGTATTCCATTCCAAACTTGCGAGCGCTCGTAACGTTCGGCTACGACCTGCGAACTGCTTGCCTGCCGTTCCTCTTAACCTCTCAGATAGTGACAAGTCAGCCTTCACATACAGCATCTGAACCACTAGCCGCTAGCCTTCACGCTCAGCATCTGAATCGCTAGCCTTCAGCAGAGGCTTCAGGCTGTGACACAATATGGTATCTGAAACATGAAAAATATTACGAGAGTATATGTTCACACGGTTATCTTAACCATACACAGCTTTGATAGAAATTAACCTGTGCACCGGTGTAGTAACCTAAACCAATTAATCTGCCTAGCCTTTTCCCACTACATTGGGTCGGCTTCCTGTCCTACCGGATTCAGCTGAGTACCCGAGTTTTACATGGAGCGCCTGCCTATCTGACCTCCACAACCCAGTAACTGGGTAACACGGTACCCCTTTGCAAGACTGGTGTTAGATCTCAAGCTTCTGACTAACCGTAACGACTGTCAAAGATCATCAAATGACAGCCGGGATAAACGGCTTAACGTGCTTTCCGTGGCACGGAGAAAGGCTAAAATTTCCATTATGGGCCGTTGATTTGGAAGTTCATATTTTTTTTATAGGTAGTACTCATAAATAGAAAGCTTTTTACAAATTTTCAAGACTCGGAAATTTTATGTTTTTTTGTATGTTTTTCGTGAGGTAAAAAAAATGCGAATTGGTCCAAGAGCGAGCGTAGCGAGCTCGGGAACTTAGGGCACCCCGACACGGATAGGTTAGGTTCGAAGGAGATGACGGGAGCTGAAGTGAGCGAGCAAAGCGAGCGAACGCTGCTCCCGTCATCTCCTTCATGTTAGGTTACTTATGACCCTACAGACAGAAATAGGAGCCCCGCGCAGCGGGGCTCC